>JAFJYJ010000013.1:9925000-11125000 GCA_019022615.1 Acacia melanoxylon
AGCATTGGAATGAGACCTCCATTCACATCAAATGGTCCACGGGTGATGGTAGCCAAATTAAATTTTGGGAAGATTTTTGGGTGGGTGAGCAAGGACCCCTTAAAAATCTATCATTCTCCCCTCTATCTGAGCAAGATCTTGCAAATACAATCCTAGATTATAGATCTTTTGATGGATCTTGGAAGTGGTTGCTTTTCCAACACCATTTTCCGTGTGATATCCTGAACGAGATCTTTACCATATCTCTGAGTGCGTCTCAGGATTTGTCATGCAGCTAGAATTTAAACCAAGAATGGGAGCTTCTTCACAACCAAATCTACGTATAAAGCATTGGAATCCATGAATTGGAACAACTACAATGGCATTTGGTCCTGCGTGTGGAAGCTCCCGATGGCTCAAAGACTTAGAACCTTTACCTGGCTCCTTTTGAAAGGGAAGTTATCAACGAACGTGGAGCGTTAGACAAGGGATGACCACTTCTCAATTATGCCCCCTCTGTCAGTCCAGCAATGAAGGATTGACCACATTTTTAAAGGATGCAATTTAGCCTCCTCAGTCTGGAAGAAAATCCTGCCTGTTGATATGAGTTCTGACTTTTTCAGAATGGACATTAGAAGCTGGCCGACTCACATCATCCGTCTCCCCTCCTTAGACTCCACTTGGAAGATAGGTGTTTGTATCACCTGCTGGAAGCTATGGGAAACTAGCAACAAAAGAATCTTCACTGGTGCTACCTTCTTTGTTGATGAGATTCTAGCCCTGGTCAAATCCTCAGTTGTGCACTCTCAGTCTTGTTTTTCTATATTTAATCTTATTCTGTAACCTTTACGCTCTTATTTTGCTCTTTGATGTAATTTGTCTCACAGTTGTACCTTTTTTATCCTTATTAATGGAATTCCTATTCATTTAAAAAAATGATAAACACAGTGTGTAAACTTGCGAGTTTATATAAGTTTAATTATGACCAACACGCGTTTACTAGAGACTCAACTCGATTTTATTAGGTAGAAACGTAAAAACAATAAATTCATAGAGTTAATTTGCGAATTTGACAACAATGGAAAGGAAAACTTAAGGAAGAAGAAAGAGACCAGTATCCTTTATTTTCACATATTAAATAAAATTACTTAAAAGAAAAACTCAGTTCAAATTCATAGTACTCCGTTTTTAATGTGATAGCGGTGACACCCACCATTAAAGGCATTGATTTTTTTTGGGACGCCTCTAAAGGCATTGATAGACTCATATATTATATAGACTATTTTCTATTGGGAATCGGAAATGGCAAGTTGAAAACAAAGGTGATAGGCTAATGTTTTTGCTAGAATTACGTCCTTTTTTAAAGTTATGTCTCTTAAATGGAATTTGACTTTTTTTTACCATTTTTAGCACCCTTCAATGCATGTGGTACATTTCTCAAAAACTACAATTTCAATTTAACAAAAAATATTTATAATTAAATATACATATTTAATTAAATTAGATTATTTTAATCACAGCAATTTTAGCCCCCAAGTTGATCCTAATATGATTGATTGACCTTTGAACCACTGCTTTAGCCAGTTTATTGTTTAGTCCAGTTTTTAACATCTTGATCATAAGTTTGTGTTTCATGTAAGATCACACTATACTCAAAAAGGGACTATCAAGTCACTGATTGACATGTTTAAGTCTCTACAGGCACAACTTCATGTAATGACTACTTTTGCTCTTGGGATCCTGGCTCAGGTGATTACTACTATATGGATCAATTTGCTGTATAAGGAATATAAACATTGATGACATTAGTTTTTAATACTCATCGGTGGCTAGCTTTGGGCTTTAATAGGTTAAAGCTATTATTTAGCGTGCTATAATTTGTAACTTCAAGTTTTAATTCTAATGATGATATAACCAACCGCGCAATACAAAATTATGTGGAAGATTTTTCTAGAGCCATTTCTTTCATATTCCTTTCTCCTTTTTATGATGCTTGCTTTAGGACACACACAATCAAGTTGATATAGCTTATAATGGAGGTATAAATTAAAGCCTCTACTCAACCTTCTTTACTCCAAGAATGGAACTCTCCAATACAATGTAGCCCGTGTTCTGTATTATCTTGCCGAGTTTGTTGCCTTGTTCTTTATTGAATCATTAGTACCTGTTTCCCTTTTATAATCTTCTAAGTCATTCTTACTAGGACAATATTGTGAATATTGTTAAGCTTGGTGGGGTTCACAAACTACAGGATGGACCTTTCATTGTTCAAGTATGTTCATTTATTTTCATTATCATAAAATTAAAAGGGAGAGCCTCTACTTTGTATGGAGATATGGTATAAAGTTGTAATTTGAAGTGTTTGGATTAAATATTTTGAAAACAAAACTTCCCTTTTATAATCTGTGTGAAACTCTTCCTTAGAATCTCTATATTATTTTTGGTCTGGTTAAATCTTTTGATTTTTTGTATTGGTATCTGATTGTGTCATATTTGAGAATTTATTGGGCAAAGTATTTTTTGTATTTACATGTATATATATTAGATGTGCAGTTCGGAGATTTTATTAATACGCTGATCAAGTCATTAAAGATTGTATTTTATTGCTACTTGTCTTGTTTTTGAGGCAAGTCATAATTTTCATTATGAATAAAGTGAATTTTTTGTTATATTACAAAATTGAAAATAAAATAAAATAAGACTTGAAAGAAAAATAAAATTAAATATTAAGACCAAAGGAATGATACCCTTAATCAAAGAATGATACCCTTAATCAAATAAAAAGAATATCCCATATCTCGAAGACGTGACTACCGGCCTTTCAACCACACATTCATCGATCTCTCGTTGAGAAGGTATACCCACAAGAGAAACAGACAATCTCAGATATTTTGAAGCAACAAGAAAATGCTACGCCTCCTTCAAAGCCATCTCTTATCACCAAACATCTTGAATGCTCCAATACCATCGCCAAAAATCCCTGTCAGAAGCTTATGTTTAGTTATATGGTGTTGGACGCTCTTATAGATAAAGCATGTGTGCAGTTTTGGGTAACTATTTTTATTTACATCTCTTCCCTTATTTTCGCAATCCTTTCCTATCTATTTTGAAAATATTTCTCGCAATCCTTTCCAGCATTCATTGTCGTCTAAAATGTATTATTCTCTTCGGTTATAATTATAAGACATAATTGATTTTTTTTTGGAGAGATTAAGAAAGTTAATTAAATTACTTTAGAATATTTTTATTTTTTTCTTCAAACTAATTAATTTAACTAATAAACTAATATATAATCTAAGGGTATACAACATATGAAATGATTAAGTAACTTATTTAGTTTTATTAATCTCTTCATAAAGAAAGTCAACTAAGTCTTATAATTAGGACCGAAGATAGTGGGATTGTTTGGGAGAGCTTATATGAGGAGCTTATCAAAAGTGCTTATGAACTTTTTCTCAAAATTTATGTTTAGGTGAAAAAAATTGGCAACAGAGCTTATGGTTGAATCTGAGCTTATTTTAAAAGCTCAAACTCCTAGATTATCATAAGCTCTTATTTGAGAAGCTGATGTTTCATCATCTTTATGTACTATCTCTGGTCCTAATTATAAGATCTAGTTGATTTTTTTTTTGGAAAGATTAAGGAAGCTAAATAAGTTACTTAATCATTTCATATGTTGTGTTTTCTTAGATTATATATTAGTTTATTAGTCAAACTATTTAGTTTGAAGAAAAGAATAAAAATAAAATACTTTAAGCTAATTTAATTAGCTTCCTTAATCTCTCAAAAAAAGTCAACTATGTCTTATAATTAGAACCGGAAGGAGTAATATTTATTTAATCAAATTATGTATTTTAGTATTGCCAAATTTTGTAATTTAATATTTTTCATATTTATGGTAATTTTGATTTTTTTTTATAATTATCTCAAAAGTCACTTATCCATAAGTCATTCTAAATAAATTTGTACCCAATTGAACTTTTCCATAAGCTACTTATGTAACTACCCATCCAAATATAAATCACGTTTCACAATCGGATTTTTTCATATGTTCGATTTCCCACCAATATCCCAAACAAGCCATGTATTACTTGAGATTGCGATTGATGAGTTGAGAGTGAAAATTGAAAATCAAGGTTATTAAAATTAAACTGTAACTGAATCGGGTACTAGGTTAAAAGTTATTGGATCAAACTGAAATCAAACCGAGTCAAACCTGGTGAGGGAAAGAAAATTTTAAATTATTAATATAAAAATATCTTATCAACCAACCTCAGAGCTTCACAGAAGAGAAATATATACTAATGTCTTTGATGGTCAAGCTAAGTGATAAAGAGAGATAAAAACAAAAGAGTTAAAGTTGGACCCCATGATGTGTATACAAGATAATCTTGGGGCCCTTTTGGGAAAAGAGATCTCTCACGACAACTAAATAAAAACAAAAGATTTAGTTGTTAAAATATTGTTGTTAATGTGGCTGATTTAGTTGTTAACGGGTATTGATAAAGTTGTTGGAAAAGCTTTTTGGGATTGTTGAATCTTGGGGCCTTTTTGATTTTTTTGTGTATTTTCCCTACAAGTATTGGATGCCACAGCTTTCTAGTCGAGAACCTAGGCTCAAGTGCGCGAGAGAGAAACGGTGGTCGCAGTGTTTAAGAATGCCTGGAATCACACCCAAACTTTTCTGATAAAAAATCAGACAGCCTGCAACACGTTATGTCAGAAAGGAAAAGACAAATTTCCCATGTTAAAAAAGTTGAAAGGTCACATGATTTTATCCTATGGATTTCTCCCTATTTTGTCCGATGGATATTGGGGCGTGTTAAAAAAAGCTGAAAGGTAACATGCTTTATCCCATGGTTTTAATACATCAAATAGTAGGCATTTCACTTGGGTATTTCCAGTCTCGACTCAGGCACTTCTCGGTTCAAAAATCAAACCATTTTGCATCTACATCCCTATTTCTATTTCTCTTCCTAAGGGCATTTTTGGTTTGAGGGGAGAGAGTGGGATGGAAGGGAGTGGAAAGTAGGGAACGACTAAATTACCATTAATGAAAGGAATATTCATTTTTGTTGAGAGTATATTTTGGAATATTGAAAAATTTACAGGGGTAATTGTGTAAAGAGGGGAAAGATCGCCCCTCCCCTCTCCCTCCCTCAAACCAAACTAGCCCTAAGGCTCCGTTTGGTTTGAGGTGAGGAGGGGAGGAGCTCCTCTTCCTACAGTGTGAAATGACATATATAACCCCGATTTACCTCGTTTTTCGCACAAATATTTAAAATCGGGGTTATATATGTCATTTCACACTAAGGAGCCCCTCACCTCAAACCAAACGCAGCCTAAAGCTCTAATGTTGGATATCTTCATCTTCTTCATTTTCTTCTTATTATTGTTGGGTTGCTGTTGTCCAATCTTCTCTTAGCTTCTTCTTCTTCTGGCCACCGAGTTTCTGCCCAAGGCTTATTTTTGTGCTAGAAAGCAACGTTTTGAATTTTAGATCTCCAGCCCATCGGTGCTCTATTTTTCGATCTCTCTCTAAATCTTTCATCCAAGAACACCTTCAACAACAAACATCTCCAGAAAAAAGAAATAATCCTTTCCTATCCATTTTGAAAATATTTTTCCCTCATTTTGTCAACATTTCTCAGGTGTTTCTTTCTTGGGTAACTATTTATATTTGCATCTCTTCCCCTATTTTCCTTCTCATCCTTGTCTTCTTCCACATGAACTTTCTTCTTCCTTCCCGGAGCTCTAGCGTTTTTTCAGGCCATGCCGGTTCACCTCGGCAGGTCACGCCAGGTCAGATCCGGTTCAGGGGTGACCCGGTTTCTATTCCATATGGCAGCCGGTTCGTCGGTTTCTGGTCCAAACCATCCAGGCCGGTCCATGTTTCATAACCATTTTATAACATATGAACAAAAAGAATCACAATGCCAAATGCGGTACGCCTAGAAATAGAGGCAGTAAGAGGCCCAAAACAAGGCCCTGGTTTACAAAGGAAAAGAACTTGGAAGTTGTGTAGATTAGTATATGAAGACAGAGTGTGCTATGATTTTCTCACTTTTGTAATTCATTTTGTTGTAGTTTTCTTTTTCTTCCGTATGCATTTTCTCTTCTATCTTATTTTCTTAATTCTGCCATAGTTTTCTTTTAGTCTGCATTTTCTCTTCCTGTTACATTTTCTTAATTTTGTCATAGTTTTATTTTTTCCTTTCGTTTGCATTTTGCGTCTGTTTTATTTTCTTTATGGCGATTTTGTTCATTTTTATTTGTAAGCTTTTATGATTTTTTTTTTTGTTAATTATCAATTTCATAATTTTAATGTGAGAGACCAGCATCAAAACACACTGTGTGCAGAATCAAATGCAAAACATAAAGAAGCACAAGAGGAGGAAGAAGGTGAGATTAACATCATATACAAAAGTGAGAGACATAAGGCTAGTGATGTCTGGAATGTGATATTCACTGTGTTGTTGGCATCTGCGACATATTAGGTTGTATTCAATTTCCGGTGGTACCATTGGAGATTGAATGCAGTCTGATATGTGGCAGATGCCAATAGCACAGCCACGATGAGTATCACATTTTGGACATTATTAAGCTTATCTCTCCCGCCCTTGTATCTGATGTCGATCTCTCATTCCTCTTGCTTTTGCGCTCTTCTACGTATTTGGATTCTAATCAGCATGTATGGTGTGCTTTGATACTGATCTCTGTCACGGTCAAAATTATGAAATTGATAATTAACACACAACAAAATGACAAAAGCTTACCGATAAAATAAAAGCTGAACAAAATCACTATACTCTAAATAAGATAGAGGAGAAATGACGAAAGGGAAAAAAAAACTACAGCAGAATTAAGGAAAAGGAAATAAGACATAAGAGAAATGCATACGAAAGGGAAAAGAAAACTACAGCAGGAAATAAGACATAAGAGAAATACATACGAAAAAGAAAAGAAATCTAAAGTAGAATGAATTCCAAAAGTGAGAAAATTTATCTTAATTGTTGCCTACTTTGTCCTCTTATACTCTTCCATGCAACTTCCAGGTTCACTTCTATAGGAGTAGAGAGAGAGGGGCATGTGAGAGGGTGTGTAAAGGGCATGCGATTGATGGGTTTACCTATACACTTCTATAGGAGTAGAGAGAAAAATATTGGGAAAATCTATATATGGGCCCTAAAAGCCCAAAAAAAGCCCCAACACTCTGTAAATCCAAAAAAAGTCCTTAAGGCCTAGATTGACATTGAATTGTAAAGAAAAATGACAAAAAAACCAATTGACTGTAAAAAATAATTTCAAAATTACCATCTCAAAATCAATTCATCTCCCTCGCTCGCTCGACTTTGTCTCTGTGCCGTCTTCTTTGTGGTCGTTGCTCACTCGCCGTCTTCTCTGTGCTCCATCGACCTTTTGAAGCTCGTGTGTGTCACCGTCACTGTCGTGGTTCGCCTGTAGGTAACATTTTGGGAATTAGGGTTTTTCGTCCCTTTCTTTTTAAAGACTGCTAGAGTTCGATCCCTGAATAATTCATCGAAGCAACCTTGGGAACTCTGGCGGCAACCCGCGTGTGTAGAATTAGGGTAAAGCTTTATCATTTGCGTTAAATCTTCATCCTCATATAATTGAGTGCTAATTTGGTGTCGTAGCTAACCGAGTTGCGTTTTTTTCTCGCTTTATAACCATATTTATCCACTTGAAAGTTGATGTATTTCCAGTTTATTCTTAGGCAGAATAGCCTATAAGCTATTTTATTTTAAATAACAAAAAGTCCCTTTTGCATGAATTTTGTTGTGTTTCTTGGCTTTGTGGTAGGTGTCCAAGGGATCTGTGTGGAAGTTTAGATATTGGCTAACCCCAAATAATGCTGATGAAGCCTGGAGCTTTCATGGATTAGCAAGTTTCTACAGGAGATTTGTTTAAGTTTTTTTTTTTTTTTTTTTTTTTTTTTTTTTTTTTTTTTTTTTTTATATAAAAAAAAAAAACTAATGCTACACATCTAATTGAGCTTGTTAAGAAGGATGTGACTTTTAAATGGGGTGAAACACAAGAAAATGCTTTTAACACATTGGCAAAGAAATTAACTAATTCACCATTATTGTGTTTACCTAATTTCAACAGTGTTTTTGAACTTGAATGCGAGGCTTCTAGAATTGGCATTGGTGCTATTTTGTTTCAAGAATATAGGCCTATAGCTTACTTTAGTGAGAAATTGAGTAGAGCTTCCTTGAATTACTCTACATATGATAAGGAACTCTATCCTTTGAAAAGAAATTTTAAAACTTGGCAGTATTATCTGTGACCTCGAGATTGTATTATTCATTCTAACCTTACAAGTTTGAAGTTTCTAAAAGTCTCAAGGTAAGCTTAATAAGAGGCATGATCGCTGGTTGTCTTGATTTGATTATGATTGAATTTCATTTTTGGGTAAATGAGCAATTTTACACATGACATTTTTTCCCAGGAGCGCCGCACTACAATCTTTTTTTTGGAGCAAAAGTACACACGTGGTTACGTTTTAAGAGCAAAAATACCACGGGTCGTTAGTTGACCGTCAACTTGGATGGAACGCTGACGTGGCTACGATTTGACCGACAAAATTGACTAGGAATAATTTTTTTAAAAAAAACTAGAAAAAAAATAAGGAAAAAATTCAAAAAAAGTAGGAAAAAATTAAAATAATTAGGAAAAAAATTCAAAAAATTAGGAAAAAAAATTAAAAAATTAGGGAAAAATTCAAATAATTAGGGAAAAATTCAAAACATTAGGGAAAAATTAAAATAACTAGGAAAAAATTAAAATACCCCAGCCTAATGGGCCCCACCACCGGCACCCGTCGGCCGCTGCCACCCGGCGGTGGCGGTCGGTTGTCGGTGGCCGCCACCCGGCGGCGGTGGCCGGATAACCAACTGGTGGAGGAGGAGTTGTATATACTCGGGCCGGTGCAGTTGTTGAAGATGCACTAGGGTAAGCTGTTCATTGAAAAAAATAATAATAAATTAATTAAGATAATCTTTTTGTCAATTCTCCCTACATAGATAAATCTAATCTGATGTGTGAAGTCTGACTAAGAATTGGTGGGGCCCACTGGCGGGGGGTGTTTTAATTTTTTTCTAATTATTTTAATTTATCCCTAATTTTTTGAATTTTTTCCTAATTATTTGAATTTTTTTTTCTAATTTTTGAATTTTTGTTTCTAGTTTTTTTATTCCACGTCAACGTGTCAGTCCAAATCAGCGCCACGTCAGCGTTCCATCCAAGTTGATGGTCAACTAACGGCCCATGGTATTTTTGCTCCCAAAACATAACCACGTGTGTACTTTTGTTCCAGAAAAAAGGTCGTGGTGCTTAGCGCTCCTGGGGAAAAGGTCATGTGTAAAATTGCTCCTTTACCCTTCATTTTTATATAATTTCCCTTGTTATTTGCATTGAGTAAGGCTTTTTGGTCAAATAATGTTCTAGAAGACTTTGTTTTGGATTTTTAATTTTAGATAGCTCACTTGTTCTTAAAGATCAAGTAATTTTCTAATTCTTTTATGCTTGAATGGTGCCAACTAAAACAATCAATCGTCATTACGACATTATTTATTGCATTTATGACTAGGATTTTATTTCTAGAGTGTTCTATGGTTGCTATATATTTAGGCTGCGTTTTTGTACTTGATTTTCATGTTTGAAGGACTAAGAACTTTGTTATTTGAGAATGATTATTTCTCTTTGTGTGACAATATCAAGAGCTGATATTAACAAAATCATCAAATAAGGAACAAACTTCCACAAACAAAAGTATGATCTTGATGCATCATCGAAGAAGAAAAAAATGATCTTGAAAGTGTGAGAGAGTTAGAAAATCATCACAACCAAGAAACTAAGCAAAAGGTTTTCATTACCATTAATGAAAAATCTACAAAAATTTGTTAGTATGCCATACTAGTAGAAGAAAAGCATTTATTTTGCATAAACAACCTTGCAGGCAAAATTTTAACTTACATAAGGTTCCAGGCTTAATTTATCTAGTTTTATTGAGGGAAAATGAAGTTTTGTTTGTGGTTGTAAATCTATAAATGTAACTGGGCTTGCGAATGACTTTTTGTTTTGTTAAAGAAAGCATTTATAAATCTGAAATATGAATCTTTGGGTGATAGTGGTACCATGGTATTATGAGTTTCGAGTCTTATGCTGTAGCAATTTAGTTGTTCATTGATGACATAGCTCCAGTTTTTTAAGTTCTGGATTAGGAGTTTAACAACCTGGGTCAGTGTCCAGCATGGTGTTGATCTTCTTAAATAGAAGACTTGGACACTTCTGTCAAGAATCGAGACAATTGATTGCTTTTATTTTGCATAGCATGTCTATTAAATATCATGGTGAACCATAGGAGACTAAGGTATGGATATGATGGTAGTTGTCGTATAACACATTTCAACAAGAAACTGTGATAGGATCTCTTCAATGTGTATTGAGATATTCTTGATTAAATCTTAGCTAATTAATCTTCAGTTTCTATTGCCTTTTATAAGTCATTAGCAAATCTTGAAGAGCTAAGATTGATTCATGGTTCCTAATATGTGCCATTGCGTGTCTTGTCTTGTCATCAGTAGGGATAATGGCATTCTTAGGTGGTTTATTTTTTTCCATCCAACATTAGAAGTTTGATGGCTCATATGACTAGAACCCGTCTGTCTATTTTTATTTCAGGCACTCTTGTGGGGTTCATGTGCTTTCCTAGTTACAAATGTGGGATGGCTCAGAGCAAGGCGATGATGGGCACATGATGCCATTCTACCCGAGGAAGAACTTCGTGAATTGAAGGTGGGCTTCTTGTGGTGACTGGTCACCCATCCTCGCAACAACCATCGGCAAAAAGTGTTGTCTTTAATTGAGGACTACCTCAAGCAAAAGAAGAGACATTAGGGGGCATAGTTGTTAGGACACATGTATTTATGATTCCTTTATATTCATGAGGATGACATTAAACCTTCTTGTTATTTTGTAAACTATCTACTGATGCTAACTTGAAAATCTTTATTTAATGACAACAGAAATTTTTTGCTTCTGTTTTGATGTGTTCATGGAATGAGAACTACAAAAGAATGGACAGGTTTAACAAGTTCAACAGGGGGCGCTAACAACAATAACAGAGGACATTAATAACAATAACGGTACCCACTAACTATAATATCGAGGGGCGCTAACAACAATAACAGGACCTACTAACAACAATAACAGTACCCACTAACAACAATATCAGGGGCACTAACAACAATAACAGTACCCACTAACAACAATAACAGGGGGCACTAACAACAATAACAGTACCTACTAACAACAATATCAGAGGGCGCTAACAACAATAACAGGGGATGCTAACAATAATAACATGGGGCACTAACAACCATAATAGTACCCTAATAACAACAATATTAGTCCCTAATAACAACAATATCTAGATGCATATATTTTTCAACGTCATTTACATTTGTAACAAAATATGAATATGTGTACATAAATGACACTTGAATATAATTGTGTATTATATCCAACCTTCATTTACAACACCAAATGCATCTACAAATTCATAATGACAACATCACACACCATCTCCAAAAATAATATAGTGTGGATTTCTATCTAAAGTCATATATAACAAAAGAGTGTGAAACGCAATGCACAAAAAGAAACACCCAAGGCACCATCGATGATCAACTTGGATTTGGATTCTTGCAAGTCTTGACGGAGTGTCCTGGTTCATGGCATCTACCACAATGATAAACCTTCTTGTTTTAGAACTGAGATTCTCGTCTTTTTCTTTTCGGTCTACCGGTCGGCCTCGTATGTTGTTCCTTCCTTGATGCCTCTTGTTCTTACCATTCCACCAACATAATCACTTTCTTGTCCTCCCCCATGTACAAAGTTACCCCCTACATGGAAGAAACATAATAGGTTCTTCACTGAAGTACTAGCCATCTTTAACTATGATCTGCAACATAAAGTTAGTATTAACAACTTGAACAGTCACATTAACAACTAAAATTGTAGGTATTAACAACAATATCATTTCAACGTTTTCACATTCATTCATTCCCCCTAACAAACAGACCTCCCTTTGTTTCCATGCCCAAAAACAGAGCAACCTACAACGTTTTAACATTCAACTCGTATTAACAACTATATCAGAGTGAGAGCGGCGAGCGGCGGCTGAACGCTGAACCACCACAAGCAGCCGAGACTGAGACTCTGAGAGCCTGAGACGTGCGCGGCCAATGGTGAGATCGAGATTCGAGAGTGACGAGCGGAAATCCTAGGGTTTTTTTTTTTTTTTATTACCTTGGCTTATTTTGAAAGAAGAAACATGAGGGTGTGAAGGAGGGGCGGAGTGCAGAGAGCTAGAGACATATTAATTAATATTAATTAGAGATTTACAATTTTACCCTTCCTTAACAGGCCGGCTTGACAAGCTTAATAGGTTTATTGGGAGGCCTAGGCCTGGTTTGTTAAGATAAACATGCCTTGAAATAGGCCTTGGCCTGGTTTTTTAGCCTGATAGGCCCCTGGCCTATTTCCACTCCTAATGGCGACGTCTGACCAGCCAACTCCGTCTCAGAACTACTTGAGCAGCGACCACTGTCCGACCAGGTATTTTTTCCCCGAAGAAAGTCTCTGTAACATAACCACGTATGATACAACAATAATAACCTCGTATGTGACATAACCACGTATGTGACATAACCGTGTATATAACATAACCACGTATGCTACAACAACAAATAGAACACAACAAACATATATAATCATACAATAACCATCGAGTTAGTGTTACAAAGACGCGAACGTACTTTCGTTGGTGATAGCGGATTACGTACGTCGGTCAAGTATGTGTTCTCGGATAGCCTATAATGGTAATATCGCTTTATTAATCCATGAATAGTATCCTAAGAGATATTCTGACCACTAATGACCATTTTGCCCTTGATGAATTTATTTTACAATTTATTGCCCAAAATTTCGTAGAACCACGTTGGTTACAGACTTTCAGATTTTCGTCTAACTTTGAAAAAATCATAACTAATTCTAGAAAAATCGAAAACGAGTATCCGTAAAATTATTTGGAATCGTTAAGATGTCTAATTTTGATTAAAAATACTGGTCTCAACCCAGATTTCCTCTTCAATTGTATCTCCGTTTAAGTGCTATTTGTGTGTTTTCAAATGTCAACTAGATTAGTAGATTCATTCATTTATTTCAATCGATTTCCCTGATGCATTTTTTATTTAATTTCATTTTCATATCTGAATCAGATAATCTGATTATCCTTGATTGAAATTTATCTGGAATTTACTAGTAGTAAATCAAGCTATGAAAGGTATTAACTATTTGGCACAACTTTTAGATTGTGGGAGATAAGCAGGGTGCTGTTTTTGGCGGGTTGCTGGAGTGTCCTTTGAAACCTACAGCAAAGCGGAAGTATCAGGTATGTGAACCTGTTTTCTCGATGATACTTGCTGGTAATATGTTTTTGGGGTGCTCTTCTACATTTTGAAATATGATTTTGTTTTCTCTGGTTATTCATGATAGGGAACAAACCAATCTTTTTATTTTTACGACAATATATGGTGAACCAAGGTTGTTTCGGCCTACTGCTAAGTGTTCTAAGTTATTCATCTGCAGATTCTTGTTCTTTGTAGGTAGATGTTGTTATGTAGGCAAATGTCAGCAGTTAGTTGCTCTGTTTGACTAAATTTTGTTATACTTGCTTATCAATTTTTTAATGTTAGTTTCTTGAGACCATGGATTTATATATATGTGACGTTTACTTTTGAAATTTGTAAAGCCAAATATAGGAGACAACTAGCACTAAATGTCAACTACTTTTTGGTCCTCTTTCCTGTTATGATTTACTTTAGTTTTGTGGATTAAGTAGTACTATAAGAATGTTTAGTGACAAATTTATTGTAGGTTGAAAAAGATGGGTAAGGATAAACAGAAAAGTATAGACGTGTTCTTTAAAAAGAAGGTAACTTTAGAAAGTGATATTTCTAAGAAAATAATTTCTGAAAGTGATACACCTTGTTTTGATTTATAATTGTCGGTTATTATTTATTTATATTTTCAATGTTATGTCATACTATCAATATGTTTATTTTTTGGCCTAGGCTAAAAAAATTTCTTGGTTCCGTCCTGTTCATGAGGTCAACATACCCCCCAAACTTGAACTTTTTGCTGGTTCTCACGTACAAGGTAAGTGATGAAAGAGTTAGACTAGTGCAAGATGATTTCCTCATTAGTTGCTAAAGATGATATACTCAATAAGAAATTACAATGGAATAGAGTAATGCAAGGTTTACAATTTAAGACAGGTTTCCTAACAATTTCCAAAATGTGTGTAAAGATCGTTAGACAAAAATTTTCTTGCATGCAGTTATCAAGATCAAATGCAACATTTCAACTTGTATAAAGCAACCTCAATATCAGGCCTTCATATGCCCACATTTTCCTCTCTCTACTAATAGATCATTCCACACGATTTCAAAATCAATGGGACTTTATAAGCTTGTAATGTGGCCAATGGTTAAGCTCATTGAAAGAATGGGAAAACAAAGAGGATTCAAATCTCTTGAGATAAATGACAATACATAATTCCTCTCTTTGTTTGTACTACACAAAATTTCCTTTCAAGAAGCTAAATACTCTCCCAAATTTATCTCAAATTGATTTCTTTGCACTCTTAAGTCTTATATGGATTGAACACTTCTCTCTCTGTGTGTGTGTGTGTGTGTGTGTGTGTGTGTGTGTGTGTGTGTGTGTGTGTGTGTGTGTGTGTGTGTGTGTGTGTGTGTGTGTGTGTGTGTGAAAAGCAACAAGTTAGAATTGACTTAGGAGTACAAATTGCTGAAGAACATGCACTACATTCCTCATACCCAATTTTTCAGTAACATACATCTTCTAACCACTATACCAATCCTCATTACCAATAATCATCATCAAAGCATCATTTATCTCAAGATTAGGGTAATTCATGGTTTTTTAGGCTACATAAGTCAAGGTGCATTGTAGGTTTCAAAAAGAGAATTCATATGGTTTTTCTTCATAAGGCTCAAATGGGGGTGCAACAAATGGAGGGATTGTTATAGGTAGGCTTGAAAGACACAAACGCATTTAAAAGAATGCCTAAATGATTTTTCAAAAATATATAAAGTCATTAAATCATTTCAAGATATTCCAATGTAGGTTCTAAAGTCCTTTAATGGAGAAAGAACATACACACAAAATTCCTACAAAATCTCCTAATAAAAGAGTTCAAACCATTCCCAACTCGCGCGTGTCATAGTTTATTTTAAAAATTGTTTGGAAACAAACTTTAAAATATAAATCAAGCATTCAAAAATATTAACCACAATTTCCTATAAAACATATAGTCTAAGCATACATATTCACTACAAAAGATAATTAATCAATCTAACTCAGCTTTTAAGCTACGTGACGAGAAATAGTCAAGTTTTTCAAACTTGAAATCCTAACAGTCAAAAATACCCCCAACCTTAAAATAGACAGTGTTCTCACTGTCACAAGGGAAAACTAAGGGCCTTCTCTCATGGACAAATATATCTAACAATAACAACAAAGTTGCATGAAAGACGCAAAAATCACCTGCAGTTAATGCATCTATCAACCATATATATCCACAAGTAACAAAATGACAAGTCGTTGTATCATTCACAAAAGAGTTAACTATCCAGAAAGTAGTCAACAATTACAGTCAGACGTAATCCAGTCATGCATCATAAAAGGATAACCAAGGGCAGCCCACATAACCAGCAAGCAATTAATCACACGGAAGAGCAAGCAAACAAAGCCTAAGAGAACACTAAAAAACAAAAATCATAGTCTAAAGCAAAAGAGATTCCCCCAAACTTAAGCACCATTTAAACCTCAAGCTATCTTGGCTAAAACCCAGTCAAGCCTAATTCTAAAATTCACATGTCAAGCTCAAACCAAAAGACAATAGCAATTCTGACTTATGACATTAGGCACCCTCTAATTCCATTAATCTTCAATCTTTTCAAACTTAATGGCTCAAATCCAAAACTTCAATTCCAAAACTTTAGCTGCTTAATACAGAACAAAGCAATACCAATCAGCTTCAACCCACAATTCTAAGTTCTGACTTACTTGATCTCAACAACAGATTTTTTGAGTCTACCTTGATTCAAAAGCAGAGATGTTATTTCCAAGAATGACTCAAAATCAAAATTTACCATTATCAAATGCTAGCACCTCAAAACAACCACAAAGATCACAAATCCGAATCCCTTTGCTCTGATTTAGAACCCCTTTTCAATCAGGATTCAGTTCACTAACAGATTTAAACTTAAGAAAAACTGAAATTATCTATATGCACCATAACTTTCGCACAAAACTGAAAACAGAGCAAGCAAGATATTCAGCCATACCTTTCAGATATCACAATCAAAGCACAAAAGGAAGCGTTTGTTGAGATAGAGCAAAAAGGATGCTAGTGAGAGTGCCAGAAACATGAACACGACAATGGAGAAAGATTTGTGCTGAGATTGGTGGTTCTGTTGAGAGAGAGAGAGAGAGAGAACGAAGGCTGGGGAGACAGGGAAGGAAGGAAGAAGACTCGGACGGCGACTAACAGCGGCGGAGGTGGTTCATAGCAAAGACAACGCTGAAAAGCTCAAAAAAGAAAAACAAACGAAAAAAACACAAAAAGAAAAGAAGAAAAAAGAAAAACAAAAGAGAAGGCTAGGAACCACACTATCACTTTGTATTATTACCCAGCAACTTCAAACATCATCTTTTAGTCTCAAGGCCTTACAATTCCAACCACACTATCAGAGATATGCGTTGGCTACCATATAATGCCTCTTATGACACCTTTTGTTAGCTAGCATTTTAACTATTTCTATACAGTTTCACCAATGTAATTAGCAATGCCAACTCCTTCCAAGCTTAATAATGCAATATCTTAGCATATCATCGAACATCTGAATGGTCCTTGTTGATTGACCATTAGTTTGCGAATGAAATGTAATGCTAATACGCAATGGAGTTCCTAAAGTTTCCTGAAATTATTTCCACTCTAGTATCTCCAAACGATAATGTGGTTTGCTGCCTTTTGATGCTCTGCTTTAATTTATTGGCATATCAAACAGTGTGAGATAAAATATACTGCCATGCCATCACCAATACAATTGTTTTAGACCTTAATACACCCTGGTTTATCCTATATGTTGAACAATAATCTCTTTCAAATACACCCTTCGTTAAGTCCTTCCCTTAAGGCACATACGTTATCACATTTTAACACCTCTGCATAGTCAATGATAATTCCAATGTATCCCCTCTCTTTCTATCTACAATAGCTTGCATATCTTTCAATTTGAACATTCAACACTTCTAATCTAATCAATAGAGAAGAACATGCTTGCTCAAGTAAGAAAATTCAATTGTCATAAATTTCAAACCTTATGTTTTCTCTAACTCATAAATGTCTTTACCAAGATTCACAAGTATCATCTGTGCCAAGCCTCCCTTAAATTTCCTACTTAAAGAAGCTGCTATTATATTAATTATACCAAAATGATGCAATCCTAGTCATCATGAAATTACAACCATCTCCCCTTCTTCAAATTTAGTCTCAAGTCCCTAATGGCAGCTAAAAACCAACTTAAATGTAACACATTCTTACAACTTTTGAAAATTCTCTTCATAGATCCATTCCATACAAGTGTACCTAACCACTAGACCCAACTTGATTAAGATATATCTTTTTAATAAAGATTGTTTGTTTATCAAAACGTTATAATTTATAATATCTTTAATTAAATATGATCATGAAGATGTATTTATTTACTTTTATCCTGTTCCTTTTTTTTGTGGTAAATTTTTCATTAATCCATTGAATGCATTTATGTTGATTCGCCGATGGAGACAAATTATTTGTTTTGAATAGAGCTAGTCATCATAAGGTATTGAGAATCAATTTATTGGTATTGGCCTTTTCTTTTCTTATTAGAATTTTTAATTAAATACTCCGTATATTACATTATTAACATTTGTATTTGATCATTTGATGGTGTTATTAAAATTATATATCATTTAAACACATATTCAACTACACCTTCATTACATACATCGATCTAACAGGTCCTATATCAATCCATGAAAAATACACAGGACTATATATATGCACATGTAACTAGTGAAATAACACTAAGAAAATTATTGCAAGAACTAGAGAGGTCTATATATAAATAGTTTTGCAGAGCCATCATCACTCTTTCTAAGTTTAACTGGAAACCAGACCTAACTTATCAACCTGCAACAAAAGGTCTACTGCAAAATTTACACAATGCTAGGGATACACAATATGAATATTGCCAGTGAATTACAGAGAACGACGAGGTGAGAAGAGACGCTTTGGAGAGAACATGGCCATTAACCTTGGTGATCCAATACCTTCCATGGTACGATACTGAGGCCCAAGAGCAAAATCATGATCTGTATGACCATTATTATTCCTCGTACATCGTCTGTTTATGGTTCCATACCTAACCAACTTACCTACCCAAGATTTCTTCTTTGGACTCTCATGCATTGAGTTCAACTTGTGACACAAATATTCCTTCACTTTATCAACCCCTTGCTTCACCACCTCCTTCGGCGGCGATGTCAGGGGGTTCCCTTCGACGCTGAGCTTCTCTAACCTCTTGAGGCAGCCGATGGACTCCGGCAAGGACTTGATTCTGTTGTAGCTGACGTCGAGTTCTACGAGGGATAAGAGGAGCCCTACTGAGTAAGGTAGGGTTTCTAGGTATTGGAAGTTTTGGCTCACATTTAGGGTTTTGAGGTTGATGAGATTCTCGAGGTCGTCTGGTAGGGATCGGAGGCAATTCAGGTGAACGTCAAGAACACGGAGTTCGGTGAGGTGGGAGGTGGAGTGAGGAAGGAACACAAGCTTGTTAGCGTTCACTGATAGCTTCTTGAGGTTAACGAGCTCAAACCCTATGGTTTCTGGGAGCTTGGTTAGCTTATTGAAGTTGGCATTCAGTTCTTCTAATGCTCTGGTGAAGATAAATCAAAACATAAAGTAGTTAGAATATATGGTTTAATTTTTTTAGTCCTTGATGTAACAACTAGGAAAATATAATGAGTTAATTGAAGATAAAAATATATACAATATACATCGTTAAATAATAAATATTGTTGCTTTCATCTAGCGCACACTCTATCGTGGCAGTCATCTAAGCATAAACTAACACCGTTTATAGTAGCATTGATGGAAGGACTGGTGATTGGAGTAAAAAAAAACTTTAAGGATCCAATAAAAAGAAAATAAACTATAAGGACCTAATTCAAAATCAAGTTAAATTACAGGGACTGGCAGATATGTTTTCCCTGTATATATATTGCTAATGGTAGAATATTCTTCCTCAATTTTTTTCATTGTCTTTTACTTTCGCTTCTCAAGCTTAAATAAAGCAATTTTCTTAATTATATTATCTTCCATTTCATTTTGTTTTTCATCAACGTTTCCCTACCTTGCAAAATACACACACACACACACACACACACATATATATATTTCCCAATCTCATCTCTGTTGAGCTGGAGAAATTTATATTCACACACACACACACACGTTTTTGGTATATTAAAATTATGTAGGCAGAATAAGTCAACAAGAAGTAGATTGGGATAGATTAAATATAAGAGGCATATAATGGTCAGTCAAAACTATTTGGAGGGTATAATATTCATTGTTACAATAAGCATAGGCTACATGCTATTTATATAAGACCTAGGGCTATAATGAATCAAACTTATTGTCTACAAGTGCAGCATTATGGAAATGAAAACGACTTGGCTTTTAGGTTATATAAGCAAAGAGCTATCATTTCATAAATAAAAATATTTATTCATTAATAACCACTTATTATGCTTTCGAATCTAATCGTGATGACGTTAATTATTTGATGGCTGCCGCACAGGGTCTAGAGAAAACACAAAGGGACGGCCACAAATAAAAAGTAGGAACATATATCTTAGTCAAATAACTATTATTATCATTCATTAATATGTGACATCACACAGAATTATTCAAGTGTTTCACACTGCTCTCCCCACTTTTGGTTTTATTGGATTACAACGTAAGTCCATATTTGAGTACTATCAAGAAAATCTAGCCTGGATATTCTTTTAAAAAGTAACACATATGAGTATATGACATTACTTTTCCTCTAGAATAGTGTTCTTTTTGTCCATATAAAATGATTAATAAATATAATCCAAATAAATTTATTATTTTTAATTATAAGATAACCTAAACCCTCAAAAAATTTGGTTGAATTAGATTTCAGTTCAAAAAACACATAGAAATTAAAGATATCTACAAATTAGTAATTTTTTAAAAAAAACAATTCTTCCCATTTACACCTGCCCCCAAGGACTATAGATCCAATATTAATATTAAATAATATTTACCAGTTCTACTCAAACTTTCGAAACACTTCCTGTTCGTTAAAAATTGGTATGCTATACCACTATTAAAAATATAATGCAGGTTTATAATTCAAATATTGTAATCAAGTCTAAATATCAAAAAAGAAGGAAAGATGAGAGCAGAAAGTTAGTGAGTTCTCTTTTTAAAAAAAGGCAATACTTGAATTTAAATTTCAATTAATTATGTAAATATTTACCAAACACTATATATGATTAACAGATCTTGAGAGAGAGACAGTGTACCTGCAATTCTCAATGGTTTTGGGTAAGGACTCAAGGAGGTTGCCGGAGACGTCCAAGATCTTAAGCTTAGAGAGGCAGCCGATAGAGTTTGGAAGGGACGTTAGTTGATTTGAGTGAACGTCCAACACCGCCACGTTCAGCAATCTCGCCGTCAATGACTCTGGTATGCTCTGTCACAGCAGTGTCAACACTTATCATTATTTATAATAATTAATACCTAAAATTAATGTATTCATACATACATATACATATACATACACACACATATATATAGATGGAATGTGTGAGTATATACACACATACATGTACGTGTTAGGTCTATATTTGCATGCATTCGTATGTGAGAAAGAGTACAAGGAAGCTTATTTGGCTCTTCAATTCAAGAAAGGTCATTATATTCCGGGAGAATGATTTTGAGGTCCCAAGTAAGAGAAATAATGTCATAAGTGACAAGTGAATTGAATACGGGGATTAACAAGTGTAACAGTTACTATTTACAAGTGATAGGACTTGTTAATTGATTATTTCTCTTAGTTGGCACCTAAATGTCTTTCTCTCTTATATTCATTCCACACTTGATGAAATTAGGATGCATATTGTTTTTTAGCGATAACTAGCTAGATGTGGGACTTTGCGTATGTATATAGAATTTGAAGACTTAGTTTATGATATATGAGAAATGTTGACTTGTTAATTGTCATAGATTTTAGGGAAAATTCTAAATAAATATCTTCTGAATTTGTAAAACCCCCAGAAGTATGTTGAATTTATAAAAAGATTGAGAAGTACCAATGACCTATGAGAGATATGCAAATTTGAGTGAAATTACCTTTTTGCCCTTACTTTTAAATAAATAAAAATAAAACCCTCCACCCCCCACCATCCCCCACCACCGCCGGGCCCCCCACCGCCGCCGCCGCGGCGGGGTGGTGGCGATGGGCGGCGGTGGCGGGGGCAATGGTGTGTAATACCCTAAAATTCTTATTTGTCATAAATACTATATTTTGATAAATAATACATATTAAATACAAAGGTGAATATTTGTCTCAAGAAATTATAATCTATTGATTATATTTTCATCCAAATTCCACTTTGGAATTAATTAACGAATGGTTAATTATGAGACATTATTTAGGAGCTATTTAATATGACATAAATAGCACATACAAAGGTAATTAATTTATAACCAAAAGGAGGAATGTAATATCCCAAATTTTTGAATTTGGAAACAAGAAATGTTTTATGGGAATTTATTATGAAAATTTGGCCTAAATAGTTTTAAAGCTATTTTCTGGATTTTGAGGCCTATTTTCCCAATAATTCAAGGAAAAATAGTTAGAGGATAATTTTGGTCTAGAAATTTTAGAACCAATATTTTATGGCCTAGAGAGTTAATTATGGAAGAAAATTCTTATATGGAATTAAGGATTTTATTTTCCAATACTTATTTAATATTTGCAAATAAATATTAAATGGTAGTTTTTGGTGGATGTAATAGGTAAGTGGAATGGTAGTTTTTGGTGGATGGAATAGGTAATTAGAATGGTAGTTTTTGGTAGATGGAAGAAGAGTGTTTGGTTTATAAGGAATGTTTGGTTAAGGAAGAAATATGGTTGGAATAGGCCTTGAATTTTCACTATAAATAGAGGCCTTTGCTCTCCATAATTCTCACACCAAACTCAACCAAAGTAGATGAGTTTAGAAGCAAGAGTAGAGAGGAAATCATAGTGGGAAGTAAGAAGGAGGAGGAAGTTCTTCAAGAGGTAAGCAAAGCTTTTAGTTTCTAGTCTTAAGTTTTATAGATTTTAGTTTAAATGTTGTTTTGATCTTTAATCTTCCAATATATTTTTGTTATCATGTTTTTATTGTTAGAAATGGTTTTGTTTGAAAAATTGATGGAGAAAGTAATATAGCAAAATTTTTGGAAGATTATGATCAAAGTAGCGAAAGCTCGCGAAATTTTATCGGTTAGCAATTTGTGAAGTCGGGTAAAAATGCCAGTATTTTATAT
The DNA here is from genome assembly GCA_019022615.1 of Acacia melanoxylon. Lineage (NCBI taxonomy): Eukaryota > Viridiplantae > Streptophyta > Magnoliopsida > Fabales > Fabaceae > Acacia > Acacia melanoxylon. The sequence goes on from JAFJYJ010000013.1 coordinate 9,947,763, forward strand.
TGAATATGAGGTTCTAAAATTCGGAGCAAATGCATGGTTAAAGTAGACATACAGGGCTTTCCAAATCTACCAAGAGTGAATTATTTCGAGTTCTGTGCTAAAAGATAAAAATGTCCAATGTTGGGCTACGTTTTACGGAAATTTTACGGGCGAGAAGATGAACACGTGGCTGGGAACTATTCTTAAACTCTGGGCAAGAACCAGTATTTTTCCACAAAATTAAATATCCTAAGGATTCCGGGGAATTTTACGGATCCTCGTTTTGAGTTTTCTAGAATTACTTATGAATTACTTATTTTTCCACAAAATCGGCCATAATCTTTGAAAGTAAGCGTTTTTATTAAATAAAATGTAATGGCAAAATGGTAACAAATCCACCAAGGGTAGAAAGGTAAATTAACCTTTTGGATATTATTCTAAGCAATATGGTAATATGTTAGGATTTCCGAGGATTCCGGAGTCAGATTTGAAGGACGGGCATATTACTATTCATAGTGCCGTATTTATGAATAGTACTAGTATACATAAATAGTAAATTACTATTCACATGGAAGGAAGGTACGTTCGCGTACAGTAACTTTAACTCTGATATGTCTTGGATGCTTATATGTGATAGATGATTTCATAGAGTCATGGACAAGACTTGGTCTTGGGTCATGCACCGTGGTTAAGACTCTGTCTTGAATCACTTTGTTTATATACATTCAAACTTGATACGGGTTATAGTCTTGATAATGCCGTGAGATTGTTTTCCTAGCGCGAGGACACGAGTGTACATCGTGGCACGGGTGGTGCAGACTATTTAACTATACATGGATTTGTATAGATGACTTTACATGTCTTTGTGTGCTATGTCTTTGTTGTTGTGTTGACATTACATCTACTTGTGTGCTTATGTATTGTTGTAACCTTACATCTCTTTGTGTGCTATGTATTGGTTAATGCTGAAATGTAATGAATATCGTCATACATATATTGTTATACTTGTCATATGAGGTTAGCGTTACCTAAGATTCAATTTGTTTTGAATCTTAGACTTGACTAGAGGTTCGGGAAAAGAACCCAGGATTTATGAAGACGTTGTGAATGGAGCCATGAGAAGGAGCATTAATGGACGGAGCCGTGAGGAGGCACCGGTCAAAGGAAATGCGGGGAAGAAAGTCAACAGAACCTACCTTATGGCATGAATCTAATAAAGTTACTTCACATCATTTGGTGCTTAAACTAGAAGGGTCGTCTATGTGGTTCGATCAATCGATCACCCTAGCACGGTGAGACTCCCACTAGACCTACCGGCTGGCCAAATGAGATGATTTAAGCGAGTTAGGTTCTATGTCCCAAGTCTACCTAAGGCTTGGCGGAAAAGGGTATAGTTACATAGAAGAAATGTAATTATAGAATTTTGTATTCAGTATCACATGAATAATTCCTTCGGGAGATTTTATAATATATATATCGGTACGTCGGGCATCATCATATGTCCGAGTATTTCATATTAGTTACTCGTGTTATACCGTTGTTCAAATTTTTAGTACATGCTCTCCGTTTCCGCAAAACGCTAAGCAGTAGCACCTCAAAACTCTGACAAATTTTATAAAACCACGTGTCACTGGCACGATTTATGCTACGAAATTTGGGGTGTTACAATTTTGGTATCAGAGCTAGCTTCACAGCTAGTCTCAAGAGCATTGTATGAACAACAAAAACAAGAGTACGATATAATACTTTGGTTTTGTGATACAATAAAACAAATACCCTAAGGAATGGTTAGAGTTTCGAAAAACTCTAAGACTTCCGATATGGAAATCGGAGTCGAATGAAATTCCGAAACAAAAGCGATAGTTGTACTTAGATGACAATACTACCTAGGTCTTCTAATAAACAGTAACCTATTGTTTAGGTTTGTACGTGAAAATAGTGGCTTCTCGGATAAAAGTCTTCCGGTAAGAATAATAACTTACTACTTAAGTTTCCTTGTAGGAACAGAAAACCTACTAAGTACTAAATTTAAAAAAAAGTCCCTGCCTACTAAAGGCCGGACATCATGCATACAACAGAGTGTGGTTCCGGGGATGGAGGTCTTTGACTAAATCTTTGACGGTGGTGGTCCATTACATAAAAAGGGTGTAAGCGATAGGAAAGGGAAAGTACCCAATATTTACGGGGAGGCACATATGTCGTACTAGTACCTATGAGAGTTGTCGGTATGCGGTGGTATGTGTATCGGTATTAGTACCTTAGATCGACGAGACGTTATGAAGTTAAGCATGCTTAGGCGAGAGAAATCTCGGGATTTTTAACCCACAGGATGTAGCATAAGGATGAGATCCTTTGAGCTAAAGCACGAATACCGTGAGGTATGAAACATAGTAATCCTTTGGGATACCGTGAGAATATATGATAGACTTAAAGAAGAGATAGTGCTTAGGTCAAGATATGACCGAGCATTTCTTATGTTCCGATGCACTCCGAGAGTTGGAATCCGAGAAAGTATGAGTGAGATTACCTTAGGTTCAACGCACGAGAGTAAGTCCCTTAACAAAGTGCAAACTCCTCGAAAAGTTGAGTTGTTTGGGACGTTATATCAAAATCATGTCAAAAAGGTGTTTAACATTTTAAACATTGTGCGTCCAAATTTCTCTGTTCACAGACATCTCATCAGGTGCATTTAGAAGAGTACATGTACCAGTTGTGAATGATTTCTGTGACTTGATCAAGAACACTTTACAGAAGGACCTTGACTTCAAAAGGAAAGTGACCATTATTCAAGATTTGTGTGAGATGACAAGTCAGGTACTTCATTACTACAAAGGAGATAGAACCTTAGTAGCCATGGGTTATAGTTTCAAGGTGGGACCAATAACCATAGAGATATTAGTGGTAAATAAATTCCCTAAGAAGAGGGTGATTACCCAATATGGAAAGTTAAGCTAAGGATTATGCCTGGAGGTAAATGGATAGTGACATCCACGAATAGAATGACCCTGGATAAGATGGCAAACATAGAGACGGTAGATTACGAAACCACTAAAGGGTAGGAACACGATAGAGATATGAGTTCTTGTTATAATGATTCGAGACGATCAGCGCGCTACTTGTGGAAAGTTTTGATTGGAGAAGGCTACCTACGGGAATTCGATCGAGGAGGTTTTACCTACAAAGGATGCTGACCGGAGAATTTGACCCGAGTCATAAAAGGCTGCGTGAAGCACCGAGTAAAGTGCCGTAGAGCGAGCCACCGTGATGACAAGCCGTAAGGTGCGGCAGCCGCCATGACAATGAACCATAAAGTAGAACTATCAGTATATCGATTCTCTAGGTAAGTACATTGTAGCAAGTCCCATATCTAATCGGTTCCCTAAAGGGAAGGTTTTCGTAATCCAGTATATCACCATAGAGTCCTCTAGCGCTATATAGCATATATTGTGCTATGGTATTCAGCGGGAACAAAACTTGCACTAGAAGACATTCTAGTTGTGAACAAATTTTCGAGATGTTTCTAGAAGCTCTCGTGAATTACCACCGTATGGGAAGTTGAATTCACTTGGTTGGTTGATGCACTGGAAACGAACCAATATCAAAGGTGTAGTATCGGATGTCTATAAATGAATGAGTTTCATGAAACGAAATCGCACACCAAAACGAATAGCCCAGAGACTAAAGAAGAATGGCGAGCATTCTATGAATGGCTTGAATAGCCAAGGACGAGAGGTCCGAATGCGTTAGTTAGTAATGACCTTCTAAGGTTAGTTGTCAGTTCTGAATAGTTTTAAAAATTGAATTTTTGACTTACCAATACACACGCTATATTTGAAATTTTCGGAAGTGATTTTCGAACCAGTGAATTTTGAAATTGAGTTTTCGAATGAAATGTTTCCAACAGAATTTGATACCACAGTGATGATTATTTTGAAATGATGTTGTCTTATAAAAAGGGTTAGTTAAAACCCGGAGTTTGAAAGCGAGTTTTCAAATGTGTTGTGGTAAAATCGACGCATTTGGAAGGAAGGAAAGTCTGTTGTAGATATACACGGTTTCGGGTCTTGCAGGATGTTTTAAAGTGTTTGAAATCGGGCGGTTATAAAGCTCATTTGAATTGAAAATTTGTTTGATGGGATATGAGAGGTTGACACTCGCACCAATGGTTAATATTCCCAATCTAAGTAGTTCCGCCTTAAAGGGGCACATATTTCGCTGTGTTGCGCTGGCACTAACCGTGATTACGAACTGGTCAGTTGGGAAAGCGGTGCACAGTGGTGACCGTGACTACGGACTAACTTGACCAGGATCGAAGCGATGCACAATGGTAGCCGTGATTACGGCGGTCGACTAGGAAGCGGTGCACGGTAGTGGCGTGACTACGAACTAGGTTTGACGGGAAGCGGTGGAGAGCCTTTATTATATATGCTAGTGTGGACACCGGGGCCCTTGTGGGGGATGGAAATTCTCCCACATCGGTCGTGAGATGCGTTATTCTTGTGATGGTTTGTATGAAAGGATTGAGATATGTCCTGGTAAGCCGGGGCAAAGTGGTGGTGTGTGCCTCTTAGTTGAATTTTGTGAAATGAGTTATCCCTCTTAAAGGTATATACCGGTAGTAAAAGTTTTTGAAACCGCTCAGGTAGTGAATGTATCTTCATGAATTTGTTATGGCAGCGATTAAGTTTGAAAATGATAGCATTATTACTTTTTGGTATAGTGCGGATTATGAAATGTATTGAGACCACGGAAAATTTTCAATGTTTGAAAATTTGAAAATGAGACAACATAATGGTTTTTGGGTAGCGACGATTTGTCAATGCTATTGTGTTGAAAAGCGGTGTAGTTGGAAAATTTGGAAGCAGAAACTATTAGAAAGGTCTAGAACACTTTGAACTAGTTAAGCCGGATAGTAGTTGTCGGCTATAGTGCTAAGTGAAAGTAGTCGAGAGTTTGAATGAGAAAGACTCGGATGAAATAGACGGCGCCAGATGCTCGAGGCAATAAGACCTAGTGTGCAAGTGTGCACGGGGCGGTGTCCCTAGGCCATAAGACCGGTAATGGATAAGCACTGTGTGAAATGCAGATTGCCATGGTGACTTTAGACTATTATGTCTACAGTACCTTTAAAGTCTAGTAAAACATTCATTATACCAGGTAAAGGTTGAAATGCTTAAGGCCTAAGGATGATTTCCTAGGTAATAAAGCTAGAATCTCCGATCTTTGTGGTAATTGATTGAGTAGGAAGGCCAATGTGTGTTAAGTCGAGAGGCTAAAAGAGTCGGCGAGAGGCTCGCATAACCAAGACTTGAGAGAATGGATCGGTGGATCATTTTTTGATACTATATGGGTGCAATACGAATGAAATTAGAGTGCGTGCTAATAAACATGTATAGAAAGGAATAGACTAGAAGTCTAAATAATCTTTCAAGATTTTACGGTCAAATTTCGAGGCGAAATTTAATTTAAGGGGAGAAATGTAATACCCTAAAATTCTTATTTGTCATAAATACTATATTTTGATAAATAATACATATTAAATACAAAGGTGAATATTTGTCTCAAGAAATTATAATCTATTGATTATATTTTCATCCAAATTCCACTTTGGAATTAATTAACGAATGGTTAATTATGAGACATTATTTAGGAGCTATTTAATATGACATAAAATAGCACATACAAAGGTAATTAATTTATAACCAAAAGGAGGAATGTAATATCCCAAATTTTTGAATTTGGAAACAAGAAATGTTTTATGGGAATTTATTATGAAAATTTGGCCTAAATAGTTTTAAAGCTATTTTCTGGATTTTGAGGCCTATTTTCCCAATAATTCAAGGAAAAATAGTTAGAGGATAATTTTTGGTCTAGAAATTTTAGAACCAATATTTTATGGCCTAGAGAGTTAATTATGGAAGAAAATTCTTATATGGAATTAAGGATTTTATTTTCCAATACTTATTTAATATTTGCAAATAAATATTAAATGGTAGTTTTTGGTGGATGTAATAGGTAAGTGGAATGGTAGTTTTTGGTGGATGGAATAGGTAATTAGAATGGTAGTTTTTGGTAGATGGAAGAAGAGTGTTTGGTTTATAAGGAATGTTTGGTTAAGGAAGAAATATGGTTGGAATAGGCCTTGAATTTTCACTATAAATAGAGGCCTTTGCTCTCCATAATTCTCACACCAAACTCAACCAAAGTAGATGAGTTTAGAAGCAAGAGTAGAGAGGAAATCATAGTGGGAAGTAAGAAGGAGGAGGAAGTTCTTCAAGAGGTAAGCAAAGCTTTTAGTTTCTAGTCTTAAGTTTTATAGATTTTAGTTTAAATGTTGTTTTGATCTTTAATCTTCCAATATATTTTTGTTATCATGTTTTTATTGTTAGAAATGGTTTTGTTTCGAAAAATTGATGGAGAAAGTAATATAGCAAAATTTTTGGAAGATTATGATCAAAGTAGCGAAGCTCTGGCGAAATTTTATCGGTTAGCAATTTGTGAAGTCGGGTAAAAATGCCAGTATTTTATATTGAATATGAGGTTCTAAAATTGGAGCAAATGCATGGTTAAAGTAGACATACGGGGCTTTCCAAATCTACCAAGAGTGAATTATTTCGAGTTCTGTGCTAAAAGATAAAAATGTCCAATGTTGGGCTACGTTTTCGGAAATTTTAAGGCGAGAAGATGAACACGTGAAACTGGGAACTATTCTTAAACTCTGGGCAAGAACCAGTATTTTTCCACAAAATTAAATATCCTAAGGATTCCGGGGAATTTTACGGATCCTCGTTTTGAGTTTTCTAGAATTACTTATGAATTACTTATTTTTCCACAAAATCTGGCCATAATGCTGAAAGTAGCGTTTTTATTAAATAAAATGTAATGGCAAAATGGTAACAAATCCACCAAGGGTAGAAAGGTAAATTAACCTTTTGGATATTATTCTAAGCAATATGGTAATATGTTAGGATTTCCGAGGATTCCGTGAGTCGATTTGAAGGACGGGCATATTACTATTCATAGTGCCGTATTTATGAATAGTACCGTATACATAAATAGTAAATTACTATTCACATGGAAGGAAGGTACGTTCGCGTACGGTAACTTTAACTACGATATGTCTTGGATGCTTATATGTGATAGATGATTTCATAGAGTCATGGACAAGACTTGGTCTTGGGTCATGCAGTGGTTAAGACTCTGTCTTGAATCACTTTGTTTATATACATTCGACTTGATACGGGTTATAGTCTTGATAATGCCGTGAGATTGTTTTCCTAGCGGCGAGGACACGAGTGTACATCGTGGCACGGGTGGTGCAGACTATTTAACTATACATGGATTTGTATAGATGACTTTACATGTCTTTGTGTGCTATGTCTTGTTGTTGTGTTGACATTACATCTCTTTGTGTGCTTATGTATTGTTGTAACCTTACATCTGCTTTGTGTGCTATGTATTGGTTAATTTGAAATGTAATGAATATCTGTCATACATATATTGTTATACTTGTCATATGAGGTTAAGCTGTTACCTAAGATTCAATTTGTTTTGAATCTTAGACTTGACTAGAGGTTCGGGAAAAGAACCGGGATTTATGAAGACGTTGTGAATGGAGCCATGAGAAGGAGCATTAATGGACGGAGCCGTGAGGAGGCACGGTCAAAGGAAATGCAGGAAGAAAGTCAACGAACCTACCTTATGGCATGAATCTAATAAAGTTACTTCACATCATTTGGTGCTTAAACTAGAAGGGTCGTCTATGTGGTTGGTCAATCAGTCACCCTAGCACGGTGAGACTCCCACTAGACCTACCCGGCTGGCCAAATGAGATGATTTAACCGAGTTAGGTTCTATGTCCCAAGTCTACCTAAGGCTTGGCGGAAAAGGGTATAGTTACATAGAAGAAATGTAATTATAGAATTTTGTATTCTTTGTATCACATGAATAATTCCTTCGGGAGATTTTATAATATATATATCGGTATACGTCGGCATCATCATATGTCCGAGTATTTCATATTAGTTACTCGAGTGTTATACACATTGTTCAAATTTTTAGTACATGTGTTACGGGTGGTGGTGGGTGGCCGGCGGCGGCGGTGGAGGATGGGGGGGAGGTTTTTTTTTTTTTTGATTTATTTAAAAGTAAGGGGAAAAGGATAATTTCACCCAAATTTGCATATCTCTCATAGGTCCTTGGTACTTCTTAGTCTTTTTACAAATTCAACAGACTTCTAGGGGTTTTATAAATTCAAAAAGTATTTATTTAGAATTTTCCCTAGATTTTATGTTATAAATACATGCATAGATTTTCTAAGAAATTTAAGGAAATGAGATCCTTTCATCATCCATTTTCTTATGAGCCTATCTAAGTCATTGATTGGAAAGAAGATATAGAAATCTAAGGAATATAACTTGATGATGTGATCTTTTAGATTGATTAGACGGACATAATTTAAAAATTACGAAGGATGATGAGAGAAATCTTATCCAAATTTAAAAGGCTGGACTGATGCGTCACCAAATAAGAAGGTAGTGAGTCTACCAAATAAAGCAAAAAGTTACCAAGATATTAAATGCTATTATAAAAATGTTTGATACTTATTCTTATCGTACGATTAAAGATTCTAAAAAATTGATCCGAGATAGAGAACAATATGATTGATTACGAATGATAACATCATATAGTTACCAACATATTGAAATATAAAAATCAACGTTACTAACCAATAGATTGAAAATTTTTTTTTTTAAATCATTAATTTTCACTACGTAACCATGACAGTCAGAAAGAAATATGTGATGTATATGCAACATGGTGTCTTAATTAAAGACGGTATGAGAAGGACAGATGAGTCTTTTTATTATTTTTTTGCCGTGAGTCTATATATAAAAAAGATGACATATTATCCGTAGTTTTCTTTCAAAAACCTCCACCAATAGTGTGTCCTTTTTCTCTTGGCTTCTCATGACGACGCCATTTATATATATAAGTTCATATCAACAAAGTATTGCGTATGCGGGTATATATAGAAACAAAATATTAGGTAATATTACATACGCATGAGTTCATCGAAATAGGTTTATAGTATATAATGTAAAAACACACTTGTATATAATCGAAAGCAACTTATGAAAAGAAGCTTGTAATAGAATTATAGAAGGATAAGTGCGTGCTAGCTAGGGATAAAACCAAGTTTGGTTTTGAGCCTTCTTTGTTTACTGCAAAATTTTGAACGGGTTATCATTATATTTCTCATAGGTTAGTATGATCGAAGAGTTTTAAAAAAATTGGAATCGGAATAAAATTGATTTATAAAGGTATATTTGGTACGAAAATGAAATCATACCCACTACAAAAAAAAAGGAAAAAACTATTAGCAACCCATCAGCAGCAACACAAAGTCATCGCCTAAAAGACTATCGCTGATTCTAACGGTAATAACAAAATGAATCACCGCTTAAGTTACAATTTTGTTATTGACACTAAAAGTATCACTTTCAGCTGCAACATTTTAAAGTCATCACCATAGAAAATCAATCATTCAATAACAACTTTAATTGCCGTTGTAGAAAGTCAAACTTTCAGCAGCAATTTTTAGCGGTCACCCAGAGTTTTTTAGTAACAATTGTGTTTATTATATGTTTTACAAAGTTGCCGTGTGTGTGAAGAAAAAGATTGGTGAAAGAAAGTGTGTATCCTTCGATCAAATGCTATAATTACAAAATAAGAAAGTAGAAATATTATTTAATAAAACTGATCTTCTATTCTTTTATAATTTTTCATCAATAGGAAAAGTTACTTATATATTTTTAAAAAAAAAAAAAACTATATATAATATGTAATGAGTATATGAATATGATTGAAATAAATACATGAAAGTACCTGAAGACTATTGTTGGAGAGGTTTAAGTTGGAGATGGTGGCTAGATTAAGAGAAGGGTTAGGAAGGGAGTCTATGGACAAGCCACTGAGATCAACAATCCCAAGCTTCTTTTGTTGTTGCTGCACCATCGTCACCTTTGATTTCCGATCATAATCACTTTTCTTCTTCATCTTCGTCGCCATTAATGGCTGACCGTGAACATGATTGTTAAGAAAACCATCCACTCCTTGCTTTTCAAACATCATCTTTTCTACAGAGATTTGATTTGAGTGATGATTACAGAGAGAGAGAGAGAGAGAGAGAGAGAGAGGTTGTGAGCAGGTTATGAGAGAACGGTTTGAACTTTGAAGGTTGTGTTTTTATAATGAGAGAGAGAGAGAGGGAGAGAGAGGACGTACGGAAGGAGGGGGAGAGAGAGGAAGGTACAACGTGTGAAGTTCGATTTTTCAAACAAAAGTACAGCCACCGAATATTCTGGTGGCCGTAATGCCCCGCTTGGGTCGCCACAAGTCAACCCTCCATTTCCTTTTGAAAAGAAAATTATAATTAATTCCTTACCTAAAAAAAGAAAATTATAAGTAATTTTAAAAAATTAAATTTAGTTATTTATTATTATATATGACGGGGGTAGCGCGGTTGTGGCATCTTTAAAACATTAAAATATCACTTCAATAATCATATATATAGGTTATTTTCTTAATCCATCCAATAATCATATTCTCCTGAATTCGCCTACCCGAGATTGTACAGATTTTAATTCTAAAATATCATTGTTGTTGAGAAATTAAACATTTTCGTTATATTATTAATTGATTATAGTTAGGGAAAAAGACATTTAAATACCACTTCAACTTCCAAAACCAAAAAAAAAAAAAAAATCATTAAAATTTATAAAGGACAGAGAAGGGATGAAGTATGAATTTGAGTTTTTTCATGTTTTGGCTTAAAGATCAAAATTCTCCTTTCACAAATTTTTTAAGTACCTAACGATTTTGTCAAAACTAATACAATTTTTATCAAAACCATTACTATTTTTGTGGGCTGTGACCAATTGAGTAATGAGATTGACTAAAACTGTAAGAAACTAGTGGTTTCTGTGACCAAGTGGTTGTGACCTACAAAGAGTCAACAACTATGTAGCAGTTATATGAGGAAACCACTATAGAATGCAAAGAGTCTTGCACACTTGTAACGGTTAGCTTTAGAAACCACTACAAAATACAAACAGTCTTATACATTTGTAGCGGTCATATAGAACTGCTACAAAGTTTCAAATTAGATGAGGTAGGGTTTCGTTATTTGTAGCGGTTAGTGTAACAATTTTGGTTAAATTGATACAAATATCTACATTTTGTAGCAGTTTTCTGTAAAACCACGTCAAAGTTGAAGCCTCTATACACGCACCACCACCAAAAAATTCACCACGCAAATTCATTTCTCATGCGTGGAGTTATGGCTTTTGGGAGAGATAAGGATAAGGATAAGGAGGTTGAGCATCCCATACCTATTCTGCGAGGGAGCAGTAATAAAGGGGGCGGTAGTAGGGGTTGTCATGGGCAACACGGGGGCAGAAATGTCCCCGGGCCATTGTAGGAGGAGACCCAGCCACATCAGCTTTCCAAGAGTAGCTATAGCAAGTGGCCCCACAGGAGGTGACCCTACTAGAGCCGTATGCTCAAGTTGAGGGGGCTGAGCTTAGTCTAAACGACTATGAGGGGAATGAAGAGTTTGACTTCAACATTCTTATTAGTGAGAGAGTGGTTCCTAGATGAAGAGGAGGCCCGGGAGCAGAATAACCCCGGCGTCGTCTTCGCAATCGATAGGGTTTGAGGTCCAAGTCTAAGGTAAATTTAATTAATTTAATATTTAATAAAATTAAAAGTGGATTTAAATTTAATAAAAGAATGTGGTAAGTTGTGCAGATGAGCAAGGAAACATCATCACCAAGAGGTTGGACGTGCTGGTGTAAATAAGTTGAAGGGGCTACGTGTCGTAGTTCCGTGGAATGAGGCCATGGACTGGTTGATCGAAAATAATGGTCACCTATTCAATCGATATCTCAACAAGTTGGAGTTGAATTGGTTTCGGTTCCCCATCCACTTCCAGACTTGGAAGAATGTTCCATGGGGGTTGAAGTATTTAGCGTGGGATGAGGCTGTAAGGGTAATTAATTGTATTTAATTATGTTATAAATGTAAATAGTTATAATTTATGTCATTTTTAGTTAATTAATTAATTATATTGAATTATTATCTATTCAATTGTGATACAGTATAAGTATGCCGTTAGCGACACCAGAAGAGGTACACGTTGATCAAGATGGGGGATGGCTATATGAATTGGAGGAATCGTCTCTACCACATCATGAATAAGGATAAGATGATTCCTTTGTAGGAGCTGATTGAGAATGTGCCAGACAGCGTCCCACCTAATGATTGGGCGGGTTTTATCCAATACAGGAGGAACCAAGATGGACATGTAAAATTTTTAATAGTTATAAAGTCTTTAACAATAATTTTTTTAATGTTTCATATCTTCTGCAATCACTTTCTCAAAGGACCACTAGGAGCCGTGTGCAACAAAGGATCCATCACACAACAGAATCGAAGACTTTGCTGTCACTTACAACGAACTAGCATTTTTTTAAAATTAAATTAATTTTAGCTTTATATTATAAATTTATTAATTTTTTTTATTGTTACTAAAACTAAGTTTATATTGTTTAAATTCTTTAAGGAGAGGAAGGCTTAGAAGAAGAACTGCCAAATGGACTATGGGAAGTTATTCATTTACACCCATAGACACCGATATGGGACATCGATCTCTCAGCAAGAAGAGGAGGCCATTGTAAGTTATATACATTTTTAGTTTTTATTTATGTAATTTATTTACATTAAATGAAATTGTTTTATAAATTTTTTGAAATATGTGTGTGGCAAGAGTGGATTCAGCAAGCACAAGCAAAGCTCCGACAGACCCAGACCCAGAGTCACAGGGGTCATGGAGTCCATTACGCCTCTGAAAGCTAGTCTAGGGCCAATTGAACACCCTGGATACTGTAGGGGTCTGGGATTAGGTGCCAAGCCTAACATGGTCTACAGTAGGAGCGTCGCCTCTAAGGCTAGCACCTCTCCAGTAGGGACCTTTGGTGTTAAAAGGTTGGGGAAAGAGACTGTTTAGGAGATCTATATAGTGATTGCCAAGCAGGCTTAGTGGCGAGATATCATAAACACTATGATGTCAAGGGCGTGGAGTCAGATGTTTCCTGACGAGGAGCTTCTAGAGGTCCTGCCTCCACCTAGGTTCATCGTCGTTCTACCTCGTACTCCTCCTCCCGGTGATCACGATGGTACTGTTAACTCTGCTCAGCCTGGTAATCCTGCCCCTTGAGAGAGGACTAATGATCAGGATTTGGATAGTTAGTTAGGTTTTATTTATGATTTAGGACATTTTTAGTTTTTTATTTCAAATAATTGTAAAAAAAAAGTACGACATTTTTTTTTTTAAAAAAATTGTTAGTTAGCTTTTATTTATTTCAAACAGCTGTAAAAAAAATTGAACTAGTGTTTTCATTATTTGTTGTTGTACGATAACTGAAGACCTACTGACATAGTTTAAATTCGGAAGGCTATACAAGATGAAGCGGGTCGATTCTATAGGATTTGCCACAATAGGCTTCACGGTTTTACTATATAATCATGAAGTCTTTTGCGCCAATTCCTATATACTTGACCTGCTTCATCTTGTATAGCTGCTTTCCAAATTTGAACTGTGTCAGCAAGTCTTCAATTATCGTACCATTAATTTTGTAACGGTTTTAGTAAATAAACCGTTACAAATTGTTCTAAAATTTGTAGCGCTTTTTTTTTTTTATTATAACCACTACAACATGTGCAAAATGTGTCATTTCAAATTTTAAGTTTCCCGTCAACAACGATCACTAATTTGTAGCGGTCACTATACAAAAATCGCTTTTTAGACCGGATAAAAACCACTTCTTAGATTGGTTCTCGAACCGGTATCGTACGGTGCGGTCTTAAAAGTTTGTTTCTTTTAAGATCGGTTGCACAACTGGTCTTAAAAAAAATACTTTTTAGACCAGATTTTTAAAATATAAGGTCTTAAAAGTCAGACTTTTAAGACCATATTTTTGAAATATAAGGTCTTAAACCGGTTTTTTAAATATCTGGTCTTAAAGGTAAGGACCTATTTGGCATAGTTGCAGAAACAAAAAAGTCCAGTGGCAATGAAAAAAGCCCTGTGACAAAGAAAACATGAAAATTGGGTGTTTGACATTGCCTCAAGATATGATGGACTTTTGGAAAAGAAGTGGATTTTTGGTTTAAGCTAATTGTTGGAGCTTCTAGTACCATCATAGTGACTTTTTTGAAAAAAGGCCCCCGCCACACATGCAATCTCGTGTATCTTTTTCATTTTCCTCGAAATCTCTCTCCTCTCCTCTACAATTCCAATCTAGTGTTCATAATTATTATCTGAAGTATGTTATCTGATTTTGTTGTGTCCACAATGTTTATCTGCTGTATATTTATTCTACACGTAGTATATTTATCCTTTATAAATATTTGTGCACATATATTTTTTTGCCATCATAAAAACATGAAAATTTTGTTGGGGATGGATTTATTTAAGCATTTTATTATGTTGTAATTTTTAATGGTAATTTTACTTTTTTTTTATAGCAAATTTACATGTAAATTTTTTTTTTAATCTCAAATTATCACATAATATGCAACACACACACATGTAGTATTTAATAAGATTATACCATTTTCGTCGTCATTTTCCATCTCAACTGACTTTTCAAACGCTATGCCAAGCAAGAGCCCATCTAAAAAAAAGTCACTTCTGTCACTGCTATCCCCAACACAAATCAAATCAACAATATGACTTTTAGAAAAAAAAGCCCATATAAAAAAGTCCAGCAGAAAAAAAGTCACTTCTACCATTGCTGTCCCAAACGCCCTAAATTGGCGGAAAAAAAAATCTCCCCCTTACCAGCAAAGCCAGCACCACTATCTTCCCCTTCATCCCTTTTTCCTCTTCTTTGTCGTCTTCACCTTCTTCTCCATTATCAGTTTCAAATACCTCCGAATCTACTTCATCTTTCTCAGAACTACATCTACTCACAATCATCAATGTCGAAGAAGGAAGTTAGAACCAGATTTCATGAAGAAAAAAAGAATCCAGATCTAGAAATTGAATGGAAAAGAACATAGAACCAAAAGCAATATGCAATATTATTGTAATAATACAACTTATTTTTAACTAGCCCATGTCGTTGGACGCCTCACAGACATCACACTCCTCTAGAGGTTTCAACCTCTGTTCACCAAACTCTGACCAGCCCATGTTGCCAAATGAACACCCATCAAAAAATCATGAAGCGAAAAAAGAGTTTGAAGGAGGTCTCCTCGCTCAAGAAGATTAGTTGTTGCTAGAACTATTCTGCTCTTGATGAGCTTCCAACTTCGGATCCTCCTTCTACAGCCACCTCGCCTTCAGCTGGTGGTCAAAGTCTCTGTTGTTGAGTTGGTCACAATAATTTGGCGGTGGTAAGTGGTGGCTCTGTATTTATTCGATGATGAGAACTCATAATTAAGACCAGCAGTTGCTATGGATGGTTCCAGGAAGACGCCTATAAGAGTAAACTCTCAAGTCTACGCAAAAGAACAAAGCACTTTAACAGTTAAAACTTGACTTGATGAACATTTGGTGCAAGCTTACTGGTAAAAAAATTCAATGATATGATGAATAAAAAAGTTAGAAAAAGAACGATATTTACTGATGAAAGGATGAGATATGCACGCTTTTGCTTCCGAATTCTCAGATCTACTACTTCGCTTTTGAATTCTCAGATCTGCTACTACGCTTTTCAATTTTCAATTTTTGATCTAAAAAGTAATCAAATATTTTTTTATTTTTAACTTTTAGACCGGTTGTTTTGAAAACATATCTAAATAATATATTTTAGACCTCATTGATGGGGCAAAATTTTATAATGCCTAAAAAGTTCTTTATGTTTATAAAATCGTTCCCACGGGACTTTGTACCAACAACTCAAGTTAAGATTAATTTACACTTTTTTAGTTGACCTAATCCTGAATTTAAATAAGAGAAAAGAAATTAAAATAAATAAACAACAACAATAATCAAATGAGCAACCTAGAGTCAATAATCCCTTTTTGCTTCATAAACCTTGATTTTAATTTAATTAGCCTTAATATCAAATTTTGTTAATTTGAATGTATTGCTATAACCCGTAACGGTCTTATAACCCTCTCTTAAAGTGGAATTTGTTATGTTTAACACAAACTCATGAGGCAACATAACTCGGACGTCTTGACAATATTGGGGCCATTAGGTTCTATTCGCAAATTAAATCGTAATTTAATCCCATATTACTTAATCTCAAGCTTAATTAAAAGTCAAGGCAAATTCTAATTCTCTAATTCATATTTAATGATGGCCAATCACTAAATAGAAAATATTAATCAAGATTAAATAACCAAAATTAATATTAATCATAATTAAATAATGAAATCAAAATCTAATTCACTCATAAGTTCATAGTTACTCTAGGTTGCAAGAAATTAACCACACATAAAAGATTAAATCAGATTCAAAGAAACAAAAAGGAAAGTAGAGCGAGAGATCAAATCGTCGATAAATCTTCGAGGCAACACGATTTAAAATACATGAAGATGGTCATTAATCTTCTAAATTTGGTAGTGAAGAAAAACAAACGTGCATATTTCGATTTGATGACAATTTATAAAAAAGATGTCGCCGGCGACAAAGGTGGTGAAGGTTTTTCAGTGATGTTGGACTTTTACTTTGCCAGGTTTCTTGGTGAAATGAATGATGGAATCTTTGCTTGTGGAATAAGGCAGCCTTTTTTGACCAAAACATTCCCCTTTTTTTTTATAGCCATCTTGTGATCCTTGTGTCTTTTATTATTTTAATCTTTTGTGGAACACCATCGATGCTCACCTCGTGCTCCTTCTCTTTTTGCATCTTTCTTTTTATTTTTTTATTGTTTAGTTAGTGGAAGATGATTGTAATGTCAATTGCCTTTGATGACATTGAGACGTCTTTCAATCGACTGCCTTATGTAGATGATTGTCCTGAACCTGAGCCATCATCAAGAGAGTTGTTAATCCCCTCATGTTGGTAAACTAGTTAGAGGAAGTGAGAATTTCAAACTGATAGAAACTGAGAAGTTGCAAGAACATAGACATGTCTTGATTAATTGTACTAAAGTTGAACTCTTCCTTCGGTAAGAATTGTACACTCATATGTTATCCTATATATTTCCTTTATTTTATACTTACATTTCATGATTATCATCTCATGATTAATTGCAAGGAATTCAGAAGTCATAAGAAGTATCAACTCAGGATCCGTACACAAACATCCTCTGAAATTGACAAAAACGTCCACAGAGAATTCTCACGTTGGTTTGGTGCAGAATACTAAATGACCACAACCAATGCTCACCAAATTTCAGAGCTCTCACAATCGGCCCTCTTAACCATGCAACCAAGTTTACGACATACAATGTCAATGGTTTCAAGTTTTGCACGATTTCACGAGATCAAGGATTGCTAACCCAAAACTCAATTGTTTATGGTACCTTTGAGACAAGGAGTTATGCAAGTAGCAGTGACGGCAACAAGCAGTTTGGAGACGTCCCTTATTATGGAAAGCTTTTTGATGTTGTCAAACTAAATTAGTAAGGTCGTTTCACCATGACGTTGTTCAAGTGTTTGCGGGAAAATACGACTACTTCCCAAGGACTTAAAACTGATGACTTAGGTATCACATTAGTAAATTTCTCCCCGCCAATTCACATTAGTTAATCTCAAGATGATAAGCCATATATTCTTGCCTCAGAGACACACCAGGTTTATTACGTCGAGGATAAGAGGCATTGGGATTGGAATATGGTGGTTCACTTAAAGCCTCGAGACCTTTACGACATGGGCGATGGTGATAACATCGCCTAAGATCGAGAGTAAGTTGTTCTTGCCCGACGATTTTGAAAACTTCTTTCCTAAAGGCGATGACAATTTACCTATAGTTCAGTGTGTTTTTAAAAGTTACGCTTTATTATCACTTAATTTAAATTTAATTTTTGTACAAACATATTAAACTCACAACTAACATTTTCTCCACACATTTTTTTAGGATGGAGACGAAGAATGATTAAAAAAGTTATGCTTATATTCTTGTAAACCTCTACATTTTTTTTAACAAAAAAATACCAACACATTTTTATAGCAGTTTTATAACCGCTACAAATAAAAATTGCTACAAAAAAATGTCACATCGACGTTAAAAGAGTTATGCATATTCTTATAAATACCCCCACCACAACTCATTTCACAAACTCCTTCATTTCTTCTCATCCAACTTCTCTCTCGTTTTCTCTCATCTGTAAATGATTTCTGGAGAGGTTAAGCTGGCGAGCAAGCTAATCAAATATGGTAAATTTTTTTGGTAAAATATCAATGAGGTCCCGAGGAAAAGAAAAAATATCAAAAAAGTCTCAATCCCAAATCCCCTATCAAAAAATCTCTAGAGACTTTTTTGATATAAATTACGGAATTTCAACATCAAAAAAGTCTCGTTGTTAAAATGGCTTTTCATATTATTAAAATGATTTTTCTTGTTGTTAAAATTTCCTTATGAAAATATTGTTGTCAAAACGGCTTTTCATATTGTTAAAATGACTTTTCTGTTGTCAAAATTTTTCCGAGTTTTTCCTCCGGCATGTAGAATTTCATAAACCTTGAAAAATTTTAGTAATATGAAAAGTAATTTTGACAACATAAAAAAGTCATTTTGACAACGATATTTTCGTAGAGAAATTTAAAAACAGGAAAAGCCATTTTAACAATAAAACTTTTTTGATATTGGATTTCCGTAATTAATATAAAAAAAGTCCTATGGACTTTTTTGATAGGGATTTGGGGTTAAGACTTTTTTGATATTTTTTTTTTTTCTTTCGGACCTCACTAATATTTTACCAATTTTTTTCTTAAAATATTTTATTTCAATTTTTTTTTTCCTTCTTATAATACTGATACTATTTTTTTTTTTTTGTTCTTATCCAAAATTTTAGGGACATTTCCTCAACATTCCTTCTATTATCATCAACTTTCATTCCATAATCAAATATCATCATCTAGTGGATAACAAAATAAGCTCATATTATATTTACATTGTCAATATTATACCTATGTAATATTTATATTTATCTAACTTAAGTTATTCATATTTTTGAATATGAACTATTATCATTTAAATTGTCACTTAAATAATAAAAAATTGTAAAAAATTGACTGAAATTAATTTTTTCTTTTAAAAATTATTATTTTTTTAGAGGTTTTAGAACCGCTACAAGTTTTAATCCAAATTTGTCTTAAAAATTTGGCGCAACTTTTGAAATTTCATCCACAATTTGTAGCGGTTATAAAATATAAAACCGCTATATATTTTTGTTGCCAATTTTTTAAAATCCATGGATACACTTAGTAGCGGTTTTAATAACCGCTACAATGTTGGCGCCAATTTCTCATTTTTCCTTTCCCACAACTCAAAAAAAAAAAAAATCACCGTAATGTTTACACAATCCGTCATCTCGATCTTATCATGTAGTGGTGACGTAAAACTGCTACAAGTACAATAACAATTTTATTACATAAGTAGTGGTTTTAAAAAATCACTATAAATCATCTTACAATAGTGTGTTTTATAGCGGTTCTTTGACTCGCTTCTACTGTCATTTGTAGTTGTTTTTACGGCTACAAATACACAATTTTAAAGGCTACAAAACGTCAACTTTTTTGTATTGATTCATGTACGTGAATGCCTAAGAGATTATAAGAAGTCACAAAATGTGACTGGCATTTATGTTTAAAAACACCAAAGCCATAGTTTTAATAGAAACATGTGATTTCCCTCACCAAAAGCCATAATTTTAGTGATTTTTGAAACTAGACATGCATATAAATATGAAAGTGGAAACAACTAAGAAGTGATGATTAGCTGGTGATGAGGAAGAACTAATGTGCATTACACTACTATAAAAAATAGTTTTTACTTCTCTAATTGCCGTCCTATTTGAAAAAAAAACAGAAGTAATAAAGAATGCGGTGACATTTTTATAATTATATGTGAGAAAAGTTGACTTTTGGAGTCTAACTTTTTAACTTAGACGCCAAAAGCAACACTTTTACGTCTAATTTAAATATTTAGACACCAAAAGTGAACCCTAGTGCCCAAATTACATACAAAAGAAACACTTTTGGCGTCTAATTTTAAAACTTAGACGCCAAAAGTTCACGGTCAACGTTAGTTGACCGTTAAGATTTTTAACGGAGGGACAACATTGCTACGTTTTTATACTTCGGAGGCAACATTGTTACGCTGAAAACTTCAGGTGCAAAATTGCTCTTGATCGCATACTTCAGGGACAAAATTGATAGTTAACCCATAAAGAAATTTAAACCTATGTTCTTATATCAAGTATGTGGAATCTATATTATTAAGTGGATCAACTTTCATTTGTATTAACATTAACTAATTAACCTTTTAAATTAATGTCTTTTCTTTTCTGAGGTAAGCCTTTTGCTTAGTAAAAGACGAAAAGAGCAATCTTCGGCAAGTAGATTTTTATCAAGTTTTATTTTTAATTAAAATTTGGTTCATTGTGTGAGGTTGACGTCCGATGATCGTAATCTTATGTAGAATTACAAATTGACACATACATTTATTTACTTTTCATCCAAACACACGCATACACATGGATAGTACAATTGTAGCGTGCAAATTTAAAATCATTGAATAAATATGTATTTTCCTGGTGGCTTAGGCGCTTAGCAGCCCCAATTATTTCTTTAATTGATCGTTATATTTTAAGAAATCATGGAAAATTATAATAGAAAATAATAGTTGAGACTTGAGAGGATTTGCTCCATGTAAAATGATCCCATAAGTTATCTATGTGTATGAATTTTACTAGATTGCAGTCACACCCACATTTGAGAAGAGGTTATATGATGAGTTTAGTAAAGAACTAAAGGAAGATAAAATTTTAAACATAGAAAACATTTTTACACTTCTACAATCATGTGCGGACCCACATACTATACTAGGGGGACAAGTGCCCCCCTTAAATTTGGGGATTTTTTTTTTAATAAAAAAATAATACATGTTTAAATGATTATTCACCCTTAAATTAAGTGTTTACCCTTAATACATCAAGACTGCACTTCATAATCGGATGATGGATGAATGGTTGAATAATTGTTTAGTGACTTATATTAAGAAAAAAAATGTATTTAATAGTATTGATAATAAGACAGTTATGATGGAATTCCAAAAAGTAAGGCCTAGAAGGATGACATTGTAATTATTTTTATTATAATATACTTTTGTTATTAAAATATATGTACTTAAACTTATTGAGTGTCCACCCTTCATTGTAATTTATATAATTGCATTTCTAACAGCACTTAGCATTACTTTTTTATAAATGACAGGTTTGTAAAATAATTGTCTCTCTTATTATATCATCAAGTATTCACTTGATTTCATGAATATTTTTTTGATATATTTTTTTTTGTTTATATTCTTTTGTTTTTTAATACATTTAAAAATTTCATAAAATTTTTTTTTGGGACGTTGCCCCGAACCCCCTACCAATAGTGCCCCTCCTTCAATAATTTTTTGGGTCCGCGCCCCTGTCTACAATACTATATCAACTTTGTCCAGGTAATTAATGATTAAATATAGTTCATTGTATTTGTATTTTTCTTTCAATACCTCAGTTAATATGGATACTTTTTTTTTTTTTTCAATTTATTAAGACACATTTGATTACTTAACCATCTTTTTATTTGTTCAAATAAATTTGTTAAAGTGACTTATATGGTAGATAAGATGAAATATAATTATCACTAAAAGAGAAGATGAATTTTCATACTTGAATTAAAATGTATTTATTTCAATAATTTGTGAGAAATATTTGGTTTTCTTCTTAACATAAATTTTGAAGTATTCCTTTGGGTCACATAATTTGAAAAAGGGACATTGAATAAATGAAAAAAAAAAAACTAAAAAAGGATTTTGTTGTCAATACAAGTTCGCGCGATACAATTGTGACTCATCTCATCTCATATCGGATAAAGACAAATTATTTAAATGTAAATCCCCCTTAAAATTTGACTTAAGAAATGAATAATGATAAATTTGAAGCACAAGATACTGTATTTAATCTTGCATCGCATGCTCATCGATGTCTGAGCCAATCTATAAATATATGCTAATTGTCATATAAATATATGCTAATTGTCATAGTTGGTTAGCCATTTAAATGGAAATTTGTTTTTTTTAGCCAAATTGTATATGTTGATATTAATTTTATAATGCAACAAATTAATAACATTAAAAGTATATATATACTCCTCTGATCCTTAAGATAAAACATATTTAATGAGTTAATCTTATTCATAAATATAAGACAAAGTTTTTATATCTATCTTTTCCCCCTTAATTTTACTCCTATTAATTCTCTCTCAACAATAATCAATGAAGAAGAATAAGAGAATTAAGAAAGATGAATAAGGTGTTTTAGAAAATACATGTAATATTAACTAACTTAATTAACAACTTTAATATAATGAAATTAAGTAAATATGTCTTATATAAAGGACTAAAAGAGTATATGTGTATTGCCAGCAGAGATTGTTTGACATTAAAAGCATATGGTCATAAACGATATACCACGTTTTCGAAATCAATTACGCGGAAAATTTAAAAAATACAGAAAATGTGTGTGCCTTTGTATAATTAAAAAATATTTATATTTTTCCTATCAATTTTAACTTCACACGATTCCATTTTTTTTTTAAAAATAAAGTAGAGTTTAACGTTTTCGAATCATCTTTTGAATTTAGCAGTTTTTTATGTGTGCGTATATTTATATTCCTACAATAAAAAATAATGATGTATAATTTGAAAATCTCCCAAGAATATCCGATCAGATTGAAAATTATTTCTTCCACTTTTGAGAATGTTGAAGGGTTAAAATGCATTAGTTAGTTAATTAAAACTCTATAAATAGAGTACTTTATATGAGATTTAGGGATGTGAATGAGAGTTAAGTCATCAACCAAAGGAGAAGGGTTAACATAGGTCCCTACCTCATAGACCATCAAAGTGGGAGGGTTAACATAGGTCCCTACCTCATGAGCCACCAAGATATCTTGGGGTTTTAGTTATTACTTCTAAGAAAGAAGAATTCATTGTATGCATTGCCAATCTTTGTAAATAAATTAATTGATCTTCATTATTTTTTAGCAACTTAACAGAGAAGCTATTTTTAATAGGAAGAAGATCGTAATTTGTCAATGATGTTGATTACGATTAATAAAGTAGACTGCCACACAAAAATCATAGTTTTTCAATTGTTCTTGATGGCTACCACTATTAGTCAACCCTAACCACTTGAACACTGCTTATTTTTTTTGGCCATAATAAATATATTGTATTAATGTTTATTTGTTTATTGTGACTTGAAAAAGACCTTTCTTTAAAATAAGCATTTTGTTTTTACTGGCCAAAATGAGCATTTTGTTTCGTGATGGCCGAAAAGAGCAGTGTCCTATAGAATTTTGATAAAAACTTATCAATGGGCGCAGACTGATGATGAGCTGCTGATTTGTTGTCCATTCTTATCCGTTATATATATATATATATATATATATATATATATATATATTGGACTTATTCAAATGGTTAATTATTAATGGCTATTGGATGGAGTAGAACTCAATCCAGCAACACTTAAATATAAATGAATATGTAGCAGCCTCTTATTATAAAAAAAAAAAAAAAAAGAAAAAAAAAAAAGTGTGATGGTTGAGTCGGAAATGATCACATTAACATGGAGCATATAAACAAAGTTAATAAGAGAAGAAACTCAGTAAAAAAAGAAAGACTTTGTCAGATTAATTATCTAGACTTGATTAAAAGTATTTGAATTTAAAATTGTTACTAGCATTATTATTATATTAAGGCTAAAACATATGAAAAAAAGACATAAATTATTTGAAGGTTTAAGAGTTAACTACATTAACGTTTTAGTTTTTGACATAATTTTGCTATTAAGTCACTGATAAAAATTGTCACATCATAATAATGAGGATGCTTGAATTAAAAAAATTAGATTACAATATACAAAACCTCTGAATTTTAAGACAATTGTTTATAATCTCTGACACTTAAAAATTAAAATTTTTAATGGAAAAATTTAAATTCTTTTTAATAGTAGGATGACACACGTCCTCTTTAGTTTAACATGGCAGTTTCTACTAGTAACTCCATCACGACAACATTTAATATAAAAAATTAAAACGTCTTTGAAATTACATTTAAACTTTGAAACAAAAGGGATTATATGCAATGAACTAAAATTTAGGGGGATTTTATAGATTTTAGCTTTATTTTAAATTTTGACAGTTGAAAAATCACCTTTATATATTTTTAAAATTTGAAAAAAATTATTGGTGGACGCATCACACATCATCTACTAGTATGGATTGCTATATATTTTATGTTTATATTATTTTAAATATAGTTTAAACCATCTAAAAATAATAGTAAACAAACACAAAACTTATCTTCTACTCTAGATATTGATAAGGACTAAACCAACGTAAAATATACAAGAGAGATAATTTGACTTTAATGGGATGGCCATTTTTATTTTAAGACACATTGTTTTTATGTTCGCACGGCGGCTAGTTTTCATCAGGTTTCACCTACATTTTGTACAATTTCAATAGAAAATTACCAGAAAACAGAGATAGTAAATAATAAATGTAAAACAAAAAAGTAATACGGAAGAAAGCATAATTATAATAAGACTAAGCCATCGATTGAGTCTTCTGACCAAAGACTAAAACCATCGATTTAGTTATATTTAAGCAATGGCGGTAATATTTTTTAAAAAATGAATAAATATTGTCAACATTTACTATCTCTTATAATTTTTAAGAGTTTCAATAAAAAAACATAGGAAAAATTCCTTAAAAAAAACTTTAAAATGTTAAAAGACAAAAAGGTATTTCAAAAATTCATAATGTTAAAGAAGTGTTAGGGTCTAATTCGTCCTTTTCAAAATTAAATAAAATGACATAATTGTCCATTAGAGTTTAATTTTCACTTTGACATAATTAATTGTGAAAATCTTATTCAAACTTGTGAACACTTTATCAAAACTTGTGAAACTCTTATCAGATCTTGTGAATTTTGATTTGTCAATTGTGAAATTCTTTAAGAAAGTTGTGAAATTCTTTTGAGAACTTGTAAAATCCATACCCGAACTTGTAAAACCTTTATTAGAACTTGCGAAACCCTTATCAGGTCTTATGAATCAAAATTTGTAACTCGTGAAATTCTTTAAAGAAGTTGTGAAATTCTTTTGAGAACTTGAAATACCTTCCCTGAACTTGTGAAACATTTATTAGAACTTGTGAAACTCTTATAAGATATTATGAATTAAAATTTGCAACTTGTGAAATATGAAATTATTTTGAGAACTTGTGAAAACTTTATCCGAACTTGTGAAACCCTTATAAGATCTTGTGAATTAAAATTTGAATCTTGTGAAATTCTTAAAGGAAGTTATGAATTTTTTTTGAGAACTTGTGAAAACCTATATGAACTTGTGAAACCTTTATCAGTTATTGTAAAGTTTAATTTGCAACTTTTAAAATTCTTATGAAAAATTGTGAAAACATTATCTAAATTTGTTAAAACATTTATCAGAACTTGTAAAATTGCTTCTCCTCCATATGATTTCAACATGTTGCCCTAGGAAAAGAAGCAACGGCTTTCTTCCTCTCGCCTAGCTCTCATTTCAGTCATGTTCTTAATTTTAAACTTAGAGGGATAATTCTGTCATTTCTTTTTTATTTCGAAAAGGATAAATTAGATCCTAATATCTCTTTACTATTATGAATATTCGAAACACATTTTGGTCTGTTGACATTTTTAAAGTCCTTTATAAGATATTTTCCCAAAAACATATATCTTTTGGACAAATTGTTCTAGATTTTGTCTCACTCCCCTCCCCCCTGCGGGGGCGTAACACTTTATTCAGCATGTAAAAGCAGAGACGCCGAGGCAATTGAGTTGAGTAGGGTAGAGAGAGGGTATTTTTCTGTGAAAATAAGTCACTTAATAAGTTTATTATATAAATACATAATTTTATATCTAATTTATATCCAGGAGTTCTCAATTTTAATTCATTTCTTCATGTTAAATAAGGGTAAAGTTGTAAGGTTATTAAATTTTAAGAAAGAATTAACAAGTTTTAAAGTTTTTCTTAATTCTGACAAAACATGTTACTATGTTATGATTGTCTCATAAATATAACAGTGAAGTATAGCTAGGTGACTGCCCCTTTATTAATTACGAGTTCAAAAACCTACGCAATGCGACAGTATGTTGTGTGATCTTTTAAAAGATTGAAGAATGAATAGTTTGTTCAAACTCAAATATTTAATTCAATAATTAAATAGAATAATGTAATAGTCAATAATTATACAAGACAGCTGGTAAAAAAAAAAAAACATAAGATAAATATGGGGTTGGAATATGGAGAAACAACCTAGGTCCGGAAGGAAACATTTTTTTTTAATAAGAAAATTTTAAGAAAGGGGTTAGGCGAACAAAGTTTCTCTTCCTTTTAGGTGATACCAATGTTGGGCAGAAGCGGTCGTCTATTACCCTCAGACGTTTACCTAGGCACCCAAGAGTTAGAATGTCTCTCCCAGCGCTTTGACCAACTTCAGGATCAAACCCTCTCCCTTTAGTGAGAGTATCCGACCTTTTTGCTAGTTGAACCCAAAAATGAGGGGTCAAAATAAAACATTATAATACAATGTCTCATTAACTCTCTTATCAGGCTTTGGGTCTACTTCTCAGCCTGACCCGATTGAACTCCACTAAGCCCATCATAGGCCTAACAAGGAATAGATCCTTTCAAAATAGTAACACAATATGCAACCAAAAAAACCGCAGCAAGCATAATAGCTATATTTAATTCCATTATCCATTATATATATAAATGTGTGTATATAACTTTAATATCTTTTAGATTAACTTTAGGGATAATCCCAATTAAACCCTGCTGAAATATCAAAATCCATATTCTGGCCCTATACTTTTAGTAAATTCTTAATCAGGCCAAAGGCATAATTAGAGATTGCTAAAGCTTATAAATTTACTTCAATGCCCCTCAATATTTCTTAGCTTATTTCCTCTCTAATCCTCTTTCTCCCTCATGAGATTCACGAATGTTTATTAGCTCTTGTTTCGTGTGTTCAAGCTCTTCCTACAGAGACGACAGGCGTTGCGCTATTAACATGCTTTCTCCTCTCACCCTTATATTTGTCTCCTCTAGCTCCACTGCTACTCTTCCCAACCTCGATGACTCTTTCATCCCATTTTCATTCCCTCACCTTTGTATCTTCATATATGTACATCATAAGCACCCTCTTATATTGATTCTGTTTTCAATACCCTCGAAAAGTCAGACTTGTCTATGGGCACCCAAAGTAATTACTTTGTTTTTAAAAAAAGTTGGTGGGCTGCACTAGTAGATTAACACAGGAAGGACTATCTCGAAAGCTGCTAAGCTAATATAGCTCTAGAGAAAATTTCAGATGGTAGGTGTTAGATGATGAGAGAGAGAGAAGGATGGGGGAGAAAGGGGATTAGAGAGGAAATGGACTAAACATTCAGGGGAATTGAAGTAAATTAATAAATTCAGAAATCCCTAATTAGGCATCTTGACCTAATTAGGAATTTGTTGAAAGTGTAGGCCTTAATCTTGATTTTAGTATTTTAGCAGGATTTAATTGAGATTTTCCCTAAACTTTAATTGATATCCTATTTATGTATGGATAAGGTTTTATCAAACTTTTTTTTTTTTTTTTTACTGCATGCTTTCCATTTCAAAGAGTAGATATGATAGCCCATTGGCAAGAATTCCACTCCATGTGTATGAATTATGTGGTAGCTAGAAATTAAGCAAGTCTATGTAAATTTTCATCCTCGTTGTTGGAGTAACTTTTTGAGAGTGATTTTACAGTTTACGAGGTAAGCATGTGAGGAGAGTTTTTTTTTTTTTTTAACCGGTAGTTATGTATTCAATTTATTATAGCAAATAAATAAAACTAAACTATGTGTAGAAAAAAGAGGACCAGAGTTCAAGCAATGGTAAATGTTGCTACCATATGATCTAAGATATGGGTTTAGATCCTGAAAATTAAATAGCACTTCGCTTGTAAAGATAAAGCGTACATGTAACATTCCCCAAATTCTTATCTAGTGAGAACTTTGTGCACTATTGAACGCTTATCTGTAGAAAAAAGATAGATGTGCTGGTGGATTGTCAAGATTCACATCATGAAGATTTACATATGTGAATGGTAAAATTGCAAGTTGTAGAGGAAAAGGATGAAACAAAGCAGTTACCATAAACTGTTCGACTTTGTTGACAGCAAGAGCGATTGAGAGAGAAAACACATGAGTGAGAAAGCGACAATGGAGATCAATTAGAACAGTCACAAGTTTAATGCGGGAAAATTTCAGAGGGGTACTCTGGAAGAATGGGAGATGTTGAGAGAGAGGGGCTTTGGAAGAAGAAGAAGGGAGAAGGGATAATTTTGTCCTATTATTTTCCAATCCTGGTATTGGATCTCCAATACCACGGTTGAGGTGGGTTTCAAGTGTCAAGCGCCAAGTAGCAACCCGTCCAATATCATGTACCAAACAGGGCCTAAGGGATAATATTATAGGATTAAAGAATAATTGAAATAATAAAGTGAAATTATTTGTTACATATTTCTCCTCTGGTCCTAAAAAATCATTAATTTTGGTTAGGTACATGTATCCTCCTATTGAAGGCAACTCTATTCTATTCGAGGTATTGTCGGACACTAAATGTTGGTGCCCCTTCAACATATATTCAAACTTTAATCCACCATGTTGAGGGATTAACCTTTCTACTAGACCCAACCTGATTAAAATATATCTTTCTAATAAAGATTATATTATTTGTTTATCAAAAGGTTATAATTTATAATATATTTAATTAAATATGATCATGAAGATGCATATATTTATTTTTACTTTTTTCCCTTTCTTTTTGTAATTTTTTCATTAATTTATTGAATGCATTTATGTTGATTTACCGATGCAGACAAATTATTTATTTTGAATAGAGCTAGTCAACAAAAGGTTTGATCAATATAATTGATTGGTATTGGCCTTTTCTTTTCTAATTAGAATTTTTAAATACACCTTATATTATATTATTAGCATTGGTATTTGATGATGTTATTAAATTTATATATCATTTAAACACATATTCAACTTAACCTTCATTACATACATCGATCTAATTATAGGTCCTGTATATATATACACGCACATGTGACTAGTTACAATTAACACCAAGAAAATTAAGAAGCAAGAACTAGAGAGGCCTATACATAAATAGTTTTGCAGAGCCATCATCACTCTTTCTAAGTCTAACGTGAAACCACAGATCTAACTTATCAACCTGCAACAAAAAGTCCTGCAAAATCTATACAAAACTAGGGATACACTATATTAATATTACCAGAGAATTACGCAGAACGACGAGGTGAAAAGAGACGCTTTGGAGAGAACATGGCCATTAACCTAAGTGATCCAATACCTTCCATGGTACGATACTGAGGTCCAAGAGCAAAATCATGATCTGTATGACCATTTTTATTCCTCGTACATCGTCTGTTTATGGTTCCATACCTAACCAACTTACCTACCCAAGATTTCTTCTTTGGACTCTCATGCATTGAGTTCAACTTGTGACACAAATATTCCTTCACTTTATCAACCCCTTGCTTCACCACCTCCTTCGGCGGCGATGTCAGGGGGTTCCCTTCGACGCTCAGTTTCTCTAACCTCTTGAGGCAGCCGATGGACTCCGGCAAGGACTTGATTCTGTTGTAGCTGACGTCGAGTTCTACGAGGGACAAGAGGAGCCCTACTGAGTAAGGTAGGGTTTCTAGGAATTGGAAGTTTTGGCTCACATTTAGAGTTTTGAGGTTGATGAGATTCTCGAGGTCGTCCGGTAGGGATTGGAGGCAATTCAGGCGAACGTCAAGAACACGGAGTTCGGTGAGGTGGGAGGTGGAGTGAGGAAGGAACACAAGCTTGTTAGCGTTCACTGATAGCTTCTTGAGGTTGACGAGCTCAAACCCTATGGTTTCTGGGAGCTTGGTTAGCTTATTGAAGTTGGCATTCAGTTCTTCTAATGCTCTGGTAAGGATAATAAATCAAAACATAAAGTAGTTAGTATAGTTTTTTTTTTAAAAAAAAAAATCCTTGATGCAACAACTAGAGAAATATAATGAATTAATTGAAGATAAAAATATATACAATATACATCATTAAATAATAAATATTGTTGTTTTCATTTAGCATAGCTTTTACGATTTATAAGGTAAGTATATGAGAAGAGTTTCGTCTCAGCTTGCGAAAAATTACTTCTAAAACTACGGTTTTCTGGTTTGCCAGATACGAACTTAAGTAACTTAAGTAAAATGATCATTAATTAATTACATTGTTGCGTAAACATTGACTTTGCTTGGGCCGGGGTTGAACTTCTTTGCCAGTGATAGAACATTATTCCTCTACTTTTTTAAAATTTTCTTGTTCTCGAGCTTCAAGAAAGCTTTTTTTAATGATCTTTTGTTTCATTTTGTTTTTCATCAACGTGTCCCTGACCTCCAATTTTTTTATGAACACTATATATCAAACTTTTAATTTCAAAAGATTCTAAATCTTTCCCAACCTCATCTCTGTTGAGCTGGAGAAGTTTTTGTTTTTGTTTTTTTTTTTTTGGTATATTAAAATAAAGTAGAGTCAACAAGTAGATGTGAGAAATTAAAGATGTGAGTCATAATTTTTAGTCAAAACCATTTTATGGATATAATATTCATTGTTAGATAGGCTACCTGTTTTTTATACAAGGCGTAGGGCTATAATTAATCAAACTTATTATCTCCAAATAAGCATTATGGAAATGATTGAAAACGACTTGGCTTTTAGGTTATAAGCAAAGATTATCATTTCACACCCCCGAAAAAAAAAATTTATATATCGATTAACAACCCCTTATTAGGCTTTCGAATCTTGTCGCGTTGATGTTAGTTTTGATGGATGCCGCAGGTTATATAGAGAAAACACAAAGGGACAGCCACACATATAAAAGTAGGAATACGTATCTTAGTCAAATAACAATTATGATGACTAATTAATATTGGACACAACATTATTCAAGTGCTTCATACTGTTAACCCCACTTTTGGTTTTATTGGATTGCCACGTAAGTGATAAGTTCATCTTCCAATAGTATGAAGAAAATCTAGCCTGGATAATCTTTTTAAAAGTAACACTTATGACATTAGGTAATTTCTTTTAGAATAGTATTCTTTTTTTCCTATTTTAACTCTTAGAAATTGATAGTATTTCAGCACATTTTAAAAAAAAAAAAGTGATCATAAGACAGAGAAGAATACTATTCAGCCGACAACACATTCACAGAAGCTAACAAGACCAAATGAAGAAAAAGCTTACTGTCCGGTGGCTTCATCCATATATCATGATTAATAAATATAATTTAAATAAATTTATTAATTTTAATTAGAAGATAACCTAAACCTACAAAAACATGGCCGAATTAAGTTAATTTCAGTTCAAAAAACATATAGAAACATATTTACAAATTAATTTTTTTAAAAAAACAAATCTTCCGATTTAGATCAGCCCCTATGGAATTACTATAAGGAAAATACTTAGATGAATTTTTTATATCCATTATATTATATCTGGTTCTCCAATCATATGTGACCATATGACATATGATTGGAAAACTTAACATAATGGATATAAAGAACTTGATGTAAGTATGGTCCTTATTATAACATAGTTTCAATTAATCTTTTACCAATTCTACTTATTTTTTTAAAACAGCCCCAACTTTTCCTGTAAGTTAAAAAAGTTGGTATGCTGTACCACTATTAAAAATAATAATACATGTTCATAATTTGGATCATTCAAATCTTGAAATCACGTTAAATAATCAAAAAAAAGAAGAAAAGATGAGAGCAGATAGATAATAAGTTTTCTTTTAAAAAAAAGGCAATACTTGAATGGAAATTTCAATTAATTATGTTAATACTTAATTACCAAATACTACTATATATAATGATTAACAGATCTAGTGAGGCAAAGAGAGTACCTGCAATTCTCAATGGTCTTGGGTAAGGACTCAAGGAAGTTGCCGGAGACATCTAAGATCTTCAGTTTAGAGAGGCAGCCAATGGAGTTAGGAAGCGACGTTAGTTGATTTGAGTGAACGTCCAACAACGCCACATTCAGCAACCTCGCCGTTAACGACTCCGGGATGCTCTGTCACATGCAGTATTGTCAACACTTGTCATTATTTATAACAATTGATCCCACTAATTAATGTATTCATACATTTATATATATTGGTTGAGTTTGCATATCATCTGTGTGTGTGTGAGAGAGAGAGAGTATAAGGAAGCTTATTTGGCTCTTCAAGTTCATGAAAGGTCATTATATTTATTTCACTTGATGAAATGCACATGCTTAATTTTTAGCTATAATGTGGGACTTCGTGTATGTATATAGAATTTGAAGTCTATTGTTTTTTATATATGAAAAGTGTTGACTTGTTAATTGTTATAGATTTTATGTTATAAATATATGTATAGATTTTCTAAGAAATTTAAGAGGCGGGATCGATGTGTCACCAAATAATATACAAATACAACCATAGATATTTCTAATAGAGAAAGCAGTGAGTCCACCAAATAAAGCAATAAGTTACCAAGATATTAAATGCTATATAAGTATAAAAATTCTGTGTTTGATTCTTATCCTTATGTACGGTTAAGGATCCTAAAAAGATTATCCTAGATAGAGACCAATATAGTTCATTACTAATGATAACATCATATTGATACCAACATATTGAAATATAAAAATCAACGTTACTAACAAACAGATTGAAAATATATAAAAAAAAAATATTAATTTTCGCAGAAATATGTAATGTATATGCAAAATGGTATTTTAATTAAAGACCGTATGTGAAGGATAAATGAGTCTTTTTATTCTTTTTTTCCGTGAGTCTATCTATAAAAGAGATTATATATCCATAGTTTTCTTTCAACATCTTCCACCAAAAGTGTGTCATGATGATGCCATTTATATATATAAGTTCCTTTCAGCAAAGTATTGCGTATGCGTGCACATATAGAAAAAATATTAGATAATATTACATACGCCTGAGTTCATCGAAACAGGTTTATATATAATGTAAAAACACACTTGTATATAATCGAAAGCAACTTATGATAAGAAGCTTGCAATAGAAGGATAAGTGCGTAAGCTAGGGATGAAAACTAAGTTTGGTTTTGAGCGTTCTTTTTTTACTGCAAAATTTTGAATGAGTTATCATTATATTTCTTAGACGTTTAGTATGATGGAAGACTTTTTTTTTTTTAAAAAAAAAAAAATCGGAAATAGAATAAAATTGAATTACAAAAGTATGTTCGGTACGAAAATGGAATCATACACACTAAAAAAAAAAAATTAGCCATCAGCTACTCATCAGCGGCAACAAAAAGTCATCGCCTCAATGACGATAGCTGATTCCAACCGTGCCAACAAAATGAGTCACCGCCAAAATGCTATAATTTTATTATTACTTCTAAAAATATCACTTTCAGTTGCAAAATTTTAGAGTCACTATTGAAAATCAAACTTTCAGTAGTAAGTTCTATTGCCGTGGTAGAAAGTTAAACTTTCAGCCGCGACCAAGAGGTTTCTTTCAGTAATAACAATTGCGTTTATCATATGTCTACAGAATGACGTGTGTAGAGAAAACCTAAGGTGAACGAAAGTGTATCCTTCAATCAAATGCTATAATTACAAAATAAGAAATTATAAATATCATCTAGTTAAACTGATGATATATTCTTTTATAATTTTTCAATAATTAGAAAAAGTACTTGTATCTGATTTTTAAAAGCATATATTTAATTAATTCCGTCAATATTTACATTTTATACAGATGAAGGTAACTCGAACCCCGTTCCTACGGTAAGTGAAACTAACTAATTAGCAACGCTTCAATAAAACAACAGAAGATCGATCGAAATGAGTACATGCATATCTATTTAAAAGAAAGTAATATATTATATGTAATGATTATATGAATATGATTGAAAGAAATATAAGTACTAACTATCAAAAAAAAGAAAGAAAGAAACATATAAGTACCTGAAGATTGTTGTTGGAGAGGTTTAAGTTGGTGATGGTGGCTAGATTAAGAGAAGGGTTAGGAAGAGAGTCTAAGGACAAGCCACTGAGATCAACAATCCCAAGCTTCTCTTGTTTTTGTTGCAGCATCGTCGTCTTTGATTTCCGATCATAATCACTTTTCTTCTTCTTCGTCGCCATTAATGGCTGACCATGAACATGATTATTAAGAAGACCATCCACTCCTTGCTTTTCAAACATCATCTTTTCTACAAAGATTTGAGTTGACAGATGATTATTCACAGAGAGAGATAGACCAGAGAGATTGAGGTTGTGATCAGGTTATGAGAGAAAGGTTTAAACTTTGAAGGTTGAAGAAAGGGTGAGAGAGGCTTTGTGTTTTTATAATGAGAGAGAGAGAGAGGGAGGGAGAGGGGGAGAGGACGTACGGAATGGGAGAGAGAGGAAGGTAAAACGTTTGAAATATGCTTTTTCAAACAAAAGTACAGCCACCGTATATTCTGGTGGGCGTACTGTTGCTCCATTTGCCTTTCCACAAGTCAACCCTCAATTTCCTTTTGAAAAGAAAATTATAATTCTTATAACTAGTTGACTTTTTTTTGAATAGATTAAAGAACCTAATTAAATTAGCTTAGAGTATTTTTATTTTTTTCTTCAAACTAAATAATTTGACTAATAAATTAATATATAATTTAAGAAAACACAACATATAAAATAATTAAGTAACTTATTTTGTTTCCTTAATCTCTCCAAAAAAGTTAACAAGCTCTTATAATTAGAACGGGAGGTAGTATTTAATTATGCTTTCTTTCGTCATAAAAAACGTTAAATTTAGTTTATTATTATTATAAATGATGTGGGGTGGCGCTGTTGCGGCATCTTTAAACATTATTAATGTTTAGGTTATTTTCTTAGTTTATCCCACAATCATATTCTCTTGAATCCACCTACCCTAGATTATACAGATTTTAATTCTAAAATATCCTTGTTGTTGAGAAATTAAACATTTTCGTTATATTATTAATTGATTATAGTTATATCCCGTAATAATCACTCCATTTTTAGCGCAAGGGATATGGTTGTGATGGAGAAGCAAATTGATTAAAAAAGGTGATTATGTAATTAAGTCCAAAATATGGCTAAATTGTTTATCAGTACTTTTTTTCTGCATGCCTCCTTATCGCTGTTTTTTGAATTAATCAGAACATACCGGAAGATTAGACTAGTTCAATTGCCACCCACTCTAAAAATGACGGAGGAGTTAAGATTGTTTGCGGCGGGCAAACAACCCAAAACCGTTTCAAATTATGAATCGGACCGGACACTCGTTGCAAATTTTTCTTTGAAAAGTACTCTCATTATTTCTTTTTCCCCTTGTTTTGATTAGATCAAGATTTCTCCTTTTCAAAATTAGAATTAGAATGAAAAAGGTTTTCGCGTATTATTTTAATAAGTGAGTTTATCAAAATTTAAATTTGTATTTTTCTTCTTAAAAGGGTAAAGTCACTTATTACCTGAACTAACAGCTTATATAGGTAGTACATACTCACCTTTAATGAGTGTTTTGGTAACACCCAAACTATGGTTCATGAGTTTTTTTTCCGCAAGTTAAGACAAAACAGCTCCTTTCACATATTTACCTCATAAATCATAAAAATTATTCTCTACAAGCTAATTCAAACACACGTCTAATGTCTGGAAGGTTATGTCATTTTAGTTTTTACCCCATAGAAAGAATTCATCCACCAGTCGAACTCATAAATTCATGCTTATAAAACCTTTTATTAAGGATGGGTTTGATCTCAGTTCGATCATATGGTCTCAACTTTATGCCTTGAAGTTTGTTATAAATTAGAGGTAAAAATTAAAGGAATTTTATTATCAATATATTATTGTGACACAGTTGTCTTCCATAAATGTCGGTTAGTTTTAATTTTTGTGGGTCTTATGTATGTCCAAGTGTCACCCATCTTAACGCTGAGTCACTGGAGTCAACTCTCCCTCTCCCTCTCTCTCTCTCTTCCCTCCCTCCCTCCCTCCTTTCTCTCTCTTTTTCACCTACAAGTCTATCAAAACTCATAATAGAGCTATTCATATTTTTCTTATCATCCCTCATAATCCTTAAATTATGTCAGTCCAATTGATATGAAAGATCACAGTATTACTTTGATTTTTTTTTTAAATCTTCTCAATCAATAAGTTGATAGGCTAAAAAGAGATAATTAAAAAAAAGATGAGGAGAGATCTACTTCAGCTCGTTCCTTGCAAGAGAGCTGGTCCTTGTCTTTCCTTTCACGGGTTATTCTGATTTCCACCTTTGTACACCCATCGATGGTCACTGGCGATTTCTGCCACCCCTGCTTTATCAAGATCTGCTGCCAGTTCTGGCGTTTGGTCATCACTGCAAGGTCCCTCATTTATTAATTCCAATGTGATTTTGATTCTCTCCCACCAACGTACCTGACGGATGGGTTGCATGATCGGGGCGAAGAAAAATTATGCAGGTCGTGAGCAAAACTCTGCTGCTGACGGAAGTAATGCTGTTAACGTTGGTGACGAACTTGTTCATAATCTCTGGGGACCGAAATGAAAGAAACCTAGTCTTGATCCAAGATTGGACTCATCGGCGCGCCAACACGTTTGAAAAACTTGCAAAGTTGGTGATTACAGAGATCGAATTTATTTCTTTGATTGCCGTATCTCTTTTTTTAAAAAAAAAAATTACAGGCAAGCTGTGAAGCTTGGAATGATAAGGAAAGGACTAGATCATGAAATTCAGTCCTTAATATATCAAACTAGCAAAATAAACTAACCAAAACCGGCCATTTGGTCTCTGAAAAATATATCCAGGCATCCCCGGGGACAAATGGAACAAGAGTGACGTCAGCATCAGAAAGTGCATCATGGCCCTGTTTGGCCATATAATCGCCGCATGAAATGTTTTCTCTCGGAGTATAGTGGAGCTCCACGTTCCAGTCTTTGTAGAGCAAGTCTCTAGTCTCCCCAATAATTTCTCTAAGGGGGTGGTCAGCAGGGTAGTCCGTCATAAGGTTGTTGACAGCATCCAACGAGTCCGAGTAGAGAACAATTCTCTGAAAACCTATCTGATGGTCCAGCTTCAAACCAAGCATGATAGCATATATTTCTGCTTCGAGCACAGTGTGGAGGCCAAGCGATTTGTGGAATCCCATCAACCAGCGACCCTGAGAGTCCCTTATGACGCCGCCGCAAGCTGCCTGATGTTGGTAACGCACAGAGTCATCAACATCAATACGGACAACGTTTGCTGAAGGAGGAGTCCAAGCTTTTTCAACATCGCTGCCAAGGTTAAAAATTTGGTGCGTTAGAGTTTGATTAGATGAACTCTCCATGAGGAGGTAGTTACAAGTGTGAAGCATTTCCCTGGTATTTGTATTTTAGCCTTGGAAGAGGAATCTGCATTTGGCCGTCCAAAGGATCCAGCACGCCAAGCTGAAGGTTCTCTGCCAAGAAATATTCTGGAATCGTCCCTTTCCAGGATTATGGTTGGTATTCCACTTGAGCCAGTCCTGCACGTTTCTTGTGAAAAAAAAAGAGAAAAATAGTTAGGCATCACAAGTTGTTTCCACAAGCTTTTAGCTCTCTCACAATCCCTGATAACGTGAATCATGTCTTCCTCATTGTTACAATTGAAAGGACAAAGATTCCCATCAGATAGCCCTCTTCTGGCTCTTAGAGAGTTAGTCACAAGTCTTTCGTGACCAACTTGCCACATGAACATTTTAACTTGCCACATGATTGCCGTATCTCTTTTCCTTTTTTTGCTTCCCAAAAATTGGAAGTTTAAGAGTGTTGGTATGCATTTTTTGTGTCTTGGGATTTCAGATTGGACAAAGGACATATGGCAATGTATATATTATGGTATGCATTAGTATTGTTTGGATTAAGTTTTAGACAATAGTTTCTGGAGAAAAAAGTGATAAAAGTATTTTTTTTAGAATAGATTTCGAGAAAAAGAGTGATTTTAATAAAATGATAGTGTTTGGATATTGTTATCATAATAACTTTTTTTTTATACTCAAATTACTAAAAATGACATTAACTTTTGTGATAATACATATAGAAGATAATGTTTTATTTTGATGCTCCACGTCAATTGGATCCATCGTTAAAGCTTTTTGATGCCTTTATCATCAACTAGATCTATAGTTAATGCTCCATCGGACCAAACAATCCTTCCTTTGCCTCACGTGGTCCACGTCAACACCGTCAACTGCTCCTCCTCCCTCTGTCCTCCGCGCCATGTCAGAGCTAGGCTTCCAAATCACCCACACCTACAACCTCTCTGAAACCTTCGACCCTTTAGCTTGTGCGCTTGGAAGCCCGAGTGGGACTCGCTCCCACCGGAAACCCAAGCCCAGCTAAGGTATTCGCAACGTCGACCTGGAAGGCCTCGATGTCGTCAACCCCAAGACCATGATCCTCGTCCTCGCCGTCGCCTGAGCTTTTGAAATTGTTCCGAAATTATTTTTTTGTCTTTTTTGTAATTTTACCTAAGCTTCTGTTTCTATATGTGTGGTTTTCATCGTCACCTGAAATCACAGATGGTGGCCACTCCATGGATGAGGGTTGGAGAAAGAAATGGTTTTTGATGTTGCCTAAAATCACATAGAAGACGACGAAAGGAATAAAAAAAAAAAAAGAAGAAAGGAAAGAGGAAAAAGAAAATGTTGGTGGGGCCATATATGAAAAAGCACAAAATCTTTTTTCAACTTCTCTAAAACCATAGTTTTTGTAATACCCTAAAATTCCTATTTATCATAAATACTATATTTTGATAAATAATACATATTAAATACAAAGGTGAATATTTGTCTCAAGAAATTATAATCTATTGATTATATTTTCATCCAAATTCCACTTTGGAATTAATTAACGAACGGTTAATTATGAGATATTATTTAGAAGCTATTTAATATGACATAAATAGCACATAAAAAGGTAATTAATTTATAACCAAAAGGAGGAATGTAATAGCCCAAATTTTTGGATTTGGAAACAAGAAATGTTTTATGGGAATTTATTATGAAAATTTGGCCTAAATAGTTTTAAAGCTATTTTCTGGATTTTTGAGGCCTATTTTCCAAATAATTCAAGGAAAAATAGTTAGAGGATACATTTTGGTCTAGAAATTTTTGAACAAATATTTTATGGCCTAGAGAATTAATTGTGGAAGAAAATCCTTATATGTAATTAAGGATTTTATTTTCCAATACTTATTTAATATTTGCAAATAAATATTAAATGGTAGTTGGATATTGGTAGATATGTATAAGGTGGTATGAATGTTTGGTGTAAGAGTGTTTGATGTGAGTGTTTGGTGTAAGAGTGTTTGGTAAGAGTGTTTGGTAAGAGTGTTTGGTTAAGGAAGAAGTGTAGTTGGAATAGCCTTGAATTTCTTCTATAAATAGAAGGCTCTCCTCTTCATATTCTTCACACCAAAATCAGCTCAAAGCATCAGATTTTAAGATTAGAGAGTGAGTAGAGTGAAGTTCTTGGAGCAAGGAAGAAGTAGTAGTAAAGTTCTTCAAGGGTAAGTTTTCTAGTTCTTGAGTTTTAAGCTTTAAGTTCTTATGAGTTTTTCTAGAAATGTTAGTTTGATCTTTAATCTTCCAAAATAGTTTTGTTTTCATGTTTTTATGATTAAATATGTCTTTATTTCGAAAATATGATGAGAAATATTATGGAGCAAAATTATTGGATGTTGAAGATCAAAGTAGCGAAGCTCTGGCGAAATTTTGTCGGTTAGCGATTCCTGAAGTCAGTGATACAAACGCCAGTATTTTATATTAAAGATGATGTTCTTAAATTCTGATAAAATGCATGTTCAAAGTAGACATATAGGGATTTTCAAATATACCTAGAATGTATTATTTCGAGTTCTGTGCTAGGAGATATAAATGTCCAAAGTTGAGCTACGTTTTCTGGAATATTTCTGGACAGATGATGAACACGTGAAAACTGTGAACTATTAATACAATCTGGGCAAGAACAAATATTTTTTCTAAAAATTAGACATCCTAAGGATTCCGAGGAATTTTACGGATTCTCGTTTCGATTTTTTTAGAATTAATTATGATTTTTCAAAGTTAATTGAAAATTCTGCCCAGAAATTCAGCATAGCGTTTTTAAGAAAATGTAAGGGTAAAAATGAAATAATAAATCCAACAAGGGTAGAAAGGTAAAATTAACCTTTTGGATATTATTCTAAGCGATATGGTAATATGTTAGAATATCCGAGGATTCCGGAGTCAGATTTGAAGGACGGGCATATTACGATTCATAAATAGTGCCGTATTTATGAATAGTACCGTATACATAAATAGTAATTACTATTCACGTGGAAGGAAGGTACATTCGCGTACAGTAACTTTAACTCTGATATGTCTTGTATGCATGTATGAGATGGAATAATTCATAAAGTCATGGACGGGACTCTATCTTGGGTCATGCACTGTGACTAAGTTTATGGGGCTTAGATCACTATATATACATTCAGCTTGATACGGGTTATAGTCTTGATAATGCCGTGAGATTGTTTTCCTAGCGCTGAGGACACGAGTGTACATCGTGGCACGGTGAGGTGCAGACAACTATACATGGATTTGTATAGATAACTTTACATGTGTTGTGTGATATGTACTGTTGTTGTGTTGACATTACATCTGCTGTGTGCTTATGTATTGTTGTAACCTTACATGTGCTGTGTGCTATGTATTGGTTAATGCTGAAATGTAATGAATATCTGTCATACATATACTGTTATATTTTTCATATGAGGTTAACTGTTACCTAAGATTCAATTTGTTTTGAATCTTAGACTTGACTAGAGGTTCAGGAAAGGAACTAAAATTTATGAAGACGTTGTGAATGGAGCCATGAGAAGGAGCATTAATGGACGGAATCGTGAGGAGGCACCGGTCAAAGAAAATGCAGGAAGAAAGTCAACAGAACCTACCTTATGGCATGAATCTAATAAAGTTACTTCACATCATTTGGTGCTTAAACTAGAAGGGTCGTCTATGTGGTTGGTCAATCACCACCCTAGCACGGTGAGACTTCCACTAGACCTACCCGGCACTGGCCAAATGAGATGATTTAATTGAGTTAGGTTCTATGCCCCAAGTCTACTCAAGGTTTGGTTGAAGAGGTATAGTTACATGTAAGAATTGTAATTATAAAGTTTTGTATTACGTATCACATGAACAATCCTTCGGGAAATTTATAATATATCGGTATAAGTCGGACATCGCATATGTCTGAGTATTTTTGTATCAGTTACTCAATTGTTCAAATTTTTAGTAAATGCTCTCCGTTTCTGCAAAACGCTAAGCTGTAACACCTCAAAACTCTGATGAATTTTTATAAAACCACGTGTCACCGGCACGATTTATGCTACGAAATTTGGGGTGTTACAGTTTTGTTTCCAAGAAGCACTTTTTTTTTTTGTTAAGCCAAACACTTAAAGAAAGTTAGGATTGATAATTTGGAGCTAGAGAGATTGAAGTTCATGGCGAGAGACATTCTTATCTCAAAAAAAGTTTATACTGCCAAATACACTTTTGTTAAAAGTTTATGAGACTCATTTACCATATTTTAATGATTTA
Source organism: Acacia melanoxylon (assembly GCA_019022615.1). Lineage (NCBI taxonomy): Eukaryota > Viridiplantae > Streptophyta > Magnoliopsida > Fabales > Fabaceae > Acacia > Acacia melanoxylon. The sequence goes on from JAFJYJ010000013.1 coordinate 9,989,739, forward strand.
TTTAATATAATAAAAATCATAAAAAATAATATATAATGAAAATAATTATAAATACATAAATGTTAATAAATTAATATTTGGGTTAAATACCTAATTTTCCATAGAAGTATTGATAAGGGGCACTCAGCATCCGGAAGTTTTTTTGGTACCAAATTTGCCCCAGAAGTATAGAAAATGTAGCAAATTTGCCCAAAACTGACGGAAGGTTCACGTAGGTCGTTAAAATGCCACATGGCTAGGAAAGAAACATAGTGGAGGGTGAGTCATATGCTAGATCATTCATCTCTCTCTCCTCCCTCTTGCTTTCTCTCTGGGTACACAGGCAGAGTCAAGCTCCAGTCTCCTTATCTCTGATATCAATCTCATTCTCATCAAAGCAACACCACTAGATTTTCCAACATTGCAACCGATTCCCTCCAGACATTGCAAATCACAACCACAACCACATAATGAACAATATAACAAGAATCACCAACACCTAACAATCAATAAAAAAATATACATCAGTATGGCAAGAACCTCTTCACCTTCATCATCCTCAACATCCGTCAACAATCAACTGAAAAAAAAAAAAACCCAAACCTTGAGACCCATTCCTAATAATTCTCCTGAAAATCTGGGTTTGAGATTCATCACAAGTGAATAAACAACACAAAACAAATAAAAACATCCCAGATTCATCAGATTGCCAAAGAACAAGAGAAGATTCAAATGGTTTGAGAATAGATAGATGAATATATGACATACAACCCGACAAACAAACGGCATACCCAAATTTCATTTTCCACCGAAAGAAAAGTGCTTGATTGTCTTCACTAAGAACACTCCTTGTCCCCTTTAAAGATATATTTTGAATGAAATCAAAATAATCAAAGTAAAATAATCAATTTTAAAAAATCAGACTGCTAAAGAAAAAGAGGAAGTTGACAAACAAAGAACATAGAAGGAAAAGAGAGCAAATGGTTCAGATCTGAAAATTGATGAAACCTAACCACCAGATCGAAGCCATATTGAAGCAATCAAAGCTGTAGACCACTTTCCCAGATCCTTTGAATAGGGTGATGGAGATTGGGAGCAGGTTGTAGCCGTCGACGAGGCTGAAATCTAAGAAGTAGTCTTGGTCTTTGCCGAGAGTGAACTCCACGAATGACATCAAAGGGGTGTTGCCGCAATTCCTGGTGGCGCATCGGCTGCGGCTGAAGGTGTTTTGCCGACACCTATAGCCGCTTCCTTGTGATTCTAGGAGGGAGAGAAATTTTGGCGACACGGTGAAGTTGCATACACAGAGATCGATTCAGAAGAGTATCAATCTCCTCTTCTTCCAGCCGCCATCATCCGCCGCACCCTCATCGGCCAACATTTCCCAATCTCAAATTCCGAATCTATCATTGGCGCAGTTTAGTTTGGAGGTCGCCGTGGAGTGTTGATGATGAAGGCGATGAACATGAAAGGAAGCTTTTGTGGCATTAATATCGACCAAAAAAACTAGTACCAAAAAAACAATTCCAACATGGCAAACATCTGTTTGACCTTCCGTTAGTTTTGGGCAGATTTGGTACCTTTTTCATACTTTCGGGGTAAATTTGGTACCTTTTTCATACTTCCGGAACAAATTTGGTATTAAAAAAAACTTCCAGGTGTTGAGTGCCCCCTTATCAATACTTTCAAGGCAAATTAGGTATTTAACCCTTAATATTTATTATGATATATTAAATATATGTTATATTAATAATAAATAGGGAATATATTATAAAAAGACGGTTGAATTAATCAAATTCTAATTTGGGTCACTGAACTTAACAAATTAATTAGGTTATGTAACACAATTAGGAATTTAGAAATTAGACCAAATTACACCCAATGCCCCTTAGATGATATATCCAGACAACTCAAAAAATTGACCTAAAAGAAAAAAAAAAAAAAAAAAAAGAAGAAGAAAGAAAGACATGAATAGTGGTTATTATAAACCTATTATCCAAAGCATTCTTCGATTGGCGCAAATATAACTCTGTATTATATTAATATTAAGAACAAAAGAGACTGCGAGAAATTTTGAAAGTTTGCGATGAAGACGTTTCTGGAAATTTCTGGGCAGAAGATGAACACGTGAAAACTGGGAACTATTCACAAAATCTGAGCAGAAATCAATATTTTCCACAAAATTAGACATCCTAAGGATTCCGGGGAATTTTACGGATCCTCGTTTTGAGTTTTCTAGAATTACTTATGAATTTTCAAAGTTAGAAAAGTAAATCTGGCCATAATGCTGAAAGTGTGTTTTATTAAATAAAATGTAATGGCAAAATCGTAATAACAAATCCACCAAGGGTAGAAAATTAAATTAACCTTTTGGATATTATTCTAAACAATAGTAATATATTTAGGATATCCCAAGGGATTAGGATCCAGTTTGAAGGACGGGCATATTACTATTCATAGTATAAGTATTTATGAATAAATCTAAGTATACATAAATAGTAAATTACTATTCACGGAAGAGAGTACGTTCACGTACGGTAACTTTAACTCGATGCATGACTTGTATGCATGTATGAGATGGAATGATTTCATAGAGTCATGAACAAGACTTGGTGCAGAGTTAAATGCAGCAAGTGGTTAAGACTCTGTCCCGAATCACTAGGCCCTTATACATTCGAACGTCTGGGTTATAATTAACAATGTCTTAGTGAGATTATTGATTGTTTTCCTGGCCCGGCGAGGACACGAGTGTGCAGCCGTGGCATACAATTGGTGGGACTAATACAACTATACATGGTTGTATAGATAACTTTACATGTCTTGTGTGCTATGCTTTGTTGTGTTGACATTACATGTCTACTGTGTCTTATGTATTGGTAATATCTTGAAATGTAATGAATATCATCACTTCATTATATTACTTGCTGCATATGAGGATTATATTGTTACCTAAGATTCAATTGTTTGAATCTTAGACTTGACTAGAGTTGGGGAAAGGAACAGGATTTATGAAGGCGTTGTGAATGGAGCCATGAGAAGAGGAGCATTAATGGAGCGGAGCCGTGAAGGCACGGTCAAAGAAAATACGGGAAGAAAGTCAACAGAACCTACCTTATACATGATCTAATAAAGTTACTTCACGTCATTTTCTCAAGTCGTCTATGTGGTTCGATCGATCGGCTTTAAGGTGGAGCTAGTTGAATGAGATGATCTAAAGTTAGGTTCTATGCCCCAAGTCTACTCTATAGTTCGTATTACTGTTCACATGAACAATCCTTCAGGAAATTTATAATATATAAACGGAAACGGTTTCGTAATCCAATATGCTCTCGTTTCCATAGAGTCCTCTGATGTTGTATAGGAAGCATATATAAGGAGCATGGTATAGACAACAAGGTGCTATGTTTGTATTAAAACACCCCGAGTTTTCTGAAAAGCTCTAAGACAAAACTTGAATGAAATTGCACTAGACTAGACATTCTAGTGGGTTTTGCTTCTCGATTAAAAGTCTTCCGGTAAGAATAGTAACTTATACTTTTTGAGATGTTTCTAGAAATTTTGGAAAAGCTCAATGTGAGTTACGACAATAAGTTAGAATAGCCGATTTGAGTTTGCGATAAGTTTGAAAATCCCTATGAATCTTTGATTACAAAATTCAGACTAAGGTTGATTTCAAGTTGATGACAACCCCGTTACAAAGGCAGATAAAAACGTTTGTAAATTTCTTCCAATAGGATCAAATGCCTTTCTCGGTGCAACTTCTTTCGATGAGGCCAATCACTTAAGATGTCTATAAATGTCGAATGGAAGAATTACAAAAAGTTTTACACTCTGTATTATTTGCTCAAGTCTTGCCCTATAAAATTCACCCGGTTTATATAATGCTGTACTGAGTTCTTGCCGCTAGAGATATATTCACTACGTTGAATAGTTCGGACTTCCGACATAGAGCCTGTTAATATGATGATAATGGATACGGCACTAAGACATTCATTTTTGTTTATGCAAATGGCTTGAATAGCGTTTGAAGGTTGGGAATCGATGAGGTCATGCCAATCCTTCCGTTGGATGATGAACCATTGGTATGAATAATTTTTAGAACATGGGTTAGGGTTGATTTTAGCGGATTGGTTTCTTCTGAATAGTTTTTAAAAATTGAATTTTGCACTTACTCCTTGGTTTGTAATATATCTGGGGATGGATGAAGTATATTATCCCTGGAAGAGGATTATATTTGAAATTTTAGGAATGGATTTTTTAGGCTGATTATCTTAGCTTCAAGCGAAGGGCTATTTGGATCGGGAAAGAAATGTAGTTTTTCTGTTTGAAGTAGTAAGAAGAAGATTTAGTGAAGGAAATATTTTCTTGAAAAGTTGAGAATGCATAGAGTGATACTGTCATCAAAGGCCAGTCATTGATGGTTATTTTGAAATGATGTTGTCCCTTAAAACGCACCGTTGGGCCAGTTTTGTTAAAACCCAATTTGAGTTTTGAAATGAGGTTGGTTTGTTTTGGGACTAATGTGTCGGATGTGAGTAAAATTAGTACGCGTCAACGTCTTGCTCAAAGATTTTTACACGATTTTGTGAAGATAGGTTTTTGTATATGATCTAACATGAAATAATGTTTAGGTCAAAATGTGATCAAGAGATATGAAACTATAATTGTGTGAAGTATAATTCATACTACATTGTTTACAATGTTTGTATGATTGATGGCTACCTTTGTAACAAAATAATGTGCCAAACTTTGATGACATTGGGAATTAAGATAGTGTTATGAGACAATCAAGGGTCGATAAGATTTGGCGTTATAATAATACTTTAATTTGATAAGTAATCTTTTGAGCAAAATCGGGAGGTTTTTGAGGAGTTTTGCTTGAGAGAATGAAAATCGCACCCATAATGACGAACCATAGAGTAGAACTATAACGGAACCTCCAAGGTAAGTACGCAGTCCCATATCTAATCGGTTCACAAGGAAGGTTTGTGTCCAATATATCATTGTTCTGGTCTTTGTATAGCATATATATTGTGCTATGGCGTAATTAAAACTTACTAGAAGACATTTGTCTGAGATGCGAAGCAATTACCACGATGAGGAAGTTGAATTCAACTGGTTGGTTGATTGCTATGTCTTTGTCATGCACACCAAAACCGGAGACTAAAGAAGAATGTGACGGAATGGCTTGAATAGCCAGACGAGGAGGTCCAAATCTTATGGGTTATGCAGTTCGGAGCACATATATTTGAAATTTTGAATGGATTTTTCGAACTTATGAATTTTTTGAGTTTTCGAGAGAAAATGAATTTGAGACCACGGTGATGAATTTATTTTTGAAATGATGTTGTCTTAAAAAGAGGGTTTTTGTTAAAAATAGAAAGTTTGAAAGCGAGTTTTCTAATGTGTTGTGGTAAAAGTACGGAGGCGTAGACGGTTTGCTGGGTCTTTGTTTTTAAAGTGGAAATTGGGATAAGTCTTTTGAACAAAGAGTTTTTTGAGGAGTTTTTTTTGTCCTTTTGCCGAATGGCTGTTCGCCGGCGTATGTTTTGTTACAGTTACTGACTGTGTGCGGTGTGGACAGGTCTCTTATGGGAGGGCGGAGGTTCTCCCCGCATTGTTTATTGATGTTGTTGATCAGGTTAGGATTGGGATAGTGTTAAAGTAGTGCGTAGACTTCAAATGTGCAAGAAATTTTATAAATGAATTTTATCCTCAAAGATATGTGTCATTAGTAAAAGTTTTTTGAAAATAATGCGGTGAATGTGTTTTCACAAATTTATGTTGGCCGATTAAGTTTGAAAATGATAACGCTATTTACTTTTGGTATAGTACGGTTATGAAATATCTTGAGACCGGAAAATTTTCAATGTTTGAAAATTTGAAAATGAAACAAATATAATGGTTTTAGGTGTGACGATTGTCAATGCTATTGTGTTGAAGCGGTGTAGTTGGAAAATTTGGGCAGAGGAAACTATTAAAAGGTCTAAAATATTTGAACTAGTTAAGCGAATAGTAGTTGTTAGCTATGGTGCTAAGTAAGTGAAAGTAATTAAAGCTTGAATGAGAAAGACTCGAGATGAAATGAGAAAGCAGATGTAGGGGCAATAAGACCTGGTGTGCAAGTGTGTACTTGCAGGGTGGTGTCCCTAGGCCATAAGACCGGTAATGGATAAGCCTTTGTGTGAAATGCGGTTGACATGGTGACTTTAGACTATTATGTCTACGAGTACCTTTAAAGTCTAATAAAAACATTAATTTTAAGGTAAAAGGTTGAAATGCTTAAGACCCTAAGGATGATTTCCTAGGTAATAAAGCTAGAATCTCGAGTGTTGTGGTAATTATTGAGCCGGAAGGCCAATTTGTGATGGTGAGAATTTAAAGAAGTGAAGTGACTGCGCCCAACAGCTATGTACAGAGAAGAATGGATCGAGTGGATCTGTGTTTTGAATCTTATACTGGTGTGCAATGAAATTAAGTACGTCTTAATAAACATGTATAGAAAGGAATAGACTAGAAGTCTAAATAATCTTTCAAGATTTTACGATGAATTTCGAGGCGAAATTTAATTTATGAAAGGAGAAATGTGTCATAAAAGTTCTTATTTATCATAAATACTATATTTTGATAAATAATACATATTAAATACTGAAGTGAATATTTGTCTCAAGAAATTATAATCTATTGATTATATTTTCATTTTCAAATTCCACTTTGGAATTAATTAACGAATGATTAATTATGAAGACATTATTTTAGTGCTATTTAATATGATATAAATAGCACATAAAAGGTAATTAATTTATAACCAAAAGGAATGTAATATCCAAATCTTTGGATTTGGAAATAGAAAATATTTTATGGGAATTTATTTGAAAATTTGGCCTAAATAGTTTTAAAGCTATTTTCGGATTTTGAGGCCTATTTTCCCAATAATTCAAGGAAAAATAGTTAGAGGATACTTTTTTCTAGATCAGAACCTGAGCCTAGAGAGTTAATTATGGAAGAAAATTCTTATATGGAATTAAATTTTATTTTCATGTTTTTTGAGGGTTTGGTTTAGTTAAGGAAGAAATGTAGTTGAAATAGTCTTGAATTTTCTTGTATAAATAGAAGGCTCTTCTGTGCGTATTCTTAGCATAAAAATCAGCTCAAAGCTTGTCTGATTAAGATTAGAGAGAGTGTAGGTAGGTGAAGTTCTTGGAGCAAGGAAAAGTAGTGAGGTTGAGGGTAAGTTACCTACAGTTGCGAGTTAGTTTAAATTCGTAGATAGAAGTTGCTTTGATCTTAAATATGCTAGAGTAATTTTATTTTCATGTTTTTGATTTAGAAATGGTTTATTTGAAAAATGATGGAAAAAGGTTATATAGCAGAATTTTTGGAAGCTAATCATAAAGTAGCGAACTACGCGAAATTTTATCGGTAAGCAATTTTTGAGTCGGGGTAAAAACGTCAGTATTTTATATTGAAGATGAATTTCTAAAATTCTGAGGAAAATTCATGGTTAAAGTAGACATATAGACCTTTTCAAATATGCCAAGAGTGAATTAGTTGGGTTCTGTGCTAAAAGATAAAAATGTCACCCAGTTGGGCTACGTTTTCTGGAAATTTTCTGGGCAGAAGATGAACACGTGAAAACTGGGAACTATTCATAAAATCTGGGCAAGAATAATATTTTTCCACAAAATTAGACATCCTAAGGATTAGGGAATTTACGGATCCTAGATTTTGAGTTTTCTAGAATTACTTATGAATTTTTCAAAGTTAGAAGTAAATCTGGCCATAATGCTAAGTAGCGTTTTTATTAAATAAAATGTAATGGCAAAATGGTAATAACAAATCCACCAAGGGTAGAAAGGTAAATTAACCTTTTGGATATTATTCTAAGCAATATGGTAATATGTTAGGATATCCCAGGGATTCGGTCGGGTTGAAGGACGGGCATATTACTATTCGCTTAGTATCGTATTTATGAATAATTGCAGTATCATAAATAGTAAATTACTATTCACGGAAGGAAGGTACGTTCACGTACGGTAACTTTAACTACGATATGACTTGTATGCATGTATGAGATGGAATGATTTCATAGAGTCATGAACAAGACTTAGTCTTAGGTCATGCAGTAGTTAAAGGCTTCTGTCTTGAATCGGGTTGTTTATATACATTCGACTTGATACGGGTTATAGTCTTGATAATGCCGTGAGATTGTTTTCCTAGCGCGAGGACACGAGTGTACATCGTGGCGCAGGTGGTGCGAGACTATACAACTATACATGGATTTGTATAGATAACTTTATGTCTTGTGTGCTATGTCTTGTTGTTGTGTTGACATTACATCTGTGTGTGCTATGTATTGGTTAATCTTTGAAATGTAATGAATATAAAATGCATACATATCTTTGGTATACTTTTCATATGAGGTTAAGCGTTACCTAAGATTCAATTTGTTTTGAATCTTAGACTTGACTAGAAGGTTCGGGGAAAGGAACGGGATTTATGAAGACGTTGTGAATGGAGCCATGAGAAGGAGCATTAATGGACCGGGCGTGAAGAGGCACCAGTCCAAAGAAAATCTGAGGAAGAAAGTCAGCAGAACCTACCTTATGGCATGAATCTAATAAAGTTACTTCACATCATTGGTGCTTAAACTAAGAGGTCGTCTATGTGGTTGATCGGTCGCCCCTAACGGTGGGAAACATGCCCTAGAGCTCACCGAAGCTGGTAAAATGGATGATCTAGCCGAGTTAGGTTCTATGCCCTAAATCTACTCAAGGCTTGGTTGAAAGGGTATAGTTACATGTAAAATTGTAATTATAAAGTTTTGTATTCTTGTATCACATGAACAATCCTTCGGAAATTTATAATATATCGGTATACGTCGGCATCGGCGTATGTCGAAAGTATTTTTATATCGATTACTCAATTGTTCAAATTTTTAGTACATGCTCTAGTTTAGCATTCTGTTAGTTTGTAGCACCTCAAAGCTTCGATGAATTTTTATAAAACCACGTGTCACACCGCACGATTTATCTACGGAATTTGGTGTTACATGGCTGGAATCCATAATTTTTTTTTGTATGGTGTCATTTGACATTAATGGGAATGTATGACCACGGAAGATGGTTGTTCTTCTAAAGTTTATTATATATGGGAATATTCAATTTGCTCATGAAGTAGCAATATTGTGAAAAAATCAAGAAATATTTTGATTTAATTTCTTACTGTGATCAAACAAAACATTGAGTTTTGTTTTTATGGATCGTAATTTCTTAATGAGAATGAAAGCTACGTTACAGTGAATGTAGTAATGAATTAATTGTGGTTGTGGATATGTGTGTAAATTTGTTTACATATGGACATGGTTGTAATTATGGTGGTTCAAATTCTCACTAGGAAGTGAGGAAAGATTATTGATAAGAACCATAATAAGAGATATTATTGGGTATAATAAACATGATAGTAATTCATGTTATTGTTGTGGTGGCGAGCGGTCATTAGTTTTGTATTTATTATATGCCATAATATATTTGTTAAAGGGTGAAATGTTGATATAAATTATCGATAAGATAATTATTATATGTAAATCGACCTCAAAATCAATTTCAAAAGTATGGCGTTGATTTTGAGAAAATATGACCAATTTGGAATTTTAAATATTTGGGTATTATTTTATAATTTTACGTGGTAGTAAAATAATATTCATAGAATTTGGGGTCAAGTTATGTAATTTTTCCCAAACAAAAAAGGAGAAAGCAGATGTATTAATTACACCATGATCAAACCCCTTTGAATATGATGCCCTGTTATTGCTGGCCTGCATTTCAATAAAGAGCAGATTCAACATCGAGTTTGTGAGATGTGGATGTAAGAATATTAGAAGCCTCAGTCGCCGTCCTTATTATTATATTAACAGAAGCTCTTGCTTCTGAATAGAACTTGGCACTCCCACCCAGAACAATCCCAGTCGCAGCCCTACCCTAATAATTATTGGATGTTTCTCTAATATCATCATCATCATAAGGAGGGAACGGCGTTATGTAATGTAACTTACACAGCTAATATTGTGAGAACCCAAACTTCTGATTTTTTTATTTTTTTATTGTTATTTACATAAAATCTTTCACAAACTAGTTATCAATTCGATTACCAAAACCTGCCAAAAAGGGTTCCAAAATGATCAGCATCATAATTCATTTTTTTCAAATATTGTTCCTAAGAGATTTCACAAAATCATGTCTCAACCTTATTACAAAAAGAATTATACAAAATTTTTATCATATAAAAATTATAAATCCATATATAACATGCCAAGCAAATAATTGATGCACAGAACATCATTATTACCCCCATGACTACCCTTATAAGGTGGCAGGGACACAACACGTGGCGTTGTTAATTCAATGAATAATTATGTTGGTAAGCCAATTTGCCACACTAAAATTTAGACTCAATTATTAGTGATTAACCTGTTTTAATTTTTAATAACAGATTTATGTTTTAATACTGCTGTTAATATATTAATTGTAATTACTACTATATGGTAACCAATACTCTAAAAAGTGTATACGTGACAAAAATAGCTTGACATTAGATATGATGGGATGTACTTCCTCTGGTCCTTATAATAAGGCACAAACTAGTAAATTTATTTGGTTCTTTTTATAAGGCACTTGTTTGTTCCCAAAAAGCATTAATTATTTGTTTCCATGTATGCCCATAATTAATATAAGGGTAGCATGCAGGTGAGAGTAATAATTAATATAATATTAGAATTTAATGCAATTAGTAAGGGTAATATTAGAAATTAATACTTAAATTTTAGGACAACTTTATTGACTTTAACTGTTTTTATTGATTTGTGAGAATAGTTAGTTGGTACCTTATAATAAGAACCAAAGGGAGTACTAAACTTCAAGGTGGAAAATATTCAAAGGTGGACAAAGTTGGAAAAACTCCAAAGCCTCTAAGGGTGTGTTTGGTTTGAGGGGAGGGAAGTTTTCCTCCCTCTTTGGTATGAAAAATCAGATATAACTATGATGTGAATTGTTTGTGTGGAAAATGATGCGAAAAGTTATATAATAATTTATGAGCATATCTAACTTTTCACACCAAGAAGGGAGGGAAACTCCCCTCCCCTCCTCTCAAACCTAACACACCTATATCGTGATTGGGAAAAAAAAAACTATTTTGTATATTTTTGTTAACATCTTATTATTTAATAATTTTATTAATTATATATAAAAATTATTATCAACAAAGGTTAATTTAGTTAATAAGGATTTAATTCATAATTTAGAAAGTCATATGTTTAAATTCCATTGCTAATGTAAGGATATGATTAGCGATATGTAAGTATTCTCTGTAAAATAAAAATAAAAAAAAAATCTGAATCTAGAGACATACTCTAGTCTTGGTGAAATTTTAAAACTCACCCAAACCTTTTATTGAAAATAATACTCCTATCATAAATGTATGACCTAATTTGTAATGTAATTTGTACTACTCCCTTCAATCTACAATTTAAGTCACTTTTAGAAGAATGTCCTGATTCATAATATAAGTTACTCAGAGAGTAATTAATGTTTATTTATCAATTTTGCCCATATAGTTAATGCTTAATTGTAACTTTTGGTATGTTCTTTCTCATTTGAAACCAAATTTAATATGGGTAAAGTTAGAAAAAAAAAGTTTAATTTAAGACATATTTAATGAGTTAATTACTATTTCTTGGTTCAGATAATTATTTGATATATAAACTAGATCATATATTTATGATTAAAGGTAGTCTTATTTTAACTATACTTTTTTAGATTAAATGAAGGGAAATATACTTCTCATGTTGTAGGAGAAGTGTATCCTCATATCATAATTACTTTGATTTCCATGCTTGAGTTTTTTATTTTTTATTTTTTTTTAAATGTGGGTCCCATCATTTCATGTGTGTGTATGAATCTTCTTCTTCTCATGCAACATGAGAAGTGTAAACCCCTTAAATGAAAGGCTAAAGTATACTTTTAGTCATTTAAGTTTACATGAGGTATACTTTTGGTCCCTTAACTTTATAAAGTATACTTTTAGTCCTATAATTTTTAACACCATTAATTTTGCTAACGGAAAATGCAAACTCAAGTAATGACTATATAATTAAATATTTTTTAAGCTTAAATATAAAATATGGGTAAATTAAAGAATATATAAAATTTGTTTAATTAAATATTATCAATCATCATTTGAGTTGTTGCGTCAGTGTTTTCTGTTAATAACATTAACGGTGTTAGAATTTTAGGATCAAAAATATATTTTATAAAGTTAAGGGACCAAAAGTATGCCTTATGTAAAACTTAAAGGACTAATAGTATACTTTAGCCTAAATGAAATGTACCTATTAATTAGGTAGGTGCATGCATAACTCTATGTACTTAAAATGTGAATGGCATCAAGTCCGTTGCAAAAGCTAATTAAAATTCTCCTCATTCGTTGGCTTTGAAGGTTGCGTTGAGTACACTCCTCCAGCTGCATGGAGCATTCAGCAATATGCTCTTTCTTGCTTCACACCCTGTCACTTATATGGCCCAATCAGATGGCCTCGGATATCTCACCTACATTATTCACACTTGTTAAGAATTAATATTGTCAGATACAAGGAATCAAAACTCATGAGACATGTGATCTCTTTTTCAACCGGTTCAGCCTTGGGCCATCAAGGAGTGGTTGTGACACTCTCCTATAAATACCAAAGCTCATTTTCTTGCAGAACAGACACAGAAGTAGCTAGCTAGCTATCACATATTGGCTATCTGATCTTCGTCATCATGGCTTCCCATCTTGTCTTGTTGGCTCTCATTTGTTTGAGTGGTGCTTCAGCTATGAACAGCAAAACTTTGTTCCCGCTTGGTGAGGAGCCAAAACCATCCACCTTTTTATTCCCACTTGGTGAGGAACCAGAACCTTCACATGTTTCAGAGTCATTCCCTCTCGGTGAGGAACCAAAGCCTTCAATCCCTCTTGATGAGGAGCCAAAACCTTCACATGTTTCGGAGTCATTCCCCCTTGGCGAGGAGCCAAAACCTTCATTCCATCTCGGTGAGGAGCCAAAACCTTCACATTTTTCGGAGTCATTCCCTCTCGGTGATGAACCAAAACCTTCAATCTCTCTCGGTGAGGAGCCAAAACCTTCACATGTTTCAGAGTTATTTCCACTTGGCGAGAAGCCAAAATCTTCACATGTTTTGGAGTCATTCCCACTTGGTGAGGAGCCAAAAACTTCACTTGTGTCAGAGTCATTCCCTCTCAGTGAGAAACCAAAACCTTCATTCCCTCTCGGTAAGGAACCAAAACCTTTATATTTTTTTGAGTCATTCCCACTTGGTGAGGAGCCAAAACCTTCACATGCTTCGAAGTCATTCCCCCTTAGCGAGGAGCCACCAAAACCTTCAAATGTCCCTTTTGTTGATGCACAATTAGTCCCGGGACTAGCTCCATCATTTCTCAATCCTCGAAAGATCAAATATTAATGTAAAAGATTCTTGAATTTGAGATGTTTGAGTCTATCCTATTGAATATTAGTAATTTATATTTGCATGTGTTGATGAAATATCTAGTGAAGCCTTTTAGTTCATAACACAACAACAAAAACAATGAATTTTCGGCAGAATTTTTCACAGAATGACTAATACAGATTCACACATATGTAACACGTAATAAATAACGGTTACAATGAATAAATGTTATATATGTCAAGACAGAGGTCGCGTAAGAATATATAACGCTAAAACCAAACGGTTAAATATGTGCACCGTCATGTATTGAAGAGCGGAATTTGCAAAATAAAATATATAAAAGTTGTAATTATTAACCCTTATGTATTTATTGACAAAACGACGGTTCTTACAAAATAACCATCATGTAACACTTCAAATGATTTGTCTTCATAAATTTATATCAACTAAAATAAATATATAATAGTTATAATAATAATTAACTATAAAGTATGATTCCTAATTACTTGTCTTTTTTAAAAATGCTAATGGTTAAAAATGATAACTGTACGTTGAAAAATATTTATTTGATAATATTTGACAGTTCTTCACAATGAACTTTTATATATTCTTCAATAATACTTGACAATAAAAAAATCATTTAACAATACATAACGGTTCTTCACAAATAACCGTTAAATATTATTTAATATAAATAAATGTAGGATTATGAAAGATATCATATATAAGAGAGTAAGATCCTGGAAAATTTAATTTGACAATACATTTTGGTTCATCACAAAGAATTATTAAATATTCTTTGATATAAATAAAAGTGAGATTCTGAAAGATATCATATAATATGGAGGCAGAATTCTTCAAAAACATAGAAAATATATTATGGTTTTTTACAAAGAAAAAATTAAGTATATAATAAAAAATAAAGCCAATAAAATAAAAAATTGTTATATATACCCTTGATATATTAAGGCTCAAACAAAATCATGGACCTTCTCCCAGGTGTTCCCTACACACAGTGGGCCACCAGCCCACCACCTCTGAGCCTTTGCCAGTTGATCTAGCTGCATATAGCAATATATGCATTTGTATTATTTTATTATAAAATTTGATATATATATATATATATATATATATATAAGATATATATATATTTGTCTACCCTTATTTTGCCTACCTTTACTTACCCCTCTCAATACCGTTAGATTATAATCTCATCCAACGACAGAGATCTAGGCGATAAAATAAACCATTTTACCCCTTCTCTCTCTCTCTCTCTCTCTCTCTCTCTCTCTCTCTCTCTCTCTCTCTCTCTCTCTCTCTCTCTCTCTCTCTCTCTCTCTCTCTCTCTCTCTCTCTCTCTCTCTCTCTCTCTCTCTCTCTCTCTCTCTCTCTCTCTCTCTCTCTCCCCTCTCTCTCTCTCTCTCTCTCCCTCCCTCCCTCTCCTCCCTCCCTCCCTCCCTCGTTGCAACTTAGATTACAATTTTCCATTTGCTGTTGAACATACCTCATCGCACTTTCAGTCCTAATTTCACGTCTATATTATAGATCACTTAAGGCAACGTACAATGTTTAAAGAAACCTCACTTGGTACCAATTATTTGGAAAATAAAGTCGAACATTTTAATCGAACTCCTATAATTTATAATTAGACTAATATAAACTTGATTGGCCGGTGACGGAATATATTCATTTTTATCCTTGAGAGGATGTTGAATTAATTTAATTAATTAGGCTGAACGATGGATCAGTAAAGGAACAATATGTAAAATCAGTTCTTATTTACTTCTACAATGACCATCTTCCCTCTTTTTTTAACCAAATCCACCGTCCTTATTTGATTATCAATTGTTGTAATATCAAATTTGAATATATTGTAAGTTGGACCGGCGTATAATTATTAGTTGGTGGTTCAGTCTCTTCTTCGTATGGTTGTTGAAATATGTTTTTTTCTTTTCATTCTTGACAAATGACATACATGATGATTTTGTTCAAAATTGTAGGAAATTCACTTTCACAAGGTCATCACTGAGAGAAAGAAGAGAATCTAGGGTTCCAACCCAGAGATTAGGTATATTGAATCGCAAATGGAAAATTGTAATCTAGGTTCCAGCGTAGGAGGGAGAGAGAGAGAAGAGAGAGAGAGAGAGAGAGATGATGGGAGGCGGTAGGAGAGAGGAAGGGGTAAAAGGGTTTATTTTATCCTTCAAATCTCCGCCTTTGAATGAGATTATAATCTAACGATATTGAGAATGGAAGATAAAGGTAGGCAGAATAACCTATCCCATATTATAATAGGCAAAGGATTTCTCCGTCATTTGGAGATAAGTTATCTCTGTGACTCCCAAAACTACGTCGTTTTGAATTAATGAAGGGTGTTTCCATAATTTTGTTTACTTTTTTATTATATAAATTTTACTGAAACACCCTTCATTAATTCACCTAAAATTATAAACACACCCTTCATTAATTCAAAATGACATAGTTTTAGGGGTCATTGGAGATAAACTTATCTCTCATAACTGGAGAAATACTTTTCCCTATTATAATATTATAAATTTTATTTTTAATATATATTTATTTTTACTTAGTCACACAAACATTCCATGCCTAATTTAAATTTGCCACGGAATTCCTTTTACATGGCTAATTCCATGGCTAATTAATTTGCCTTGGATTCCAGTCGACTTAGCCACTCACAAAAATTCCGTGCTTGGCTGCAATTCCCTCATAGATTCTGTGCTTTTTTTGTAGTGAATTAATGTCGTAATAAATAAAAGACATACAATTTACTTAATACTTTGGTCCTTACTATAGGACATATTTAGAGAATTGATTTTAGTGCTAAATATTTTTCATTCATTTCCTAATTTACTACTATTGATTATTCTTCAATAATAATCAATGAGGAGAGGGAATAATGGAATTAAAAAAGTTTTGAAAAATACATGTTATATTAACTAACTTAACTATTTTCTTTCAGACAAAAAATAATAATAACTTCTTTAATCCAATCAAATTAGATAAATAAGTCTTATATAGTATAAATGTCTTATAAGTCTATATGGGAATATCAAAAGACTCTTTGATCAAGTGGAAGTTGGAATAAGAGTTAGAGCATTTATAATTTATTTGGCGAAGAACTTATTTATATGATTCAATAATATCTTGAAGAAGTATGGGTATTTTAAAAAAAGAGTTTACATAAGTATTTATAAATTTCTTGTTATAATAAAATACTCACTTTGATAATGACATTTAAACCTATTTTCTTATATCAAGTATGTGGAATCTATATTAGTAAGTGGATCAACTTTCATTTGTATTAGCATAAACTTTTTAAGCACATTTTAAATTAATGTCTTTTCTTCTCTGAGGTAAGCCTTTTGCTTAGTAATAGACGAAAAGAGCAATCTCCTATAACTCTTCTTAATCGTTAAGTAGATTTTCATCAACTTATTTTAATATTAAAATTTGGTTCATTATCTAAGGTTGACATCAGGTGATCGTAATCTTATGTAGAATTACATATTGCTACATTTTCATTAGTTTACTCCTCATCCAAAGTCCAAACACACATGTATGGTACAATTTCAACATGCAAATTAAAAATCGGTGAAAAAATATATATTTTCCTGGTGGCTTAGACGTTTAGCATCCCCAATTATTTGTTAATTGATCTTTTTATTTTTTTAAAAAAAAAAGTGTCGAATTATAATATTAATGGAAAAGAATAGTTGAGACTTGAATTGAGAGGACTTGCTTCATGTTAAAGGATTCCATAAGTTATCGAAGTGTATGAATTTTACAAGATTTCCTTCACACACACACACCATTGAGAAGAGGTTGTAAGATGAGTTTAGTAAAGAACAAAAGTAAGACAAAAGTTTAAACAAATAATTTTACATTTCCACAACGCTCCCTCTGAACTCTAATATATAAGTCATCCGAATTTTGAAGGTAATTCATATTTATTTATTAACTTTACCTTTATAATTAATGCTTAAACATACCTCATTGTATTTTTATTTCTTATTTAAAAGCCCATTTAATATGGGCAAAGTTGAATTTTTTTTTAATTTAAAATAAACTTAATTACTTAACTATCATTTTGTTGTTATGATGAATTAGTTCAAATGACTTGTATTATATTGTAACCCAGGGTAGATGAGATGAAATATAATTATTAAAAGATAAGATGTTAAACTTGAATTAAAATTTATTTATTTCAATAGTTTGTGAGAAATATTTAGTTTCTTCTTATCATAAATTTTGAAGTACTCCTCTCTGATCACATAATTTAAAAAAGGGACATCGAATAAATGAAAAAAAGAACCAAACTAAAAAAAAGATTTTGATGTCAATTCAAGTTGGCGCTATACAATTGTGACTCACCTCATCTCTCATCGGATAAAGACTAATTATTGAAATCCCCCTAAAATTTGACTTAAGAAATAGATATTGATGAATTTGAAGCACAAGATATTGTATTTAATCTTGCATCGCATGCTCATTGATGCCCGAGCCATTTTATAAATAGGAGTATATGCTAATAGATTGACATAGTTGTCAGTCAAAAAAAAAAAAAAAAAAAAAAAAAAAGATTGTCATAGTTGGTTAGCCATTTAAATGCCAATTTTTTTTTTGGCCAGATTTTATTTTAATATTAATTTTATAATGCAACAAATAACACTAAAAGTAGATTATGCAACAAAGATTGTTTGACATTACATTAAATACGGTTGGCATATGTTCATATACAACGTTTTCAAAATCAATTAGTCGGCAAATAAAAAAATAACAGAAACTGTGTGTGTCTGCGTATAATTAAAAATATTTATATTTTTGGGAAGGTACGGCTATCAATTTTAACTTCACAAGATTCCAATTTTTCTTAAAAAAAGTATGCAGCTTTTAATGTTTTAAAATCATCTTTTGAATTTAACTGTTTTTTGTGTGTACGTATGTATTCCTACAATAAAATATACTGATGTTTAATTTGAAAAACTCTAAATTATATACGATCAGATTGAAAATTATCACATATATATAATATCCCCATATAGGAAAATGATTTATTCCAAGTTTGAGAAGCTATTTAATTATAATGGAAAAAAAAATATCGTAATTTGTCAATGATGTTAATTTCGATTAATAAAGTGGACAGCCACAAAAAAATAAAAACAAAAATCATAATTTTAACAATAGTCCTTGCTGGCTGCCAATATTAGTTAAACCTAACAACTTAAAAACTGCTTAATTTTTTTTGCCATAATAAATATATTATATTAATGTGTCTTTCGTTTATTCTGACTAGAAAAAGACCTTTCTTTAAAATAAGCATTTCGTTTAGTAATGGCGGAAAAGAGCAGTGTCCTATAAAATTTTGATGAAAACTGATCAATTAGGTGCTGAGCTCCTGGTTGGTTGTCCATTCTTATCCGTTGATTAATTTAAATATATTTAAGTTGGACTTATTCAAATGGTTACTTATTAATGGCTATGGGATGGAGTAGAACTCAATCCAACAACGCTTAAATCTAAATTAATATGTAGCAGCCGATTTTTATTAAAAAAAGAAAAAGAAAATAGTGTGATGGTTGAGTTGGGAATGATGACATTAACATGGAGCATATAAACAAAGTTAATATAAGACAAGAAACTCAGTTTTTTTTTTAAAAAAAAAAAAACAACAACAACAACAACAACTTCCTCAGATTAATTATGTATAGTCTTGATTAAAAAGTATTAGAATTTTAAATTTTTACTAGTATTATTATTATACTAAGGCTAAAATCTAAAAAAAAAAAAAACCATAAATTTTACGTCGGTGACATTTGAAAGTTTAAAATAAACATCTTTTATGTTTTAATTTGACATAATTTTGTTATTAAGTCATTCACGGAAATTGTCACATCGATCCATGAATTAAAATTTTTTGATTAAAATATACAGAACATCTTAATTTTAAGACAATTATATACAATCCTCAACATTTCATTTAATGGAAAAATTAAATTTGTTTTTAATTGTTGGATGACACATCATCCTCTTTAGTTTTTACATGATAGTTTCCTTTTTTCAATCAAATAGAAAAACCCAATACCACCGAAACGGCTATGGTCCTCTGCCTTAACGTCCACTTCGGTTTATACGTCAACGTATAAGCCGAAGTGGATGCAATGGTCGTTTTTTCGCCTGTTTTTTTTTTTTAAGAAAAAGGGACCAATGCTTCCACTTCAGCTTATCCGTCGAAGTATAAGCCGAAGTGGATCGCAGTTGACGCTAAGGGCAGAGGACCGTAGCCGTTTCCCAATACCACACCGTAATTATGTCAGATGACGAGGAACAGTAGTAAAAACTTGCAGACCCGGCTTTACCGTACGTGCTTCCCTTGCGAGACGATCCACAACACCATTCGACTCTCAAAACAGCACCAGTTCAACGTCACTTACCACTTGTGTCAGCAAATGAACATCTCAGACTAACCAGTAGAGATCAACTCAACAATCAGTCTCAATGATAACCTTTGCTCATTTCAAAGACCACAAATACAGCCCATATATAGCTCTACGTGGAGGTTGTTCCCAGGACCTATATTAAACAATCAGTTCTCCATGATTCGCTAACTTCGCTTATCAATCTTAGAAATTACATCATCCCCACATTCCACATTTATATTTCACAATCTCATTAAACTTCGCCCGTACCCCTAGTTCAACCAAACAATCATTCACAAACTCCCAGCAAACTCTATCATAATTGTGAAATATCTGAGTGAAAATATGAATCAGAGAGAAGATTCAATCTTATTGATAATTGTAAAGTGAGTTACATTATATGGAGCATCAGATTACTTGAGATGTGTAACAATCTGACTGACACCGAGTGCGCTAATACCACTAAGGCACTAATTGATACAGATGTCAAAACTAATCTGTAACTAAAAATATAACTAATTATATATTCCACAAATAGATATCCTCTATAAGTCGAAGTTGGTTTCACAATTCCCTCCGTTGTATCGAGTTCCGATGGCCATACACCACCGACAAATCCCAAGCATCCGTTCTAACATGATAGTTTTTGCACTAACTTAAATGTATAATAGTTTTTTATGTTAATATTACTTTAAGTATAGTTTAAACCATCTAATCTAAATAATAAATACACACAAATCTTCTACTAGATAAGGACTAAACCAACGTAACATAATTTGACTTTAATGGGGTGGCCATTTTTATTTTAATACACGTTGTTTTATGTTCGTATGTCCCCGTTCGTACGGCGGCTTGGTTTCATCAGTTTTCACCTACATTTTTGTCCAATTTCAATAGAAAATTACCCCGAAAAAAAACAAACGAGTTAGTTAATAATAATATTAAACACGAAGTAGTACGGAAGAAAGCATTATTATAATATAACCATCGATTGAGTTTTCTGAACACAGACTAAAACCATCGATTGTGTTACATATTTAAGCAGCGGCGGACCTAGGGGCAATATTTATAAAAGTTAAATAAATATTGTCAACATTTACTATCTCTTATAAATTTTAAGAGTTTTATTAGAGTATAAATGACTATTTGTTTGTAATTGTTTAGTTAGCTTATTCATTGTAAATAGTTACAAGTTAGTTAGAATAAATAGACTTAGTTAGATGGTTATTTGTAACTATTTACAATGAATAAGCTAACTAAACAATTGCAAACAAATACTCATTTATACTCTAATAAGTTTCAATAAAAAAAAAAAAAAGCAAACAAACATTTTTTACACAGATTATTTAGGATTTTGTCTCACTTTGTCGTTTTTTTTTTTTTTTTTTTTTTTTGGCTTAACACTTTATTCAGCATGTAAAGCCGTTGAGGCAAGGCTACAAATGCTATATCAATCAGATTGAGTTGAGCAGAGTAGAGAGAGTGGGTATTTTTCTACCGTTTATATATGTCACCTTATTAAGTTTATTATATAAATATATAGTTTTACCTCTAATTTATTGTTTGGACTTTTCAGTTTTAACTCATTACTTCACTTAAATAAGGGTGAAGTTGTAGAATTATTGAATTTTGAAGAATAATTAACAAGATTTAAAAATTTCCTCGATTATGACAAAAAAAAAAAAAAACATGTTAGGATCGTCTTATAAATAGAATTAGTGAAGTAGCTCTGTCAGAATGAAACATTTATAATACATTGGCTAATTAACTATTAAAAGTCTTTGAGCCTACTTCTCAGCTCGACCCGATTGAATTCTAGTAAGCCCATCATAGGCCTAACAAGGAATAGAATCGCAAATACAATAGCTTTATTTTATTCCATTATCCATTTATACTAAAATATGTATATGAAAATTTAATATCTTTGAGATTAACTTTAATTCATATCCTATTTGTGTATGGATAAGGTTTTTATCAAACTATATATGATATTCTTTATTTTGATTGCATGCTTTCCATTACAATGAGTAGATATGAAGGTCCATTGACAAAAATTCCACTTCATGTGTAGAAATTATGCAGTAGCTATAAATTAAACAAGTAAATGTAAATTTTCATCCTCATTAAGAGGGTGTTTAGATTAACATTTTGGAAGAAATTAATAGTGTAAAAAGTAAGTATATAAGAGGAGTTTTGTTTCATGTTGACGATTGAAATTTAATGTTTTCAATTTACTATAACAAATAAATAAAACTAAACTATATGTAGAAAAAAGAAGATGAGGCTTGTAGTAACAGTAACGGTTGCTGAAATGTGATCTATAAGTCATGAATTTAGATCCTATAAACAACTGCTTCACTTACAAAGGTAAAGCTACATGCATCTGACATTCGTCAAGCCGCACCTGATAAAAGCTTTGTACACTTTGGACTGCCTTTTTGTGTGTGTAGAAAACATGCAGATAGACATTTGATTGTCAGCCGTAAAGATTCATATCATGAAGCCATTGTGAAGCACTTATACATGTGTGAATGGTAAATTACAAGTTGTAGATAGAGGAAAAAGATGAAACAAATTAAAGCAATATTGGGCGGCTAGAATCACACAGAGAAATTAAAACCATCTTAGATATGATTGGACCGCCAAGAAAAGAGTCACTCCTCTAAATATATATACAATGATTGCACTACAAATAGATACAAATTTTACAAAATTTCCTTCACACACACTATTGAGAAGAAGTTGTAAGATGAGTTTAGTAAAGACCAAAAGTAAGACAAAATTTTAAACATGAAAAATAATTTTACACTTCCACAACGCTCCCTCTGAACTATAATATTTTACACCTCATTGTATGTTTTATTTCTTATTTAAAAGCCCATTTAATATGGGCAAAGTTGAACATTTTTAATTATTAAGATAAATTTAATTACTTAACTGTCATTTTGTTGTTTAGATGAATAAGTTCAAATGACTTGTACTGTAGATGAGATGAACTTTCTTTTTTCTTTTTTGCCCGGAGTAGATGAGATTAAGTATAATTATTAATAGATAAGTAAGATGTTATACTTGAATTAAAAAAATATATTTCAATAGCTTGTGAGAAATATTTAGTTTCTTCTTATCATAAACTTTGAAGTACTCCTCTCTGGGTCACATAATTTAAAAAGGGACATTGAATAAATGAAAAAAAGAACAAAACTATTTTTTTTTTTTTAAAAAAAAGATTTTGATGTCAATTCAGGTTGGCCCTATACAATTGTGACTCACCTCATCTCTCATCGGATAAAGACTAATTATTGAAATCTCCCTAAAATTTGACTTAAGAAATAGATAATGATGAATTTGAAGCACAAGATAGTGCATTTAATCTTCCATCGCATGCTCATTGATGCCCGAGCCATTTTTTTTTTATTTTTATTTTTATTTTATCGAAATCATCGGGGTATCCATCGCCAATAGCAATGACTAATCCTCTTTTACACCGTAGTCATTCTGAAAGGGTATTGGTGTTAGCCAAATAACATTTTCCCCACACACCGCTAAGGATCGAACACCTGACTAGATGCTTAAGGGAACCTAGCTACGAGCCAACTGAACCAGGTTACTTTGATTATGCCCGAGCCATTTTATAAATAGGAGTATATGCTAATAGATTGACAAAGTTGTCAGTCCCAAAAAAAAAAAAAAAAAAAAAAAAAAGCAGATTGTCATAGTTGGTTAGCCATTTAAATGCTTTTTTTTTTTTTTTTTGGAAAAATCTCATATAAAGACGGTTGAAATAATCAAATTCTAATTTGAGTTATTGAACTTAACAAATTATTAATAAGGTTATGTGACACAATTAGGAATTTAGAATTTGAGAAAAATTACCTCTATGTCCCTTAGTTATGAAACAAAAAAGCAAAATTGAAGGTAGATTATTTACGCTCTACGTAAGAACCCTAACGGCAGATAATTCATTGGAGGCCTAAACACTATCAAAAAATTGGCAAAGAAAGCTACGGTAAGTTGATTGTAATGTTAAATCTTCATTTCTTAATCCTTTTTAGTTAATTTATGTACCGGAGGGGGTAGTATAGCATATCAATACAATATTTTTGTGATCAATATAATTAGATGATCTCATAGAATTAATCCTTTCATCCTTGCCTTCCTTCGAAATAGTGTATAAAGCTCGCCATGTTTTGGGAATGGTGGATCTCCTGGAGACGATTCCAGAATTGCTTTCTTTAATCTTTATTTTTATTTTTAATTTGGATCTTGCATGATTCTCTCAAAAACAATTTTCGATGCGTTGTACATTCTTCGGCGCTTTGATTGTGGGATGTTTATTCTGCAAATAAAATTGTTGCTCCAGGCTAAAATTTAAATTTCGGAATTTATAATATCATTGTTTGTCCAGGGCAATAAGGATTTAAAATCTTCAAATACTGGATGCAAGCACCTTTTCTCTTTTCTCTTTGGATGATAGATGAAGGGTATTATTGAAAAAAATTTAACATTTAAATATTCTAAATTGGGTCATTGACCCAATTTAAGATTTGTTAAATTTACCAATCTAATCTAGAATTTTCCTATTTCAACCGTAGATTTTTCCTCTCTTTTTTTGCCAAATTGTATTTTAATATTAATTTTATAATGCAACAAATAACACTAAAAGTAGATTATGCAACAAAGATTGGTTGACATTACATTAAATACGTTGGCATATGGTCATATACAACGTTTTCAAAATCAATTAGTCGGCAAATAAAAAAATAACAGAAACTGTGTGTCTGTGTATAATTAAAAAATATTTATATTTTTGGGAAGGTATGGCTATCAATTTTAACTTCACAAGATTCCAATTTTTCTTAAAAAAAGTATGCAGATTTTAATGTTTTAAAATCATCTTTTGAATTTAACTGTTTTGTGTGTGTACGTATATATATATATTCCTACAACAAAATATACTGATGTTTAATTTGAAAAACTCTAAATTATATCCGATCAGATTGAAAATTAAATTGGTGAAGTTAGGCACATATATATAATATGCCCATATAGGAAAATGATTTCTTCCAAGTTTGAGAAGCTATTTAATTATAATGGGAAAAAATATCGTAATTTGTCAATGATGTTAATTTCGATTAATAAAGTGGACAGCCACAAAAAAATTCATAATTTTAATAATAGTCCTTGTTGGCTGCCAAATTTAATTAGTGAACCCTAACCACTTAAACGCTGCTTAATTTTTTTAACCATAATATATTAATGTGTTTTTTGTTTATTCTTACGAGAAAAAGACCTTTCTTTAAAATAAGATTTTCGTTTAGTGATGGGGTGAAAGAGCAGTGTCCAATAAAATTTTGATGAAAACTGATTAATTAGGTGCTGAGCTGCTGGTTTGTCGTCCATTCTTATCCGTTAATTAATTTAAATATATTTAAGTTGGACTTATTCAAATGGTCACTTATTAATGGCTATTGGATGGAGTAGAACTCAATCCAACAACACTTAAATCTAAATTAATTTGTAGTAGTCGATTTTTATTAAAAAAAGAAAAAGAAAGTAGTGTGATGGTTGAGTTGGGAATGATGACATCAACATGGAGCATATAAACAAAGTTAATATAAGACAAGAACTTCATTTTTTAAAAAAAAAAAAAAAAAAAAAAACTTCGTCAGATTAATGTAGTCTTGACTAAAAAGTATTAGAATTTTTTCAATCAAATAGAAAAATCCCGATACCACACCGTAATTATGTCAGATAACGAGGAACAGTAGTAAAAACTTGCAGACCCGGCTTTACCGTACGTGCTTCCCTTGCGAGACGATCCACAACACCATTCGACTCTCAAAATAGCACCAGTTCAACGTCACTTACCACTTGTGTCAGCAAATGAACATCTCAGATAACCAGTAGAGATCAACTCAACAATCAGTCTCAATGATAACCTTTGCTCATTTCAAAGACCACAAATACAGCCCATAGCTCTACGTGGAGGTTGTTCCCAGGACCTATATTAAACAATCAGTTCA
Source organism: Acacia melanoxylon (assembly GCA_019022615.1). Taxonomy (NCBI): domain Eukaryota; kingdom Viridiplantae; phylum Streptophyta; class Magnoliopsida; order Fabales; family Fabaceae; genus Acacia; species Acacia melanoxylon. Next base: position 10,015,680 of record JAFJYJ010000013.1, read on the forward strand.
CCATGATTCGCTGATTTCGCTTATCAATCTTAGGAATTACATCATCCCCACATTTATATTTCACAATCTCATTAAACTTCGCCGGTACCCCTAGTTCAATCAAACAATCATTCACAAACTCCCAGCAAACTCTATCATAATTGTGAAATATCTGAGTGAAAATATGAATCAGAGAGAAGATTCAATCTTATTGATAATTGTAAAGTGAGTTACATTATATGGAGCATCAGATTACTTGAGATGTGTAACAATATGACTGACACCGTGTGCGCTCATACCACTAGTTGATAAAACTGTCAAAACTAATCCATAACTGAAAATATAACTAATTATATTCCACTAATACATATCCTCTATAACTCGAAGTTGGTTCCACAATTCCCTCCGTTGTATCAAGTTCGGATGGCCAGACACCACCGACAGATCCCTAGCATCCGTTCTAACATGATAGTTTTTGCACTAACTTAAATGCATAATAGTTTTTTATGTTAATATTACTTTAAATATAGTTTAAACCATCTAATCTAAATAATAAATACACACAAAACTTATCTTCTACTAGATAAGGACTAAACCAACGTAAGATAATTTGACTTTAATGGGGTGGCCATTTTTATTCTAATACACATTGTTTTATGTTCGTATGTCCTCGTTCATACGGCGGCTTGTTTTCATCAGTTTTCACCTACATTTTTGTCCAATTTCAATAGAAAATTACCCAAGAAACATGAGTTAGTAGATAATAATATTAAACACAAAGTAGTACGGAAGAAAGCATTATTATAATATAACCATCGATTGAGTTTTCTGACCACAGACTAAAACCATCGATTGTGTTTATCTCTTATATTTTTTAAGAGTTTTAATATTTTTTTAAAAAAAACATTTTTTAGACAGATTGTTCAGGATTTTGTCTCACTTTGTCGTTTTTTTTTTTGGCTTAACACTTTATTCAGCATGTAAAGCCAGAGAAGTTGGGGCAAGACTACAAATGCTATATCCATCAGATTGAGTTGAGTAGGATAGAGAGAGTAGGTATTTTTCTATTGTTAATAATTCTTACCTTATTAAGTTTATTATATAAATATATAATTTTACCTCTAATTTATTGTTTGGACATTTCAGCTTTAATTAACTCATTACTTCACCTTAAATAAGGGTGAAGTTGTAGAATCATTGAATTTTGAAGAAGAATTAACAAGATTTAAAACTTTTCTTGATTATGACAAAAAAAAGAATGTTAGGATCGTCTTATAAATAGAATTAGTGAAGTACTACCTCCGGTCCTAATTATAGGAGCACTTTGGTAGTGCAAATTGCACTACAAAAGTGTTCCTATAATTAGGACCGGAGGGAGTACCTAGCTAGCTTTGTCAGAATGAAACATTTCTAATACACGGTCTAATGAACTCTTATAAGTCTTTGGGCCTACTTCTCAGCTCGACCAAATTGAACTCGAGTAAGCCCATCATAGGCCCAACAAGGAATAGAATCGCAAATACAATAGCTTTATTTAATTCCATTATCCATTTATACTAAAATATGTATATGAAAATTTAATATCTTTGAGATTAACTTTAATTCATATCCTATTTATGTATGCATAAGGTTTTTATCAAACTATATATGACATTCTTTATTTTGATTGCATGTTTTCCGTTACAATGAGTAGATATGAAGGTCCATTGACAAAAATTCCACTCCATGTGTAGAAATTATGTAGTAGATACAAATTAAACAATTAAGAGGGTATTTGGATTAACTTTTTGGAAGAAATTTATTATGTACAAAGTAAGCATATGAAAGGAGTTTTGTCTCACTTTGACAATTGAAAATTAATGTTTTCAATTTATTATAACAAATAAATAAAACTAGACTAAGTGTATAAAAAAGAGGATGAGCTTCGTAATAATGGTAAAGGTTACACCAATGCAATATACACGGATTTAGATCCTAAAAACAATCACTTCACTTACAAAGGTAAAGCTACATACATCTGACCTTCTTCTGATGGCACCTAATGAAAGCTTTGTACATTTAGACCGTCATTTTTAGTGTGTAGAAATAAGCTAGACATTTGATGATCGGCTGTAAAGATTCACATCATGAAGCCATTGTGAAGCATTTTTACATGTGTGAATGGTAAATTACAAGTTGTAGAGGAAAAAGATGAAACAAATTAAAGCAATATTAGGCGGCTAGGATCACAGGGAGAGAAATTAATTAAAACCAGCTTAGATATGATTGGACCGCCAAGAAAAGAGTTAAGAGACAATAGAAAATAGAAAATAGATACAATGAAGGTGACGTAGGAATTTCCCAAATTTAGGAAGACACCAAGAGTCGTCAAAGCAAGTTAACTCCCATTTCTTAAGCAAGAGACAGTACGTTATATATATATGCCATCACTCTTCCCTCTCCCTCCCTCCCTCCCTCCCTCCCTCCCTCCCTCTCTCTCTCCTCATTATTACATACGCAAATACCCTCTCATTAAATCATGGCTATGTTTTAAACCATGGTTTTGATGGTTTTCGACATGAAACCAAACACTCTTATTTAATCATGCCATTTTCTCATCTTATAAAAGTATCTATCAAGTTTATAAAATAGTGTCAATTCGGCTAATATGATTCTTCTTTGAAGACTTAAATATGCATATAGCGTGTGTGTGTGTGTGTGTGTGTTATTTGCGTTCAAATCCATGAGAGAGCTAGCTAGCATACATTGTACACAAGTACTTAACTTGTGGAGTTGTGTGTTCACTTTTTGAGCTGTTGATAGATATTTAAACAAAAGGATGAATAAAAGAGAGTAAAAGCTAAAGGGATCTTGTCGTGAAAGCAAGAATGGCTTATTATTTTGGGCATATAATTCCACAATGGAAACGCATGTAAGGTTGTCTCAACTTTAGTCTGCGTCGTCTGATTCATCCTTTGAGCTTTAGTTTTCTTCCACCTGGATGCGTCGGCAAATTTAAGCCCTTTTTTTCTGTGTATATATGCACTTATTATGATCACTCTTTTCTGGTTCATATATACAGTTTCAGAGAAGAAGAAGAAGAAAGAGAGAGAGAGAGAGAGAGAGAGAGAAACAATGTTGAGCATGGAGTTGAGGCAAGCTTTAGCAGGGCTTCTCACTCTCTCAATGTTCATAATGTTGGGGAATGTGGTCAAGAAAGACCATTTCGATCCATACTTTGCTGTAAGTCTAACTCACATCTTGTTGCTCTAATTTGCTTGCTTTATCCTAAGGACTGGATGTTTAATTCTTGGTTAATCTATCTTTAAAGGGTTAAAGTGCATTTTTGCCCTTAAAGTATGCGCTTATGAGCAATTTTGCCCCTAAAGTTTTCGGCGTAGCAATGTTGCCCCTGAAGTTTAAAAACGTAACAATGTTGCCCCTCTATTAAAAACCCTAACGTTGACCGTTAGGGTTTTTAACGGAGGAGCAACATTACTACGTTTTTAAACTTCAGGGACACAATTGCTACATTTTTCTGGAGCAATGTTGCCCCTGAAGTTTAAAAACGTAGCAATTTTGCCCCTCCGTTAAAAACCATAACGTTGACCGTTAGGACAGTTATCGGAGGGGCAACATTGCTACGCCGAAAACTTAAGAAGAAAAATTGCTCCTGGGCACATACTTTAAGGGCAAAAATGCACCTTAAACCTTCTTTAAATATTTGAAAGAAAACATTTTTAGACCCAAAATGGTAGATTTGCTATTTTGGGATTTAACATGATAACTTTAAACTTTCTGTAAAGGTGAAGAGCAACCAAAAATGCCTGATACAATAAACAGAAAAAAATGGGTTAAGCCTATTGGGTCAGCCTAATTTCCAGTCCATCTCCAACATGCCTGATCCACAGGCTGGCTTGCTTTTTTTTTTTTTTTTTTTAAGTTGTTTTTTTAATTAATTTATAATTAAAAACGATTTTGTTTTAGATATATAGCGTTTGTTTTATATTGGCATCATAGCTCCATGTTTGATTTTTTTTTTCCTTACTTTTATATTGCCTTATCGTTCTTATATTGGTAAGATAATTATGTAAAATTGCTTTTGTATATTTGTATTTGCAAATTTTGGGGTCAATTTAATCATATAACTTTATAAAAATACGGAAACAACATGAATTTACATGATCCATACCATAAAATTTGTAATTCAATTTTAAATTAAAGTAAAACAATTGAAAGTATAAAAGAAATTGAGATGATGGGTTAGTTTGTCAATCCGTATGACAAGTAGGGTTGGAAAAATTTTCAATCTATCAAGAGGCAAGCCAATGCAGCCTGCCTTCCTTGACCCCTAACTCTTAAGTCTTAACAAGCTAACCCATTTTTCAACCCATTTTCCCAACTCTATGATTTCTCACCATTGTCGTTAAACTTGTAAGTTGACTTTACGAGTTTAGTGCTTTTACTTATTTAACTTACAAACTTATGTTGAATTACTCTTAAACTCATGTTAGTTGTAAACTTGGTTTAATTCACGAACTCACACAACCAAGTTTACTGTTTTTACATTTACAGTTTACAAAATTGTGTTAACTCACTCTTAAGCCCATACTAACTTTTTCAATTTGATTATACTCGGTGGTTTTATATATAAATTTTATATAAATTTCTTTTTTGAGTATGATAAATTATAAATGTTGATAGACTTAATTTCAATTATTTAAATTTAAAATATATTAAAATCAAATTGTTGTCTTTTTTTGTATTTTAATTATTTAATTATACAATATTAATCTCTATTTATTGATCAAATTAAAATCTTACGAGTTTACAATTCAAACGACACAATTTTACATCCCTATCACGAATTTATTTAAATTTATGAGTTTGACAACCTTTGCTCCTCAGATTAAGCATGGCCTACATGGGTCAGTTTGTACTCCAAACAATGAATTCTAATATGTAAGATTATGAATTGCAAATATACTCACACAAATAAAAGTGAATAAAGTAGTGAAGTATTGGTTGATGATTAATGGTGAGAATTAGGTTGAGTTTGAGGCAACACCATCAAGTTCAGGAACTGTATTAGTGACTGGACAAAGCCTAGCTAGCCACTGTTTCACATCTCAGCAAAGAGATTTCTACACAAAATGGTGAACCCCTCAAACCATGCTGGAACCCTCCTTTGCTCAGTAAGCTTCTCTCTTTCATTCTCACACATTGTTTTCTTCATTTTTGCACCAATATTCAAGTTATATGTGTGTGTGTGTGTTTGACCAAGCTGCAGAAGAATCAGAGCAGTCTAAAGGCTTCATCACATTCTCCTTAACAAATGGGCCTGAGTATCATCTCTCTGAGGTTCATTTTCTTTTTCAAGTTCTTCAAATTTGTTTATGCTTTTATTCTTTGTTTTCTAGGCTCATCATTTTCTTGGATGTTTTTTCTGCACAGATTGCTGATGCTGTAGTGGTAGCCACATACCTGGGTGCTACTCTTGTTCTTCCTGATATCAGAAGCACCAAGCAAGGATATAGAATGTGACTTCGTTTCTCTTTTCTTTAATTTCTTCCATATACCAAGTCACATTCTAGAAGGAATGTGTGTGGTGCTTATTACAAGTCATCCAAGTAGGATATTAACTACATTTTTCCAATATTGCCCCCTATTTAAGTTTTGATGCAATTTTTTCCCACTTCTCAAGATGTAATTCATGATTTTATATAAGGGTAAATTTGAAAAGAAAATTCATTTTTAAACAAATTAATGACTTAACTACCTTTTTTTTTTCTAGTGAAGTGGTTGGAGGTGACTTATAATAAGGACTAGATTCGTTTATCAAATTCATTTCCCGTGTCTTCATTCCCTATAGGCTACTAGTTGTGGATTTCTATAATCACTTCATATTGTGAAACACATACACAGTGAAAAAGAACATTGATATGTCTTGGATATCTGTAAATAGATTTCATGTTACACTTGAAAAAACTCATGCAGTAACCAACTCTGAATCATTTAAAATTTAGGAACTTTGGAGATATCTACGATGTTCAGAAATTCTTAGACTACTTAAATGGGATAGTGAAGGTGACAAGGACTCAGCCTCCACAAGCTTCCAATGGAAACCTGCCAACTGTGAAGGTCCCAAACAGCGTAACTAAAGACTACATTGAGAGGATAGTGAAGCCAATCTACCAAACAAAAGGAACTTTGAGGATTGAAACAACCTTTCCCTCTTCATTAATCAACTCAACAACAATGGCTTCTTCAGACAAGAAGGGGAAGATGAACCCAGTTGTATGTAAGGCCATGTTTGGATCTCTTCTTCAGCTTCATCCAGAGGTACAGGACGTTGTGGTCTCCATGGTTCAAAAGCTCAGAACTTGGAGCCAGTACTTGAATGGCAAGTTTATAGCAGTGGATTTGAAGACTGAGATGTGTAATGCTCAAAGAGGAAGAAAGAGTTGTTCTAATGCAAAGGAAATGGTGAGTTTCTGAAGAAGCTAGGGCTCAGTCAAGAGACTGTGGTTTATGTGTCTCAACTAAGATGGCATTCTGATCTTGATGCACTTAAAAATATCTTCCCGCACACATATACTAAGGTATTTTTCTATGACTACCATATTCTCAAACTTTTTTTTTCTATAGGTTTCTAGGGGGAGTTGGACTAAGATATTGGGCCGAGCACAATAGTTTAGGCCCAACTCTAGAACAAATGAGCTTCAATTTTTTTGTTCTTAAACTTTTACTTTGTGCAACTCAATTTCTATAGTTTAACTCAGTTGAAACTCAATCTCCGAACTTTAATTCACTGCAATTCGGTCCCTATAATTTTAACCATTTAAGTTTTTTGTCTCTAAGCTTCATATATATATAATTTTATTTTCTAAAATGTAAGGATTAATATTTTAAATAGTTAAACCATAAGAGCTAAGTTGTATCGAGTCAAAGTTCCAAGACTACATTACAATCGAGTCAAAACTATAAGAACCAAAAAATTAACTTTCCAGTTATCCATTAAGGTTATGCAACTCTGATAACAAACTATACAACAAAATTACTATCTCTTTTACTTTATACAAACATGGTTCAACATGTTAAGCTCTTGGTTAATTTACAAGCATGAGCCATTGATACAGGAAAGCATAATCCCAGAAGACAAGAGTGGAAATTTTCTGAGTTCAGAGATGAGTGAACATGAGAAAGTGATTGACTTCAACATATGCTCAGAGAGTGATGTGTTTGTGCCTTCACATGATGGTCTCTTCTATACCCAATGTGGCTGCCATGAGAATTGCTTCAGGAAAGAATCAGGTACTTGTGCCTTCTCATGATATAGCAGCAAAGTTTCAGAATGCAGCATCTGATGATTTCATCTCTCCGCATGTGTCCCACAAGACCCACTTTGCTTAATCATGCTTCTGCTGAAGAAATCAGAAAATAATTCTGAATAACTACGTTGAATAAGAGACTCATTTTCTGAACAAAGACTAAGATGTCTGTGGATTAAGTTTGATCTGCAAAAATTGTAAATCCTGGTTTGTTTCCCTGTGGAGAATCTTGAAGCAGTTATTACTTGTCATCTTTTATATGTTTGGGTGTTATGATCATGCAGATAAAGTTTATAATATTATATATTTTTTAAATTATTGTGTTGACGAGATTCTTATATTACTTGGGAATGATGAGAAAATTCTAACATAGGCTAGTCCAAAAAAGAACAAATGCCAACAAAATTGGGAATAAAATCTCAAGGTAAAGAAAATACCAAAAGGAAGCGACAATTTATGAACTGATATGATTTTGACATCGGAAAATTGTTTTGCTCACACATTCACTACTGCAAAAAATAAGATTTGTTGTGCTTATTTTTTAATTTTTGTAGCATTTTCAAAACACTACATATACTACCACTATAAAAAGAAGCCGAAGCACTCTGAAAAGCGCTACAAAAGATTTGGTTTTTAAAATAATATTATTTGTTGTAGCACCTTATTGGAAAAGCACTACATTAAGTGAGTACTTTCTGTAGCACTTTCTTGAGAAAGCGTTACAAAAAAGTATACTTTCTGTAGTAGTTACTTGAGAAAGCGCTATAACATATGCATTTTTTTACGCCATAGCACTTTCTTAAGGAAGTGCTACATAAATGTTTTTTTTTTTTAAAAAAACAAACAAACAAATTGACATATATTTTTGGGTTAAAGTGCAAATTTACATAGAAAGTTTTCACTAAGAAGCAATGTTACCGTGAATTTTTTTTAGATTTAATATTATGCCGGAAGTGTTAAAATGAAGCAATGTTTCATTTTTCCGTTAAAAAGTTAACAGACAACGTTAATTTTTTAACGGCCAATGTTACTTTTTAACCGTATAGGAAAATATTGCTACGTTTTGAAACTTTTGTGGTGACATTGAAGCTAAAAAACTTCCAAGACAATATTGCTCCTTAGTGAAAAATTTCCTAAATATATTTGCACCTTAACCCTATTGTTTTTTAACTAATTAAATCAATCGTAGCTTTACCTATAAATCTTTCTTATCACTAGTAAAATTCAAAAAATATTTACAGACCGTCAACCCCGAAGAACATCTTAATTAACTTATCATAAATATCTAACAAACTTCTCTTTTTAGTGAAATCAATCCTTTTCAATTTTACAATAAATTAAACAACAACTAACAACATGATTACACTTGTGAATATTAAATCAAATCATATACTCTTTCCGGTCTTAAATATAAGATAGAGTTGACTTTTTTGGAAAGATTAAGGAAGCTAAATAAGTTACTTGATCATATCATATGTTATATATCCTTAGATTATATATCATTTTATTCGTCAAACTAATGGACAGGGGCGGAGCCAGAAATTATAATTAAGGGGGGCGAATATTACATAAGAGAACCTAAATATTTATGAAATTATATTACAACCTAAAAACGTTCAATTTTTTCATTTTAGTCCCTTTTAAAAATAAATAGTAAAGACTAAAATGAAAATTTGAAATTTGTATAAGACGGAAATAGAATTTTCTAAAAATTTGGGTCATATCCCGTAATTTTGGGAGGGGGGGGCCACCCTAGCACCCCCTCCCTCAAACTAATGGAGTGGTTTGGAGGGAAAATTATAAATAAAAATACTCTAAAATAATTCAATTAGCTTCCTTAATCTCTTTAAAAAAAAGTTAACTCTATCTTATATTTAGGACCGGAGGGAGCACAAACTACTAGTACTATACACTTGTTATCTTTTTAAGTGTTGCCAAAATATAAAAGAAAAGTTAAATAAAACAACAAACTTTGTTTATTTTAGCAAATTATAATTTTGACAAAATTGAAAAATGAGTAATTTTTATCCATAGATATCTATACAAGTAATTTTGAATAATGACAATTGAGAAAAAAAATTTATTTAATTTAGTAAAATTTAAAATTTTGTGCTGGGCGCTTTTGAGTAAAAAAAAATTGTACTGGGCATTCCTAAGGTAAAAGTTCGTTGGCCAATTTGCACCTTAGATAACGGACGTTAACTTTTTCTAACGGCATTGTGCTGATTACACCTTTTTAAAAGTTTGTTGGTATTTTTAGTCTACTTAATAGTTAATTGTGTTGGACGCTCCTGAGCCAATAATTTATTGGTGTTGGTCTAATAAAATGATTCAGAGGAAAGAGAGAAAACATGAAGAAAGGAGGAGGTTAGAGCCAAATGTGTCCGAGTGAGGAGGAAGGGTTATGGTGGGGATAGGGAGTGGGATGTTGCTGGTGTAGGGTTAGGGTGGGTTGGTGAACGAGGAAAAAGTAGAAGCGAAGAAGAGAGAATAGTGGGAGTAAGGAAGAAGAAGAAATGCGTCGTGAGTAGAAGAGTGATAAAAGGGTCTAGTCATACCTCATAATATCTAAATTATATTTGTGTCATGTAATCAAGTTACCACTTCTTCCACTTTTTTCTCATCTTCCTAATCAATGGTCTAGATGGGCTCCTCTTCCCAATCAAAGGTTCATGATTCATATAGATAGGGGCGGACCCAGAAAATTATAGAAGGGGAGGCACAATTGGCGGGGGGATTCGGGGGTTCAGGGGCAGCGCCCCTCAATTTTTTTTAAATGTAAAGTTTTAAATGCATTAAAAAATAAAAGAATATATACAGGAAAAAAAATATCAAAAAAATATTCATGAAATCAAGTGAATACTTATGATGTAATAAGAGAGGCAATTATTTTACAAACTTGTCATTTAGAAAAGCAAGGCTAAGCATTTGTTAGAAATGCAGTTACATAAATTACAATGAAGGGTGGACACTCAATAAGTTCAAGTACATATATTTTAATAACAAAAGTATATTACAATAAAAATAATTACAATGTCATCCTTCTAGGCCTTATTTTTTAAAATTCCATCATAATTGTCTTATTATTAGAGTCGGCAAAACGGGCCAGGCCCATCGGGCCGACCCGTTTAAGCTCTGGCCCTTTAAGAGCCGGGCTTAAAAATGGACGAGATATTTGAAATTAGCCCTGGAGGTCGCACTGGCGACGGCCTTGGGCTTAAACGGCCCGGCCCCTACGGTGCCCTTTTCACTTCGTAGCTTTTTCTTTTTTTCCTTTTTAAATTTATTAATTTATATATATATTGTATTTGTTATAGAGTTATTTATCCATTTAACTACAAATACATAATAACTATACTCTAATTTTATAATTTGATTTATTATTTGTTGTAAATAAAGATTATGGATGTGTTCATGATGCGGGAGAAAAGTTTCATGATATTCTTACTCATGAGCAAGAGGCTACTACTCAAAGTGAAGAACAATCAAATGTCGTTAAAATCGATGATAGTGATGAAGATGACGACAATAATAGTCATCGTATTAATGTCGCTTAGTGATATGCTTTTTATGTTTTATGTGAGTTATTTGTGAACATAGTTTGCTTTTGATTATGAATTAGTGACTTTGCTTATTTATTGGATTATTCGTGTTATAATTTACTAATTATATTTTTTTTTTGAAAAAAGTGGAGGAAAACTAGTTAAAATTTGGAATAGTAATTTCCAGACCCTGCGGGCCGGCCCTGGCCCTGGTGCTCTCGGGCCGGGCTTTGAAAACCAGGTGTTTTTATTACTCCGGGCCCTGTTAGGCCCTGGCCCTTCACGGGCCGGCCCTGATTGCCAGCTCTACTTATTATCAATGTTATCAAATACATCTTTTTCAATATAAGGCACTAAACAATCATTCAATCATTCATCCCTCATCCGATTATGAAGTGTAGTCTTAATGTATTAAGGGTGGGCACTAAATTTAAGGGTGGATAATCATTCAAACATGTATTTTAAAAAAAAAAAAAATCAAGGGGGGCATTTGCCTCCTAACTTATAACTTGGGTCCGCCAATGCATATAAACTCATGAGGGATGATGAGAAAATCTGCTTCCTTTCGTGATAAAGAGTGAAAAAATGGAGGTATTAAAAGTAAAGGAAGAACAATATATTAAGATTTCATATTTCAAAAAATAATTGTTGTAACGCTTTCTCATAAAGTGTTTTAAAAGAGAAAAAAAAACAAAAAAAACAAAAAAAAAAAAGTCTTCTGTTGCTCTTTCCTGAGAAAACGCAATAAAAAATGTTTTAAAATTTAAATAATACATCTGTTTAATATTTTAGAGAAAAAAAAAACATAAAAGTCGTAACACTTTCTTAAGGAAGTGCAGGTGTGCTACTTATCTAATTTCGTAACCCAAAATAGTCATTTCCTTCCTACATTACCAGCGGCTGATTTAATGAAAAAGTTGAAATATGAAGTACTCTCTCCTCCGATCCTAAATATAAAACAAAGTTTGTGGTATAAATTACACCATAAATTTTATCATATATTTAGAATTGGAGATAATAGATCCTATGTTTACAACCTGAGCAACTTATGATTAGTGGTAAAATTTGATATATGGCCTATTTTGGATTGTTTGTATTAGTTTATTGAAATGTTTATTTTACTGTTAATGTAATCTACCTATCAGTGGGTCCCATTTTTTGTGGAATGAGTAATGACATGAGCCAGTGGACTAAAGTAGTATACATTCATTCAACAACAAATAATTTGATTGCTATTGAGTAACATCATGCTAGAAGGAGAGATAGATAGGTGGAGCCCACTCACCCTATTTGTCTAACTTACATTGGAGCATAATGTTACTGCTGCAGAGAATTAAGATCCAAAAGACTTTGGGAAAAAATTATAGGACATTTGACTACTAAAACATGATTTTTTTAATGGACCTTTAACAAGTTTCCATCCCATTCTTTGTGAAACATAATGAACTGAAAGTCTTTCCAAAATCCTTGAAATGGCCTGTAGTCGAGTCCAAAAAGCAATATATGTGTCTGTGTGTATAATAAATTTAATATATGATGACTTGTTAAAATATCGAATAATAGTTTTCTTTTTTTATCTCTTAAATTTTAAAGTCCCCATTGAAAATTTTATTGCTGAGGAGGACCTAAACCAGAGCAACATTGCTCTGCATATAAAATTTTCAGGTCATCCTTACTAATAAAATTGAATAAGTGATTCTTTTCCCCAAATTTTAATAGCAGTCGCATGGGTTGAATACTTGAGTGTTTTTAAATAACTAAATTCGTGAAACAATTTTTCTTAGTCTCATGACTTCTTAAAATAAGAAACAAAAAATATACTTCCTTAAAAAGTTAACTTTCCAAAAACCTCACAAAATGAAGCCAACTTTAATGAGTTGTTTTAGTTTTTTAGAAGTGAGTGTGAGATAAATACGTAAGAAGAGTTTTACCTCAATTTACATAAGTGTTTTAAAAAACACTTTGAGGTTGCCATACGAGCTAAAGTAATTAAGTTTTTAACGGTGAATAAGAACATCTATTAGTAAGAAAGGGCATCAAACTCGGATAATCACTATAATTGTCATTGATAACTCTTAAATAGTAATAATTCAAATTTTTTTTTTTTTCATTATCTAGAGAAAAAATACTTATACACGAGTAATATTATTACTGATTTCTTCCATCTCACCCTTAGAAAAGAAAAAGGGGTTCGTGGCCAGAAGAGAATCAAGTGCTTCCATTGTACTATTAGGTAAATTTAATTACGAACGAAATTTAACTTCTAATACGCCCACCGTCTCTTGTAAAAATTGAAGGGAAAAAAGGGCAATCGCACAAAGATCCGAAAATATACGCAATCTGTTCCCAATTTGTTACTAGTGTTGGAAGTAGAAGCCAGATTCGACGAATGGCCTTCTATGTCTAAACACACGGAGAAATATACGCAAGTGAAAGATAGGAAGACCATTACTGAATGATCCATCCATTTACAGTTTTTTCCTTTCAACTGTATGAAAAATTGGAAATATGAACAGCTTACTTGTCCTGCACGCATCGATCACGCAGAACAAAGAGAAACCAGCTAAAATTCCATGCACACCTAAAGCTTTAAGTACTTCAAAATAAGAGCAATTCCTTATCCAGATTTGAAGAAACAGTAAAAATATCCAAAGCCCTAGAAAAAGAAGTGAAACTAGGTTAGTTAAACTATGAGTGAGTAGCCTATCCTGTAAGAGATTGAGTAGTATGCCAACAAAATTTCCCGGGAGGATCATCACTTTCTTCTCAACACTCTCGTCGTTGTTGTCGTCGTCGAAAACATCTCATGAAAATCTCGGGAAAGGGGGTTTCAGGCAAAGGTATCAACTTCCCAACCGCAGCAAGAGGCCAGCTGAAACAATGACAACAGAGAAAGAGGTGGCAGGAAAATACAGTCAGTTGTTCATTAGGCAAGCCCAAAGCTCTAACAATATCCTATCTACTTTTTGTTTTGTTTTAGGTATCCTATCAAATCTACTAATACTGACTGACTCGCGGGCTAAATGTACAGCTCAAACCTATTCAAATGAAAAGGCTAATTGAGCCAGCATGTTGACCTTGGCCAGATGTAATAACATCTTATAAAATAGGCTTTTGAGCATTTTCATAGGGTCTGCTTATCGACTAACCTGATTAATCCAATGACGACGGAAATGATCCACATCTTCCAATTAAGCCTGACTGTCGAGGTGAATTTTCCCAGAAATTCAATGATGATAATCTAAAAGTAGTAAAAATAATAGCGCAATGTTATGGTGGCTTGGGATGTTGTGTTAATATTGCAAAAAGAGAAAGGACAATTGATGAGAGTAACCTGAAGTAGAAGAGTTATTCCCACAATTCCCATAAAGAGGTAGTTTCTTGTGACTCCCTTGAAGATGTTGTACTCATCTGGCTTTCGAGCATTGAATTCATTAAAGATCTGCAATTAGCAAAAGTAATACTTCTTTTATGATAAGCTTATTGCAAATTAGGAGATAAAATGCGTTCAGAAGATTGAGCAGTGGTGGAGCTTCTTTAAGGCGGAGAGAAGCCATTTTCAACTTCCTTTGCGGCTTTGCGCATACAACTACTAGTGGGTCCATTGGTATAAGCTCTTCTATTAATTAGAGGACCATTAATAACACAAATCAAAAGAAGAGCTTGTATCCAAATACATTGTGACATTAGGAAATATTTAACTGTTGTATAGGAATGAATAAACAACCGTTTTTTCAGGGGAAGGGGACCAAGAAAAAATTCAACGATTTCTATTATAGAAAATAACGAAAGAAGAAAACAAGAAGAACCACTTTTCCCTTCATATTTTGATTCAAATGAGAGCTACCCCACTTAATAATTATCTTAATTGCCAAAATTATAAGCATTACTGTAAAATTTTAATTCTAAGTAAAAGTTGTCATTCATTCAAACGTCCAAAAAAAACTCGTCGAAATCTCAAATTCTTTGTAACTATTTCTAGTTAAATAAACTCTAATCCTTCTCCATCATGACAAGAGCCGGATATCAAATGTAATCAATAGAGAGAAGGGCTTACTTGACAGAACACAAAAGTATTAAATATTAGAGTGTTCTTCACTTTGATAGAATGGGTGAACTCTTTATGCTTTAGACCCAGTATGCTCCTTCCTCGGAAATTGAGTACAAGCAAAACAGCTATTTGGTATATTGCTTGTATGAGCAAATTCCTCCACATGATATTTGTTATGAGAGGTTCCCTTCTGCCGACAGGAGATCGATCCATTAGGTGATCAGTTGGTGGTTCTGTTGCCAAGGCTAGTGCCCCAAGTGTATCCATGATCAGATTTACCCAGAGAAGCTGTAGAGAAAGCACTAAGAGCATTACAACATCTCTTAAAAATACAAGTGAGCAAGAGCTAGAGAGAAAGGGATAAATAAAGCAAACCTGGACTGTATTCAGTGGGACATCACCAGAAGAAATCGCAGCAACAACGTTAATTACAAGAGCTGCCACATTTACAGTAAGTTGGAACTGGATAAATTTCTGGATATTTGCATAGACAGACCGCCCCCATCTAACAACCTGTGATTTGTGGACATCAGCCATAACTAGTTATGCTTCAAGAATCAATTTTAGTACTTATTTAATCAAAGATCATGATACGTAAGTCATAAATAATATGTGTTAGGGTTAGATATTAGGTAACAATATTAATCCTATGAGGCCTTAGGACTGATTAGGGATAATAGTAAGTAGATAAGGGTAATAGTGGCATATTACTAATCCTATAAGGCCATTAGGAGTAGTGCATTAGGATCTGATTGTGTATTGTATTGCTGTCATATTGTAATTGTATGGGCTGTTATGGGCCTTACTATGATTGAGTCTAAGGCTAGCCTATATAAAGGGAAGAGCCTAGCTTAATCACTCATATATGTTGATGTTAATGTGTATGAATGGAATGAACAGTGCAACAGCACTTGTTTCATATGTGTTTCTCTCTCAATCTCCCTAATTCTCTACAACCTTCACAACAGTGGTATCAGAGCCGAGTCATCCTCGGTTCACTTCTGTTACACTCTGAAGTTCTTGCTCACTTCTGAACCATTCTCCTCTTCTCAAGATTCAGATTTGTTGACAAGAACACATCAAGAAAATTGAAAAAGATTGTCAATTTCAGTTCAAGAACCAAAGTCAGTTCTGGGTTCTTTAATTAGTAGTCATCTCTAGTGCATTTCCAATTCTGGGTTCACCAGAAATTCAAAGAAAAATCAAAAATTTTAGTCTTGACAAAAAGAAATTAATGGTATCGGTGTTTCTGGCCCTATTGGGTATTCTAGGAGCCAAATATCATCTGATTTTGTGGGTCATCATAGTCGATTGCGTCAGGTTCGTTTGGTAGCACACTGTTCGTTAGATTCTTCATCCGTTTCAGCGACTGGTTCAGGGTCATTGAGCTCTTACTCTCTCAGAACTTTGGGCACCATCGGAATCAACTCTGTCTGGTTTGTTCGAATTTTACGTTCAGTTTTGGTGTATCGGGAAATCAAGAAAAGAATCGAATTGGGTTCCACGCGTCTCAGTTCGTGTTCAAGACTTCAAGTCATCGACGCCTACCAATTATTTGATCTCGTCAACTAATTCTGAATACGGTGCATCATCGCTGAGTCTCACGTTTCTGGCTTCACGTCAATTTAACGTCCACGTGGATTGGTTCAAGATCGGTAAGTTCCAAATTGTCGCTTCTGGTTCGGGTTCTCATCAAGTCCCATTGTGGCATCGTCAATTCTTGACACCTCAATTTTTTGTCATTTAATTATGAGATTTCGGCGCACGTGGCAAGTTTTTGTCATCGACTGTTCCAAGTGTCTCTATGTTGTCGACTGGTTCAAGAATTGGTTTCGACCTCCACGGTTCCTCATAACCGACCGAGTCGACGGGGTCTGTGATCTCCACATATTGCTTCTGTCATCATAAGCCGCACATTGTCCGTCTGGTTCGTCAATTTCGACTTCATCGACAGATTCTGGGTAGCGCTCCGCCTCGTCAGATTCTTGGTGATCGATCGTCTGTTTCGTGGTTCTGGGTATCGTCGTCGCTTCTGGTTCTGATCGTGCTTCTCCGTCGGACGTTGAATGGTTACTAATGAATCGTCAATTTCGATAACGACTTCTGGGTTATCGTTGGAATCTTGATTCTAGCGTTGCGTCGTCGAGTATACATCAGCTCCTAGGTATCGCATCGTGTGATCACCAAGCCTCTGTTTTTCTAAGTTCTAGTATAATTGCTTCTCGTCGACTGGTTCTAGTTCATCTAGTTCTGGTTCTTATCCGTGTTATTGACTGGTTCGAATCATCATTGGTTGGACTGGTTCTGGACACACCGTCAACTACTTCTGTTTCCTTGTCTCAACTGGTTCTTCATTTCAGAAAGAGTCAACTAGTTAGGTGATCACCAAGGTTTTGCTTTTGTCATCAGATTGTCAAATTTTGATTTTAAAACCTTATATGGTTCACACAAGAGCCTAGATTGCTTCATGGCTGATTTTGTAGAAGCTCATTTGAAGGCGATCGAAGATACTCTACAACGAAATGGCAACCTTTTACAAACCATCTCCTCTCAATTAGAGACTTTGTTGCAGAGGACAGAGAAGCGTTGTGGACCAGAAACGAGGGTAAGTGCGAACAAGATAACTCACGGGAATGTCGAGAATGCGACGGAAAGAACTAGAGAAGCGAGCTTGAGTGGGTTGGAGTTGTCAACGCAAACAGTCTTGCCGGCGCCGTCGAAGGACAAAAACATAATTGCGGCAGATGGAGTTAACGGGTTTGTGAATGTCTACTCGCCTGAGAAATTTTTGGTTACTGTTAGTTCTCTGCCGTCGAGTCATTCTCCGTTGTCGCTGACTATTTCTGCAATTTTGGAGCCAACTGTTTCTGATGGCAGCGTACCGTTGAGCATCGATTATGCACTTGATTTAGGAAGAGTACGCCAAAGTAGGTGGTAGATACAAAAGGATACGTGGGTGAAGAGAGGGCAATATGAAAAGTCAACTGTACAGCTATCTTGCAATTTCTCTGGTCCACTAGATTGGTTAATTTCATATGAGTGCTTAGGCTTTTCATTTGAAGAAAATGGGCCAAGTTTGTTGTTGCAATTGGGTCTTCAAAGGTAAGTATATAAGTGATGGGCTGCTACAAAAAGGGCTCTCACTTGTTCAAAATTCTCCTACACAGAGTTTGCTGCAAATTTGGTTCCAGGGAAAGTTAATTAGAATGCTAGTCGGGAGGATCTGTTTTCTGAGTGGAAAGGCAAAGACAAAAAGGGGTGCAGCAGTAGTGAAAGCCACATGTGGGAGCAATATCTGCAAGTCACAACTTTCAGCTATGCTAAAAAGTTCCAGATTTGGTTTTTTTGCATCAGTTCTGTTTTTTGAGGTTCAGGTTTGTGTTTTGTGTCAATCATCCTTGAGGGCAAGGATGTTTTGGGAGGGAGTATTGATACGTAAGTCATAAATAATATGTGTTAGGGTTAGATATTAGGGCACAATATTAATCCTATGAGGCCTTAGGACTGATTAGGGATAATAGTAAGTAGTTAAGGGTAATAGTGGCATATTACTAATCCTATAAGGCCCTTAGGAGTAGTGCATTAGGATCTGATTGTGTATTGTATTGCTGTCATATTGTAATTGTATGGGCTAGCCTATATAAAGGGAAGAGCCTAGCTTAATCACTCATGTATGTTGATGTTAATGTGTATGAATAGAATGAGAAGTGCAACAGCACTTGTTTCATATGTGTTTCTCTCTCAATCTCCCTAATTCTCTACAACCTTTACAACAAATCATAGCTAATGCTCCTATATTCGAGACTAAATACAAAACATTATTTGAAATTTTAAATTCCACATTTCACAAATATGGGGTATATGTTAAGAAGCGCATTCATTAGGATTGGAAAGATAAATACCTCAAAATTTGAACAAGTTAATTGTTAGGAAATATTCATAATTAGTCATAATTGGCCTATTAACTCTAACGCCTCTCTCTTGTGTATATATATCCCTCTTGTGTACATGAATATTCACGGAATTCAGGTTATTTGGCTTACATGTTATAAAGCTTTTAGGTTTAGGTTGAGCATTTTTTTCCCCCACTGTTCCTTGTGTTTCCGCCATGCATACTCTGTTCAAACAGGGAGTGACGTTGAGTTGAGCCTTCGGTCGAGGTCTTCAGTTCTCACCACGCGTCACCCAGCAAGGAGCGCCACCCCCGGATCGGCCCATCCCTGACAGTCTGATCACATTCCGACAGCGTGTGGACGGCGCGTGGCTTTCACGCGCGACGTTGACAATCCCCTCTCCCCGGCACGTGAAGGCTTGTTTTCTGGTCGTGTTCCATTTCCCGACGTCAAGCCTTCATCCCCGGTGTTTTTAGACCGGATCTTGCTTCGAAGGCTACGTTGTGTGACTGGGTTCAGTGGTTCCTTGCTTTTCTTTCCACGTTTGGCGTCTTGTTCGTGACAGATCTGTGTTTCTTTGGTCACTGAACAGCACGTGTGTTTGGGCCTTCTCTTTCATCACTCTGGTTTGTTGGCTGCCACCTTTGCCGTTTCTATTTTATCTGGCTCGTGACTTGGTCACTCGGGTTTGTTTATGGGCTTCCAACATTGCGTCGCACAGTGCACGAGAGAGGGTTATGTGGGTGTTGCCTTACTTTTGCTGTTTGGTAGCTGGTGTGGCTGCTGGCATTTGTGTTTTTGGTTGTTCTTACAATCTGATTTGCCTCTAGTTGGTATTTATTTGGGCTCTAGTTGCTGTTTGGTAAACATACCAGCAAGGTGAATCGAACGGTTCAAGGTGTATCTTGGTTTTGTGTGAGATCTTTCTCAAGTGGAGTTAGTATTTGGCTCCTTCGAGGTTCATTGGTCTTTTTTTGCACTCTTGATATTTGTTGTTTGACACTTCATATTGTTTGTTGTGAAATCAAAACTCAGTTTGGTGTCTCTGTAAAAACCTTACGGAGTGACAATGCTAAAGAATATTTTTCTACCCAATTTCAAACCTATATGCTCCAGCATGGCATGCTTCATCAGTCCTCTTGTCCAGATACACCGACTCAAAATGGTGTTGCAGAACGTAAGAACTGACACTTATTAGAAGTTGCTCGGGCTCTCATGTTTCAAATGAATGTTCCTAAGCCTTTTTGGGCTGACGCCGTGTCTACTACGTGCTTCCTTATTAATCGTATGTCCTCTCCTGTCCTCAATGGTGCCACTCTATACACCACCTTGTTTCTTTCAAAACCCATGTTTCCTGTTGAACCGTGCAAGCATCTGACTCGGCACCTGCTAAACCACTTATCTATCATGTTCATCGGAAACGCCCTAAGGCGAGTAATGTCGTCGACCAGGTTCTTGACCCACCAATGACTACTTCGATGTCTGATCCAGTATCGGTTCCTTCCGCTCCTACTTCAGAACCAGCACCAGTGCCTGATATTCTTGATACTCCTGATTCCTCTGCTTCTACCTCTGAACCAGACTCAGTGTCTGATCCACCTGATGACTTGCCTATTGCCTTATGCAAAGGTAAGCGTACTTGCACCTACCCTATTTCTTCCTTTGTTTCCTATAACCATTTGTCTCCTCCATCCTATTCCTTCATAGCATACTTAGACTCTCTCACCGTTCCCACTACTCTCCAACAAGCCTTGACCCATCCCGATTGGCATGCTGCGATGGAAGATGAAATGGTGACCCTTGATAAGGCCAGTACCTGGAATCTCGTTGATTTACCTCTTGGCAAGAAGGCTATCAGGTGTAAGTGGGTGTTCACGGTCAAAACAAAAGCTGATGGCACCTTGGAACATTTGAAAGCTCGATTGGTTGCGAAGGGTTATGCTAAGACCTATGGTGTTGACTATTCGGAAACCTTCTCTCCTGTGGCAAAACTGTCCTCTGTTCGCCTCTTCATTTCTATGGCAGCCAATTATGGTTGGGATCTTCATCAGTTGGATGTTAAGAAGTATACATGGAGCAACCACCTGGTTTTGTTGCTCAGGGGGAGCGTGGGAAGGATGCCATCTTCAGAAGTCTTCATATAGCTTGAAGCAGAGCCCTCGTGCTTGGTTTGACAGGTTTAGTTCCGTGGTTAAGAAGATTGGCCTGAGTCAGAGTAAGTGGTCCCATTTTGTGTTTTATCAACAGACAGATGCTGGCATGATTCTGTTAGTAGTATATGTTGATGATATTGTTATTACGGGTAGTAATGCTTCGGGAATCTCATCACTTAAGGCCTTTCTTAATTCTCATTTTTAAACAAAGGATTTGGGTCCATTAAAATACTTTCTTGGGATTGAGGTTATGAGAAGTAAGAAAGGTATCCTTTTAACACAGGAAATGTTCTTGATCTGTTAAAAGAAACCGGGAAACTCGGAGCAACACCGAGTAGCTTTCCCATGATTCCTAACCCCTTCTTGGACATTGATGACAGCATACCGTTTGATGAGCTACCTGAGGATGTAAGGAAGAAAGTTGATCCGGAGAAAATCAAGCCGTTTGCCTATCTTGAGAGATACCGTAGATTAATTAGGAAATTGAACTATCTCACGGTAACTCGCCCCGATGTGACCTTTCCAGTTAGTGTGCTGTCAATTCATGACCACACCAACCGTTGCTCAGTGGGAAGCTTTGGAGCATGTCTTACATTACTTAAAAGGCTCACCTGGTTGTGGTGTACTCTATATGAATCATGGCCACAACAAGATTGAATGTTTTGTGATGCAGATCATGCGGGGTCAAAGGCTACCAGAAGGTCCACCACAGGATATTGTGTTTGTGGGTGGAAATTTAGTATCATGGAGAAGTAAGAAGCAAGATGTGGTTTCTAAGTTGAGTGCAGAAGCGGAGTATAAAGTCATGCCTCAATCAGTACAGGAAATTGTGTGGACTGTGGATTCACCAGTTAATGAAGGAGGTTGGTCTTGCCACGTCATTACCAGCGAAGTTGTGGTGTGATAATAAAGCTGCTCTACACATAGCCTCCAATTCTGTGTTTCATAAACGTACGAAACACATTGAAATTGACTGTCACTTTGTACGTGATAAGATCAAGGAGAACTTTATTTCTACGGGGCATGTGCGGTCTAGTGACCAATTGGCTGACCTTCTGACTAAGGCCCTAAATGGGACTCGGGTTGACTATCTTTGTAACAAGTCGGGATTGATTAACATCTATGCTCAGGGGGAGTGTTAGGAAATATTCATAATTAGTCATAATGGGCCTATTAACTCTAAGGCCCCTCTCTTGTGTATATATATTTCATGGAATTCAAATTATTTGGCTTACATTAATAAAGAAAAGGACTAACCTTCACAACTGAAGCAAAATTGTCATCCAAAATTATGATATCAGAGCTCTCTTTAGCAACTTCTGTCCCTTGGATACCCATTGCAAGACCTATATCAGCCTAAACACCAAAAGGCATAAAACTTGAACAATTAGGACAAGAAAAACTATTTTACATAATTCACATGAAAGTAATTCTCTTATTAAAAGCATGAGACTCGAATATTAAATTCGAAACCATGCTACATGAATTTTTTAGCTAGCCTCACTTGCTGGAATAAGGCTTGTTATTGTTGTAACATAAATATTTAGCATCATTTAAGGATTTTTGAGCCGACCTATTGCTTGATGGTATATCTAAAGAGTTGACTGTGGATAGTGCACATTGGATTCGTGTGATCCATGTAACCAACCCCATTTAATGGCCACTTAATAGGTGGGAAAAGGCTTCTTGTAGTTGTATATAAGGATTTGTGAAAAATAATATAATTACATAATACTAAAACACAGATAATAAAGACACCATAATGACAGATAGAATAAACAATACTTAGTACAATATAACAAGTGTTGCCATCATTATAGCCAGTAACAAGACTCAGTGATGACACAAGGACAAACCCACAGATTATGATAAAAAGCTAAGCACACCTCATGCAGTGCAGGAGCATCATTAGTTCCATCCCCAGTTACAGCAACAACATGCCCCTTCTTTCTCAAGACTTGCACAAGCAAAAGCTTGTCATTAGGAGAAGATCGTCCCATAACCTACATATTACCAATAGAACACATTAGGCATTATTGAGAAAGCGGGGTAAAAAAAGGTTGTCACAGTAGTTAGACAATACCGATATACTTTCTGCAATTTCCTCTCGCTGTGAGTCTGATAACTCCCGAAATCTTTTGCCTTCAATAATGTTTGGCTCCCTGGCATCTGCAGATGAACCGAGTATTCCACATTCCAAAGCAATTGCTTTTGCAGTTTGTACATTGTCCCCGGTGACCATTCGCACCTAGGAATCGCAGTTAATACTTTATCCAAATACCAAAATATCAACAAGGTATAATATACAGAAACTGAATATGATAAAATCAACACCAACCCAATATCTAGACTTAAACTACCCAAAGTGGGGTATCAAAATTCAAACTCCACCCACACAAAAATTGATCCAGATAACCAGAACCAATTGAATGAGTGATTAGTCAATAAAACAGAAATTGCAACAACAACAAAAAAAACTCTATTCTTGATATAAATCTCATCCAATATTATTTTTGTACATTTTCAATACATGGCCAAACAAAATAGTGATTAGAAAGCACATTATATTTCTCACACCAATTGCTCATTTGGCGGGATATCGATAATAAAATAAAGCTTATAAGAATCATACTAAAAAATCAGTATTTGCAATCTTAGAGGCATGCAAAGAAATGGTTCTAGGGCTATACTAGGTAAAAATGAACATGCTGAAAAAAGTGGCGCATTTCGACACAATAAAGTCAGCATATAATACCACTTTCCACCTACTCATTTTGACTACAACTAGCACGCACAAAACTTCTGATGAAACAAATTTTTGGTTTAGCAGGAATAATTCACGAAGGTTCACCAACAGTTTTTTGACAAGTGACATGGATCTAGAAAAAACTATGTCTACTAATAAAACTACGTCAATCTTAACAAGGATCTAATATCAACTAGTCAATCTCAATCTTCCCTACTAAATCTATCAAAATATGCTAGCCACCCGTGGGATTGCCAAAACACTTAAATCCACCAAAAAGCATCACATACTACTCTATGTGAGACCAAAGCATCCTTTACTACTTTAGTCTCCATCAAAATATATATCTCAATTATCAACTATACAATGATATGAAATTATATATCTGAGTTGTCAACTATACAAGGAAATACAATTATGAATATCCACCCACCATATTCAACCTATTTTGAGAAAACATTGTTTTATTAGTGAACGGAGGCTAAATACCAAGTTTCTCGTAAACAACTACTCAATTTTTACAAGTAATTGGTTAGAGGCTAGCAAACTATTAATTTCATGCTTCCATAAAGAGAACCCTATTACCTCATCTAGTCCATTATCTATATCTGTATTTAAATCATGTTCAATAGAACATTCTTGACAATTAAGTATTTACATGGCATGCTTTCATGATCACATCATAAACATAATACCTTCACTCCAGCTTTTTGGCAAAGTTGCACTGCATCCTTGACACCAGGTCGACAAGGATCCTGCAATTCCATGCATGAAAGATGAGAGAAATAACAATAAACAAAATGGCAAAAGTTAACAAATGGAAGCATATTTCAAGTGACGCATGCCACCAAGTTACAGATTTTCAACTTTCGACAAATCCAAGTCTAAAAAACACAACCCTTTAATTAGAAAGCACCTTATAGATAGAAGTAAAACATAGCGTAACGATTTAGTATGACAGTAGAAAGAGAAAGTAAATAAAAATGCATCAAACAAATAAACTTCTCACTTCGTCCAAAGTGTACGTAACACTGCTATCCAGTGCTTTAACTTTAAATCAGATATAAACATATCCCACAATAGGAAGCTTTAGCTCCCAAGTGAGCATAATATGAGACAAGACAACATAACAATCAGGATATAAGACCGCTATTAGTTATTAAATACCTTCAGACCAACAATAGCCAATAAAACAAGATCATTCTCAGGTAATGACCAGCGAGCAAGTTCTTCTTCAGTAGTTGGAACTTTCTCTATTTCATAAGATCTATATGCAATGGCAACACAGCGAAGGCTTTCAGCAGCCATGTCTTCAATTGCTTTTTGAAAATATGTCATCTGCAAACCACGAAACTTTCACTTAGACCTCTTTTCAAAATGGGAGTAGAAGAACAAATTTTGTCAAAACTCCTTCTGACAGCTAAATATAAAGCTACTTTCTCAAACCTTCTCTTCATCCATCTCTACTGACTGGTTCTCTGCATCCAAATATGCTGTACAACAGGACAATACTATCTCAGCAGCACCTTTCCAATGTATATGAACTTGAGAGTCAGGCTGCGGGACAAAGTTAAATTATCAGTAACAAATTATCAAGTCAGTAAAGCCATCAGAGGATACAAAACTTTGGCCTATCTTATACTTCTAAAATTAAATGCATAAATCTCCCAAAAGCCCTCAACTAATAGTGCTTCCACGCCTGAAAAATCTGGGGTTGCAACAGGATCTCATCCACCTTCTATGTAGACTTTACTTTATAGCAAATTTTTCAACATGTTATAAAATACAAGCTAAAAATTTCACAAGTCAACACAGCACAAGGAAAAACCAATAACCAACCCTATATTTCTTGTAGTTTTTTTTTTTTTTTTTTTTTTTTGGGGGGGGGGAGTATGAGCAGACAAAGAACTACAGTGGCTTCAAAAAAAGTAAGGCTGAAAACAAGAAAAAAAGCTGCGAAGAGAAGACATAATCCTATCCTATAAAATTTGAAGGGGCAAAAATGCACCCATAAAGATGTCTGCATTGCTATCCAACCTAATACAAATAGCCACAAAGCTTCATAAAGTTAGGCTTTACTCTCTCCAATAGCATCTAGAGGTATCACAAGAAGTTGATATACATCGAGGTACATAATCATCTGATCAACCCCTCCCATAATTTCAAACTAGGTATTCCTGAGGGAAGTAGTCACTTGACGCTGTAAATAGTTACTTGATAAAAAAAACAAAGACAATATAAATTTAAAATATTATTTAGGTTATTACTTTCTAAGTGTTCTGTAAACAAAGCTGAAAAAGAAAAGAGGATCTTGAGGAGTGCATACTTTTTCAGGTTATAAATTTAAAATACCATTTAGGTTATACTTTCTCAGGTTTTTACTTTTGATTCAAATATCTAATGAGGGGCTTTTTTGGCTGTTCAACTATGTCTTCAAACAATGTTTTGAACTTGAGTTGTGTATTTTGCATTCTGCTAATAGCACATGATTGACATGGCTACTACATTTATTCAGTCTTTGTTCATATGTCATAATTTCAACAATGATGTGAAGGTTTATTTCAAATTGTGTTTTAACTATTATTTGACTATATACTTCTTCCAGTCCTTTTTATAAGGAACAACTATTAAAATCATGCAGTTCAAAATATTAGTTAAAATCAACAAATGTATAACTTATGTACCTTGCTTTTCCAATTATACCCTTGCTCAAAAAGAATGTACATTAGAGATAGTGAGTGGAAATTTATTGCAAAAAGATAGTGAGTGACATATGTTTAATGAGGGTAAAATTGAAAAGACCAGTATAAAATTTCAGACAAATAGGATTTGTTCCTTATATTAAGGACCACCGCTATTAGAGAGAATGTTTCTTATAAAAAGGACTGGAGGGAGTATCATGTTTTTTTTATCATAGAATCCTAATTCATTCTGGTGAGTACCATTCTAGCACCAATCGCCTAAGGCACTTTACAAAATGGCATCTTATGGGTGCCTTTCGCCTTTGACTACCTTGTATAGGACCAAAACAGATTTGAACTTGAAAGAAGACAGGGAAGGAGCACATTACATTTATGAGTGATACCAAAATTTATGTTAGACACAATGCATGATACATTATATCTCAACTCTCAAATATCAAATGAGAAAATATATTCTTGAGTAAATGACATGGCAAGAACTAAATATTTAATCATCCAACATAATAAGCAAACAAAATGAGAAAGCAAAAGCAAAAAAAGCACATTACCTTCCTCACTGCGACTCCCCCTCGTTTTTTCTCTGAATTGAATGGAAAGACATGTATAATTGATGACTCTGATCTGTCAGCCTCAAAATTCATCCCCAGCTGAGATTTACATAAACATCACAATAAGTTGTAAACACATAAATGATAATTCCACTTTCAAACAAAAAAAGGTAGTTAACAATGTTATTCTTCAAAACATGTTAGGTCCCTATGGTTTCATAAAAGTTTCAATTTGATCCACCTTGTTTAAAAAACTTGAAAATCTACCTATCCTATACTTCAAAATGACCCAGGATTGCTCCTGTGTCTTGTAATCCACCATAAAAATTTAATATCAAACCCACACTTTGCTGACTTCAAACATTATTTACTTAATTGATTACCTTAACTCAGGCTAAAATTCAATGTTCAAGAAAACATGCTGTAAAACTTCGCATTAAATTTTAACAAAGGGGAAAGATTGGATTGTTTAAAAATTTAGGAAGACAACAATGACTGTCATGAAATTAGGGGGACCAAATTGGAACTCATGAAAGTATTTAAGGATAAAAAGTATATCTGAGCCTAAAAGCTTCAAAACATACGTGAATTCCCCAGTTCAAAATTGCCTTTTCTGTCGGTGATCCAGAGACCTCAACATTGTTACCACCCTGTAACAAACAAAAAACTCACAGTAGTTGCAATACTAAACTTTCAGCTCCTACGTTATAATTGTGAATATAGGAAAATCACTCTTAGTATACCTCAGGTACATAAACACTGCCATTGGTGTTTTGTGCAATGCCTTCAACAAGTAAAGAGCGGTACATATCAGAGAGCTCAGATTTGTCGTGAGGAGGATCAGTCTTCTTCCCCCCAATATAAGCTTCAGTCACAGTCATCTGTCAATAAATGATATGTTATTAAATTCATAAAGAAAAATATTAGAAACTGCTGGACACAGCTAACAGACAGACCCTTCTTCAAAAACAACATTCCCCAAGTTAAACAGTACTGATTTGTCACATTCCTCAATAGCAAGGCTATTCAAAATTTGGAACTCATAATTATCTCAGAAGTTAAAAGGTTTTCTACATTACATAAGCTAGTGCACTAAAAGCCATAGTAAAGTTAAAACACTTGCAACAACTGGGGTCTAAGAAATAGTTACATCAAAAAATACAAAACTAGATCAGAAGTTCACATGCCCGCATTACAACTAACCTTATTCAAAGTCAATGTTCCAGTCTTATCACTGCAAATGGTTGTGGCAGAACCCATTGTCTCACAGGCCGAAAGCCTCCTCACCTGTCATTCATTCAGCTACACTAAAATGATTTCTTCATTTTGATATACAAAAATTCAATCAAAACTAAAGCAGCAATTGGCATACCAAAGCTTTATCTGCCATCATTTTTCTCATTGAGTAGGCAAGTCTACAATATAGTTGAAGAA
Organism: Acacia melanoxylon; assembly: GCA_019022615.1. NCBI lineage: Eukaryota > Viridiplantae > Streptophyta > Magnoliopsida > Fabales > Fabaceae > Acacia > Acacia melanoxylon. Next base: position 10,044,038 of record JAFJYJ010000013.1, read on the forward strand.
CAATGTTAGCAGAATAATATTAAAAAAAAAGTCTACAAACAATATACTGTGACACTGTAATAAGAGCATATTAAAAAAATAATAATAATAATAAATCAGTATAGATAATGCTGGAACATGTTAGCGTATTACAATCCATATATCCGACTACACTAATGAAATGTGAATTCTTGTTGCTGTTGTATAGATAATGCTTAAAGTATAAATAAATAATATGAAGCCGCATAAAAAGAATATATGATAGTAAAGCATAGAGCTCTATTGAAGGTATGACCACTCATAACGTCAATTAATTGTTTTATGCAATATGGAATTACAAGAACTACCACCAAAGATGAATAGAATGAAGTAAACTGGAAACCTTGTAACAACCAGAAAAACCAAATAAAATTTACAATTCTAACCAAAACCGGCCTACTTACGTTAAGGTAACTGCTAAAGGAAGCCCTTCAGGTACAGCAACCACTACAATGGTAACCTGCATATTTAGATACGATGAGTCAATATCACTATATAACTTCTATTCAAACCCCATAATTGTGTATGAAAATGAATGCAAGAAATTGCATATTCCTCATAAATATGAAAATCCAATTGAAATGAATATACGTACGGCAACTGTGATTATCTTGACTGCTCCATTAATAGCAGTACCGAGTTTCGTATGACCTGCACTAAACTGCGGTCGTCCTTCTGAGTTTTCAGTATGCCCAGTAAAATATCTGTTCACAAGTCAAAGCATTTCAGATAATAAAAACTATTACTAAATGACAAAAGGTCCATAACACCATCAGCCAACAGCTAAATTACCTGACCAGTAGCACAACCAGAACAACAGCAGCCACAGTTAGGCCAACGATACCAATGAAGGTGGCGACACCATTTAAGCGTACCTATTTCAATACTCAATGAGTGACCATACGATGTATATAGAAAAGCTTTATTAGAGACCACATGTAGATAGAGGACCTGCAAGGGTGTTTCTTCACCAGTGTCCTCAGATATACTAGCCATCAAAAGCCCCCACTCAGTATTAATACCAACACCTGTAACCTGGCAAGAAAATTGAACCAAACAACACATAAGCAAGCAAACAAACAAAAAAAAATCTCAAACAGAGAAAAAGACAGACAAATATTATCAATTTAATATGTATTTGCTATTTATTATGAAAAACAAGGACAGATACCACCATACAATACAACTCTTCATATTGTGCAACACATTTCTTTAATCATTCCTTGACAAAGCTGACGCAATAAAAATTTCAGACTATCAAACACTCCGGATCACTCTCAATTGATAAACATCTGTTAAAAACACCACAGTTCTAAACATGGAATAAATGTGGTAGATTACAAAATAATCTCCCAGTTAACAGCACAGTCTTTATGCCCTTGGGGTAAATGTTGCCCACGACTGCTATCAATGCAGCTGCTAAGCATGTTACTAACTACTAAATAGTAAATAGTCCTTTGAAAAGGTTTGTATTAGTAACTAAAATAGAGCGTGATTACAAACATAATAAGGGAAAGAGGTTAGTCAACACTCACCAGCATAGTGCCACTGCCATCTGCAACTTTACATCCAGACATCAAAAAGGGATCTTTTAAGTCCTTGTGAACCTGAGAAATGAAACGAGTTACTAAAATCTAAAAATAACAAACACACTCAATCCCCACAAGATGTAAACAATCACGTACAGTCTTGCTCTCGCCAGTCATACTTGATTCATCAATTGCTAGAGAGTGCCCAGTGATCAAAATTCCATCAGCAGGGACCTACGACAAAGAAGTTAAGAACTCAATAACAATTAGCAAAAATCTACTAGTGAGAACATTAAAATTATCAAAGGTATGCTCAATAACCTGGTCACCAATATTCAGAGGTACAACATCACCGACAACAATATCATAGATTGAGATCTCAACTCTTCTACCATTTCTTATAACCTGCCCATGGCCAAATTTGAATGTAAGATAAAAAAACCGCCAAAATATAAAAAAAAAAAAAAAAAAAAAAAAAGCATTAAAATAGTAAGCTTTAAGTCCCTAAAAAATGAAAACAAAAAGAGACCTCTAGATGTATATTTCTCTTCTCCTCATTTAAATCACGAAACTGAAGAGACTGCTTATAATCACTTACAGCTACAAAAGAAGGAAAAAAGAGATAGTCAGGAATTCCTCAAATGGGAAGACAACAACTGTTATGATGTCATCCATGGGGAAACAAAGCAGATCAATATGTAAAACTACACCCAAAAAAAGTACGCAAGAAAATTTGAAAGAGTACAAAAACTAACGCATTATGATATTTACCCCCAAAAAGAACTAAGGTACACACCTGTAACAACAATAACAAGAATAACTGCAAATGCAATGCTCCCTCCATCATACCATCCTTCCTTGATACCCTGAAATAGAAAATTAACAGCGAGGTGGAAGAAGCCTAATTTTTATTATTACCTATGACATATTAAAGACTATGAAGGGAAAAATAAAAAAAAGCTTAGCAAGCTAAGGAAAACAGCATGAGAACCTAAGGAATATAGTGAAGCTTACAGTTGAAAAGCACGTGAAGTTTTGGCAGCCACCACAATAGAGCAACTCATTTTTTATTATGCTGTTAATTGCTAGATTGTATTATTCACAATATCTTATCATCTATTCTGTTTATTTAAATCTGTAAAGATAAGATTAGATAATTAGATATACAATATCTCTTGAGATCATATTTTCTGGGGTTAAAACTTGACGAAAAAGGCAAGCTTGTTGTCTTAATATATTTGCTGAACAACTCAGAATAAGAATGTGGATGGGCATCGCTGAAACCCAGGCATTTGCTTCACTGACATATAGCTCACAAGTTTTCAAAACAGCTGGCTATTTACTTCAACTTTTCTGATCTAGGAACATTTGTGAAAATGCAAAAGAGACAGAACTTATTCCCAACAGCCATAAATAGGCCCCAAATCTTAAAGCTCTACATATCCTTTCTTCTAAATTAAAAGAATTCATACAACCATATGCATGGATTCAGATCAAAATAAACAAAAATGCGTGTAAAAATGGGACTAGAAATGAGAGGTTTGAACTTTAGAAGAAAAGGATCAAATTTTGAATCGGTTTTGTGTAGTTTGGAGGGATAGTAAATTTTTAATTTAACTGTGTTCCTCGGTATTGGAAATATCAACTTGTTCTCTATTTCATTAAAAATATCCATCTAACCACACTAATTTATTATCAGTGGGTTGTTTGCCGTTGTCCTACATTTTTCTAAAGCATAAGCACAGAGAATTGCATTCTAACTATCTAACCCAGTCTCACCTCAGATTTTATTCCTAGGGCCAATGAGGCGGTGTACATTTTCCTTAAGCATAAGCACAGAGAATTGCATTCATACTACCTAACCCAGTCTCACCTCAGATTTTATTCCTAGGGCCAATGAAGCCACCGCCGCGACCATTAATATAACCAGGGTCAGATCCTTGCAAGCATCCCACACAAACATCTGTGGAAAGGAACAATTAAAACAAAACGTGATCATTACAAGAGCCCCCAGTGAAAAGTTAATATACAAGCAAAAGCAGCCAATAAAATATGAAATTACAGAAAAACTAACCAAAATACTCCTGGGATTCTTCCGAGGATAATTGTTTGACCCATAGGCATTCCTCCGCTTCATTAATTCACCATCATCACCATGAATCCCCTTCTCTAGATTGGTTTTCAACGATTCTGCAAGCCCTCTAACCTGATAAAATTGCTCAGAATAAGCACAACATATTTGACTATAATCAGTGCCTTTACAAAGTTTGAAATTTTCACAGAAAACTCACCCCTCCAAATTGCTGCAGGACATCACTGTTATGATCCCTTGAAATTGAAGCAAGCTGCTCTTGCCCAATTGGGAAGTCCCCAGGAGCAGCTGGAGGTGATGCCGGACTCCCTGAAACTTAAAAGCACCAATAATCAGCAATGGAAAAATAAAAATATATATGCACCTCAATTAACAAGGTAAAAGCCAGTCAAACAAGTTTGTCTCAATTGAAATTGAATATAACCTGGAAACTGCTAATGAATACAAGAGTGTAACAGATACCTTGTAGGCTTGTATATCATGTATCATATTTTATCATTAAAAAAGAAAGAGACAAAATTCCATAATGCATAACAATCAAAACAAGGCAACAAAGCCATTGGACAATCAGACAACTACAACAACAAACCTTATCCCAAAAATTGAAAATGAGAAAAACTTCCAAACATTCAAAACACCCATTAGAAGTCATATAATTAAATATATTCCAAAACTTTATTCATTAGTAGAAGAGCTGCAATTAGAAGTTCAAAAGACTGCATAAATTAAATATAAGGGTGAAAGAGACAACAATGGCAACCAGTCTTCTCCCACTAAATGAGGTCAGGTATATGGATTACAAAATGCCATTAGGCCCTATCAACAAATAAATCCACAGTGGTTAAAATTCAGCAGAAGATATTCTAAAAAATAAACAATGAAATCTCATTTTCACTCGGAAAAGTAAATGATGAAATATGAAATGGGACCATTGGTAAATGACCAACAACGGATGTTATGTGATTTAAGAAGATACGCAACCAATTCTAAAATGTACATTTCAGCAGAAAGGGAATTCAGGGAAAAAAAACGGAAACAAGTAAAAGAAACGGGAAAAAAGTAGCAATTCCATATCCTAGATGCAAATTAAATTATAAAACCACACTAGTGAATGTCTCTAACATTAATATAAAATAAGTGAGCCTCGCATGTATTGCACAGAATCTAAAGAATCAGCCATATATCATCACTTGTAATTTCTAAATATTGCAGCCTTGTTATAGAATTTATATTTTATATTTTATAATTAAAAAAACCACTAATATGAACAAAAAATAGTGATAAAAATTAACTCACCATTCACAGGTGGCACAGCAGCTTTTTTGAAAAGATATGCAGCCTAGTAGGAAAAATGAATAATTAGTACACTGCATACAAGTCACAAGTAATAATCAAGAAAGTTCAGTCACAGTAACCATACCCTAATGGCTTGTGCATGCGCCCGAATCTTCCTCAATGTTTGCTGCTTCTCCTCCTCTTTTTTCAGGTCCAAGGTATAACGGAATCGACGAGAAGCATTAAGTACAAGCGCAGCTTGCTGACAGATAAAAAGAAAAGAAATCATTGGGTAGCCATTGAAAAATATTATCTTTCAAAAGATGAAATCAAATAAATAATGACTCAACAAAGCATAGGAAAACAGCAGAGGTGATTAGCCATTAATCTTAAGTTACTCCTAAAAACCAAACAGCACAGATATTTCAAAATGGTCAATTATGAATCCATGATCAAAGAAATCCTATGATTGTGATATGGAATCATATAATTCTGTACTTAGGGACCTAATTGTAAGACAAACCTAGGGACCTAATTGTGAACTAGATAGTTAGTAGGATAATTAGTCATTAACCCTTTACTAGCCGTTAGTTAGGACTTGAGGGAGGCTATAATGTTATAAATAGTCATTCCTCCATTCCTGTACAACCAGATTAGTGTTTGCCAAACAGAACCATGAGAGTAGTTGAAGCTCTTTTCTTCTGCTTCTTCTTCTTCTTCTTCTTCTATCCTACTTCTTGTGTCTCTCTTCTATCTCTTTTTCTCAATTCTACAACAATAAATATATCAGTGGTATCAGAGCAGCCCCATCCTTAGCCCTCCCATTGCAATTTCAAAAGAGAAAAAGAATCTCCCAGCATGGCTTCCACATCCTCATCTCAATTTCTTCCAAGAAGCTTTGAAGAACATCTCCAACAAAAAAAGAGGTGACTCTGGCTATCACATCTTCAACAACAAGGGTCTATAGCAGATTTTAATTATGCATTCGACTCCCTCTCAGCCAATCTCTGGACAAGGCATATGTTTGTGGCTTGAAAGAAGAGGTTGCAGAATCTGTTAAAATGTCCTGACCCCTCACTCTGCTTGAAGCTAGACTTATGGCAAGAGTGCAAGAACTTTACTTGCAATGGCGAGCCCAGAAAAGCGGAGCAAGCAAGAAAATATTTGGAATATCAAAGCAAGACTCTGTTTGTCAAGAACGAGACCCAAGAAGCTTACATAGTCAAACATGAACCAGAGGAACAAGAACCTTTTGTTGCTCAAGAAACAAATGACAACAATCATGAAGTTTCTATCATTCACGACAATGATGCTTCTTTGAAGTTTGAACCCCATCAGCAATGTTTCAAGCTTTGTTTCGGCGAGTTTGGCGTCGGTTCCTCCACTTTCGTCGAGCAACGTCTCTATTTTAAACCCCCAAGTTCCACTATCAACGGAAAGAAAGCTTGAAGTAAATGGGTCTTTGCGTTTTGACCCTATTGAAGCTTTGCATGCAACTTTGGTAGCAATGAGCAGAAGAGAAGCATCAAAATTCAAAGTTGAAGTGAGTAAAACCCAAGAAACTCGACTTTCATGAGCGTTTTCAGAAGGAGTCACGCAAGACGTCTTCATGCTCAGCACCACTGTTATCTACTCTTCCTCCCATGTCGTCGTTGGTTTTTTGTTGATATTTTTGGGGAAAGAAAAAGATGCAGAGAGCCAGCTACAGTGTGAGACGATAACTTGAGGAGGAACGACAGAGCAGTAGCACCGCACACAAAGGATCATTGTTCATCCGTCATCAGATTTTTCGCTGGAGAGAAACAGAACAGCCGCGGCATTTGAGGGAGCATCATCATCATCTTCGCTGCACAGTGAGCTCACGTCTGGAATTGGAAAGCAGAGGAGCAATAGTGGGGGCTGTTTGTCTTAACTTTACTCATTTGCCTTTGATTCCTTTTATGGCTTTTAGCTCTGAATTTATTGGTCTTGCTGTGATGATGTTTAAAGCCATGTGTGGCTAACTTTTCATTTGCAACTTAGAGATACTAATCTCTTGTTTGTTTCCTAGATTTTGTTCCCACTAAATTAATTCTAACTTAACTTAATCAGCTAATCTAGAGTGTTAATGTTTATAAGTGCCTGTCGGTCCACTTATACACCTACCTCAAATAATTATGCAATGTCTCACACAATTAATTAAGATGCAATTCAAATCGGGTTCACTCTAATTTGATTATGCGGAGCTTCTAGGTATATGTCTATCCTAGACGCAAATTAGATTAAAATCTAATTCCACATTAGCCAAGGACTATTCTTCCTTTATCGCTGTCGGTTCTTCAATCTTCCTCTGCCGTACTGTTGCAGTCTATTGCTAGTCTTTGAGCGTGAAACTTTGTGCACGAATAATGGTAAAGCGGGCTCTCAAACAAGAAGTATAAAGATAAAGATATGCATGGAGCTAAGCAACTTCAAGAACTTAAAATTCTTGGTTGGGTTATCACGTGGTTGAGTGAAGTTGGGTTGGAAAAGTCAACCTTACAACTGGCTTGCTTTTTCTCATATGGGCAAAAATACTCTGAAGATGATGCATGTTATGACTTTGTGTTTCAGGAAAAGGCTTGGATCCAATGGTTAATAACCAAAGCCTTGTTCTGCCATCTACTCCCTACTCTATGCATGAGTTTGACCTGGTTTAAGGGATGCCTAATTAAAATGCTTGTAAGGTCTAGTTTGATAAAGGGGGTAATATATTTGGCTAAGGCAAATAACCAATGGGTAATAGTTTGGAGTTCTGCGTCATGCAAAAAAGGCAACAAGTATAATTTGTATTGCACATGGTGGGTCCCTTAAGCTCAGAAGACAAAAGCTCACAACTGTTCCCTTATTCTCTACATTTAGCAGGAGTTTTTTTTTTTTTTACAGAATTTTTAGTTGATTTCATTTTATTTTTTTTGATGTTTTGTTGTCAATCATCCTTGAGGGCAAGGATGTTCTGTGTATTGATATATAAAATGTCATAATAGTTTACAAAGTTGTTAGAAGGGTAGTTAGGATATAGCCGTTAGAGGATTAGCAATTAGCACTTACATGATTAGCGCATAACTACCCCTGCCTTATCATAAATAGGCAGCCCCCATTGTAATCCAGTAGGTTGTTAGTATATAGAATAACATGGAGCCTATCTGATTTCTCTCTGTCTCACTCTTGTTTCTCTCTTGATCTCTCTGCATTTCTGTTTCCTTCCCCTCTCTTTATCTCTTTCTACACAGAAAAAACAGCTAGTAAAGGTGAGTGATATCATGGGTGGAAGACAGCTATCATCCATCTTTCCAATCCTACAGTTGGGTCCCACTTTCCAAAACCTTCAGAATTTTTTTTTTCTTTCATGTTGCTTTACAAATTGTAATACGCAATGGGTAAATGGACCTGTGTGTGGCCGCAAATGGAATGGCCCAAGTAAAGGGAAGTTGATTGTAATGCTCTTTAGAAGGCTTTGTCTTCTGAAAAAGAAAGGCTACCAAAAAAAACACACACACACACATAAAGACAAGGTGTGCAACTGCTCCACTACCAATTTTCTTCAATAACCAGCAAGAGTTTCAAAGTTTCAAGCCTATGTTTTTGTTGATTTCAGATTTGTTGTTTGTTGTCAACCATCCTTGAGGACAAGGATGTTTTGGGAGGGGTACTGATATGGAATCATATAATCATATATTTAGGGACCTGATAGTAAGATAAACCTAGGGACCTAATTGTGAACTAGATAGTTAGTAGGGTAATTAGTCATTAACCCTTCACTAGCTGTTAGTTAGGACTTGAGGGAGGCAGTATTGTTATAAATAGTCATTCCTCCATTTTTGTACAACCAGATCAATGTTTGCAATACAGAACCATGAGAGAGTAGTTGAAGCTCTCTTCTTCTACTTCTATCCTACTTCTTACTTCTTGTGTCTCTTCTATCTCTATTTCTCAATTCTACAACAATAAACATATCAGATTGCTAGTCTCAAGTAAGGCATAAGAGAAAAGCTTTTTTTTTTAATGTAGTAGTATTGAGTACTTACTACTCGCTACTCAGTTTGTTATTACAAAGCATTGGGCATGTTTGATACTGTCAAAAGAAATGAAACAGAATTGAAAGGAGGGAACAAATGATATGAAACAACACATGTCTCCCTACTCAAGACAAATACTGAAAAGAGATGTATATACTATTAAGTAATAAAGGCAAGAACATAAAAGATATTAATAAAGACAGGGGCATACAACAACTACAAATCTCATCCCACTAGGTGGAGTCAGCTACATAGATTGCACAGAGCCATTGTGCTTTATCAACAACCAAATCTTTAGTTAGATAGTCAATCAATTCATGTTCAATGACTTCATTGAATATTCTCTTCAGTCTTCCCCTGTCCCCTTCTAGATGACCCATACTATTTGATCTACCCTCCTCATCAGTATGATAGGATACCACCAACATCAGCAAAACCAGAACGTCCTTTGCTGGTTTATTCAAGGAAAAGGGCAGTTGAGTAAGGATAAGTCTGTTTATTAGGAAGTTATGCTTAAGTGTATCTTAGGAAGTTATTTTTAGTTGGTTATGACAGTTATGTATCCTTATATATCTTCCTATTGTGTAAACATATGATTATGCAGATAAATATATACAGAATTGTATTGTGAATTTGGTCAAGAACTTCAAATTCTGGTTCTTGAATTGTTCTATTAGGTCCTAATCTCAGAATCTATCACAGTGCCTCCAACGGCCTTCTTTGTATGTGAGCAAATCAACTCAAACGATTTTCCACCATTTTCTCTTCAATAAGCCTCACACCAACAATTCTACTCTTCCTCTAATATTATCATTCCAAATCTCATCTTTTCTTGTATGCCCACACATCCATCTCAACATCTCCAACTTTGCTACCCCATATGTTCTTGTTGTCCCTTTAGAGCCCAACAATCACTACCATATACCATTATTGGTCTTATAGCAGTATGATTTGGCTTCCCTTTAAGCTTACTAGGTACTTTTTTATCACAAATAACTCCAATAGCCTTTATCCACTTGAACCGGCCAACTTGTATTCTATTTAAAACATCTCCATCAATTTCACCCTCCTTATGAATAAGTGATCCAAGATATCTGAACTTTGCTGAGTCATTAATAGATATTAATACTGAGTAAGAAAGGCAAGGACTTAATATCCACTAAGTGAAAAACTACCAAAAACCTTCCAAGAGGTAATATCCTGACTGGAGGAAGCCATCAATGAGGAATTCATGAGCTGAAGAAAAATAAAACTTAGGAAACCACTGCTCTCCCTATGGAAAGGAAAACAATGGGTTGCAGATGGGTTACCAAAATATACAATTCAAAAAAAGGATTACTAATCCTTAACTTTTCGAGGAATCCTTCATCAGTGGTTGTGAATGACCGATTTTTCTCAATCTTTATGACTTGCTCCTACGGAACCGAGGTCGAAAAGATTGATAAATAGAACCATCTTATTTGATTCATTCTCAATAGCTACGCAATGATGGTAGTATGATTAAATATAAGGCAAGGATCGTGGCAATAAGAATTAAAATTTTCATTTTCCTACTTTCCATCCCACTCAGTGGTCAAATCAAAGTTCATCAATTCGTACTGGTCTCTCCAGGGACATTCTGGTATGTTGATATTGAATATGCTAGGATGTCAAGACTCCCCAACTTCCCTCCCCTCCTCCTCACCCTCAACACCAACAAAGTTCATCAATTCGTAATTTTCCAGTAAGCAAACAGATGAAACCCGGCCACCAATTCATCGCTTATCTCAGTAATATCAGTTGTAACAGAAAATCCACTCCGGAAAATGTAAAACTAAGGTCTTCTTATCGCAATTGTAAACTCCTTTATTTCCATAATTTCTCCATAAAATACATTGTCCATCCAATTCATCCAAATTCCAAGGTACTTTCCCTTCACTAATTCTTTTACAGTGGTCCAAAACCCCAGAACAACAAAGTCTCCTTGCACGCGAGCAGAAAGCAGACGCTAATATCCTGACTTGTCCATCAACCGGATTAAATAATTCTGGTTCACTCTTGCCGACAGAAACAGAAAGTTAAACATAAAGACAACTAAAGCAGTAGTCATCAACATTTAAATATAACACACTCACATGAAAATTGAAAATAAACAAAATAAATAGATAAATAATCTGAGTGATTGAGTTCAGAAGACATACCCTCCACCGCCTGAGCCGTTCGATGGAAGCATTTTTAGTACTGGAAATGTCAAACGGAGAGGAGGAACCCTCTCCGTCATCAAAGTCTCCGGAGCGATTATTGCCCGCCTCTACGTCGTTTTGACGGCGAGGTGAACCCTTGAAGTAACTCATTTGTGGAAAACTGTCGCAGGAGAGATGGCACCGTCAATATCTAACAACTCTTCACTTCACTCACACTCATTCAAATCCTCCCTCAGAGACCACACTGAGACTATAATTCTACGCATTCATTCAATTTCTATTTCCAAAGTAAATTCTTTCGCAAGAGGATATCTACCCAAACCCACCCCTTTCGGCAAGGTGTGAAAAATAGTGGAAACCACTAGACAAGAAAAATAGTAATAAGAAATATAATAAATAAATAAATTAACCGTCCGCGTATATCGGGGGAAATTACCAAAGAATCCCCCAATGCGTGTAGGAATTCACGAATCACGACTCACGAGTCCAAGTCTTCTAGTCTTCAGGCTCTTGACTTCTCCTTCCTCTTCGTCTTCTTCCTCGATCAGGAAGCGTTACATTAGAAACCTGAAACCTCTCTCTATTTCAGTTCACAGCATTTATAGCAAAGAAAAAGGTTCACGAGAAGGCAAATGCACTGGTGCAAGGAAATCTCAACACCACGAACCACGTTGCTGCTTTAAATATATTCCCTTTGGAAAAATTTAATACTAATATTCACTCATCACTGACATACACAGACAGAGTAAGCGAGAATATGTTCGTTCCCTTTACTTTTTTGTTTTATCTCTTCACTTTTTATATACTTTTTCCAGTAAATAACCGATTCTTCAAGCACCCATCTGAATCAAGCTCCGCGCAAGCAAGCGCGTTCCCAAACAGTGAGATCGACCTGTCCCGATTACGCAGAGGCTCAAACTTAGAAGAGAAGTTGCTTGTAAGAGTAGTTATATTAATCTTTAGTATTCCAGTGCCTTTGCGTAACCAAATCAGAGAGAGAGAGAGAGAGAAGCTACAAACGTGGATTGCTTAACTTGTTTTCGCTGTCATTCGAACTTTATTTCTTTTCTTCGGTAGGTGGAGATTTTACAGGTGTGGCACATACTGACATTGATATATACAGATGTAGCAAGGTGGAGGGGATGAAGTGCCATCAACCCAGAACAAGCAAGCGAAAGTGACAAATGCCTGATCTCTATTCACTCATGGTCATGGATCGGTGGGAAGCGAACCCATTTGCTCTAGGCATAGGGAAGCACAAAAGGAAAAAATATTCGACAGGTCGGCGGTGACGAGAGAGTTGGGGAACATAGTTAAATAAAATCGAGGACGAATTTGGCCAAAGGATGTTTATTCCAACAACAAAAACTTTCGAGATGTTCTGTCTAGATTGAGGTGTTTTGTCTAGATTAACAGATGTATAATCTGTTGGTTTAGTGTATTGATAACTCTTTTCACTTTTTCACTACAGAATAGTAATTGAGAGAATGTCTATCTCTTATTTATAGAGTTTATTTTAGGGTTTGAGATTGGGACTTAGGAGCCTCTGTACCTCCAAACCTGTGCCGCTATATCTATGTCTCATAGATTGTTTTTTTGTTGGGCTATATGAACCTCATATATGAGTTCATAATAAGAGGAGTAACAACAGACTAGCAACCAGATAGATTTATTTTAATACTCCTGACTAGATTTAAAGCTTAATCTGCTTTATATATTAAATTATTGGTTTTTTTCTTACGCCTTGTGAAGAAAGGTGACATCGAGACGCGTGGGACTTGAAAGGCCCCGGAAAGTTCGAGAGTAACCACAAGGACAGGAAATTTCGAAGAAGTTGCCGAGTCGGCCCGTCTTGTACGGAATCTGTTTCCTCAGGACCAAGATATATATATTTTAACCAATAAAATATTTAATTTCATCAACAGGAAATTTCGAAGAAGGTGCGGGTAGGCCAGCAAGAAAGTATTTAATTTAAGGGAGATTATCATGTCCCAATTACAATGTAGAAAAATCCCTATTAATAAGTGAAGAGGTATTATTAACAAGTTATATGACTTATAAAAGCATATTTATTTTAAAAAATAATGTCAGCAAAATATCTGTTGAAAAGTAAAGAGCTACCATTGAAGTATTGATAGATAAAAGAATTATTATTGATAAATTATGAAACTTATTAATATATATTTACTTTAGATAGAACCTAAATGATATTGTCCTAATTCAAAGCTTACATGAAAGATCTTCATTATTTCTTTTGTCTTTTTTTTTTCTTTTTTTCTTTTTTTTTTTGTGTCATGACTCGTAAGTCGTAACAACAATGAGAGAGATATATGGTGTCAGTTGAATTATAGGACTCTGAGTCAGACCCATTATTTCTTTATTTATAATTTCATTAAAAAAGAAAAATTTATTGCCACCACGAAAGAGATGCTATAATTATTTAGTGACAATAAATAATTATCACATGTCAAGTATCAAGAGGGAAAAATTATAGGATAGGGACATAAAATATGTTATTATTAGTAGGTTATCAAAGGGGAAAAAAATGATCTTCAAACATTTATAATTAATGACAGCTCAAAAAAAACATTTAATTAATCTTGCTCTAAGTGCAATTAGGATGAAATAGTGGGCTTTAAAATGTAACTAAACCTACCACTCCTTCTCAATCCCTCTCCCTAGCACTTCAGAAATTGTAAGATGTATATTGTGGAAGGTTAGACTTACAAATCTACATATGAATGTATTATCCTAAGTAGTAGTAGTATTAATTTTTATATCTAGCCAAAAAATGTGGAAGGTGTAAAACTTAAAAGCAAACAATTCTCTTTCTTCTGCCTTCTCCCAACTAACTATAAAACGTTATAACTAATTAAACAAATTACTCTTACTAATGACTTTATCCATGGTAATTTAAATCGGACTGAACCGGCTAGTTCACCACAAATTCCGCGAACCGGTTATCAAACAGGTTTGATCTGACCAGTTAAACGATTTACTGGTTATTCAAAATTCCACGACTTCAAAAATTCATATATATTCTATATGCATGTTATCAAAAATTACAGATTAAAATTATATGGAAAGCTTAAAATATCTACTTTCTAATGCAAAAATAATAACAAAAAAATGTTATCATTTGATCTCAGAAAATTCTCAAATTCCAAAACTATTACGAAAATTATTATCGTTCAAGTTCACTTCCTCACCAATCTAGCCCCGAATTAGCTTCAATTTGACTCACATATGACTTACTGACCATTAACCCACTACCCAAACCGATTTAGTAGCTGGTCCGGGTTTAATAATACTACTTTTCTTGAGGTTACCTTTAATATTTTATAAGAATTAGGTAATTTTTAACTAAATCAGGCAAAAATGGACTCAATTTCTCTCCAGAAATTTAGGTCAAATATCCCAAAAATACAAATATAAAGTTTTATGAGTATATAGATAAGTTGAAATGAATTAAATATATAAAATGAAGATAGTTAGTTACAAGAGAAAGGGAGAAATTAAAAGGGCACCTAACAAAACCAGAAATTAGGAAGAGGCACACCTTGAACTTGAAAATATGTTGTTGTGTTAGGTATCAAAATGATGACCCTTTACCACATTTCTTGTATCTCACACCCTCATGGTTCACGCTCCTTGCCTCAACTATATAATGACTCCCCAACACGCTTTTGTCGACGTTATTTCCTACCCCTATCTTTAACACCTAACCACAAAATAAATATACGATGCTTTTTTGTTCCTAAATATAAAAAATTAGCATAAAGATTTTTTTTTTAATACTACATATAATATATACCTCGACCATTTTGAATTTATAACCTGAACTTTTTTATATTAAGTGTACATACTAAGAAGGATTTTAATGTTAGTACTTTATGTATTTTGGGAAAATCGATTAACAATTTTTTTAATATTTGTAAATTAATTATCAAGAACTTATATATTCAGGACTGAGAGGAGTAGTATAACATTATTTAACGAGGTGATAAATATTTTTAAGGTTTGGCATGGAGTGATGGATCCATATAATTTCAAATGATTTGACCCGAATCAAACTTGACCTAATCCGGGGAGATTGATCAAGCTTTATCACGATAAAACCCAAAATTATACCTAAATGATCAGGATCTAAATCAAGCAGTTCATCTAGTTTCTTTTAGGTGAAGATTCATTTATCGAAGACAATCCTATGTTAGATCCAAATTAGTGCCCCTAACAAACACAATTAAGTTGGAAGTTGGAACAATATTTCACATAATAATAATAATAATAAATAAATGAAATGATGAGATAAAACAAGGAAAGTAATAATGGAGTCACACGTATACGCGTGAGTGGATGTAATTAATTGGGCATATGATGTGTGTGTGTATAGGAAAATGTCTCTCTCATGTTATTGCAGGCCGCCTCCTGCTTATTCATTCATCAAAACCATCCACGGACGCCTTTCCATTTACTTTGTATGTTCAAAGCGTGTTTTTGTTATTGGGCGCTCCGCGGTCGGGGATAAAATGGGAAATTTACTCTCTCCACTTTGTAAACACCCCCACACATCATTAAAATGATCAACTCTACAATTGAAATTCATAATTTTATTAGGTTTAATTATTTTAAATATACTTATTCATTTATAATATATATAAAAATTTGGATTTTGATAATTTATAATTCAGTGTTGTATATAAAAACTCATATCAAGTTTTTCAAACCAATAAAATTTTTAACGGTTAATATAATCTTTAACCCCTGAATTTTATTTTGTAAACAACATTAGCTTCTATAATTAAATAAGAACTTAGACCATTTTACTTTTTGAAGAACCAAAACCTATAGTTTGAAAAACTTGAAGAATAAAAATCAAAATTAAAAAAAAATTGAGGGATTAAAAACTATATTAACCCAATTTTTAAACATGAACTTTTCACCATTGTTCCCTAAAAAAATTAGGTTGAAAAGAGGCGATATTCAACAAAATGAGAGGTGTTTAATTTCAGTGTAGAGTAGACATTGTGCAACATAATTCATAGTGGGGTCCACTATCCCATATTGTTGGGGGGTGTTGTCCACGTTGCATCATTGCGCCAAGTGGAGGGTCGTGGAGTTGACAAAGACCCAACCAACAAGGTCAATCCAAGTAATTTATTTTTAAAAAACAAAAAAGTTAGCCGGAGCTCCCGCTCATTCATTATATTTTGGCCTGCTTTTTAAAATGTTTAGACTCTACGTGATATACTATGAACACTATCAATAGATAACAAGAACCATTCCTATGCTAGTTCCATTGTTGAAGCTGGCATTGACCAATACATACATAACAACGCACAATCCCAAAGAAGACAGAAAAAAAGAAGTGGTTGGTGTTTACATTAACATATTTTAAGTGACTGAGAAAATTTTTGTTTGATCGACTAACTGATTGGAAGAAGAAGAAGAAGAAACAAGGTGTGTTGGACTACACAAGTATATTTCTGTATGGTTGCTTTCTCAGACGCAAAATATGAAATATGGGGATATGGAAATTTCCATTATATTTTCAAACATTTTGAACAATCACACACAAGATTTTCAACACTAAATACTTATATATAAGACACGCCATCTAAGCGTGTAAGAAAATTTAGGCATTGGACCAGGCAAGTTTTAGTTTTTCTTCACAATTTTCTTCAGTCAGATCCCCATGCGTGGACAGAGTTTGTTCAATGGACTGAACTATAACTTAATTAAAGATGAGAATTATTTAAACCATAAAAATTATGATAATTTGTTTTAATTTACCTTTGAGCACAATAGCTAGTATAGCACGATCCCATCCCATGCACTCTCTTGAAATTAAATGTGCGTGTGTGTGTGTGTTAGACACGAATAAGTCGATAGTTGTGATTTTTTTACTAAGTTAAGCACATCAAATTTTTTTGGTGGAACCATACGTCATGGTTGGGTTAGTTTATTTATTTATTTATTTATTTTAATACAGGTTGTGTTATTTTATGGAATTATATAAAACTCCAAAGACAGTTTTGTAGCTAGCCTAATAATATATGGAACTCTCCTACAAATGATGGGTCCATCGATTGAATTTCCTAGTAATTTAATCTTAAGTCGTCTGCCTCTTTATTATTAATAACCCGCAAGTACTTTTAAAAAATGTTTTATCTAACTCTTATAAGACCAGCGTTACGACATGATAGTGAATGCTTTTGAAGTTTTGGTTATATAATAAAGGGAAAAAAAAAAACTCTTCTCCTTGTTTATAATGTAATACCTAATTAAAGAGTTTATATATATATTGGTATTAAATGTATGACATATTTAACATTTTTTTTAAATAATGGTATTGATATTTCCTCAATAATAATCAAATAAAAGAGGGAGAGAGTTAAGTAAGATTATTATAGTGTTTTAGGGAAAAAAATCATATCATATTAACTAATTTTTAACAAATTCATTAATATGATCAAATTAGTTAATTAGATATTATATTAAGGATTAGAGGAGTATTAATAAAGAACATACACAAGGAAGAAAAATCATTTGAAATAGAGAAGTATTAACAAAGAACATACACAAGGAAGAAAAATCATTTGAAATAGCTTGAAAAAATAAATATTTTGATGATATAAATATAAATATATTTATTTAAAAGTCCGTATTTTTGAAAACCAAAAAGAACACATAAATGAAAACCAAAAAGAACACATAATAAAGCTATTGATCGAAAGCCTTTTAACAATGTACCTAACAGATTTTGTTAATTTAAATAGACTACAATAGCATCACAATCTATTTAAAACCAACCACACCTAGTATAGTAAAATAAGGCTTGTCGTTGTTTTTTTTTTTTTCGTATGTGTATAAGTATACGTAGCTTTTAAAATGAGAATGGGAGAGAGAAACTACTGTCACCCATGTTATAAGTTTCTTAGAATAGAACTGTTGCTTTCTTCCATCTTTTTTCTTGTTCAGTTAGTTTTTGCCTATTATATCTTTACATTATTGCGTTGGGTGCACCAAACATTTGTCCCAATGACACTTTACTACTCCAAGAAACTGAAATTAATTATTTGGCGGAATAGAAAAAAGAACTGTAAAACTGTAAAAGTAACAGCACACAAAAAATAAATTAATTAAAGAGACTTTAATTAGTAATAACGTACCTGTACAGACGAATAGTTGTTGAACAGATCAGAGACTTGATGAACGCTCTTGCCTGAGCAGTTTCACGATCACAGTATAACTTCTGAAACACCAAAAAAGATTTATTCAAACTAATTATCAAACGCAATAATTTAACCATATATATAGGAGTAATGTGTTTACACACATATTTATATGAACAAAGAGGAAGATTAAGGACAAAAATGGTATTGTTTATCGATCTTTTGACTAATTAAGGAACCGTAAGAGATGTGTGGGGGCAAAAACCAGATTTTAACTTGATGAGATGGTTTATATATAGATAGATAGATGGAAAGAAGAACCGTATGGGCAGATTTTAATTTCCTTCTACTTTCTTTTCCCCCAAACAGATATACGATCAAAAGTCAAAAAGGAAGAAGGAGAAGAAGAAGAAAATTATACACGAGGAATAAGAATAATCTCACGTAAGAATCGAAGGATTATGAGAGAATTTGAACTTCACCTGTAGTGCAAACAGTGGATTTACTGTTGCTGAAGCACAAGACTCTTATATTCTTATATGGCTTTAGCTTGTATAGGTATACACAAACAGATATGAAAGTAGGCAGTTGCATATATATACAAATAAATAGTGAGTAATTAAAGCCCTTGTGGAAACTTCCTGGAATTTTCCTTTTTCACTTTCATAATTTTTTTTGTTAAGATTAGGTGTTGAGTCTTTCTAATTTTAATTAGCCTAAAATAATGGTGTAAATTTTAAATTTTTCTTAATTTAAAGTCTTATTTTTTTGTTTTTACATTTATAATTAAAAGATTGTTTTCTTTTTTTATATATTCTGTTTCGTATTCATTACAATTTCCTATTTTAACATTTTCGTATCACAATAAAAGAATCGAGCAATAAATAAATTTGATTACATTAGATTTATATATATATATATATATATATATATATATTCTGTTTCGTTTTTAATACGGTTTCCTATTTTTGATTTATATAAACTCATATATCTTGAATACATTAATTGTAGAAGATTTCCATATATATTATAATTAATTGTAGATTGTCATTAACTTTTTTATATATAGAAAATCGTAATCCATAATACAAAATATTAATAATAACAATCATAACAATTGTAAGTTAGTCTATCGTGTAAGATTTTACTATCCCTTTGAGTTTTAAGTAAGGTTGTAAACTCGCGAGTTTAAGTAAACTTTATTGATGAGGTAAACTCGATCGTAAACTTGTAAGAGTTTATTTTCACTATTACATATATATTAATAATGTATAATAAATAATTAAAATATAAAAAAGGACAACAATTTCATTTAAATATATTTTAAATCCAAATAATTGAAATTAAATCCGTTAATATTCAAAACTTACCATATTTAACAAAGAAATTTCTATAAAACTCATATATAAAGACGCTAAGCATGATAAAAAAAAATGTTAACACAAGTTTAAGGGTGAGTTAATATGATTTTGTAAGTTAGAAACGTAAAAACGGTAAACTCGGTGTATAAACTCATAAGTTTAATCAAGTTTATAGCGGTCACAAGTTTACCAGTGACTCGACTCAATTTGGTAAACTAGAAGAGTAAAAACAGTAAATTCGGAGAGTGAACTCACAAATTTGACAACAATGATTTCGAGTTCGAGTCCCAGAAGAATCATTATATTGGGAGGGGCAGCCACAAACCCCGAACTAGATACCAGATGGTAATATCAAAAGAAAGAAAGAAAATTAAACAACAAGAAAACAAACTGTGCAATCAATACAATGGATAAGAAATTACAAAAAATCAAGCATATAAGAGATTATGTTTAATTATCTTTACCAAAAAATTATATTTATTAAAATATATTAGCTGTAGGGGTGAGCCCCTGTCTTATAACAAGTAGGCCTTAGTCTGACCTGATCTAAAGTCTATTTATAAATATAGCATTTTTAAAAACTTCAAACAAACTAATAGGCCATAATTACATAAATCAATCCAAAATTCATGTTTAAAAGCTTTAAACAAATTAATAGGCCATATCCAAATTATCCAAAATACATTATAAAATTATAAACCATGCATGATAAGTAGCAACAATATGCAATGGTGTAGTGGTGTGTAGTGGTGAAGTTGTTAAGTTGTTCTTTATGTTATGGCTCTTTGTAAATTAAACCTTTTAATTAAGTTAATATTATTTTGTCCTTTTATTAAAAAACACAGTAATTGTGTGAGAATATATTTATGACGAATGCATGAAGCAACACGCATTAATTTGCCTTGTAAATTTCAATCAAATTTCTTGTAACTATCTGTTGTTCCTATCTTGTTTGGTATATCTTTTAGTTTAGAATATCAGCAATTCCCCCAGACTTATCTTTTAGCCAAATGTATGTTCTTGTTTGGTGTCCATATATATGCCAGGAATCTCTCTCTTCCCCCTCTGGTTTTTTTTTGGTATTTTAGGGAAGAAGGAATTTTTTTAATGAGTTCGATTTTAAAAAACTGGACAAGTGAAATTAAAAGCATTAATCTCGTGCCACGCAGACGCTAAGCCAAATTCGGTGTAAATTTGAAAATACTCTCTCCGATCTTAATTATAAGACTTAGTTGATTATTTTGGAAATATTAAGGAAGCTAATTAAATTAGCTTAAAGTATTTTTTTTTTCAAACTAAATAGTTTGACTAATAAACTAATATAATCTAAGAAAACACAACATATGAAATGATTAAGTAACTTATTTATAGATTTTATAATTAAACAGGAGGTAGTAATAACCTATCTTAGCTAGTTGTCAAGAGCAAATAAACCAAGGGCGAATGGAATAATAGTGTAATACACTAAGCATTTTTGCAAAATGACTAATAATATTTAGGTAAAAGTGGTTAGAAGTCGTCAAACTCAACATAGGAATGCAAACACAGTGTGGAAAAATATGACGCAGCTGAACTTAGCAAAATTTTCTCAGTCAAATTACTACACATTTTATAACTACTACGAAAAAAAGTTGTCAATAGTGAATTTCTTTAAAATAATAGAAAATTGAAAATGTTATTTTTCCTTAGCTAGTTCACTTTAATATTAATAATTGAGTCAGTCACTATCAACTTTTTAAGGTTTCAACTTTCATTAGTACGAGGATCCTTTTTCGGATCAAATAAGATTAGAGGAACTGTGATGCTTTATAAAATAAATAAAAAATATCATTGATCTACGATGCTGTGGCTGACAATTTTTATTAAGTGTGTAAAACAATGAAAACAAACATTATTAAATAATACATATTATGAGAATCAAACCCCCCCCCCCCAAAACACCTAAAAATTTTAACAATGAAAATTAAAAGTAATATTTTGATATATTTTTGTATTTACGATGATATTGGTAAGACTTTCAAATGTTGTTATTCTCCTCACCTTAATTATGTATATTTTTAGCCATATCAAACAAATTGATGAAACATTATGTTTGAGAAACTGAATGAAACAAAACTTATACTACTAGAAAACATAAAAATATAGAAAAAAAGTAACAATTAAAATAAATGGAATATAAAAGCTAACGAACAATGTGAATCGGCACATTTATTAATAATTTTTTTTTTTTTTTTTTTAAAAAGCAATTAGTGTGAATAGAAGACAAAGTACAGACTACACAAACATCCCACTCGGGAAGCATTCTTCAAAGGTTGTTTGCAGTGGTGTTTACGTGGATTCGCGTCAGCATGCGTGTCATATTTTTAGTTAAATAAATTATTTATATAATTTTTTTAAAACTGATATATGATTTTATGATACACAATATATGATAAGATTAAATAATTTATTTTGTTTTCTTATTCTCTAAAAAAAGGTTAACTAAGTTTTATATTAAAGACTGGATAGAGTATTTTCAATATCATTATAAATGAGATTTGATATTTTATAAAATTACAATATTAGTTTGACTGATTAATAATTTAATTTAACATAACTTCAAGCAGGTTATCAAGTATAAATAATGCATACACACATAACAAACACATGACAATCCAAGCCTAAGCAGAAACCCGATGACAAGTCAATTGTTAAAAAAAATTATCAGTTAGGCTCTGTTTGGATCAAAGAAAATGTGGATGGAAAGGAATGGAAATGAAAAGAATGGAATGGAATGAAAAATATTTTACCTCGATGTGTTTGGTTGGCTGGAAAAGAAAATGAGTTGATAGGAAAAAATTTGTTTAGTTGGAAAGAAATAAGGTAGGAAAATGAGGTAAAATATCATTTTACCCTTATAGATAGAATATTTTTTGGGAAAATTCCATTAAAAAAAATACCCTCACCGCCGGCCACTAGCGACCCTCCGGCGGCCAGCCGCTGGCTTGACAATTCTTTGGCAATTCTCGAGAATTGCCGATAATTCTCAATTGGAATTGCCAGGCAATTCTCGAAAATTGTCCGACCTCGCTGTGGCCTCCTTTCCTTGTTCCGACATCAAACACCAACAGATTTTGGCACCGCTCTCCCTGTCACGCTCTTCTCTCTCCTCCTCTCATCGGCATCACATTGTTCTCTCTCCTCTTCTCCCTAGCGTCACGCTCTTCTCTCTCCTCCTCTCTCGGCATCACATTGTTCTCTCTCTTCCTCTCCCCGGCGTCACACTCTTCTCTCTCCTCCTCTCTTGCATCACATTGTTCTTTCTCTTCCTCTCCCCAGCATCACTCTCTTCTCTCTCTGTCATGTGATCAGGGCAAAATGGACTTTAGCCCATTTTCATAGCCGCTGGAAAATGGTTTCCCACCATTTTTTGTGGGAATCCATTTTCCCTTAAACGCGGGAGAATGGCGTGGCAGCGGAAAATATTTTCTAGGGAAAATTTGAACCAAACGGCCGCCGCCACTGAAAAATGTCAATTTTCCTTTCCCTTCTCCGATTTTCTTCGAAGCAAACAGGGCATTAGAATGACCTAAATTCTAGTATCTATTCTGTATAGATTCTTAAAGAGTATCACCACTCTCTGTGTAAAAGCATATAAGCAGACCCTCTTGACCAATAAAATTTCTGAATATTTCACCGATTTTTCCATTTAAAGCTTGTAAATGCAACACAAAAAAATAATTGTAAACTCAGGCCAAATGAATATCCACGAGGGTACGAAGAAATGAGGAATAATTAACGGAGATTAATTAAGTGACATACAACATGATATAATTAAATCAAATTAAAGATGACCAAAAAGAAGATAAAGATGCATAAAATATAGAGTAGTCTTACTCTTACCTATTGGCTTTTGAGGAGTCTAACTTGGGAGAAAGTATCTAGCTTCTTATCTTCTACGTGTAGCCACGTACGTCGTCTTCATCAGATAATCACCAACGAAAATTAATGTAGTAAGCTATAACTCACTTGTGAGAAGTGAAAAAAGAAAAGATGGTTACTTTGCGTGCTGCAGAGAAACACAATCAGTTTTCACACCCATTCTCACCATCAAAGAAGAAGCTTTTCCATATTAGAATAAGCAATTCTCTTTGTTCATATATCCAGTTTTAGCCTGTGTGTGTAGATACGTGCATATATATAATGCAAAGTAAACGTTTTAGTCAAACGAAAAGTCTCTGAAGGAAATTACATGTAAATTGGAGAGAAGAGATAAGAGCAGATTCATGCATGAACTGACACAATTGATAATTCTTCCAAGATTCTACATGGGATTGTCCCACATCATTAACTTTTTTCTAATATGTGTGTGTCCGACGCGTTTTCTGGTTTTTATATATTGTTAAGTATTGAGTTTTTGACTAATCTAGATCAAGGTTTTACGACTAGGATGCCTTTCATAGGTTCTTTTTGAACAAGGTGGGAAATGAACCAAGTTTACCCACTTTGTAGTCTAACCGGTTCACTACTAGACAAAGTACCGGGTAACTTGTTCTGTAATCTTCATTATGACAACTTTTTTCCACAGGTTTAATTTCTTATTAAATTGTCATTTTCCTTTTTTATTCAAGACCTTGCTTCGCAAGTTTCAACTTTACATATTTGTTTTTTGGGATAGGATATTATTACCACTTTTTTAGTTAGATCAGAATCTCAATAGAAAAGAGAAATGATAAAGGTATATAAGATTCTGATCTAACGGTACAGTATAGTGAAATTGTGTCTTATAGTCAAATGAGTTGAACAAAAAGTACTAAACACCTGGGACAGGTTAATCAATTGGTTGTCGAAGGGGAAACCGGACACTCTTGATTATGATAAGCACCAGAACTGGGTCATGAAGAGGTGATTAAGGATTAATTGTTTACACTGAAGTTAATCTAGAATCAGACGGGTCATAATTAAAATAATATTTAAATAAAAATGCATTAATCCACAAGTACATGGATCATTTATATACATAAATCACACATAATATCACAAAAAAGAGTTACTAAAGCATAAATCTGATGGGCTGGTAAATTTTTAAACTCAAAATAATGTCGTTTCAGGCTTAATAAGAAAATAAAAAGTAAAAAATCTAAAACAGTTCATGCTTCCAAAACTCTTGATGACTCGACCTATCATCGTGACACTTGTTTATTGGTTCACTTGTCTAACATATATAGCTATAATCGAGTTAGATTTTAATAATACGTCCGGCTCTTTATATAAGATTCATTTTGTAATTTAACCTCTTCATTAAAATGAATCTTATATTAAGAAAGGAAAGGGAGTACCATGAAATAAACATGTACTTTATGTAGTTTTTGTTACACTTTTCCCTTTTTATTCAAGAACTTGCTTCGTAAGTTTAGGGTTTAACTTTTATTCAAGGCCTCATTGAATTGTCATTATCATTTCCCTTTTTATTCAAGGCCTTGCTCTGTAAGTTTCACCTATACAGACGTTTTTTTGGGGACCGAAATTTGAGTGAAATTGTTTCTTATAGTCAAGTGAGTTGGACAAAAAGTACGAAAAAAAATGGACAGGTTAATCAATTGGTTGAAGAAGTGGTTCATGGGTTAATGGTTGGAACCGGAGTTAATCCGGATCAGAATGGTCATACTTAAGATAATATAATGTTTAAATAAAAAGACATTAATACAATCTACAAGTGTATAAAACATTTATGTATATATAAGCCACACATAATCTAACAAAACATAATTATTAAATAATAAAAATATGATCAAAACAATGTCGTTTGATGATCAATCAATAAAAATATAAAATATAAAATCTAGAATGGTCTATACGTCCAAAACTCTTAAATGAACTAGTTAAAGAAATTATTTATTAGTTCCCTAGTCTAACAACGGAGTTAGGTTTAAATACCATAAAACAACCATGCATACTTCGAGTTCTTGTACTGTTTGTTATGCACTTCAATATAATGTAACAAACACGTATGATCTCAGTTATCACCGCCGGGGGGGGGGGGTAAACAACGTCAAGAAATAAAGGGAAAATGACCTTAGAGTCTTAAATAAGGAAAATAATATCGGTAAAAGTCTCAAAATTTGTCAATGATAAACGAAAGAGCAATTACTGACAAGGAAAAGAACTATTATTGATAAGTTATGAAACATTTTTATATTAATTTTCTTAATTGGGACCTTAGTGTCATTTTCCAAAAAATAAACATGTACAGTGTTATAACCACATCACACACACTCTTTTCTAACCTGTTTGATTCAATTCTATGGAAGAGGATTACATATAATCCTAATGCAATAAACTGATCACAAGTTTGGTTGAGTTTATGTAATGTATATATAATTATATTTTGTTATCGTGATTAATCAAAATTATGCTGTTATGACTAATGAATGAGAATTCAAACATCCTGTAATCAAGTGAAAAAGAAACTATTGTTATTATAATTTTTTAAATTGATCAAAGCCCCCCCCCCCCCAATAAGCACTGTTAAGTAAATAATTACCACCATTAAATATTACAAAATTAATTAATAATATAGAAATTTAAAAAACAATCCCCAATTAAAAAGTTATATTGTTAAAAAAAATAAAATACCCCATTACATAGTATTCCCACATTAAATATCATCAACACAATGTATACATTATGTGTGCATATGTAGACTAGGGTAATTTTGTCTCTTGCTATATTATTCTCATATTGTATGCAATCCAATCAAATGTTTTTATGCATATGTGTCATCTTTATCTAATAACAAACTAAACAAATTCATATAATCATCATTATATTATATCACATTCCATTTTATTACTTCCGATACCGTGAACCAAGCAGACCATCATGATATAGAAAACTAGTAAAACGAGCTGAACCTAATTTATAATCCAGGAACCTTATGTATATGGAATATACACACACACACATATATTATTCCCTGCTTTAATAAACGATCTTTTAAGAATATAATATTCTAGCTACCTTCATATATATATTCCAAGTTCTAGCGTATATTTGGTCTCTTTTCTCATATACATCGCCTCTCTCTATATATATTATTCCCTGCTTTTTATAATAAACTCTTCTAAGAACGTTCTACCTCATACACACACACATATATAGTTCTAGCATATATTTGGTCTCTTTTCTCATAAAAAGCAGGGAATAAGATGAGTGTCTATGACTCGTTCTCCCACTCTCTGAATAACAAAATATACTTAATTTCTCCTATCCTTTTTATAAGGCACTTAGAGAATTTTTTTTAAGCATTTTTATAAAGCATCATAGGGTAAAATTGATAAATTATTTGATTTTCAGATAGAGTAGTTGATACTAAGTCATAAGCTTATCCTTAATTACGGTGATGGTGCGGGAATTACTTTATGAAAAAGAAAACTGGGAAGAGCTTAATTTCAGGTTATAAAAAAAAAGCTCGAAGAGTATATTAAGACACCATGAAGTGAAAGGTTAATATGAGTATGGTTAAGGGGAATGAATATGTTTAAATTATATTGTTTTGACTTTTGACTTTTTCGTTTTTTTTCCCCTACGTATCTGTTAATTTCAACGACATATAATATCTGATGCTGATATGAATCTTGTAAAGGGAAACAAATGTAAAGGACACCTTGTCGGCAATACATAAATAATAAGTGACAGATCAATGCAGAAAGCGTTTAGTGATGAGTAGTCAAAATCGTCGGAAGGTATACGATCAGTTTCTCATAAAGCAAACCAGACAGCTAAAGTAATCAAATATAACATGAGCTTTGAAGTTGATATGTTTTGTTTTAATGATTATAAAAATATAAATTACGTTAGAGATCTAATTTATTTTTTTAATTAAGAAATAATGCTTATATATAGAAAAAGTAAACTGCAACTTAGTGTGGGAGGACTACTTTCCTACAATTTTTGGTTGGATGCAATATAATACAAATTATGGTAACTGAAATATTAGAAGGAAAAAAAGTTAGTTACGTTGGAAGGTGGTTATATACATTAATTATATCAATTTTTATAGATAAATTTATAAGTATGCATCCGCATTTTAATCATTAATTAATAATAGCAAAATAATATATTTTCATATTTCATAGGCACGTATGCATTTTAACAACTACCAGTAACAAAATAACAAATGTGCATATGAAAATCTACAAAATTTAAATTTTTATTATAAGAGCTTATTCAACAATTTACAAGTGTTCATATGTGAATTAACAAGTACACATACGCTATTTTAACAACTAACTATAGTAAAATAACCAATGTAATTGAAAAACTTAATCAATTAATCTCATTGATATAACTAACTATAACTAACTTGCCTAAGTTTTTGTTTGTATTAGAATATCTAATGTAATAACTTACATATTTTAAATATACTAATATGGTCCTTAATATAAGACATATTTACCAAATTTGATTAGATTAAAGAATTTAGTTAAATTAATTAATATGATTTATAATTTCTAAAACACCCTAGTCATCTTCCTTATTTCCTTAATATTTTCTCCTCCATGATTATTGTTGAGAGGGTATCAATAAGGATAAATTTTTTAAAAAAATTAACAAATATAAAAACTACGTCTAATATTTATTAATAAAATATGCTCCCCGAACATGTTTGATATTAAAGATAGGGTTAAGTAGCAATTTTCTTGAAACGTCCCCTGGGAGCAATGTTACCCTGGAAGTTTTTTGGGCTCAATTTTTCCGCGAAAGTCTAAAAACGTAGAATATTGCCTCCACCAACGACAAACACTGACGGAGTTAGTACACTCGAGTGTGCACTTTTTTTTTTTTTTTCAAGGGTGAGTGTGCACTTGCCCAAAAAAAAAAAAAAAAGAACGTGCACACTTGAGTGTGAGGGTATCACATTCGAGTGTTGTAACTCCGTCAGTGTCAATCGTCAGTGGAGAGCAACTAACATTGCTACGTTTTTAGGTTTCTGGGGCAAAATTGAGCATAAAAAAAACTTTCAGGGTAACATTGCTCCTGTGGATGTACTTTCAGGACAAAATTGCTACTTAACCCTTAAAGATATAAAGTAATAAATAAAACAACTGACACTTGGAGGTATATGATCACATGCATCGCATACAACATGACACGTATGGATTAATTAAATATGACAGGATAACTCTTCAGATCTCTTATGGCAGAAGTTATTGCCCGTGAAAAGGGTAGGGAGACTTTTCTGACAAATATTTTAATGATAATTTAATATTTATCCTCATGGTTTTTATATATATATATATACACACACTCCTATTTCCACACACACACACACACAAAACGTAGCTACGAGGAATTTTGTAAATTTATTTTTTGTCCTCAAATAGGTGCCATATGATATATATTAGTTATGACCAGGGACGGAACATACAAAGGACTAGTGAGGGCCATGGCCCCCCAAAAAAAAAAATTGTTTAGATTTTTTTTTTTTAAAAAAATTAATATAATGTAAAATTGACTTTTGGCCCCCTAATATTTACCCCTGTTTTTATATCTTTGGGCCTTATAATTCAATTTTTGTTCCATGTGGGGTCTTGTATGATTTATGTTAATCTTGCCATTTTTTTTCTATATTTCATTCTAATTACCTGAAATTTTTAGCTGAAATTTATTTTTGAGGTGTATTCTTTACTATGCTTTTACTCATTTTACACTACACCTGTGGATGAAGTTAATTGATTTTTCATTCTAAACCTCAGCTTTTTGCCTTCCAATGTTATGGTGTTCAATTACATGAAGTTTATGGTTGAACCAAAGATTCACAATCATATAAATTAACAGATTAAACCTCAACCTCTTGCCTTCCAATGTTGTGGTGTATTTTTTTTATATTCTTTTCTTTTCTTGTTTATATTCTTTTGTTTTTTAATGCATTTAAAACTTTCTTAAAAAAAAAATTCCACTATTTGGCCCCCCATATTTTTTTCCCAAGCTCCGTCCCTGGTTATGACGTCATGATTTATTACCATCGCTACTTTGCATACGGCAGACCTAAAAGCATAAACTGTAACAGGATATATTACATATCAAGTTTTTGAAATATGAATATCAAATAGGATGAATATATTATATAATATTTTAACATATAAATGCATTTTTCTATTCTTTTTGCCAAATATAACGCCAGCATGATTAATTAATAAGTATGCTTTATATCAAAGCCAGTACGGGCAATGAGTTGGTACTGACTTGACTAGCATGTGGTTTTTCTCATAACAATCAAATAAATTAAGACTTTTTTAGTCTAAATTTCTATAGACTCCGCCATATGCGTTGCCAATGGGTATTGGTTTCAATGAACTATAATACTCCCTCTTTTCCACAATAGTTAATTCATTAAATTTGTGTTAAATTCAAAAAACAACTTTACCTATATTAAATGAAGTTTTAAATGGAGATTGAAAAATATAAAGAGTCACATTGAAGCATTAATTATAAGGATGAAATTGAAAAATAAATATTAATTACTCTTCAAATGTCTTATATTGGGAACCTAAATTCTTTTCTAAAAATGATTTATATTGTGAATCACATCAATAGTAAATATCATATACTTTCTCTTATCTTTATAATAGGAACCTTCTTGAATATGTTATTGGTCTTTTTTATAAGGCATATGCTAGTTTTAAGATACATTAAACATTTTCTTTATATATATGACCATATTTGATAAGGACGGTGAGAGTTTGGTGTAGTTAATTAATAAGAATATTAATATTGAATATCAATATAATTTCATGATAAATTTAACGTTTTTATTATTTTTATTGATACATGTGAATGAGTTAAAAGTCATTTATAATATATATACTATCATGGAGTTGTTGTAAAGTGAATATTCTATATAAATAGGTAAATATAGCATGAGATACAAATTTTATGGCAAATTTAGCAATATCTCCTCATATGCCACTTGTTTTAAGTTGACCAAGAGGCGATAGTTAAGGTTGACTATATATATAATTTGTGGAAATGTGGATAAAATATGCCTTGAGGTATACGATGCAATTACACACACACACATGCACAAATATTTTTTTCTGGGTCTTTTGGTGACCAATTAAAATATCCCGACACCCACGTTTCATAGTTGCTTTCCACTGAAAGTTACTTATAATACGTAAATCGTTGATCATATCATCATATGAAGGGGTACTAATTCGTTAACAAATTCTACTTTTAATGAAGTGTATTCCATTTTAATTTATTATCTGGCAAAAAAAGTATTCCCATTTATTAAAATTCTCTTAATTAAAATTATTATAATAAGCAAGCCAGAATGGCTTGTGAAAAGATATACAGTAATAAACAAAAATGGAAGACTTGATGTGACTAATGGAAGACGAAGAATATGCACATCATTTAACAAAGACCATAAATGTTGTTAGTCCAGTTGTTGTTCCATGTGCCCACCATACACGCAACGACAACAACAAACTTTAATTATCTCACTATGATCGGTTATATGGATCGTATGTAACTATTGTACTAAATAACTTTAATTTATTGAGTGTTTTCCCTGATCGTGCTCTTACTCAGTTCATATATATGACTCTTTTTTGATTGATTTACCCTTCTTATTTTCGCATCTATTAGCATTCTTTGAATGTTTTTAATCACCCCAGATGATTTCTTATCATTTTTTCTCAATAAATGTCATTTAAACTCTTTTCCGTATATAAATACAAAAACACAAGGTGTTGTTTCATAACTTACAACTAAGTGCTCATATAGGTATTCAAATTTTGACAAGTAACTTTCTTTCATGTCGTCATTTACTTAAAATCCGCATATTGACCGGTGAACAGGATTTTTTTTTTTTTTTGTAAGAAAAATTTAATTAGGAAAAGGGTTCGGCTCATCTACGATCCAAGGGTAGGGCGGAGTCTCCATTCTCCTAGGTGATACCAATGTTGGGCAAGTCAAGCTGTCTGTTATCCTCAGGCATTTACCTAGGCAATTAGAAGCTAGGATACCTCTCTCAGCGCTTTAACCAACTTCAGGATCGAACCCCCTCCTTTTGGCGAAAGTGAACGGGATATATGAGAATGAAGACTGGGTCTTGGGCATGTCGGGCCTCCATGAAATTTATAAGAAAATTACATACATACACATACATATATATAAAGGGTTAAGTAGCAATTTTGCCCTGGAAGTACACGCCCAGGAGCAATTTTGCCCTGGAAGTTTTTTTTGGAGCAATGTTGCCCCGGAAGTCTCAAAACGTAGCAATGTTGCCCCTCAGTTAATAGCCCTAACGGTCAAACGTTAGTTGACCGTATCATGCTGACATAGATTGTCTACGTGGCATCTTTGTCACTTTTTTAAGTAGCAATTTTGCCTCGAAAGTATACACTCAGGAGTAATTTTGCCCTGGAAGTAAACAATTCATGATGTCAGCATAATAGGGTCAACTAACGTTTGACCATTAAGGCAGTTAACGAATGGGCAATATTACTACGTTTTTAGACTTTTAGGGCAAAATTATATTGCTAAAAAAAATAAAAAATTCCAGAGCAAAATTGCTACTTAACCTATATATAAATGTTTAGTTGATCATTATATATATCTCGATCTTTTCATCAATATGTGATAAGTTATTATGACTTGAATTTTCTATGTATTAGTCTTATTATATTTTCATAGTTTAAAACTGGTTAATTCGTCATTAGTTAAGATCTTGTTTTCTGAGGAGTAACATTAGAGCTTACAATATTTGTTAAGGTTATTAAACTTGGACCAGCGATTGAACCGGTCATAACCACATCACCATGACACACACACATACTTCTAACCCATCTGGTTCGATTCCACAGAAAATGATTACATGTAATCCTAATACAACAAACCGATTACAGTTTTGGTTGAGTGTAACATCCCATTTTCAAAAGCAGTATAATTTTTTTTCATCAGAGTCGAGCATCAGAGCGATTGAGTAACTGATACATATATTAAAAATGCCGTAAGTCTGGCTGTTTACAATAACGGTACATTATACTAGGAGTTTTCAAAAATAATGACAACGAGAGGAAAGTCTTATAGGGTCTCTATGCGGCTTGCTTGCCTTTCTCCTCGGTCCCGGTCTCTCCCGAACCCGATGCTATGTTAAGAGCTGAGGTCCAATGCATCGGACCCCAGGTAACGGTTAACCTCATATTTACATATACAGTATATAAGAACAACAAATGAATCACTCCTAAATGTACCGCTCCTAGCGAATGCAGATATACCGCTCCCAGCGAATCAGAATATACCGCTCCCAGTAGCATACGGATGTCGCTCCGGCGCGTGCATATGTTGGATATCCTCTAACACCACCATGCATTCAAATAACACACCACCAATATGCATACAACACACATATCACATATAAGCATACCATAAATATTAGAGTTAGTGTTACAGGACGCGAACGTACCTTCGTTGATGAAAAACGGCACGTTTTTAAAACGGCATTTCCGTACTTAAAAAAACAATGCAGACGACGGTTCGTGATTACGAGATATCCTATAAGGATAATATCACATTTATAAAGATTTGGCATCATAACAGGCATTTTAGGTACAAATTACCATTTTGTCCCTGACCCCCTAATCGGCAGAATTTCGCTAGAGCTTCGCTATTTTGACTCTAATCTTCCAAAATTTTGCCATATCTCTTTCCCCAATAATATTTTCGAAAATAATACCATATTTACCCCTAAATATGATATCTAGACTATCTTAAAAAATTAAAGATAAATCTAGCATTTCTACTATATCTACTGAAAGAACTACCGAAACTAAAGACTAGGGACCGAAGAACTTACCCAGGGCTCCGCTAGACTTTCTCCGGGCTCCTCCTTCTCTCTAACCTCTCTCTAAACTCAGTTTTGGGGTGGAGAAGAAGTGAAGAGGGGTGGTGCTATTTATAGGAAATTCTGTGACACTATTCATGCTTTATCAGACTGGATTTCGGCTGTCGGATCGCACTTCGACACGTGGCTCAATCTTGGCCCTCCCCTTCTCCTTTAATAAGAAGTTTCCTACATCATCATGATGTCACCCATGATGTCATCTTTTGCTTTATGAGCCGGTACCGATAAAGTTCCCAGTTCAGTGTTCGAATCGCGTAATGTTGGAGAATCTTAAAAATACGGGAGCATAGTTTTGAAGTTCCATTCTTCCTCCGTAGGAATATCTCGGGTTAATGAAATTTATGATCCCATTAAGGGCATTCCGTTGCTCTTGAACATTTTAGGACGACACCAACTAATGATTCGGAAATCACTTCGGGAAGTTCCAGCCTTTCCGGACAAAAATCCATTTGGTTTGTAATATGTCCCGACCTAAGAAACATAATTCCTAGTTTATCACAACTAATTCGTTTTCTATAGGTTCTCATTTGTACTATCTCGCCCTTTTTCTTATTTATCCTGTCTCTTAATGACCCCCCCGGTCTCGGAAATGACTTCGGAGATAGCTCACTCCGGGATAAAATTCTACTCGTTTATAAAAAAGTCCGGATGTTAATGACCTAGTGTCCATGTTTTGAGATAGGATTTTATTTCTACTGTTCTCGAATGTCTGTTGCTCTTTCTGAGATATAATATTATTTAATCATAAATATCTAGATATTATTTTGAAATAACCTAAACCCTTTTCACACTATATTATTAATTATTATTTATTATTTATTTAATAATTTTCGCTCCCCCTTAATTAATTATTTTTAATTATTTTCTTAATCAATTTACTTTATATCTTAATCTAAACAATTAGCTATTAATTACTTAATTAGCCACTTACTAATTGTTGATAATTTTCTTATTTAGGATAAATTATTATCTCACAACTATTTTACTTACATTGGTATTTTATATCCCATGTAAAATATTAAAAATCATGGGGTCACTTATGATCCCAAAAATAATATTTAATTTTGCCTCATTATTTTCCAAGGAAAATAATCCCAAAAATTACCTAAATTAGAGACAACATATTCTCCAATTTTTAATAAATATTTCATTGCCTCTTAGGATTTATCATAATATTTTCATGCCACTTTATGCCCCATAAATGTATTTAGGGATTTTAGCTCTTTTTCTTCCTAATTTCAATAGAAATTACCTTAGAAATTAAGATAATTATAGCTTATTATTTGAGACCACATATTCACCCATTTCCAATAGGTAATATGTACTAAAATATAATATTCCAGATAAATAATTATCCGGGTATTACATTGAGCTTTTGTAATGTAAAGATAATTATATTTTGTAATCGTGATTACATCAAATGATGTAATCAAAATTATACTATTATGACTAATGAATGAGAATGCAAACATTCTGTAATCAAGTGAAAAAGACACTTTTGCCATTATAATTTTTTAAATTGACCAAAGTGCCCACCCACATACATTGTTAAGTATTAAATAATTATCATGGTTAAATATTAAAAAAATTAATTAATAATATATAAATTTTAAAAATACTCCCTATTTAAAAAAAAATTATTTTCCACTGTTAAAAAAAAATTAAAATACCCCATTACCTAATATTCCCACATTAAATATCATCAACACAATTTGTATATTATGTGTGCAACAAGGGTAATTTTGTCTCTTGCTATATTATTTTCACATATGCTCATATTGGATGTAATTCAATCAAATGTTTTTATGCATATGAACCATCTTTACCTAATAACGAACTAAACAACTTCATATAATCATTATTATATTATAATACTCCCTCCAGTCCTAATTATAAGACCTAGTTAACTTTTTGGGAGAGATTAAGGAAGCTAATTATATTATTTTAGAGTATTTTTACTTTTTCTTCAAAATAATTAGTTCGACAAATAAACTAATATATAATCTAATGATACACAACAAATGAAATGATTAAGTAACTTATTTAGCTTCCTTAATCTTTCCAAAAAAAGTCAAATAGGTCTTATAATTAGAACCAGAGATAATACATTGCATAATATTCCATTTCATTACTTCCGATTTTGTGAATCAAACCGACCATCGTGATATAGAAAACAAGTAATACGAGCTGAACCTAAGAAGCCTGGAACCTTATGTATAGGGCTAAGTCAAAAACTACCCTTCGGCTTCCTTCACCCAATTATGTGGTTTACACAACCCTTCTGAACGGATTTTGTAGCTTTGGATCTATGGAAAGGGCAATGGAACTGTGGGAGGAAATGAAGAAAGAAGGTGGGGATTGTAGACCAAATGTTGTTACTTATACATGTATTATGATTATTACAAGTCTTATGTTGTTTTGTTTTTGCTATGTAAACTCTTATGATTATTACAATTTATTTTTATGATATACAAGTCTTTTTATTTTCTAATTTTTTATATTTTTTATGTAATTTTTTTAAAATATTTTTTCTGAATTTTTTATATTTTTTAAATAAATTGAAAATCCTGGAATTTACGAGGAAATCGATTCCCTCACAAACTTGAGAATTTGCGACGGAAAAATGGATTTTTTTCCGTCGCAAAAGTAGTTTGCGAGGTTAATATTTGCGACGAGACTATTTTCCGTCGCAAAACAAAGGTTTTTTTGTAGTGGTTAGGGGAAAAGAGGAAGAAGACGAAGTGGAAGAAGGTCGTTGACGTTTGCGGTGGGTGGAGAAGAAAGTTGCTGGCCGATGGAGAAGAAGGTCGCCGGTGGTTGCAGTGGGTGGGGAAGAAGGTCATCGTTGGGTGTGGTGGGCGGGAAGAAGGTCGAAAGGTTGAGCCGCTAAGGTTGAAAGTGATTGCAGCATCTTGAGGCTTTTCTTTAAATGCTTCACCCGGGAAAAATTATAGTTCAGTGTCCCAATTTAAATTTGGCATGCCTAAATTGTCCAAATAGGCGTCCCAATTTAAATATGGGATGCCTAAAGTGTAATCCCAACTCTAAAAGGAACGTTAAAAGTAGTACTTTTGGTGTTTCTTTTTCAATTAAGACACCAAAATCCCCTTCTTTTAGCGTCTTTTTTCTAATTGGAACGCCTAAGTGGACTTTAGGCGTCCCAATTTAAACCCTAAAATCTACTTTAGGTGTTCCAATTCTAAATAGGGATGCCCAATATGTTAAAAAATTATAAAAATATCACTACCTTTATGGTTTACTTTCCTTTTTACAAAACCGATGTTTTTAAGGGGAGTATAATTCATTTATTGTAGTCGTGTAGTCTAACAATGGAGTTAGGTTTTAATACCATAAAACAAACATGCATGCCTCGAATTCATGTACTCTTTGTTATGCACTTCAATATAATGTAACAAACACGTCTCATGTCAGTTATCGGGAAAAAAAATAAAAAAAACGTCAAAAAAAAAATGACATCAAGGTCCTAAATAAAGAAAAGAATATCAGTAAAGCCCTAAAGCTTGTCAATGACAAGTGAAAGAATTATTATTAACAAGTTATGAGACTTTTATCATATTAATTTTCTTAATTGAGACATTGGTGTCATCTTCCCAAAAATAAACATGTATGATGTCATAACCACATCACCATGACACACACACACATACTTCTAACCCATTTAGTTCAATTCCATAGAAAATAATTACATGTAATCCTAATGGAACAAACCGATTACAATGTTTGGTTGAGCTTCTGTAATGTAAAGATAATTATATTTTGTAATCATGATTATATCAAATGATGTAATCAAAATTATACTATTATGACTAATGAATGAGAATGCAGGCATCCTGTAATCAAGTGAAAGAAAAAAAACACCTTTGTCATTATAATTTTTTAAATTGACCAAAGTGCCCACCCACAAACACTGTTAAGTATTAAATGATTAACACGGTGAAATATTAAAAAATTAATTAATAATATATGAATTTAAAAAATACTCCCCTATTAAAAAAATTATTTTCTCACTGTTAAAAATAAAATAAAATACCCCATTACCTAATATTCTCACATTAAATATCATCAACACAATTTGTATATTATGTGTGTGTGTATAGACAAGGGTAATTTTGTTTCTTGCTATATTATATGCTCATATTAGATGTAATTCAATCAAACGTTTTTATGCATATGAACGATTTTTACCTAATAACGAACTAAACAACTTCATATAATCATTATTATATTATATTACATAGCATAATATTCCTTTTCTTTACTTCCGATTTCGTGAATCAAACAGGCCATCGTGATATAGAAAACAAGTAATACGAGCTGAACCTAAGAAGCCTGGAACCTTATGTATAGGGCTAAGTCAAAAACTACCCTTCGGCTTCCTTCAAAAGAAGAATATGGAATACACACAAGCTTATTTTACCTGCTTTTTATGATAACCTCTTCTAAGAATATATATATATATATATATATATATATATATATATATATATATATATATATATATATATATATATATAGACCCACATACATATATATATTATTCCCTGATTTTTATGATAAAGTCTTCTAAGAATATTCTGTTGGTGAAAATATTTTCAATATAGAAATAACACAAAGATAAGAATATGTGTAATCAATATGCATAATCTGTAAACATATAATATTATTGCACAAGAAGAAAACCAGTAAAAACTCACAAGACGGCCGAAAAATGGTAATGAACTATGAAGAAATCCAGGTCCAACGTAAGTTGTTTCCTTAACAAAATTTTGCTCCTTCAATACGAATGCCAAAGGTTGCTGAGCAATTGCCTCCCAGGATAGAGCAGATTATTCGTCTTCAGAATGATGGCTCTCTCAATCTGAAGCCCAAGCGAGCACAACGAGTCTGCTTTCAGAATCGCATCGATGTGACTTATAGCAAAATGCATTAAACTATATGTATGGGAACGTAGTGTTAGAAAAACGAGATAATTTTTCTGCCACACGCACGTCTATTTATAGACGATGAAACAATCATATGAAGTCCCATCGGCAAACTAACGCGACCAGCGGTGGTGAACCGACGCGACTTCTTATTCATAACCCATGGGATTAGACAAAATCTAACAATCCCCCACATGGATAAGAAGTCACTCTATCGTGACCAAGTGTAAATGAATATGTATGCAAAGTGTGATTCCTCTACGAGCAGCAACTACATCAAGAAAGGTAGGGGTTACCTTTGAACCTTCTCTAGTAAAAACCTATCGGATATCTTTGGTATATCGGTGACGCTATTGTCTTGAACCGTCGACCTTTTAGTGTATACCAAGACAATAGGAGTCACACAGTTGCTCCTCTAGCATCGTTGGTTCTCATGCTGTGTCTGTAATACCCTAAAAATCCTATTTAGCATAACCACTATATTATGATAGTAAACACCTATTGAAAATAGGTGAATATGTGGTCTCAAGATATTATAGCTTCTTTAATTTAATTTAGGGAATTTTCTCCTAGAATTGAATAAACCAAAGGTTATGAAAATACTTCAACAAGGGTGGGATAAAATTATCACATAAAATAATAAATGTTTGTGGATAAATAAGCAAGAGAAATGCTATGCAAACACTTAAGTTAATTAAGGGGAAGTAGCAACAATAAATAAACAATTTAACTTGCACTAATTGAGATTAGTTGCAAAGGGCTTCAAAATGATTAAAAATAAATTAGGCTCCTCATCTACCATAAAATTCTTACTTGAAATAAAATATTTTGTTAAATCATATGTGATGAATAAAAGAGAATATATTGTCTTTGATATAGAGATTCATTTATTTTGATTTTTGGTTTGAAATTTAAAAGATCAAAGTTAAAATTCTAAGTTTCAATTAGGGATCGTAAAATGTCATAAAATTGTCATAATTAAGCATAGCCTTAATTTAATCATAAGAGACAATAAAATGACATGAAAATACCTAAACCAATTAGAGAAAATTACCAACAACTAATGGACAATTAAATTTACATTAATTCTTATATCATCAAGAATAAACCATAAAGGAGTGTGAAAATGATTAAGGTAATTAAAGAATATTAAAAACAATTATTGGGCAACTAAATTGATATTAATTGAATTAAGTGCATAAACATTTATAATTAATCTAGTGGCAATTAAAGGGATTAATTAAGAGTATTTTACCTTACTTCACTACAAGAAAAAGGGTAAATACCGACGGACTATTGGAGGCGGTTTTAAGTAAACCGCCTCTAAAATACATTTAAAGGCGGTTAATTCGGCGTATAAACTAACCGCCTCAATATTATCATAAAACAGAGGCGGTTTTTGTTAATCCGCCTCCAATTTAATCATCTAGAGGCGGTTACTGAGGCGTTTTTTCCCCCCTCATCTGACAGAGCCCACTCTTTCCCAGTCCCAGGAACCGAGTCAGACTCCGAGGAAGTTCCCTGTTTCAATTCCAAATTCGAATCACAAATCAGAGAGCCAGAGACAGATAGAACTTAGACGCAAACCCTAACACACCGTCGCTTATGTACTTGGCCTGAGCACCGTCGCACGCTAGCACGCAATCACCGCGTGAAACGTCTGTCGCCGCTAGTCGCCACGTCTTCCGCTCCCTCTCCCTCTCACCGTCGACGTCTACCTTTTGTAAGTATTGAGTCTTGAATCTTGCTAAATTTCAAATGCCATCTCAATGCCTATTTTTTCTTGAATCTTGCTTGAGCAGTGAGCACCGTCCATGGTCTTGAATCTTGCTTCCTCTCACTGTATCTGTATGTTTCTTTCTGTACGTTCCTCTCCCTCTCACCATCAACTTCTCACTCTCCCTCTCACTGTATTGAACTGTCTGTTATGGGAAATCCTGTAGGCTGTATATATAGAAATTGATTGTGAGATTCTCCTTCACATCCCACTCTCGGCCCACTGCACTTGTATGTCCCTGTCTGGCTGTCTGTAACTCTGTATAAATAATTGTGTGTGAATCAAATTGCATTTTCAGCCCCACCATCTCTCAACCTGTCTCCTGCATTTTTTTATTCCTCTGCACTGAATAGTGGATTAGTGGTCATGTGTCGTGTGTTATCTGACATGTTCCTGTTTGTTTTTTTGACCTGTTGTGTTTGTCTTTTGCTTTAAATGAGTATTAAATGACACACACCACCTCCTGCTCCCTGCATTGAATAGTGGTCTTCGTGTGTGTGTGTCTCAATTTTTCACTTCTACTCTTGTTGAGGAATTGAGAAATGTGTTTAAAAGTTTTATGAATTGCAAAAATTAGAGTAGTGCTGCCCAAGTGTTGAAATTAATTTGTTAATGAGAATTTTTCTTTTACTCAATGAAGATGTTAACTTTTTCTTTTACTAGTAATTGAGAAATGTGTTTAAAAGTTTTATGAATGTGCAAAAATTAGAGTAGTACTGCCCAAGTGAACGAGTTTCTCTCCAGTTGATAAGGTTAGTTCTTTCCTTCCATGTTTAAATAAAATAATTAGAAAAATTGTTATAAATTAAACTTACATGTATGAAGGATGAGAGTACTTCACACTTAACATAAAGGTACTTCAAACATTTGTATTTGCTCTATCAAATAAATAAAAATGCTATAATTTGATGATTCAACGCTAATTAATCTTCTGTTTTCTAATAAGGTGAATGATTGAGGCAAACAATATTAGTGAAGTTGATAAGGAATTAACTCGTTAATATTGACATATTATGGGCTTTACAATGTTCATCACAATTTCTATTGACATATTATCAAATTCTTACTTTAAGTATATGGATTGTTGAGAACCAAAAGAAGTTTGGTTAGCTTAATTCATCATTCTCATTTTTTGATTGCATACAAAGTTATGCTTTCAAATTAGTTGACCTTAGCTTTGTTTTGTTACTTAGTGGAAGTCATACAAGATTGGTAGGAATTTCTTACTAAGACCTTATTAGAAAAAAAATTTCCCCCTTCTTTTCCTGATGGCTCTCTTGCATCAAGAGAATGCATTTTGATATGATAGTATCTTGCAAATTTGTAAGCTAGTGTATGTGGATTTCTTGGAAATAAGTTAGTGATTATTGGACTTCAAACTCTCCTTAATTATATTACGAAATTTTATAGGAAAAAGTGCAGAATAGTTCTGTTATGTTTTTCTTGGCTATTGGATTTTACATTTAACACACTGTTCTCATTAATCTATTAGAATTACATGCATTTATTATGACTGTACCCTACTTTGGATAGCTCTGTTTTTTAGCTATGGAAGGTGTTAATAAACTGAACTGATGGCAATTGTATGTCTTAACAATCTAATTCATAGATTCTCTATTCATTTTAATCCGATTTTGCCTATACATTTTTTTTTAGTAACAATGAGCACTCTTAACTTAGACTATAGAATGTTGTTGAAAAAACAAAAATTAGTTTAAGATACTGAATACTATTAGAAAATTACTGAAAGGTGCTAGTTGCTACGTAAGTATATTAAAATTGGTGAAAATTGCAGTCTAAACTCTACACTGAAGCTATTGGATGGCATGTACCTTGATTGTTAATGATTTGAGGTATGATTGCTTCATTGTCATCTTCATTGATTGAAATATTTCTTCCTCTCTTTGTGCATCTGAGAGAAGTTGAACTTTGCAAATTAAATTGTCATAAATTAAAACGTGATTAGCAATAAAGGCATGAATTCCACTTTGACGCAGAGCTTCATAGAGATGACTGATAAAACCTAACCGAGTATCATCGCCATACATGCAATTCTCGATTTTTGATATGTGGATGTTGTTAGTTCTCCATATTAATGTTTTGGTTTTTCACTTTCTTGTTTGCTGAAATAGTGGTCATTCTACATCTTATTATCTTTAAAATCTAACTTGCATAAACAAACTAATACAGATTAAGATTAACATGGGAACTACATTCTCTTTCCCCCTAACCCTAACATAGAACCCCTAACGGTTTATAAATAGTGGTAGCAGTGTAAATATCTTACATTCATAATATTGTATTATTGTCCTATGTTGATAACTTGGACAATAAAATATTGGCACATTTTTGTCGAAAAAAAGAGTTTGACAAGAATGCTTCACTTATTTTCGAGTGAATGGACAAGTCTTGGATTAAAAAACCACGAAATTCAATTGAGTATGATGAAGGAGTTAGGACATTCATTGATTTTGCTTTTCAACATAGTTCAATTGAAGGCAAAATACTATACCCTTGCTCACCTTGTGGTTTTATAAAGTGGTTGTCAAAAGAAACAGTGTATGATCATTTATTGTGCAAGAAATTCCCTGAAGGATACACATTTTGGTTCTATCATGGAGAGTCAAAGGTCAAGTCAAGTAGTAATGTTGCTGGTGGATACAGGTCCCTGAAGAAATTCTCATGCTACGTAATACCCTAAAAATCGTATTTATGATAAGTATCATAATTTAGTAAATAATACCTATTGAAAATAGGTGAATATGTGGTCTCAAATAATAAGTTATAATTATCTTATTTTCTAAGGTAATTTCTATGGAAATTAGGAGAGATAAAGAGCTAAAATGTAATACCCTAAAAATCGTATTTGTGATCATTATCACAATTTGGTAAATAATACCTATTAGAAATAGGTGAATAAGTTGTCTCAAATAAAAA
The DNA here is from genome assembly GCA_019022615.1 of Acacia melanoxylon. Classification (NCBI taxonomy): domain Eukaryota; kingdom Viridiplantae; phylum Streptophyta; class Magnoliopsida; order Fabales; family Fabaceae; genus Acacia; species Acacia melanoxylon. Next base: position 10,087,259 of record JAFJYJ010000013.1, read on the forward strand.
GATATAATTATCTAATTTTCTAAGGAAATGTCCATGAAAATTAGAAGAGATAAGTTGCCAAAAGGCTAAAAATACATTTTTAAGGCACAAAATTGGAATAAGTATTTTATGGTCATGAATAGTATTTACTATTCACAAATACGTATTTACTACTCATGTGGAACCCACGGCCAATTATATCTCCTCTGCCGACTGAAGTTTGAATAAAATGTCATGTGGGACCCACGGGAATAGTATTTACTATTAGGAATAGTGATTTACTATTGGAATAATAATATAATATTATATTATTAAAATATTAAAAAATTCTAAAACGTTTCATACGAGGGAAGCGAGTGACATTTTATATTTTAGGGAAAATTACCTCAAATGACCCAGAAGTGAAATAATTACACTTAAGGACCCATTTTCCACCCTATAAATAGAGGCTTCATTTCTTCATTTTCTTCACACCAAAACCGACCCTAGAGAGAGGTTAGAGAGAAGGAAGAGCTCTGAGAAAGTTGTAGCCAAGCTCGGGTAAGTTCTTCGGTCCCTAGTCTTTAGCTTCGGTAATTCTTTCGGTAGATATAGTAGGAATGCTAGAATTATCTTTAAATTTTCCAGATAGTCTAGATATCATGTTTAGGGGTATATATGGTATTTATTTCAAGAATATACGGGAAAAGAGATATGTCAAAATTCCGGAAAGATAGGGTCATAGTAGCGAAGCTCCGGCGAAATTCCGCCGATTAGGGGTCGGGGGCAAAATGGTAATTTGTACCTAAAATGCCCGTTATAATGCTAAATACCGATAAAAACGATATAATTCGTATAGGATATCCGTAGTCGAACCGATGTCGTATCGCCGTTATACATTGTTGCCGTTTGCACCATTATCAAAATACCGTTTTTAAGTAAAACGTACCGAAGTACCATCAACGAAGGATATCCGAGGATTCCGGAGGCAGATTTGATGGACGGACGTATTACTATACATGAATAGTACTGTATACGTGAATAGTACCGTATACATGAATAGTAATTACTATTCACATGGAAGGAAGGTACGTTCGCGTACCGTAACACTAACTCTGATGCTTATTGTATCGATATATATGATTCTTTGTGTTCGTACTAAGACTCGTCTCATTTGAAATTGATGAAATCATGAATATACGGGTTATGGTATTGTTAACGTCGTTGAGAGTTTTCCTAGCGCTGAGGACACGACTGTACATCGTGGCACTGGTGAATAGTGCAGACTGGGATAACAAACATACTGCGAGGGGCTATGTATTGTTATTGCCTTACATACATGATTATGTGTTTCCTACATCTCGTTATGGGCTTTTGTAGTGATTATTGTGAAAATGTCATGAATACATGTCATACATATATTGTTTACATAAGCGTGAGGTTAACCGTTACTCGAGGTCCATTGGGCTTTGGACCTCGTCGAATGAATAGACGGGGAAAGGGTCATGAACCGAAGGAGGCACTAGTGGATGGAGCCATAGAAAGACGTCGATAGACGGAGCCGTGAGAAGGCACCGGTCATAGCAAATGCGGGAAGAAGTTCAACAGAACCTACCTTATGGCAAGAATCTAATAAAGTTACTTCATATCATTTGGTTCTTAAACTAGAAGGGTCGTCTATGTGGTTCAGTCAATCAGTCACCCTAACACGGTGAGACTCCTACTAGACCTACCCAGCCTGGCCAAATGGGATGATTTAACTGAGTTAGGTTCTATGTCCCAAGTCTATTCAAGGCTTGGTTGAAGAGGGTATAGTTACATGTAAGAATTGTAATTATAAAGTTTTGTATTACTGTATCACATGAAAAATTCCTTCGGGAGATTTTGTAATATATATCGTATACATCGCATCATCATATGTCCGAGTATTTCATATCGATACTCGTGTTATACCCGTTGTTCAAATTTTTAGTACATGCTCTCCGTTTCCGCAAAACGCTAAAACGTAGCACCTCAAAACTCGATAATTTTTATAAAATCACGTGTCACCGCACGATTTATGCTACGAAATTTGGGGTGTTACATAAAATCTCTAAAATACATTTATAGGGCATAAAATGGCCTGAAAATATTATGATAAATCCCTAGAGGCAATAAAATATTTGCTAAAAATTAGAAATTATGTTGTCTCTAATTTTAGGAATTTTTGGGATTATTTTCCTTGGAAAATAATTAGGCAAAATTAAATATTATTTTTGGGATCATAAGTGACCCCATGATTTTTAATATTTTGCATGGGATATAAAATACCAATGTCAGTGAAATAGTTGTGAGATAATAATTAATCCTAATTAAGAAAATTATCAACAATTAGTAAGTGACTAATTAAGTAATTAGTGGCTAATTGTTTAAGCATGGGATAATTGCTTAATTAAGGTAATTAAGGCATAAATTAAGTAATTAGAAAATAAATAAAAAAACAAAATAATAAGGGGGACGAAATTTGTAGTGTGAAAGGGGTTGTGGTTATTTCAAAAATAATATCTAGATATTTAAGTAATTAAATAATAATATATTCGGTAGAAAGACCGGTTAATTTAAATGAGAACCGATAGAAATAAAATCCTATCTCAAAATAGGTGAAATAAGTCAATAACATCTCGGACTTAATATAAACAAGTGAAATTTTATCTCGGAGTGAGCTATCTCCAAGTCATTTCGAAACCAACAGAGTAAATAAGAGACGGGGTAAATAAGAAAAAGGGCGGATAGTAGAAACGAGAATCCATAGAAAACAAGACCGTTGTGACAAACCATGAATTAGGTTTCTTAGGTCGGACATATTATAAACCAGGTGAATTTTATCCGGAAGTTGGTGTTACGGAAGTCATTTCCGTAACCGACAACGTTTATCCGAAAATGTTCAGCAAACTACGGAATACCCTTAATGGGATCAAAAATCTTGTTAACCCAAATATTTCCAAAGGGGAAGAGTAGACCTTCAGCGCTGCGCTGCTGTATTTTTGAGATTCGCTAAGATTATGCGATTGGAACACCGAACAGGGAACTTTATCGGTACAGTCACATAAAGCAAGAAGATGACATCATGAATGACATCATTTTGTTGACTTTAGTGGCAAGTGAGGTCAGCACACACACATGGAGGGCCAAGATTGAGCCTTGCAAAAACCCTAGATCCGACGGTCGAAATCCAACGAAAAAGCATGAATAGTGTCACAATTTTTCCTATAAATAAGCCTCACCTCTCTTCACATTTCCCACACCAAAATTTCGAACCTAGAGAGATTTTAGAGAGAAGGAGGAGTTCGGAGAAAGTATAGCGTAGCCCTGGGTAAGTTCTTCGGTCCCTAGTCTTAAGCTTCAGTGTTTTGTTCGGTAGTTATAGTAGGAATGTTGTTTTGATCTTTAATCTTCCAATATATTGTAGATATCATGTTTTTAGGTTAAATATTATATATATTTTGAAAAATATGTTGAGGAAAGAGTTATGGCAAAATTTTGGAAGATTAGAGTCAAAATAGCGAAGCTCTGGCGAAATTCCGCCGATTAGGGGAGTCAGGGGCAAAATGGTAATTTGTACCTAAAATGCCCGTTATGATGTTAAATGTTGATAAATATTATCCTTATAGGATATCTCGTGATAATCGTATCATTGTCGTACCACCGTTGTTACCGATATACCGATGTCGGGCCGCTGTCAAAAATATTGTTTTCCGTCAAAAGTACCGAATACCGTCAACGAAGGTACATTCGCGTACTGTAACACTAGCTCTAATGCTTATTGTATGATCATATATGATTGTTGTAATACCCGGATACTTGTTTATCTGGAACCCTATATTTGAGAATTTGCCTATTTTTGGGAGTGACAAAATTGGAATCAGAATTTTTGGACCCATGAATAGTATTTACTATTCAAAAATACGTATTCACTATTCATAAATACGTATTTACTATTCATGTGGGACCGGCGTCAAATTATTTCTGCCCTGCCGACAGACATTCACGTGAAGTTTGAAAAAAATGTCCGCGGGACCCACTTAATAGTAATTTACTATTTGAATAATAATATAATATTCTTTCTCCCACTTCATTCAAGAACGCTATATGGAATAGTTGTGAAGATGTGGAAATCCTGGAGAAAATATAAGGACTTATCGGAACCCACATAATTTAACCTCGAAAGTAAGACCGGTGAAGGTTATTTTTGCTAACACCGAGGAATAAGTTTAGTCCAACTAGGGAAGTCTAATTAGACCATAAATCTCGGTATTTTACTACCATCCAAAAAGTATACTCAAAATTTAAAAGTGATAGTGATTGGTCTAGTAACTGGAAATGAATTTCGTTAAAGTAGAACTTAAGATATTATATTATTAAAACTTTTAAAACGTGAGAGGCGAAGTCACGGGAAGAGTCACTATTTGGCTGGGGGAAAATTACGTAGAATGACCTAGAAGTGAAAATTACACTAAAGGACCCATTTTTCCACCCTATAAATAGAGGCTTCACTTCTTCTCATTTCTCACACCAAAACCATGTTCTAGAGAGAGGTTAGAGAGAAGGAGGAGTCCGGAGAAAATCTAGCGGAGCTACGAGTAAGTTCTTCGGCCCTTAGTCTTAAGCTTTAGTAGTTCTTTCGGTAGATATAATAGAAATGCTAGGTAAATCTTTATTTTACCAAGATAGTCTAGATATCATGTTTTAGGGATAAATATGATATTTATTTGAAAAATATATTGGAGGAAGAGATATGGCAAAATTTTGGAAGATTAGAGTCAAAGTAGCGAAGCTCTGGCGAAATTTCACCAATTAGTCAAACTAGGGGCAAAATGGTAATTTGCTCCTAAAATGCCTAATATGCTGCTAAATATTGATAAATGTGATATTATCCTTATAGGATATCTGAGGATTCCGGAGGCAGATTTGATGGACGGGCGTATTACTCTTCATGAATAGTACCGTATACGTGAATAGTAAATTACTATTCACATGGAAGGAAGGTACGTTCACATACTGTGACTTTAACTCTGATGTGTCTTGTATTCTTATATGTGATGAAATGATTCATGTACTGTGGCTAAGACTCTGTCTTAGGTCATTGTTTATATACATTCAGCTTGATACGGGTTATAGTCTTGATAATGCCGTGAGATTGTTTTCCTAGCGCTGAGGACACGAATAGCTATCGTGGCACTGGTTAGTGCAAACGTGGATAGACTTTACATGTCTTTGTGTGCTATGTATTGTTGTTGTGTTGACATTACATCTGCTTTGTGTGCTTATGTATTGTTGTAACCTTGCATGTGTCGGTGCTATGTATTGGTTAATCTTTGAAATGTAATGAATAATTGTCATACATATTGTTATACTTTTCATATGAGGTTAACTGTTACCTGAGGTCCGATGGGTATTGGATCTCAGATCTGTCTAATAGTTCAGGTAAAAGAACCAGGATCAGAGAAGGTACCAAGGGATGGAGCCGTAGATAAATACCAGTAAATGGAGCCGTGAAAAGGTACCGGTCAAAGGAAATGCGGGAAGAAAGTCAACAGAACCTATCGTATTGCATGAATCTAATAAGGTTACTTCATATCATTTGGTGCTTAAACTAGAAGGGTCGTCTATGTGGTTCGGTCAATCGTCACCCTAGCACGGTGAGACTCCCACTAGACCTACCCAGCCTGGCCAAATGGGATGATCTAACTGAGTTAGGTTCTATGCCCCAAGTCTACTCAAGGCTTGGTTGAAGAGGGTATAGTTACATATAAGAATTGTAATTATAAAGTTTTGTATTACTGTATCACATGAATAATTCCTTCGGAAGATTTTGTAATATATACGTCAGGCATCATCATATGTCTGAGTATTTTTATATTAGTGACTCATTGTTAAATTCGTTGTTCAAAATTTTAGTACATGCTCTCCGTTTCCGCAAAACGCTAAGCTGTAGCACCTCAAAACTCTGATAAATTTTTATAAAACCACGTGTCACCGGCACGATTTATGCTACGGAATTTGGGGTGTTACAATTGTTGTGTTCATCGACTAAGACTTACATACGTGGTTATGTCACATACGAGGTTATGTTCTAATTATTGTCATAGCATACGTGGTTATGTTACATACGTGGTTATTATCTTACATACGCGGTTATGTATTTCTAATCATACATCTCGTTATGGGTCTGTTGTATTGATTGTTGCTTGTCATGAATATCTCGTCATGTATATATTGTCATATTTAAGCATGAGGTTAACCGTTACCCGAGGTTCAATGGGCATTGAACCTCGCTCTTAACATAGCGTCGGGTTCGGAACCGAGGACCGAGGAGAAAGGCAAGCCGCACAGACCCTTTGAAGACTTCTTTCGTTGTTATATACTTTGAAAACTCTCGGTCACCGGACCGCTCTTGTAATCAGCCAGACTTATGGCATTTTGAATATAAGTATCAGTTACTCTTACGCTCCAATGCTCTACTCTGATGATATATGAAAAAAAATTATACTGCTTTTGAAAATGGGATGTTACATGCTAGTCATGACCTGCATTGTGACGGACCGAATTCATCACCTCATATTCCATCTCCATCACCACAACCACAACCTTGAATATTTTATTTAGATATTGATTTTGGATAGTATTGTTGTCATTATTAAGGGAATTTATCCAATGTTTAGCAGTTGAGACTTTGTTTAAGGTTGTTAAACATATTTTGTTCTATGATTTTGGATAATGTATGCAAACATACACTTTAATCTTGTGGTGAATTTATATATCTTATGCTTTTAATTAAGGGCTTTTAACATTGTATGGATATGTATGTTGAAATGCAATAAATTTTTTTTTCTTGATACATCAAATGCAACAAGTTATTATTTCATTATTAGAAAAAAAAAATTATTAAATTGAAATTGTAAAAAATCACCTATTAACTACCTTTCGTTATTAAAATTAAAAATTATAAAAAAGTAAAAAAAAATATTTTGAGGTTGTTTATATACTTGTCTTTCAAAATTTTTAACCCCATGCAAAACCGCCTCAGAATGACATGTTGAGGCACTTATTGAACCGCCTCGGAATGATATTTTGAGGCGGACACAAAAACCACCTCAAAAACCCGATATGAGGTGGTTACTACCAAACCGCCTCTATATTCACTTCTGAGGCGGTTAACAAACCCGCATCAAAATATCATTCAGAGGCGGTTATGAAAACCTCCCTTAAATTCAAATAGGACTTTTGTTGTGCTAATTGAGGCGTTATTAGCCGCCTACGGTACCGCCTTTGTTTACCAGTAGACGGTTCTACCAGCGGCTCATTTAAACCGCCTTAGTTTGGCTCTCGACGGTGGTAACTTCGACGCTTTTTCAACCGCCTGCATGTGAAAATAGAGGCGGTTTAAACCGCCTCTAAATGCTCAAATAACCGCCTCCATTTACCAGCTTTTCTTGTAGTGATTGATAATCAAAGGCCAATAAAAGTTCAAAATTAGCATAAAAGAGATTTCCAAAGATTAAAAAATAGATAAAACACTATATTGGGAATACTAATTAGGATTAAAAATAGAAGCCAAGATTTAATTTCATAAAGCTAAAATTAAAGGTTTTAATTAAACATCATAAATCTTAATCCATGGGATAATAAAAGAACCAATAGGAAGCTTGTATTGTTATTTATTAGAAATAAAAGGAAACACACATTTGAGCCAAGCGATAAGGGGGCCATGGTTTTGCTTGTAAGAAAAGAAGAGGGAATTGATTAATATAAACATAAACACACATGTGGTAATTAAAGTCAAAAAGAAGATAACTTGTTGGCTAAGGAAAGAAACTTGTTGAAGAAGTGAAGGGCAATTTAATTTCCATTGGTGTCCCCAATCTCTCCCTATAAATAGAGAGGCTTGGCCTCTTCATTCTTCACATCAAACTCAACCAAATAGGTGAGTTCTTAGAGAGCAAGAGTAGAGAGGAAGAGAGTAGGAAGCATGAAGGAGGAGGAAGTTCTTCAAGGGTAAGCTTCCTTTTTCTTGAGTTCTTAGTTTTGAATTCATGTTTAGATTATGTTTGATCTTTAAATCTTCCAAGTATTTTTGATTTCATGTTTTTATGGTGGAATATGTCTTTGTTTCGAAAATATGATGGAAAATATTATGAAGCAAAATTTTTGGAAGTTAAAGATCAAAGTAGCGAAACTGCGCGAAATTTTGTCGGTTAGCGATTTCGGAGTCGTAGTAAAAACGCCATAATTTTATGTTGAAGATGAAGTTAATTAAATCTGGAAATGTTCATGGTTAAAGTAGACATATAGATATTTCCAAATATACCTAGAATGTGTCATTTTGAATTTTGTGCAAGAAGATAAAAATTCTCAAAGAAAGGCTATGTTTTTCTGGGATTTTTCTGGGCAGAGTTTGGAAAATGGAAACTGGGAATTTATCGATGATTCTGGGTAAAAACCAGTATTTTCCCTCAAAATTAGACATCCTAAGGATTCCAAGGAATTTTACAGATCCTCGTTTTGATTTTTTTGGAATTAGTTATGATTTTTCAAAGTTATCAAAAAATCTGCCCATAAATGCTGAACAGCGTTTTTTACGAAAATTAAGGGATATAATTGGAATAATAAATCCACCAGGGGTAAAAAGGTCATTAGTGGTTAAAATATCTCTTAGGATATTATTTATAAGAGAATAATGCGGTAAATGCTATTATAGGCTATCCGAGGTAACGTACCGACAAACAAGCGTACCGTCATCCGAACGGGCTAAGGTACGGACGTGTACTATAACACTAACTCTGATGCTTATTGTATACTTATATGTGTTAGATACTTTCATAAAGTCATGGACGGGACTTTGTCTTGGGTCATGCACCGTGACTAAGTTTATGGGGCTTAGATCACTACATACACATTCAGCTTTATACACGGGTTATGGTTTTGATAATGCCGTTAGAGTTTTCCTAGCGCGCGAGGACACGATAGGCCATCGTGGCACGGTGGTGCGAGATGACTATACATGGATTTGAATAGATAACTTTACATGTGATATGTATTGTTGATATATTAATCTTACATCTCTTTGTGTACTTATGTGTTGATTATCTTTGTAATGTCATGAATATCTGTCATACATACATTGTTATACATGAGCATGAGGTTAACCGTTACCTGAGGTCTGATGGGCATTGGACCTTAGCTCTTACTATAGCTTCAGGGTCCGAAGAACTGAGGACCGAAGACAAGAGTAAGCAGAGTGAACAACACGCGTGAAGACCCGGCTAAAGATTTTTAGATATGTATCGTTATAATACCCGATAAATGTACCGTTCTTTATGAACAGACAGATATGCCACAATTAATGATATATCAGTTACTCACTCTTTTACTTGCTCCGATGCTCTACTCTGAAGAAAAAAATTTATTCCGTTTTTGAAAATTGGGGTGTTACAATGTCCATTTTGGCCCTAGACACCGCCTGGTTCTGTGAGTGTTCTAGAGAATCGGTCGTTTTAAGTTCTTATAGAAGCATCTCACACTCACATAGGTGATTCCTTGTGATGTAAGTCAACATACATCATCTGAACACATCAGATTAAGAAACCATTAAAAGTCTAAAAGCTTACCCTTATTTATATGCATTGTCTTGTCTAGGAATGAGTATGAGTTTAAAAACTCCACAGTGTTAACAGTTGATTAAGACTTAGTTGTCTCTTTGAACCTAGTTTGTGGGATCTCCACTCTTCTAGGTAGAGTTACCGCGATAATCAACTAACAATGAATCGGCCTTAAACTCATTCCCTTGGACAAATTTCTAACTAACTCTTTAGGAATCCCTTTAGTCAATGGATCTGCTATATTCTCTTTTGATTTCACATAATCAATTGAGATGATTCCATTCGAGAGTAGTTGTCTAATGGTATAATGTCTACGACGTATATGTCTAGATTTACCGTTGTACATGACATTCTTAGCCCTACCAATAGCTGCTTGACTATCAGTATCACAATGTATACACACCGCCGGTACCGGTTTTGGCCAACTAGGAATGTCTTCAAGAAAAATTACGAAGCCACTCAGCTTCCTCACCAGCTTTTTTCTAAAGCAATGAATTCTGCTTCCATGGATAATCTTGCAATGCAAGTCTGCTTAGATGACTTCCAGGACACAGCACTCCCACCAAGGGTGTACACATATCCACTTGTGGATCTTGTATCGTTAAAGTTGGTGATCCAATTTGCATCACAATGCCCTTCTAGCAATGCAGGGTACTTCTCATGATGTAAAGCAAAATTTTGAGTTTGCTTTAAGTAACCCAAAACTCTTATCATAGCTCTCCAATGAAGCTCGTTTGGACTACTTGTAAAGCGACTCAACATGCTTACTGCATAGGCAATATCAGGTCTAGTTCAGTTCATAACATACATAAGACTGTCTAACACTCGAGCATACTTTTTTTGTTTTTTAGCTTCGCCAGTATTTCTCGACAGACAAAGACTAGAGTCTATAGGGTTCGTCACAAGAGCTATGTTTAAACTCTTGAAATTCTCAAGAATTTTAGCAATATAGATGTTCTTGTGATAAAGTCAACCCAATAGATGTTCTATGAATTTTAATTCCCAAAATAACATCTGCTAGACCTTATGGCAAAACCGTTTATAGTATTTCGAATATAGACACACTTGTCACAATCATTAATACTAAAGCCATTTGATAACTTCATCAAATTTCACATGCCATTGTTTTGGGGCTTGCTTAAGTCCATAAAGGGACTTTATTAAGCGACAAACTTTTCACTCTTGTCCTGAGACAACAAATCCCTCAGGTTGTTCTAGATAAATCTCTTCCTCTAATTCACCATTCAAGAAGGATGTTTTTACATCCATTTGATGTAAATCCAACACATTCAAAGATGCTAACGCGATTAACATCCGAATGGATGTAATTTTTGTAACAGGTGAGTAGGTATCAAAGTAATCTAGGCCTTCACGTTGTTTGTAGCCTTTTACTACTAGCCTAGCTTTGTACTTATCAATAGTGTCACCTACTTTCATCTTCTTTTTGAAGACCCACTTAGTTCCTAGAGGCTTATTGCCGGAGGAAAGTCAACCAATTTCAGTGTGGTTTTGACAGAATGGATTCAACTTCACTATTAATAGCCTTTTCCCAAAATGGTGCTTCAGGGGAGCCCATAGCCTCTCCATATATTCGAGGATCATTTTCCAACAAAAAGGTCAGAAAATCAAGACCAAAATATATTTTGGTCCTTTGTGTTGTACTACGTCTATGTTCCTTCTCTACAGGATTATCACTTGTTGTAGTATCCTACAGTAGCACAGTACTGTTATCATTTATTACCACTTGCTTTACTTCCCTTGTTATATGGAAATACATTCTCAAAGAACGTAGTGTCCCTTAACTCAATAACCGTATTAACCAGGATAACTGATACATCAGACCAAAAACTGATATGCACTATTGTCAAGTGCATAGCCAATAAACACATAGTCCATTGTCATAGGATTGACTCTCAACCTTTTGGGTTTAGAAATCGCAACCTTAGCCAAACACCCACACACTTTCAAATATTTCAAGGAATATCTCTTTCCTTTCCATATTTTGTATGGTATACTTTGTATCCTTTTGTTGGGCCAATTTACTAATTAGAAAATTAGCCATTAAAATGGCTTCCCCCCACAAGTTTTGTGGTAAACTAGACGTAATCAACATTGCATTCATCATTTAATTCAATGCCTGTTTTTTTCACTAATATACAACATTCAACCATAATGATGCTATAAAGATTTCACATAATTTGGTAGTGATGCATACCCCAACTAGAAATATTTATCATCTTTGGGTGTCTAAATAAAACTACCAACATTTATTTTCAATAATTATAAAGACAAATAATCAACCTTATAATTGAAAAATCATAAACGCCTTATAATAATAAACTTCAATTCACCCACAATACAAACATAACATCATAGCATCAAGGTTATGGGTAATTGAAAAATCACCGTAATATTCACAAAAAATTGACCACTTTGGTGACTAACAAATAAACTATACTCTTATCATAATATTTGGAATTAAAATAATTCATAAAGAATTGACCACTTTGGTGATTAATAAATCCACCACACTTAATTCCAAAACTTAAATATTGAACATTCATATAATTGTTGTTCATAATATTTAAAAAGCATAAAATCATAGCCACAAAATTATCCATAATTATAAAATCAAGGCTATAATTGCATTTCTACCAATACATAAAACCATGCATGCTTATACAAAGAGAAATAATAATACTATGAGAAATTAGAGCACATTTATCTCTACACTATATAAATGATTAAATTTTCATATCACTGTCATATGCTTGTCACACAAAATATTTAATAATTTACCACATTTACTTTCAATAGAAAATAAGAAATCCTTCTTAATAAATTAAATGGCTAAGATATCACAAATATATACTAAATTCCCTTCCATTCTAATTAATTAAATTATATATTTTTTCAAATACATAACATCCTAAAATTTAGGACTTTTAATAAATCTCATCATTTAACTGTTAAATATATTTAATTTTTGCAGCTTGAAGCATGAAATCAAATAATATCCGTACGATCTCTAATAAAATCTCCCGATGAAATATTATATTCACTTTTATGAATTTAATATTCATCAAATCCTCATTAAAATAAGGAGAGATAGTAGGAGATTTATTAACTACCATATCATATAAAGCTAATATATTTATTAACTAAAGATAATCAAATTTGTCAACGGATATAAATTCACCATGCAAGTAATCAATATATAAATAATCGAATAACATATTGATTTCTATGGGCACATCCATACGAAACGTCGGCACATTAAAAGCTATACCAGCATTATTTTAAATTTTTAATACCGTTTCATTTAAATGGCCACGCATCCCGCGACACATTTTTTAAAAAATAATATTAATATAGGCTCAAAACTTGAAAGGAGGCGTCCCTTTTTTTTATTATTTAAACAAAATAAAAAATCAAAACAGTGTGTTTCCATAAAACACAATAGACCGCTCAAGATGAAACGACTTGTCATTACATTTGAAATAAAAAGGTATGTCGGTTTTGTTCATCTTCAACCACCAACCGGGTCACACAAACCCATGTGGATCCGTGGGTCGGGTCATTCAAACCCAACTCTTCTTTTCTTCATAAAAGACGTTTCTGACGTCGGTTTTTCACGTTTTTGGTGTTTATCTCTTAGTTTTTTTCGAGATCTACGTAATGACACCTATTTGTGACCAAAAAGCACCTTTACCTCGTCACCCAAGACAAAGCCTCAAAGGACGACTTTCGCGATAGAAAAACAAATTTCCATCAAATGTTTCTATATTATACTAATTTCATGGCCTAAAACATACATACACTTATATATTTTATTGTAGAAATAAATATTCACATAACAGGTTCAAAAGGAATATGTTTCCTAAAAATAGGCCAAGGAAATTAGAATATTTAAACAATTTGCATATATATACATATATTGCACATCAATCATATATATAAGTAATTCCGAAACGCATGAAAATTACTTTTAATAATTCAAATGCAAATCAGAAACAAGTCAACATATACACACCCAAAGAAATCATATCATAATATTGAAGTTTCAAACTTACGCATATATAATCCATAGAAATCATAATTTTAGAAACTTTAATTTTCCAAAATCAAATCTAAAATCTTAAAATTGAACAGAGATTCAAAGCAATAAACAAATAGTATCAATAATTGCTTGGCTTCCAAATGTCTTTGTTGAATTCAAATCTCAAATGTATATCGCATATCAAAACGCATATATCAGATATGTGTGTGTGCGCATCTCGTAATCATGGAAAAATCAACTTAATTCACAAAATTGATTTTCAAGATCAAGAATCAATTCAAATAACACAGATTCATCTTTATCCAAAATTGTCTTAAGATTGTTGGTGAAATTATTTTCAATATAGAAATAACACTAAGATAAAAATCTGTGTAATTAATATGCATAATCTGTAAATATATAATATTATTGCGCAAGAAGAAAACCAGCAAAAACTCACAAGACGGCCGAAAAATGGTAATGAACTATGAAGAAATTTAGGCCCAACGTACGTTATTTCCTTAAAACAATTTTGCTCCCTCAATACGGATGCCAAAGGTTGCTGAGCAATTGCCTCCCAGGATAGAGCGGATTATTCGTCTTCAGAATGATGACTCTCTCAATTTGAAGCACAAGTGAACACAACGAGTCTGCTTTCAGAATCGCATGGATGTGATTTATAGCAAAATGCATTAAACTATATATATGAGAGTGTAGTGTTAGAAAAACGAGATAATTTTTCTGCCACACCCATGTCTATTTATAGACGATGAAACAATTAGATGGAGTCCCATTGGCGAACCGACGCGACCGACGGTGGTGAACCGACGTGACTTCTTATTCATAACTCATGGGATTACACAAAATCTAACATATTCTACCTTCATATATATATATATATATAAAATCTAAGTTCTCGTATATATTTGGTCTCTTTTCTCATAAAAAGCAGGGAATAATGTGTGTGTGTGTGACTCGTTCTCCCACTTTCTGAATAACAAAATATACTTAATTTCTCCTATCCTTTTTATAAAGCGTCATAGGGTAAAATAAAATTGATAAATTATTTGATTTTCAGATAGAGTAGTTCACTACTACTACTAAAAAAAAAAAAAAAAAAAAAACCTTTTTTACGTTCTATTATTCCACCGTTCAACGTCCTTTTTCTTGGGGACATCTATTTAAGGGGCGTAGAAAGTCCAACCTTATGGCGTCCTAAAAAATTTAAGATACCATATATATTTTTTTAAAAAAAAAAAAAGCGCCCTTCAAACCTCAGGTTCGGGAGCTAGTTTCAAGAGCCATCAAACAATATTTCCATAATTATATATTCAATCAAATCTACCAAACACAAATCTAACACCAACAAAAAGTTAACTTCCTTTTTATAAAAAAAAAAAGACGCCTTTTAGGGGAGTAAAAACCTCTTTTTTGTAGTGGTGGTTGATACTAAGTCATAAGTTTATCCTTAATTACAGTGATGGTGCTGGAATTACTTTATATATGAAGAAGAAAACTGGAAGAGTTTAATTTCGGATTATTTAAAAAAAAAAAAAAAAACTTGATGAGTATAATACACCGTGATTCCGTGAAGTGAAAGGTTAATGATTATGTTTAAGGGGAATGAATTTGCTTAAATTATGTTGTTTGACTTTTGACTTTTACATTTTTTTCCCTACGTATCTTTTAATTTCAACGACATATAATATTTGATGCTGATATGAATCTTGTAAAGGGAAAACAAATCTAAAGGACACCTTGTCGGCAATACATAAATAATAAGCGACCTATCAATGCAGAAAGGGTTTAGTGATGAGTAGTCAAAAGAGTTTGATACTTCAGAAATTATGCAAAAGCAACATACAGCGGTTACCCAACTTTCAAAATCGTCGGAAGGTATATAATCAGTTTCTCATAAAGCAAATAACATGAGCTTTGAAGTTGATATGTTTTGTTTTAACGATTATAAAAATATAAAATGCGTTAAAAATCTAATTTATTTTTGGGAGAATTAGATAGGAAGACCTATATAGAATAATATTTATTGGAAATGACTGTAAAAATTGTAATTATTTAGAAGGACCAATTACCAAAATATAAATTTAGAAATACTAAATTGCCTTTGAAAGTGATTTAATTTTTTTTCCCACCAAAATTACTACGCCAAAATCATCATTTTTTAACCTTAACTAATATCCACGTAATCATATCATTTTATCATTTAATTATTACTCGTAAGGTAGATATTGGCCCTTTAACCCTTTTATATCATTAATTTTTTTTTCTTGATTTACATAATTTTATATAAATCAGGGGGAAAAAAAAGCTCTATCAAAGGAAATTTATCAACCAAAATAAAAAATTAAATGCATTTCATATCTTATCATTATATAATTTAGTTATTCTGGTAACATAGATATTGGACCTTTAGCCCTTTTATATCATTAATTTTTTTCTTGATTTATATGTAAATCTAGAAAACAACTCTATCAAATAAACTTTATCAACCAAAATAGAAAATTAAACGCATTTTTATCCGATTAGAACTAGTTGTGTAGGCTCAAATAACAAAAGTAAAACATTACTATATTGTATCAAAAATTGAAATACAATAATGGGCGTCTGTTGACACTGGAAGGCACGTTCCTGTTGAACATGACCCTCTATATATATATATATATATATAACATTTCTTTAATGTTTATAATAAATTATAACAAATTTTGAGTTTTTGCTAAAATCATATATTGTTTCAATCAAAGTTGTGTCAATTTTAAAAATAAAATTATAATTTTGACAAAATTGAAAGATGTTTATGTTATTTTTTCTATAAATATCTATGATGAGAGAAATTGTGTTTAATTTAATTAAATTTAGAAATTCATATTAGTTTTAAACATAGGATGTGAGAGAAAATGTACAAGGTTTAATTAGGGACACTTTAGTATTTTTAAATTTTTATTTTATTAATTGGTCATTCTAAATAATTACAACTTTTACGGTCTTTTTCAATAAATATTATTTGCTATAGTGCTTGATTTTAATTTTCCCTTTATTTTTTAATCAACTTGGAGGTGTCTGATCACATGCATCGCATGCAACATGACACGTATGGATTAATGAAATATGACACAAGTCTTTAGATCTCTCGGGGCAGAAGTTATTGCCGCGTGGAAACGGCGAGGGAGGCTTTTTAATTTAATTAGTAATGATATTGAAACATTTGGGTTGGCGGTAGGAACGGTGGGCTTAAAAGCCTATCTAACTTTTTAAAAGCCCAAAGTAGGAAAAAAATCGGGTTGTAAATGGTGATTTGTGTTTGGATTTGGGTTTGACTTTTTGTAGAAGTGGTTTTTCTTAACTGATAAGTGTTTGGATTATTATTTGAAAAGTCGGTTAAGATGGAAAATGAGCGAAAAGGGCATTAATCATATTAAATACTACTATACATATTACTTGTATATATTATGATAATAAAAATTTTAATTTCAAAATATTAATTTGGAAAAAAGTTAAATGATTATTAAAAAAATATTTATCCATCCAGTAGGTGTGAATGATCCGCCTTGTCGTTCTTTTTTCAGAATTTGGTCAATACATTGTTAGAGGAAAATTCTTGTGCATCTGTCATCCCAACATATTCTACTTTTGTCCGTGCTCATATTGCTATCGGTAATTGCTATGTAAATAATCGGTAATTAACAAAAACATATACTTACTTTATAATAAAAATAGTAGAAAATGCATACTGAATTTAAATGTAATAATAAATAATAGCAATATAAAAAAAAATGTAATATACTTGATTTAATCTACTCCTTACTTTCCTTTTCGTTGGGTTTATTTGTTTCTTTAAACATATATATACTGTCATTAATTGTTTTTAATAAAAGTTAAACTTTACGTAAAGACGTTACCTATAAATAATTACCGGGGCATTTGTTTCTTGGATTTTTATGACTCAAGTTGAATCTTAGATTGTGTTGGCCAAGACAAAATTGCATATAGACACAAAGCTCAAACTAATTAAATAAGAAAAACATGTGATTAAATTTTAAAACTGAACAAAACTCAAACTAATCAAATAAGAAAATAATACACAATTCTAATCCTGAAATAACTTTGGACATAGGCATCTTTCGTAACTCAAACAAATGTAATTTGCATCATCTACGTAACTCAAATTAGAGCAATAACTTTGGACATAGACATCTTTTGTAACTCACCTACAATCGTGGCTTGTGAGCAATATCCCGCTACAAAATGGATAAAGAACAAGAAATTAAAATTCAAGGAACAAGGTAGTTTATATATGTGTATGTAAAACAAAGACCCAAAGACACCAAACACGAAAAACATGACAGAGACCCAAAGACCAGCCACCCAAATCAAACACACCAAATGTAGCATCAATCATCAAAATTTCTTCTGGGTAAATCAGAATTAAATATGTTGAGAATGCCTGACAATGGCTAGCATTCTCAAGAATGCCATGGGCATTCTTGAGAATGCCTTAAGGCATTCTCAATGTAATGCCTTAAGGCATTCTCGAGAATGCCTTAAGGCATTGAAATTCAATGCCTAATAGGAAGAAGGCAGGGATATTGTGAGGGTGTTTAGAGAACAGAGGGAGAAAGTTTTGAGGAAACCACAAACCTGAAGAAGCTTTTTCAAGTGCTTGGGCTGATCGACTGATTCCGACCGAGTGTAGAGCGACGGCCTCTTCCGCTAGCGAGAGATCGGAGACGACGAATTTAGCACAGGTGCAATGGATGGAGCACGAATCTGCTATTTGAAGACGAGAATGGATCTGCGATGACGTGACGAGCTGCGAGAATCTCGGGCTTGATTAGACGAGACAAGCACGCGAACCGGTACGGGACGGCCGAGACGGAGAGATTCCTCCGCTGGACAAAGGGAAATTTGAGGATGCATGGAGTCAACAAGCGATGATCCGGGCACGAGGAAGCGGGATGTGATGGAGAATCTCGATCAATTTCGGAAGGCACGCGATGTACGGGCGATTCCGGGCTTTTCGAAGGCATGCGAGGTACGGGGGAGATTCCAGGGCAATTTCGGGCGAATCCAAGGCAAAGGGAAACTAACGATGGTTCGTCCAGTGCGTCTAGTTGAAAGCTTCAATTTGGGGCTTCAATTAAGCTCGATAGCGTTTGGTTTACAGTCAGAAGCCCAGCCAACGTACTGGGTAGTCCAAACAACACAAGTAGACTTTTTGTTCTACTAGTTCAGTGGCTTAAAAGCCACTTTGAAATATTTATTCTAAAACGCCAAAAAAAAGAAAGCCAAACGGGCCCATTATTTATCCTCATGGATCTTTTTAATTTTAATATACATATACACACAAACATCAAGATCAACTTTTCAAATATTCTGATATTAAAAATTGAGAATAATTAATAAAACGGAGCCGGCTTTGATCCTTTGCGCCCTCCCGTCCGTTGCCCTCCTTTGTGCCAAAATGGTGCCATTTTGGGCCAAAGGAGGGCAGGTGTGCCTTTTAAAAAAAAAAAAAAAAAATCAGGTTACTGATTGATTGGTACTAAAATGATACTTCATGATACTTAATGATAGTGAAAAAATACTTCATGATCTTGAAAAACTATTTTAGGATCCTAAAAAAATATTTCATGATATTGATTAGTACTAAAAAGATACTTGAGGATACTAACTAGTACTAAAAAATAGTTCATGATCTTACAAAATTATTTTATGATCTTGAAAAAATATTTCAGAGTATTGACTAGTACTAAAAATATAATTCAGGATATTTTTTAGGATCCTAACATAATTTTTTAAGATCATAAAGTATTTTTTTGATCATTCGTATCTTAAAATATCTTTTTAGAACCAGATCGAAGAAAGGACAATATTTTTTTTTCAAATAAAAAAAGCACAACTGCCCTCCTTTACTCCAAAATAGCATTGTTTTGACATAATAGAGGGGAACGAGAGGGCGCAAAAGACCAAAACAGTGTTCAAATAAAGGGCCTGTTTGGGAACTCATCTGATGGGATAATAAGTCCATCAAAAAAATTATGAGTGTTTGGGATATGTTTTTCTTTGATGGGCTTCAACCTATAATGGGGTTTTTTTCTTTTTTGAAGCCACAACCCCTAGCTTCTAATCACATCAAATGCTTCTCCATCAATTTCACATGTGGGCCCATCTGTTAAATGACCGTCCACCCGCCCCCCAAGTCATGCTTCTCTCCTATGTTCTCCTGTTTTTTTTTTTTTTCTTTCGCCTGCTCTCCTCTCCTCTCCTTCCACGGTGATAGCTGAAGCAATTAATTCGAATTCTCAGCAATTAATTGGAGAGCAAAGAATTGTCGATGGTGAGCAGGGAATTGGCGGTGGGAGGAGTAAAGCTGCGAGCTACCTCCTGTTCTCCATATTAAATTCCCGACCAACCTCCTCAAATTCATATCAGCTACCTCCTTTCCTCTTCAATTCATAGTCGACCTACCTCCATATTCAAATTCTCCTCTTCCATATCCCGACCCACCTCCTCAAACTCAAGTCGCCGTTGAGACCGAAATTCGTTAGATCTTTTCTTCTTCTCCATTGCGTTGCCGTTGATCTCGCCAAATCCTTGTCTGACCGTGATACTTCTCCATTGTGTCGCCATCGATCTCGCCGATAAAACCGTAATTTATCGGATCCTTGTTCTTCTTCATTTTGTTTCCTTTCTGCATTTACTATTCTTCATCTGATTTATGCTCTGCTTTGCTCTTGTCCTTGTCAGATCTTTTTTAAAACCGTAATTTATGCTCTGTATAAATTTGGTAGCCATGAGAGGTTTAGCTGTATAAATTTATTCTTTCTTAATTTAGCTGTGTATTGCCTCCATTAGCTGTGTATAAATTTATTCAGCTTTCTGAAGTTTCAATAACCTGCTATGTTACTTTATGTTATACTTAGTTTATTTTGCTGGATCTATGTATCTGATTGCTATTTTCTCGTCTCAGACATATCTTCCCTTCTTAAACTTATGTGCATTTTGAATTGTAAATAAAAGCTGGATATGGGGTGGGGGCGAGTGGTTTGATTATGTCATTAGTCTTATTCTTAAATCTTAAACGGTAGTAATTCATTGTGCATCAATCTCTAAAGTCCAAACATAGATCCGTATTCTGTATGGGAAGCACCATTTAAAACTCCATTTAAAGCTTGCCACATGAATCGTGATCCAATTCTGGCTAAGAACTTGTACGGGCCTAATAGACTCAATATTTTTTAACTTGGCCCTTTTTTCTTCAGCTGGACAAAAAAGTTATCTTATCTCTCATCAGTCATAAAATGGGAATCTTTATAATTTCATCTGTTTGGTGGAGATAAGCTTGCTCTCTTGTTTCCATTTTGCTCCTTCATGCTGGATGAAGTTGTGCGCTCGAGACTCCAATTATGAACTTCACCCATCCACCTGATGGTATATATCTGACATCCTTACTTCAATTACATTAATTTTAGTCTTTATTTCACATTTTCTATAATTTAACAATGTCATATGAATGTCAACATTTATCAGGGAAATATTACTTGGTCAACGCTGGCTATCCAACACCAGTTAGATATATTGGTCCGTATAAACGTGAGCGTTATCATCTTCGAATTTAGGTGATGTCGATTTGAAATCCGAACAAGTACTTCAATTTTTATCATTCAAGTTTGAGGTGCACGATAGAAAGGATGTTTGGAGCCGGAAGAATAGGTTTCATATCTTGCAAAATATGCCCCCATATAGCTTTCGAACACAAGTCCACATAGTTTGCGCAACAATGACGATACATAATTTTATCCAGAGATATTCCCAAAATGATGTGGTATTTGATCAAGTTGAAGAAGGAAATATGGGTGATGAAAATAATGATGATCCACTTGATAAAGCATCCTCATCAAAACAAATGAATCATCTTAAGTGATTAAATCAGAAATCAACTTGTAGGGATTAGATTTATTTAAGCACTTCATTGTGTTGTAATTTTTTTAATGGTAATTTTACTATTTTATTCAGCAAATTTATATTTAATTTTAATTTTTTTTTTATCTCAAATTATCACATTTTATACAACACATATATGTGTGTATGAATTTGATTCATGCTCTTTTCAATCATTTTCCATCTCATTTATCTTTTTAAAAGCTATATCAAACAAGTTCCCATCAGAAACAAAAGTCACTTCTGCTACCGTTATCCCAAACACAAATCACAAAAAAAAAAAAAAGTCCATCAGGAAAAGTCCCTAAAAAACAAAAGCCACTTCTCCCACCGCTTATCCCAAATATAGTCAAAACATCTAACACTTGGAGTTGTATGATCACAAGCATCGCATGCAACATGACACGTATGGTTTACTTAAATATGACACGATAAGTCTTCAGATCTCTTATGGCAGAAGTTATTGCCCGTGGAAAGGGCTACGGAGACTTTTTAATTTAATAAGTAATGATATTATTTATCCTTATGGATCTTTCTTATATATATCATTGTCTCCTTTTTTTTTTCTTAAAAAAAAAAAAACGTATCTACGAGGATTTTCGTAATTTTATTTTTCGTCCTCAAATAGGTGCCATACGATATATTAGTTATGAAGTCATGATTGATTACCATCACTACTTTGCATACGGCAGACCTAAAATCATAAACTGTAATTAATTTTTTTTTAATTACATATCAAGTTTTTGAAATATGAATATCAAATAGGATGAAGTATACAATATTTTAACATATACATGCATTTTCCTTTTCTTTTTGCCAAATATAACGCCAGCGTGATTAATTTATAAGTATGCTTTATATCAAAGCCAGCATGTTTTTTTTATTAAAAAAAAAAAAAAAAAAAAAAAAAAAAAAAAAAAAAAAAAGGCCAGCATGGGCAATGAGTTGGCGACTTGACTTGCATGTGGTTTAATCATCAATACAAAATGCCTGTTTGGAATCAACGTTAGGAGAGCGTTAGGAGCGTTAGCGGTAGAGTTAATGGGCGTTGGAGAAAAAGCTCAATGGTGTGTTTGGGTGGCGCGTTAAGTTCTGGACTTAACATCAAAAAGCTCAAAAAGCGTTAAGGAAAAAGCTCGTAACCCAACTTTTTCCATAACGCTTTCTCAACTTTTTTGACGTGGGCCCCGCCACTTCTACCACTATCAATCCAAACACAAATCATTATCTATAACCCGACTTTTTCCCACCGAGCTTTTTTAAAGTCGGATAGGCTTTTAAACCATCAAGCTTTCCTACCGCCAACCCAAACAGCCCAAAGAAAATTATTTATATGCGTTACCAATAATGGGTATTGCTTTCAATGAACCATAATACTCCCTCTTTTCCACGATAGTTAATTTATTAAATTTTTGTTAAATTAGATAAATAAATTTACCTATATTAAATGAAGATTTAAAAAGAGATCGAGAAATATAAAGAGTCACATTGAAACATTAATTATAAGGATTATGAAATTGAAAAATAAACATTAATTACTAATCTTCAAATAACTTATATTATTATGAACTAAATTTTTTTCTAAAAATGATTTATATTGTAAATCACATCAATAGTAAATATCAATACTTCCTCTTGTTTTTATAATAGGGAACCTTCTTGAATATGTTATTGATTCCTTTTGATAAGACATATGCTAGCTTAGTTTTAAGATACATTAAACATTTTATTTACATACATGACCATATCTGATCGATAAGACTAGTGAGTGTTTGGTGTAGTTAATAAGAATATTAATATTGAACATCAACTGAATTTTATGATAAATTTAAAGTTTTTATTATTTTTGTTGATGTGAATGAGTTATAAGTGATTTATAATATATATACAATCATGGAGGTGTTGTAAAGTTAATATTCTATATAAATTGGCAAATATAGCATGAGATACAAATTTTAATTTATGGCAAATTTAGCAATATCTATCTACTCATATGCCACTTGACTACACGATGCAATTTCATTCACACACACTGACACACATATATGCACATATATTTTTATTCCTGGTCTTTTGGAGACCAATTAAAATATCCCGACACACACGTTTCATAGGTGCTTTAATTTCCACTGAAAATTACTTATAATTTTATAATACCAACTTTTCGTTAACATCATATGAAGGGGTACAAATTCGTTAACAAATTCTACTTTAAGTGTATTCCCTTTTAATTTATTATCTGTCAAAGAAAGTATTCCTATTTATTTAAATTCTCTTAATTAAATATATTATAAGAGGGCAAGCCAGAATGGCTTGAGAAAAGATATAATTAATAAACAAAAATGAAGGACTTGATGCGATTAATGGAAGACGAAGAACATGCACATCATTAAACAAAGACCATAAATGTTGTTAGTCCAGTTGTTGTTCCATGTGCCCACCATATATACCCGCAACGACAACGACAAGCTTTAGTTATTATCTCTCTAGAGATTGGTTATATGAATCGTACGTAACTATTGTGTTAAATAACTTTAATTTATTGAGTTTTTTCCCTGATCATACTGTTACTCATGACTCCTTATGCGTTGAACTACCTTCTTTATTATCGCATCTAATAGTTTTCTTTGAACGTTTCTTAATACAAACACAAGGTGTTGCTTCATAACTTACAACTAAATGCTCATTTATTGACAAGAAGGTATTCAAATTTTGATAAGTAACTTTCTTTCATGTCGTCATTTACTTAAAATCCGCATATTGACTTGTGAACAGGATATATGAGAATGAAGACTGGATCTTGGGCATTTCAGGCCTCCATGAAATTTACAAGAAAATTACACATACACACATGTATATAAATGTTTAGTTGAACATTTTTCCATATGAATATATATATCGATCTTTTCATTATGGGATAAGTTATTATGACTTGAAATTTCAATGAATTAATCTTATTATATTTTCATAGTTTCAAACTGGTTAATTCGCCATTAGTTAAGATAGATCTTGTTTCATGATGAGTAACATTAGAGCTTACACTATGTGGTTGAGGTTATTAAATCCGGGCGGCAATTGAACTGGTCAAGGTATTGGGTCAAAACCCAGTGAGTCAAATCAGAGCTAACTTGGACTAAACCTAGGGTGAGAAAGTGAAGATTCTAAAAGGGTTATTTATATGAAATTCTGAATAAAATTTTTAAAAAATGATTTTTTATTTTATTTTAAAAGATTGAACTGTCCAACCCCACGGACCAAGCCGGTTAGCCGTTTTACGTCGACCAATCGACCGCCTGGTCCAGTTTATGATAACACTACTATGTGTACATTTCAAAAATTCTATATATAGTTAAATTATCTATATAATAGATGCTTTCTATACATTAATTGAAGGAATTGAACTCATACACTCATATTTTTTGGTTGGGTTTTTCTCATTATCTATTTTCTCATCATCCTTCATAATCTATAAATCATGTCCGTCCAATTAAATTTGAAAGGTAAAAAATGAGTCACGTCATCAAGTTATCACTCCTTTAACTTTTCTCTCATCTTCTCAATCAGCGGTCCATATTAGCCCCTCTTCCCAATCAATGGTTGATATATATAGGCTTATAAGAGATTATGAGAAATTGAGATAATGAGAGGATCTCCTCCTATAATTTTTATGAAAGGTCAAACTCACAACCTCTTACTTAAGCCGACTTAAAGAGGTACTTAGTGTCCATTAATCTTGATTTTTAATTAGTGTATCAAACTTCAATATTGAACCCTCTTGCCAATAGTTTTCTTCTTCTCGAGCAAATTATATATTGTCCATTTATATAAGAAATGTTTAAGAATATTTATTTGCCTTAATACAAAAACTTGACAAAAATTTTAATGAAAAATTAAGGTTTGATTTTCACAGATACCCTTAATAATTTAGCTATGTCACTAATTAATTAAATTGAAAATTAAAAATTAGAATAAAGGTTAACTTTTTTAAGAAATTTTTTGAAATGTTACAATAAATTTGACAGAATACAAATTTTCAGCTAATTTTAACTGATTCGATTAAAAGCTTTATATAAAAATGATCAGAGGAATATATATTTCTATTATACGTCATGTATGATTATGTTTGTTATTATGTATGATTTTTTTTTCTATTTAGAATTCAGATTATATAGTTGTCCATTGAAAGAATAAATAAAGTTTGACACAAATCAATTCATCATCAGCTGATGTAATGGTTTTGTAGACCATAAAATTATAGTTTCTAAAATACTCTCAATGTATTCTCCGAAACATTTTTTTAAAGAAAAATAAGTCTTTGTAATTTATATCTATTTTTATTTTAATTCCTATAATTAAAATTTTGTAAAAGCAGTCTTTATACTTTTAACGCGTTGCTACTATACCAAGGTTAATTTTTATTCTCTAAATTGACCTCATTTTTCTGTAAACTAATTTACTTGACTTATTAACTGCTATATAATCTAATAATACACACAAGTATTTGTGAGAGAGGTCATAGCATATACTGTAATTAAGTATTTTTTAGTTTTCCTAATCCTTTTAAGTTAGTCAATAAGTTGATGCAACTAATAATGGAAGACAAAGAATATGCACATCATTGCGTGTATGGTGGGCACATGCAATAACAACTAGACTAACAACATATATGGTCTTTGTTTAATGATGTGACATGCAATGACAACAAGCCCTAATTATCTCACTTGGGTTGGCTATTTGGATTGTATAAAGTTATTATGCTCAATAATTTTATTGGGCGTTTCCCCTGATCTTAATCATCTGGTTCAGAAGACTCCTTCCTGCTTGAACTTTTTACCCTCTTTATTCACATCTAATGACATTTTTTGAATATTTCTAAATCATCCCAAATGAATTCTTACTTTTTCTTTTCAACAGTTATCACTCCAACTCTTACGCGTATATAAATGCAAGTACAAGATGTGGTTTTATAACTTACAAGTTACAAATAAGGCCTCAGATATTGACAACAAAGTGTTCAAATCTTGATAAGTAACTTTCTTTAAGGTCGTCATTTACTTAAAATCCGCATATTGACTTGTGAACAGAGAGGGTATAGGAGACTTGGTCTTGAGGATGTCACGCCTCCATGAAATTTACAAGAATATCACAGAAATATATAGAAATGTCTAGCTGATCATTTTTTTCCATATGAATGTCTCGATCTTTTCTATATGTAATAAGTTATTATGACTCAAAATTTCTATGAATTAATCTTATTATATTTCGATACACCATGATCACTCTTGCTGGGAACTTTAATTTCCTTAGTTTCAAACTGGCTAGTCATTAATTAAGCTTTAAGATTGTTAGAGTTAAGAAGGGTAGTATAGTAAAACTGTATAAAGTGGTTAGGTAATTATGTATAAATATAAGGTCACGTACTGTGTGGTTGGTTCTTATCTTGAGAACCTATATGTAAACATTCTTTTTCAATTAATATCAAGCAATGGTTCTGCTTCTCTCTATGGGTTAAGTTTTACATTTAACATGCTATCAAGCAATGATCTAGTTGATCCTGCTATACTTGCTAAAAGTACACAACCTATTACGAATCCTGATCCTGATATGCATGAAACTGACCCTGTAATATCTCCTGATGCAACTGAACAGCAACATGAACAATTAAGGGTAAGATCCACAAGAGAACGAAGGCCTCCAATATGGTCTAATGATTATGTATGTTCTTTGTCATTGTGTGAACATGAACAGAAGAAAAATGAGAAATGCTTATATCTTATTGCCAATTATTTAGATTACACACATGTCTCTACACAACATTTGGGTTTTCTGTGTTCTATTGATCCTATTGTAGAGCCAGCATCTTATGAAGAAGCAGTAAAGAGCCCAACATGGATTGAAGCCATAGAGGCTAAAATGAATGCCCTGGTAGCCAACAAAACGTGGGACTTAGTTCCCTTACCTAAAGGTAAAAGACTCATAGGATGTAAATAGGTTTTTAAGGTAAAGTTCAAATCCGATGGCACTATAGACAAATACAAAGCACGTTTAGTGGCTAAGGGATATAGTCAACAAGAAGGGATAGATTATCATGAAACTTTTTCTCATGTGGTAAAAATGCTTACTGTTCGGACTGTTTTAAAAATGGCAGCCATAAATAAGTGGTCATTACATCAAATGGATGTGTATAACGCATTTTTGCAAGGAGACCTTGATGAGGAAGTATATATGCAAGTTCCTCAAGGGTTCAATGGTAAGGGGGAGCACTTGGTGTGTAAATTAAATGAGTCCCTCTATGGTCTCAAACAGGCATCAAGACAATGGAATCAAAAACTAACTGAAGCACTAATAAAAGGCGGTTTTAAACAGAGTAAACATGATTATTCATTATTTACTCTTAATCGGACTGATGGTATTGTAGTTATTCTTGTTTATGTTGATGATTTGCTTGTGACAGGTAGTTCAAAGCAAGGTATTGCAGAAACAAAGCAACTACTGCATAATCATTTTAAGATTAAAGATCTTGGTATAATGAAGTATTTTTTTAGGAATAGAAGTTGCAAGGTCTAATAAAGGCATTATATTGTCTCAAAGGAAATATACTCTTGATCTCTTGTCTGAAACAGGTTTAAGTGGGTGTAAACCACTGAATGTGCCTATGGCACAAACTTGAAGTTGCTGCCTTACCGAGAAGGGAAAGATAAACCTGATATCTTGCTTAAAAACTCGGATAGATATCGAAAACTCATGGGTAAGTTGTTGTATTTGGTAATGACAAGAGCTAATATATGTTTTTCTGTGCAGAACTTGTCTCAATTCATGCAACTACCCACTAAGGCACATATGGCAGCAGCACTTAACATAGTGCGTTATCTCAAAGGGAGTCCAGGATTGGGGATATTGATCAGCTCAAAAGGTCCTCTTCGGTTAGAGTGCTTCTGTGACTCCGATTGGGCGTCTTGTGCTGTGACCAGAAGATCAATAATAGGATATCTTCTCAAACTTGGTGGATCTCCAATCATGTGGAAGAGCAAGAAGCAGAGCACGGTGTCAAAGTCCTCTGCAGAAGCTAAGTATCGGGTACTTAGCATGGCTGTGTCTGCAATAGTGTGGGTTTGTGGTTTGTTGAGTGACTTAGGGATTTGGCATAGTGAGCCGGTAGATGTGTTTTGTGATAGTCAAGCGGCCATACACATTGCCGCTAATCCTGTATTTCATGAGCGTACGAAGCATATTGAGATAGATTGTCATTTTGTTAGAGAAAAGTAGCAACAGAAATTAATTGATTTAAAGCACATTCGCTCTCAAAATCAGCAAGCTGATATGTTTACAAAAGCTGTAGGAGGAGATATACAAAGAAAGTTCTTACGCAAGTTGGGCACTATGGATGTATTTAGTTGCCAACTTGAGGGGAGTGTTAGAGTTAAGAAGGGTAGTATAGTAAAACTGTATAAAGTGGTTAGGAAATTATGTATAAATATAAGGTCATGTACTATGTGGTTGGTTCTTATCTTGAGAACCTATATGTAAACATTCTTTTTCAATTAATATCAAGCAATGGTTCTGCTTCTCTCTATGGGTTAAGTTTTACATTTAACAAAGATCCTGTTTATTGAGGGGTAAATTTAGAGCTTACACTATTTGCACATTTTAATAATTCTCTATAGTTGAAGACTTAAAGTATCTATAATAGATGCTTTTTATGATATAATCATTTCATATTTGATAGTTGGTACTAACGGTTAACTTTTTTTTTACTCTATCCTTTGCCCAACCAAAGAACTCATGTTCAGGTAAAGAAACGAAGGAACTCACGCTATTATCATATCTGGGGAAGGTCTTGATTCTTAATTTATGTATCAAACTTCAATAAGAACCTCTTCTTATCGAGCACAATATACTGCCCACTTGTTTAAGAAATATTTTAATTTGGCTAAAGTCTACTTTTAGTCCTTTAAGTTTTACATAAGGCATACTTTTGGTCCCTTAACTTTATAAAGTATATTTTTGGTCCTAAAATTTAACAGATTAATGTTCTTAAAACGGAAAATGTTGAGTAGCGAACTCAAGTGATGACGAAAAACATTTAATTACACAAATTTTATATATTATTCAATGGGAAAAACATTTCTCATGTTGTAGGAGAAGTGTTTTCTCATGTTACATACACATGAAATGGTGGGACCCACATATATATATATATATATAATTAGCATTATATATCATCATTTCATGTGTGTGGAAGGTCAAACTTGCAACCTTTTTCTTAAACCCATATTTTAAATTTAAGATTAATATTATTTAAGTTACATAGTTATGATTCTTAATTTCTGCATCAAACGATTCAATTTTTAAGACTCTTCTTTATCGAGCACAATATATACTGCCCACTTGTTTAAGAAATATTTTAATTTTAGGAAACTTCTTTCCCTTGATAAAGAAACTTTACAAAATTTAATGAATAGCTAATAATGTGTGATTTTCACAAATACGCGTAATAATTTAGCGATCTCTCCAATTAATTATATTGATAATAAAAAATTAAGAATATAGATTAACTTTTGTTAAGAAAACTTTGAAATGTTACAATAAATTTGACAGAATACAATTTTTCAACTAATTTTAACTTATTCAGGTAAAAACAAAACTAATTTTAACTGATTGGTTTAAAAGCTTTTTTATAAAAAAATATCAGAGGAATACATACTTCTTCGGTTACATTATCTAATCTATAGAATAATCAATAATCAATGCTATGAGATTTTGAGGGTGTAATCTACCGATTCTATTTATAAGTCCAAATTATATAATTCTTAGATACTAAATAAAGTTAGTTAACCCAAAAAATATGGACTAAATTGATAAAAAAAAAAATCTTTTTTTTTTCTCATTTATGAATGAGTATTTTTCACATTTTTCTTCTCTCTCTAACTTTTGATGGGCAAAATTATAATAATCTCATTTATTATTTTAAAAGTGGATTTATAATAAGGACCAAATTTGTTTTTTCCAAAGTTAACATATAAATTGGATCAGAGTTGTAGGGAACAAGTATCATATTTGTTATGTGTGATTTTTTTTTTCTTTTTTTTTTCCTATTTAGAATTCAGATTATATACTTGTCCATTGAAAGAATGAATAAAGTTCAATACAAATCAATTCATCATCTGATATCGTAAACCATGGAATTATAGTTTCTAAAACCGAAAAAAAATTTGGGGGTCCTTATAGTTCACCCAGTTTTTAATCAAAGTCCCTAAACTTTTTTATTTTTTTCTTTTCATTAGATCCTTTTAGTTTCCACTGTTATATTTCTTACCCCTTCTCCTTTAAAACCGTTAACAGTGTTAGGAATTTCTGTTAAAGTGTGCTGACATGGCAAAGAGTTGAATTACTTAAACAATCTGGACTCTTACTAAGCATTTATTTGAGGGAAAAAAAAAAAGGGAGAATGACTTTTAAGTTTCAACCAAGAAAAATAATATATTACTCCTCTATTCAATTATAAAAATTAGTTAAATTTTTTGGAGAGAAAAAGTTAATTAAATTACTTTAAAGATTTTTATTTTTATTAGTTTGTAATAAACTAATATATAATCTGAATATTTAATATATAAATAACTAACTTATTCACTTGTTAATCTTAATTATGCATAGTAATAAGTTCTATAGTTGTTAATAATAATTGATTCACTTGTTAATCCCCATATTCACTTGTCAATAGAGACTATTTTTATATTATTTCCTTTAGTTAAGACCTAAAAGTCATTCTCCCAAAAAAAAAATTAGCCATCATCATCGTTAAACTTTCGAAGATATGATTAAGGGATTTACAAAGCTTTTGGTTCATTGTTGAACCTTTTGATTTGCAAATATGCTTCGTAGATGAAAAACTGGAAATAATTCTTTTTTTTCCCCTTAATTTTATGCTTCTTAGGGTTGATTATGTAGATTTTTTTGGTTGGCTTTTAATCTGTCAATTGGGCCTGAATAAATACGCCTTGTGAATAAATTAATGAACTTTCAGATATTGTACAATAATTTGATTTCAAACGTTCGGGTAAAAAAATTAATTCTTTTCAGACGTGGATAAGTTTTTTCTCCATAAATGCTGAGTAAGAGTCCAAACAATTAAAATAGTCCAACTCTTTGTCACATCAGCACGTTCAGAATTCAATTCTTAACACCGTTAAACTTGATTTAACGGTGTTAAAGATGAGGAACTAACGGATATAATGATAAAAACTAAAAGGACCCAATAAAAAAAAAAAAAAAAAAAAAAAAAAAAAAAAAGCCTAAGGAGCCCAAGTCCTATTTTTGAATTATTATCATTTAATTATAAACCTTAATGAAGAAAATAAGACATGTGATCATCTGTGATTGGAGAACCTGAAGTAATGGATATAAGAAACTTAAGTATCGTGCTTTCTAAAATGCTCTCAAATCTCCGTGTATCCTATTGATCATATTTCTTTTAAAAAAAAATAAGTTTTTGTAATTTATATCTATTTCTATTTTAATTCCTATAATTAAAATTTTGTAAAAGCAGTCTTTATACTTTTAAAGCGTTACTACTATATTAAGTTTAATTTTTAGACCCTAACTGGCACCCATAGATTAGTTGTCCGAATTTAATTTTACCAACTTGGCTAACGAAACAGTTTTTTATAACAGTTTACATAGCTGCTACATGCAAATAATTCTTTTTAACATTATAGACCCAATTGGAAATAACCCTTCCAAAAGCGTTTTGTACAATCATACGGACTAATACTTAAGACCTTATGCTTAAATGGCTAAAATCAGGGTTATTAAACCCAGACCGGATTAGATGGTTTGGCTTGGAAACCAAGAATCGTCGTAAACCAATTTAACCTCAAGTTAGCTCTAATCACCTATTGATCTTAACCCAAGATCTTTAACCGGTTTAAAGACCAATCCGGTTTTAATAACCTTGACTAAAACCCATTTCATTAGGACTAATGACAATTGGTCAAAGGCAAATAATTCTTAAACACAAAGCTCCAACATTTCTAGGCGGAAATAAAAAATGCTTTACAATTGAGACTTTAGAGGACTATTGAATATGATTTCTCCTCAAATCACTTGATAACCAACATGATTTAAGAAATAAAATAGCATATCATAAGAGACTGGATTGTTCCTTTCAAGCTTATGTTTAGAACAACAAACAACTGCCTCAAATGGATGTTGCATATCATTAGAGATTGGATTGGTAACAATGTTTTATGAAAGTTTCATAGCATATGCACATTAGTATAATTATGTTGCTTCACATTCAAACACTTCAATAATTGGAAAATTCATATTTCCAAAGAACTTTCAGTATTCCCAGTTGACTAGGAAGTATAAGCAAACAGTCAAATGCTACTAAGTTAACATCAACAATCCCAAATGATTAAATACTTTTGTTTCCAGAATTGCATTCACATTTAAACTAAAGATTATACTCCAAAATGCATACAGAATCAAAATGCAGTGCGGCAATATGAAAATCAACACGATGATATTCAAAATATAAGGATTAAAATCAGCTACTTTCACTTCAGCCCAGGCAAAAGTTCCAAAATACAAAAATATCAGGCATTTAGCCACCAAGTTTAACCTTCAATTCACTAATCAAAATTTAAATTCATCTCATATTTGACAAGGAGGAAATGCCATCAGACCCTTTCTCTGGCTTTAGATGACACATTACAGATTCACAACTGACTACCCTTTCCCAGTAGGCACTTTCAACAAACAAATAGAAATTATTCTCTTCACTGAACCGGTAAGCCGATTGAAAATATAGATTCTGGTGACATACCTAGAATAGAAGGGTAAACAGAATTAGGAAAAAAAAAAAAACCCCTAAAAACAACACAGTAAGGTTTTAGGGAGTGGGGGTTTCATCTTCACCATCATCTTTAGTAGTGTCATCTTTAACTGGCTTCTCTTGAACCAGGACACGCCCAGTTAGAGCATCAACAGGGCGTGTATCTCGTGGTCCACCTTTACGCTCCATTGCCACCATTGGTGGTGGGGGCAGTAACCCTGATCGGTAGAGTAGACGCTGTACAGGATCCGAAGGTTGGGCTCCAACAGAAAGCCAATACCTGGGGAAGAGGCAAGAGATGTCAATGCTGTAGAATAGCAATTGACATTTATGTTCCAAAGCAGGCAAAAAAAACATTTATGTTCCAAATAATTCATATAGAAGAAGTTGGGCTAATAGCCAATCAACTGAAGGAAAAAAAACATATTCTTCTTAGTAACTGCTTAAATTAACTATGAAATGTGTAATAGAAATCAAATAAAAATACTTACTTCACTCTTTCGAAGTTTAGACCCATTCTTTTTGCATTATCTTGCCCTGTACAGAAGTAATGTAAGTTGAAAAGAATTAAATGGTATCATTCGAACCATCTATGAACTTTCTCATCGCTAAATAATAAAGAGAACATACTAACATATATAACTAGGCATGTGCACCAATTTTCACTGGGGCTAGAGTCTACTAAATTCAAAAGAAGGGGAAGGAACAACCATTATCACCACCACCACCAAAGATTTTGCCTGGGTTTGAGTAAGCTAACCCTTTCCATTATAATTTCATTTTAGGAAATTCTATTGGCATTCATAACTCAGATTCTTATTCCCAATGACTTCTTGAAAGCGGAGGTTAACCTTCCTAATCATCAGAAGAGTGAAGTGAAAACATCTGATTGATCCAGTGTCATTGTGTGCACCTACCAAAACATCATAACCCATCCCAATGGATATCAAAAACAGTTTTGTGCAGATAATTATTCACTCTTTGACCACTAGAAAGAGGTAACTAGTAAAGCTTTATTCCCAACAAACTAGTTTATACACGCTATGAGCATTTAGGTTTCGCATTTGGGAATCTAATTGCTTAAAGCCTGAAATTCCCCTCACAGTGACGACTTTCTCGGAATTCAAACAGAAACAAGAATGCTGCAATTACCGAAACCTGATCACTCCACATCCCTCATACAAAAAACACAAACAGACATTCCAAAAAAAAAAAAAAAGGAAATAAGAGAGAAGTGAGAACCTGGTAAGGGATTGTAATAACCCAAAACTTCGAGGTGCTTGCCATCTCTTGGGGATCTGCTATCGGCAGCCATGACCCGATAAAAAGGCTTGTTCTTGCACCCAAACCTCGATAATCGAATCCTTACCACCATTTTTTTCGACCTCTGTTTTACTCCTTGATATTTTGCAGGGGTAGACAATCAAACACACACAGCGTTGGCGACGAGCCGACGAGGAAGGACCCGACCTCTATCTATGATCACTTCACTGTTGATAGAGATGATAGGGTTCTTGGGTTTAACCTTTGCGTTTACCCAGCTTCGATGTCGTCTATGGTCTATCCGCAGCTAAAATTCAAAACGACAATCAAAGGTGAAATAGAAATATAAGAAATATTAAAACGCTTCAGAAATATAGTATTCAATAAATCAATATATATAATATAGATTGTAGCCGAATACTCCTTATTTCCCTCTTTTCAAAATTGCCTAAATAACACTCAACAAACCATGAAGATTTTGATGAAGAGTTGCATCTAATTGAAGAACAAGCATACTTCTGTTCTCATCTTTTACTAAAAGGGCCCACATGCTTCTGTTCTAAAGGAGCATAACCTAAAGAAGGAGATTGATTATATCATATGTGCTTTACTTGATGGCATCAACACAATTATCTCAAATAAAATAAAAATAATGATATTAATAATGATAATAAAGAATTTGGTAGGTGTATTATCATTTGAACTCATCTTTTACTAAAAGGGCCGCATGCTTCTGTTCTGTAAATGCATACTGGATCATCTTTTTACACCATTCACTTTATATCATTTGAACTCATCTTATAGTTTCTTTATGTGTATTATCTTGGAATATCAATTATGTCAATTTTCATTTAGTCGATTTAATCGTCTGTGGCAGGGGTTCCAAAACTATTTTCCTGTTTTTCACGAGTTCTTCAGCTCCCAAAAAAACTATGAATGTGTACGATTTTATGTGTGTTGATCAGACAAGGGAAACACTAAATAATCAAACTAGGAGTAAAAAATATTGACAGGAGAGACGACGCTGATTTTTTAGTGCTTGGAAACACTGAAAAATATGAGAAACAACTTACCCAAGCGAGAGACGACGCTGTGTGAATGGATCTGCAGAGTCTAGATGTACAGAGCTTGCCGACGATGTGAGAGTGGATCTCCAGAGTTTGACTATCGGATCTCTCTTTCTCGACGACAGGAGGCGTTCTGATGTTTGAGATTTGGCGAGGTCAACCGTTGAATGATACTAATTATAAAACATATTTATCATATGAGATTAAAGATAAGAGTTAAATTAATTAACTATATTCATTTTTAAAAAAATATCCTTATTTAAAAAAGAATGGAAAAAAAAAAAAAAAAAAAAAAAAAAAGCAGCCTGCACCTCTCTGCCACTCTTATCTCTAAAGCTCTTCGTAATCTCCACACAAAAAAGCCTTCCATTTAGGGGCCTGAATTTTATAAAATATATAGTTGTGTTATTAAATTATCAGTGTTTAATTATTATTGAGAAAGTATCAACAATAGTATTTTAGGAAGAAATTAACAAAAATTAGAATTTTGTCTTATAATTCAGACCAAGCTCAACTCCTAAGTGTTATCCTATAATTAAGATCAGAGTGAGTATAGTACCTATTTATTTAATTTCACCATATTAAAGAATTGATTAACTTAGCTAACATAACATATTTTTTAAAACACACTAAATAAGGAAGTGATTGAAAAATATAAAAAATAGATTTGACATTTAAGACCAACAACAACTCCCTAATTAGTTCATCAAATGACTCATAAATTCATAACAGTTTCTCTCAAAATCCGTTTTTACGTTAGTGAAATTAATGACAGCAATTATTCTCAATACGTGTGTGTGTGTTTTTTTTAAAAAAAAAAAATTGCAAATACTGGTTTATCAAAAATGAAGAGAAACTAATTGAACAAATGGTTCATATAAGAATGCTTCAGACCATACATATCACATTCATCCAACATATAAAACTGGTTTGTGAGAATTGTATATTTGTAAGTAACAATTTGATTTTAGGGTATTAGATAAGACTCCAAAGCACAAATTCTTTAATCATCATCATTCATCACTGTCAATCTTTGCCAGCATTAGATTGGTCTCACCCTTCAACTTATTCCACTAACATTGATATCACCTCAGAAACATGATCAAAAATAGAGGAAGGAGAACTTGGACCAATCAACGAGGGAAACAACAAGAACGTTGGATTCAAACCCAAAACCCAATGGATATACAACAGTTTTAATACCACTAAGCCACCAACTTGCCACGGTTTAAAAGGGCTTAAGGGGCAATTTTGCTCCCGAACGTTATCCCAACTAATTTTAACCATTAGTTGACTAAATATGATGAGTTGACAGTCCACACGTCATTTTTGTTAAGGTATAAATTTGCGCCGAAAATCTATGTGTCATCTACTTCATATTTTTTTCAAAATTAGATTTAAAACTTATAGGGCAAATTTGCATCTAAATAAAATGACATGGATGACATGTAAACTGCCTACTTAGCATGTTTGGTCAACGAACTGTCAAAATTAACTTGGATAATGGTCAGGGAAAAATTGCTCAGTTTTAGAAACTTCCAAGAGGAAAATGTGCCTCTTAACCCTTGTTAGAAATCTACTATAAATATAATATTAACTAAGAATTATATAATTATCTTTTTTTTTTTGGAAAATGATACCAATGTCCTAATTAAGGAAAATAATGTCAGAAAAGTCTCATAGCTTGTCAATGATAAATGGAATAGCTACCATTAACAAATTATAAGACTTTTTTGATATTATTTTCCTTAATTAAAAGCTTAGTATCATCTTCCCTATTCTTTTAGGGTAATTACATATTGGGCTTGGGCTTACCAATAATATTGGTTTCTCAGGTAACCCAGCCCAACCAAAGAAAAGGCTAAGAAGATTAATTTGACAATATTAATGCATAGGTGTGCGAGCAATGTGATGGTGATGTGACTGGAGCTCCGTTTTAGGGTTTTGAGTTTTGGTGGGCTTGTTTTATTTATGCCTTTCACTTGTTTGGTGCCTTCATAAAACATGTGTCCTTCAAGCGGTGAACTCTACTCAAAAAAAAAAAATGCAAGGGACCAATATGCTTTAGGAGCAAGTGGTAAGGGACTTGCTCTCCTACTACTATGTCCTCGATTCAAGACGTAGGAATGGACAAAAATGGTGTTGGAAGCTCTTTCCCAACAACGAGTGGGCGCCTAACGCAGCGAAATCCGGATTAGTCGGGGCGAAAGTTAGTGAGCGAATGTGATACCAAAAAAAAAATTGCAAAGGGAAAAAACACTTCTAGATAACAAATATCAATATCAATTTTTTCTCGCCAAGGATTTTAAATGTTTGAAAAATGACTAAATTATCCATAGTTTCTGAATAATGTCATTAATCACATATATTCTATCAATATACAAAGTTAACAAAATTCATATTATCTATAGATAATGAAACATGTGAATCATTCATATACTCTAAAGAGAAGAGGCTTACATATATAACTAGACATTTGCAACAATTTTCTCTGCCAAGTATATTGCTTGGGTTTGAGTAAGCTAACTCTTTCCATTACAACTTCATTTTAGAGTATTCTATTGGCATTCATAACTCAAAAAAGGTTATTATGACTTGAAATTTCTATGATTAATCTTAATATATTTCCATACATCATGATTACACTATACGTACATTTTAATAATTCTGTATAGTTAAATTACGTATAATAGATGCTTTTTATAATATAATCATTTCATATTTGATAATGTGGGATCTGACTGATTGATTGGAGAGTCGATATTATTCTTAAATGTAAGACCTAGTTTACGTATTTTTCTTCTAATTCAAAATATGCAGAATAGTACACTTTGTTTACCATTACAAAATGCTTGGGCTTGG
Source organism: Acacia melanoxylon (assembly GCA_019022615.1). Taxonomy (NCBI): domain Eukaryota; kingdom Viridiplantae; phylum Streptophyta; class Magnoliopsida; order Fabales; family Fabaceae; genus Acacia; species Acacia melanoxylon. The sequence continues at coordinate 10,125,881 of JAFJYJ010000013.1, forward strand.
GCTTACTCATATTGGTTTCTTACGAAACAAATACGCGACATAAAAAAAAGGCGATGATGTATACCACCCGGGTCCTTGTTATAACTCCATTATAGGAGAAATTTTTCATCCTAAATATAAGTTCATTAGAGTTTGTTAATCTTTGTTTTCCAATTCTACCCTTATTTTAATTCTCGTTGGGAAGAGAGAAAGAGCAGAAAGTGAGAAATGTAAGAATGATTTGTAAATACTCCCTCTGCCCTTACTTTTAAATAAATCCAAAAAAAACCACCAGTATTTGATATTTTTTATAAGGCACTTACTTTACTTGTTTCCAAATAGTATTAAATATATTTTTTTATGCATGCCCATAATTAATAAGAGTGGTGGGTGAAAGTAATAGTTAATATGATATTAGAGTTTAATACAATTAGTATGGTAATATTAGAAATTACTTAAATTTTACGATAAATTTAATGATTTTAACTGTTTTTATTGATTTGTGAAAATTGTTAGTCAATGCCTTATAATAAGGATCAAAAGAAGTATAGAAAGAGAAAATATAAAAAAGGATCAATCTAAGTCATATTCACTGACTTAACTATCATTGATATGAGAGGATCACTTAAAATGGACTTATAATAAAGGACTAGAGTATATTAATGAGCTCATTAGAAGGATGAACTACATTTTTTTCTCTCCTTTTTTTTTTTTTAATGATATATGATATCGAGGTGTGGTCGTTAGTGCTATATGTGGGGTTCTAGAGATTTGAATTTTTTACCTTTTGATTGAATAATAAAGCATCTAAGACATTCTTTAGACATTTTGAGAATTTGACCGCGTAAATTTGATGTAGAGAAAATTATAACAATAAGTAACCTTTTTTTTAGTGTTGGTTCTATGGTAATTAGATACTCCTCTAATTTTTAATTTTTAATGTATGACCTGATTGGTGAATTAATATTAATGTCAAATATAAAATTTATTTTTCATATTTGTTTATATTTTCTTAATTATCCCTATTAACATTCTCTCAACAATAATAATCAAGTAAGAAGAGAGATTGATGGTGTTTTAGAAAGAAAAAAAATAGATCATATTACCTATCAAGACCTGGATCAATTTGGTTGGGGTTGTTAAATTTAACTGCAAAGGTTTGAGTTGGCTCTAAAAATGCAACTATGTTTGGTGGTAGAGCTTTCTACCCTTGTGGTCCAACCCGGTTTGATCAAGACTAGTCTAGACTTGATAAATCCTCTTAGTTAAAATGATGTAGGTTCAAGATATCGGATCTCATATAAAATAAAAAAAAATCATATTAACTAATCAAACTAGGTAAATAAATATTATATTATTTTAGTGTTTTGCATGATTTATTTGTGTCTGGATTGAGAATAGATAATCTCTTTACATGATTTATTCTCAAATGTAATTTGTCTTCCCCCTTTTTTGTATGGATCGAGAATAGATAAACAGGTGACGGAAATGAAAATTTCTCTTCCACTTTATGTTTTAAGCATCCTCTTCCACTTAAATTTAAATATACACGTAAGGTTGGGAGGGAAGTGAAAGTGGGCGTGCGGAATTTTTTCAGTTGAATTTAAAAAAGTGGAGAAGTGGGGTTAAAAAAAATTTAATTACTTTTTTTACCTTTTTATATTACATATTCTTTTTATTAAAATTTTTTAACCCCACTTCTTTTATTTTGTAAAGTTCAACCCATAAAACTTTTTTCTCCAATCCTCATACCAAACACACCTTAAAGGTATTGATATAAACAGAGAATCTTTTAGTCATGTGGATCGGATCCTAACTTATTCTCTTCCGTTGTCTCCTTTGTTGCGCTGTCTTTTTTTTTTAATATATATATAATAAAATTTTAAGAGAAGAGTTGGCCATTTCCGGTCAAAGACAAGACGCTTGGCACATTTAACCCATATGCCAAAGAATTTGACTAAAAATACGTCTGCCTACTTTAGCGCGGGTTCTTGTTCTTGTGACCTTAAGAATGTTTTCTCTCATCACCTTGATCAATTTTAGGATCGAACCCTTTTTAATGAAAATGTCCTCTGTTGTGCTGTCTATACCAAAGGGGCTGCTATCTTGGATGGTCCAAGTAGGACTTTCTCTCTTTCTCTCCCACATGCGCACACAACAATATGGGCATATCAAAAGGTGGCCTACTTGGAAGAGCTATCCCAATTTGAGCTCAATAATATTTAAATTTGACTCAATCATATAGCCCATATAAAAAAAGTGCGACCCAATGTACAGAGCTCTTACTAAATAAGGTATGAACATGGATAGATGTATGTAATCTTCCTCAGCAAATGAAGAGGATGCTTCCAAGCTATAGGGATATTGTTATGATATAAAACATATGATCTCTAATATAAAAGTTAGTTATTGGATTTAATCCTAAATATAAGATATGAATCCACTTTATTCTTTATATCTATCACTTTGTTTTTAAATCATTCCTATTAATCGTATATGTTAAGGGAGTTTGCACCAAGAGATAATTTTAATACAAATGATTTTAAAGGGTATTTCGGAAAAAAAAAAACCAACATACGTTTTTAACAAATAATCAATTTAACTAATTTTTCGTAAATTAAATAAATTTTACTTTAAGGGTGTAGTATTATTTTGGTGAGGCTTCGCAGCTCAAGGGCATTATTCTTTTTTCCACATAGCTTATGATATGCCCCACTAAAGATCTTTCAGCAAATCCTACAAGAGCAGGATAAGGACCAAAGTGGGGCTGACCTGAAAAGGCACTACCTTTGTACCTGATGGCTATTCCGGTCCCACCACCCACATGGTGTCCTTAATATATGTGGACTTTTTTGTGCAATACGGAGCATAAGTAGGACCTTACCACGCGTGCTTATCATCCTGCCCAGTATGATATATAGGTCCCAATAATAATAATAATAAATACTGTTTTTTATTCTAATTATAAGATGTTGATTTTTTTAGAGAGATTAAGGAATAAATAAGTTACTTAATCATATCATATATTATGTATCTTTAAATTATATATTAATTTATTAGTCAAACATAACTAGTTTGGATAAAAAATAAAGTTAAAAATAATCTAAAGTAATTTAATTAGCTTTCTTAATCTCTCTAAAAAAGTCAACTTGGTCTTATAATTAGGACCGGAGATAATATATTATTAAATCTCATAAATTATTAATAAAAATTGATTCACTTGTTAATGTCTCTGTTCATTTATCAATAAAGATTTTTCTAATATTATTATTTTTTATTAGGACCTAAAAATTATTCTCCTATAATTGTTGTGTGGACAATTATATAGATTTTTTTAATTGAGGCGTTTTTTTTTTTTGGTAAAAAATGGTATTCTCCTATAATTGTTGTGTGGACAATTATCAGTGTCTCTCCAGAAAAATCTGTCCATCTTTTTCCAAAAAAGCGGTTTTAAGTGTGATATGACCACCATCAATATACAAATCATTAAATACCATTTTTCCCAGGCATTATTGGCCTTTTCCACTAGACCCATTGTCTCTCCAGATCTGTGCAAGCGGTTTTTAGTGTGATATGACCCCATATTAAAATACCATTTTTCCTAGGCATTATTGGCCTTTTCCACTAGTTTTTGGCATTATGGGCCAATCTTTAAAACTCAACAGGTTCTTTTGTTGCATGATCTTGTTTGCTGCCAATGAAGTGGCAAGAAAAGTGATGCTTGGGTACTAAATGCAGACAGTGTTTTGAAAGTGTCTATTAATAAAAGAGAGTGTTGACAAAAAAAAAATTAATAAAAGAGAGAAAGAGTTAGGCATAAGTGTATAATTGCATCTCACCCATAACGTAGGAGCTAGATGCCTAGATAATTAATTTGTAGAGGTTTTAAAAGAAATTAAGTTGATTATTTATAAAAAAATTGTGTGTTAGTTTTCTTAAAAATACTGTCTTTATTCATTAGCATTAAAATTGCCCTTGACGGAAGACTCCCTTAATACATATTATTAATAGAAATAATTTAGGAAAATTTATAAATTTGAGAGATAAAATGAATTGAAGGCTTATAATTAAAATCAAAATAAATCTTTCAAATAGCTCCTACATTCAAAGAGCAGATGGAGTAGGATTATCTGAGTGACCAAAAGAAGTTGTCTGCCACTACCCACTACGAATGGGGGTAGATGGGTGTCTCCACTAACATTTCTCTCCACTTAGGACCTATTTAGTAGAGACATAAATGATTTTTTCTAATCTGACTTTTACAAACTTAAGTAGGATAAAAGTCATATTGTAAATGTAACTTATGTTTGAATTGACAATTGTAAACGCCCATCTGCACTGTGAAAAGCAGGTTTTAGTGGCTTCTTCTTAAAAATATCTTTTGGCCTAAATACCAACCCAAACACCTTATTGTACTCCCGCCTTGTTTTTTCCCTTCCCATCGTACTTGTTTAGCCTTCACCGCCTTCCCGAATAGGCCCTTAATGAAACAACTATTTGATCATGTTGTAATAGGTGTGATTTAATTACACAACATTAAAACACGATCATTGAATCATACCCATTAAAACATGATCTAATAGTTGAGATTTTAAATGGAGAAGAAGTGGAGACACTCATTTCTTAGGAACTGAAGGGCCTCAAATTTGTGTCATGCATCGATGTCAAATCTAACTTTTCAAACTGTAATTAAGTAAATTAAATATTGATGATTATCATTTGGAAACCAATTAATGAGACTTTTGAGGATACTGGTCATTAAGATATAAAACTAAAATTTTATTTCTACAAACTATAATTTGGAGGGACATATATACGAGACTTGTCATGTGAGTACCGATAACTTTTTCTCCTCTCGTGACTCTCTCTCGACTTCCAACAATAGGGTTTCTCTCTCGTCGGCGACGTCTTTACCGCGAGCGAGCCTTATCCCGAACCTCAACCACTATAGAGAAGTAGAGTGGAGCTCGAAGAACCAGAAGTTGGTAGCGCTAGAGAAGGTTGGAGCCGTGATTTTCATATTGGAACAAATACACAAGCGGCGAGCTTCTATCTTACCGATGCTAGCCTCCCTCTGTTCTCCGTCTTCACTGCCACTCCAACGTTGGTGTCCTTCTGATTTTGTGTGCATTTGTAATCCTCTCTCGCCTCTAAGACGAGTTTTTCCTCTCCTTCTCTAGATTTGTCTTGAGGCGGTGGGAGCTACTGTTACGATGTATCCCTTGCCGGTGGTCTACAGCGGAGGGGACGTCTGTCCTTTTCTACTGCTTTTGTGGTTTTGGCTATTAGTGGTGGTGTTTTCTATTATGGCTTTGATTTGCAATTTTGAGGGAAGGGTTTTATCGATGGTCGCTACTGCTATATGTTTTACCTATGAGAGGACCATTGTTAGGCTTATTCGATGGTGACGAATCCAAAACACTAGTGTTAGCCAAAATTTGTTTGGTGGGTAGTCGATGTCACCATATTTGCTTCAATGGAAGAGCAAAAGTATTCTTCAGGATGTCATTTGTCTTCTTTCTTCTGAGGTTGAGTTCTCTCTATTCTTTACCCTAAGATGGGGCAATTATGTAGCTGATCAATTTACAGCTTATGCTTATAAGAAGGTGTGCCCTATAGAGTGTGTTTTGCAACCAACACATTCTTTCATGTCACTTCTAACATTGGATGTCCAAGAAGTCGATGCAGTCATTGATGTTACTTTTATTCCCACCTTTTCAGTGGTGATTGGTTTTTCTTATATTTTGTTCACTACAAAAAAAAAATTCAATTTTTGCTACGGAAAAAATCCGTAGCAAAAATGAGTTTTTTTAGCAAAATCAATTTGTACGATTTTGTCCGTAGCAAAAAATCACGTCGCAATTTGCGACAGAAAGTGAATCCGTCGCAAATTTGCAACAGATTTATTTTCTGTAGCAAATAATTGCTACGAATTTGTTCTCTGTAGCAAATTTCAGAATTTGCTAACTAATACATTTTTTTAAAAAAAAATATATATATATATGGGTAAAGGAGCGATAATCATGAGTTTTATCGGGAGCGCCAGCGCCACGAGAAATTTTAGCAAATAAGCTTTTGGGAGCAAAAGTCACATGGGGGTTAGTTGACCGATTAGGTCAAGTCGATTTGGATTCTCACGTGCGACGCGTGTGGACGCCAAATTGAGGTGGATTTTTTTTTAAAATTTTTTTATAAAAATAATACTTCCTTCCTCCTCGGCCGTGGTGGCGCAAATACCAGCCAATGTGGGGCGGTGGTGCGGAGGGGGAGTATTATTTTTTTTAAACAAAATTATTTTATTTCTTCTTATTTAAATTTTTCCAAAAAAAAAATATTTATTTTTTAGAAAATTCCCTAAAAATACAAAAAAAGTAAAGCTCCTTTAATGTATATATATATATATATTTTAAGAAAATTGAATACAAAAAGTAAAGTAATGTGCCATGGATATATTAACAATAAAAAAGAGTTTACATATAAAGAAAACAAAAAATATATAATAATGTTGCAAAGAGCAAATACTAAAAACTAGTCTAAATAGCAGCATTGTGATCATCATCATTATTAGCATGGTCATCATCACCAGGAGCCGACCCCAAACCTCTTTCTTTCAGTAGGGACATGATTTGAAGCTGCATCTCCCTCATAATCTCCGTTTTCCCATAAACAAATTACTAACAATCATTTTTATAATAGCCTAAATCAAATAGTAAATTCCACTAATTTTTAAAACAAAAATGAAGATTTATCTTCTACTAACATACATATTTTGTCCCAAAAAACAATGCAAGATTAAAAAAAAATCACTAAAACTCAATAATTAAAAAAATCATGGAATCTCCTACTAACTATAAGCATAATTCAAATTCATAAACTATCAAAATCATTATGTAATTAATAGCTAAGGAAAAACTAAAACACAAAAGAAGATTTATCTTCTACTAACATGCATATTTAAATTATAAAATAAAGCAAATCTAAAATAGATATTTCCATATAGTTAAAAAAAAATACATCAGCTAAACGACGGTGGACCGGAACGAGAGAAGAGGACGACAGTGAGAGTGGTGGAGGAGCTAGGGGAGGCGGGGGGACAAGCTGGTGGGGAGGAGGAGGGCGCGAGAGGGGGCGGGAGAGGCGTGAGCTGTGGGGGAGGGTCGGGAGCTGGGGGAGGGCGGAGCTTGGGGGGCGGGCCGGGGAGGGGCCGGGCTTGGGGGCGGAGTGGCCGTAACTTGGGGGGGGGGTCGAATTTAGGGCCGAGCTTGGGGGGGTGGTGTTCGCCGGGGGGTGGGGCGGAGGAAGAAGCAAGTCTCGTTAATGAGACTTGGGCGATTTGGGGCCGAGGGGAGCCGATCCGTCGCGGGGGGGAGTCGGGGCGCACGAAGAAAAGCAAGTCTCATTAATGAGACTTGTTTTTGCGACGGACCAATATCCGTCGCAAAAAGCGGTTTTTGCGACGGTTTGGGTTCCGTCGCAAAAGGGCGGGCTAAAGGCGCCCTTTTGCGACGGATTTAGAAAACCGTCGCAAAGTGGCGGACCAGTGGACCCTGATCCGCTGATTTGCGACGGATCCATTTATCCGTTGCAAAATGACTTTTGCGACGGATACATGTATCCGTCGCAAATCAGCGTTTTGCGACGGATACATATCCGTCGCAAAGCCTATTTGTGCGACGGATACAATTATCCGTCGCAAATGAAAGAAAAATAGCGACGGATTAGTGAATCCGTCGCTATTTTCTTTTGTTGCTACGAATTTAGAAATCCGTAGCAAAATTTGCTACGGAATTGTTTCCGTAGCAAAATTTGCTCGGAATTGTTTCCGTAGCAAATTCCGTCACTATTTTATGTTTTTCTAGTAGTGGTTTGTTTTTGTTGTATTTGTTAGTCTTCCTATTTCGGTTTGTTTTCATGTAGTGTGGTAGCTTTGATGTAACTTTTGACATAACTATTAATATACCTTTTAAGGAAAAAAAGAAAAGAAAAGAGGGGCATATATGAAAAATCCTTAAACGTAGCTCCTACTGAAATTATGATTTTAGAGGCGAATATGAAAAACCATACCATTATTTGGTATGTGAGAAAAGCAATGTTTTGAAAACTAGACTGGACCGGCTGGTTCAGACCAAAACCGCGAACCGGATGGACAACCGGTCCGGGTTAAGGGGTGACCCCGGGTTCCGAGTTGAACCGGGGTCAACTCAGCCTAACCTGGTTGAGTTGCCCGAGTCAAGGAGTTTTTTTTTTAAGAAAAAAAAGTCGTAGCGGTTGTCCAACGACTGTAACATCCCATTTGAAAACGGCGGATTTTTTTTTAAAAAAAAACGTTTCCAAATATTTCAAGCGAGTAATCGAGTAGAGCATTGGAGCGAGTAAGTAATTTACATTACATTCAAAATATGGACCATAGTGTAAATGTATCGGATTACGGTCATCGAATTCTTAAAAGTTAAAGAAACTAAAAAAAACGATAGATAATGTAGACACGTCTTGGCTACTCATTTGTTAGCTTCGATCGCCAAACATCGGTCCTCCGGACCACGATGCTACACCGAGATCCATTCCACATATGGATCGAGGTAACGGTTAACCTTATGCTCAAATAAAACAAGGTATACGTACAACGAGATATTCATTTCAATACAAGCATATCATCACAAAAGCAAACGGCGAGATGTATGATCAATAACATGGACGAACATAAGCACAAAGCGGTATGTAAAGTCTCTCTCGACTAGTTCTGCACATATCCGTGCCACGCCACCAACGTGTCCTCGCGCTAGGAATAACTCAAACGGCATTACCAATACTATAATCCAGGTGGGTAAAGTCAGTAAATATCTCCCGACGATTCTCAAGAACCTCGGTCTATGAACGTATCTATAACGCAAAAGTATATGAGCAGCATAGAGTTAGGGTTACGATACGCGTCCGTACCTTAGTTGCAGATATCCGGCTCTTAGGCTAAAAACGGTACTTTTTGATGGCGTACGTAAAACAAATGAAACAACGGCTCAACGCCCGCAAAGCGGAACGATGGAATTTCGACGCGGTTCGACGTCGAAGTATTCTAATCAGAATAAAAACACACTTATGAATATTTGGCAGCATAACAGGCATTTTAGGTGAAAAAGACCATTTTGCCCCTACTACCCCTATTTGGCGGAATTTTGCCAGAACTTCGTTACTTTGACCCTATTCCATTTCAAAATTATCCCCACTATGTTTTTACCTCGTCAGGAATATTTCAATGCAATGAGGCTTAAAAACAAGTATAGGAATATATTCTGAAACTTCCTAGATCAAAACAACAGTTCTACTATAACTACCGAAAGAACTTCGGAAACTAAAAGCTAAGGACAGAAGAACTTACTCGGAGCTAGGCAAAATTTTTGCAGAGCTTCTCACTCTAAGGTTCGGCCAAGGAAGAGAGAAGAAATGGTGTGAAGAGTGAAGAAGAGGGGAGGGCTATTTATAGAGAAAATTCAGGACGTATCGGGAATTTTACGCTTTGTTTTTGAACCGTTAGATCTAGGGTTTTGGGAGAAGCAATCTTGACCATTCAAGGTCTTGGTCGACATCTAAGGGCCCAAAAAGTCAAAGAATGAGTTGTCATCCAATGATGACTCTTGCTTTATGGCCTCGGCCGATAAAGCTACTCTCCGTCGGTGTCCGTTTCGCGCGATTTTCGCGAAACTCAAAAATCTGGGCATGTAACTTTGAAGATCTTTTCATCCTCTTTCATATTATCTATTTTGATCCTCTTTTTGATCATATCCAGGTATTCTCCGGTGCGTCGGAAGATATTCGGACAAACGCGTCCGTTACGGAAATCGCTTAGATAGAACCAACTTCGGACAACAATTCGAATCGTAAACGTCCGGTTGTTGCCTAACTTAATCCGTGTTTGAAAACACGCAATTGTTTCTATAGGTTTTCACTTTGCCTATCCGCTCTACTCTATCTTATCGCCTTTCCGTCTTATTAGGAATTAGGGTTTTCGGTTGCGGAAATCACGTCGATAAATTCTTTCTTCGTGTAAAAATTTACTTGTTCTTAATTTGATCAGTCTGAAAAAGACTTTTACCTCTGGTTTACCTGTAGAATTTATTTCTAACTTTTCCCCTCGATCTGCTTCTATAAGTTGCGACTCACCGCATTATATTATTATTTTATTCTAATTATCATTTTAATTATTTAAACAATTCATTTTAATTAAAAATACCAATAATTTCGGCCTCCTCATTTTAAAACTCAGTTTTAATTATTTTTTCATAATTTTTTCCATTTTTTAAAAATATAATATTTTTTACCAAAAATTCCGTTTTACCCCTCGCCTTCGTTAAGGCTTAATCGAGCCTAAATTCTTTGTTTAGTGATCTTTTTAGGATTATATTTCTTCATACATTTATCTTTACTAATTTTTCTTAATCTTTTTATCATAATCAGTAAGTATATTTTATGCTAATTACCGCCTTAATCTCTTAATTAAGGATTTTACCATAAGTTTAATCTTTCTATATTCCTCTTGTTTTACTGAATCAATTAGCTAGTAATTATCTAATCATTCTCTTTCCAATGACTGATAATTTTATAATTTACAGCATATTATTATCTTACAAACTTTATCTTGTCTTTGTCATTTTATATCCTATGTAAAATATTAAAAATGTTTACACCATAAAGTTACTTTATGGTCTGGAATGCTTTTTAAACATTTCTTCATGTTATTTCTTGAAATAATTTATTAAATTCTCATAATTAAAGATAACACTCCCATAATTTTATCATATTTTTTCAAAATCGGGTATTACAACGACACTCGATCAACTCGTCGGTGAGACAACATAGAAGGTGAAGGATAAAGGGAGAGAGATCTGAAGACTTAAGAGTTGTGATCAACTCGCCGATTGAAGACTCGTCGCTTGTGAAAACTTTTTTTTTCCCTAAAGTTGCCTGTGAAGACTGAAAACTGGAGAAATCTGAAAACTCTATCAACTCGCCAATTGAAGGCTCGTCTTCGCTGGTGAAGGTATTGTAGATCTATCGCTTGTGAGTTCTAACCATGTGTGATGGATTTGCAAGTGATTGAAGTGAAGCAAGTGAGGGCGTGAGGCTGATGAAGGAGAGGAGACTGGATGGAGAGAGAGAGAGAGAGAGAGAGAGAGAGAGAGAGAGAGGAGAGGAAAAGGACAAAGTGGTTGAGAAAGTGGGTGAGTAAGATGAGTTGGCATGTGGTGTGATATGTGGTGTGACCAGGCGGCAAAAAAGAAGAATTTGGTGCAGAAGCTAGGTTAATTGAGGGTGAGGGAGTGGAATGGTTATTGGGCCTAGAAATAGATATGGGCTTAGTATTAATGCTGATCATAAAATATCTTTTATTATTAAAAATGATTTTTTTATCTATTTAATTATATTATATTTTTTAATTAATATCGATTTATTAAAATTCTAACCCATCGACCCTTAACTCAATACTCCCACCAGTTCAATGATCGGTCCGGTTTTCAGAACCTTGGAGAAAAGTCAATAATGGAAAGGAAAAAATATGTCACATCATCAAAATGTTATGTAAGAAATTCAAACCTTTCACCATGGCCTTCTTATTGGACCAAGCTTTGACCCTTCCACTATTTTTTCAAAAAAATAAAAATCAAATCCATTAAATAAAAAGATTATATCATGATTCTACAATCATAACAAGACATGATTGTAGAGAATTAAAGACATTATGATGAATGTAATTTACTCTAGTGAAATGTTTAGAGGAAAAGGATTTCAAAATGCAACAAATGTCAAAGTATTTGCTAAATTTTCCTTGTAGCCATTAGAATCAATCTCATCCAAAACATGAGTCACTTCCATTAAGCTTGAAGTTGTAATATCCTGAGAACATACCGAAGAAAAGGTCAATGAACATAATGATGAGGCAGTTTCAATTTCTTTGATAACTGCAATAAGACTAACATTTTGACCTTAATTTATGAATAATGAGATTCATTTTCATCCAATAACATAAAGAAGCTTAAAGACTTTAATCAACATTAATTAGATCTTGACCATCCTCAAATAATTTCATTAATATTGTTTTCAGCCAAGTGTTAAAGTCTTCAAAATTGTTTATCGAGGAGAAATAGAGAGACCTCCAAACCAAACAACTTTCACAAATGGACAAATAGATGATCCAATATTTTTAGAGATGAGCAGCCAAAAGGCACTATTAAGTTGTTGATGCAATACTAATAGGGAAAATCCTTTTGAGGGCCCTTTTTGGTTTTGGTGTAAAAATCCCAATGATATTGTTGTTAAATGGGTACTGATATAGTTGCCAATGAATTTATAATTTAGTGGTATAAATGTTTAGTTATAGGAGGCATAATAAAATGAGACATGCCAATGAATTTATAATTTAGTGGTATAAATGTTCAATCAATCTCACTGATAACTTTGAGTCAAAAAAATATTACTCCATCTAGTCCTTAATATATGATATATTTGGGGTTAATTTTGGTTCTAAATATAAGAAATATTTTTCATATTTATTAATAATTTCTTTATTTATCTTCATTGACGCTCATCAACAATAATCAAAGAAAAGAAAAAAAGAAGGAATTAAGAAAAATTAATAGGTTGTTTTAGAAAATAGTATCATATTAACTAACTGAATGAACTTTACTAACCTAATTAAATTAGATAAATATGTCAAGAATATGAGGGAGTATTAATTTTGGATAATGACAATATATGAAAGTTACTGTACATAAATAACTGCACCAAGTATCACCTGCTCCAGATTAACCTCTCCCCCTGCTTTGAAGTCGAGTCCAAACAGATGCATTAAATTCAAACATGAATTTATTTTAAAATAAAACAACCACGTAATTTTAATTGTCAAGTCGATATTTTCCTGTGTGTTTTTATGTGATGTTGAGAATGACTTAAAGAGCGACCTCTTTTTTAATTGTTAGCAGCCTAAAGAGATGTTTATGTTCTACAGATTTGATTGATTTGAAGAAGTTGGTAACAAGTTTTATTACATTCTTTTTTTTTTTGATACAAGAAGAGGAGGGAGGACTCTCAACCTAAGCCGTTAATGGAATCTACTTGCAACGTACTATCTTTATCCAGAACTTCAGACAAACAACCGAAGGGGGCGCGGAAGTAGTGATGACCTGGCCAAGCGCTTAGAGCTTGTTTCGCCACATAATCAGCAGCTATATTCGCAGTTCTAGGAATCCAGTTGATCTCAACCTCTCATTCCCTGAGTAGCATACTCTTGATCTCAATTATGACAGTAGCATCAGGATGACTCAACCGAGCAGGGTCTTGAATCAAATTCACCACCTCCTCGGCATTAGTTTCAAGTACCACCCTTTTCTCTCCAGGAATCCCAACACGGCTTGAGACCAAATAAGATGCCCATAATTCGGCGAGTAGACTATCAGCAGGTTTGTCAGCTTTAAACATGAATCCGGCCTTGAGGGCACATTGATCATCCCGAAGTACACCACCACATGCTGCTACATGGTTCCGTGAGCATGCCCCATCTACATTCATCTTTACCCAACCATGATGCGGAGGAGCCCATGCGGCGAGTTAGAGTTTGAACAAAATTTCCGTTCAAGTTAGCTCCTTGACAAACTCCGGCTTTTGACAAAGAGCTAAGAATTGAGTCGCTTTAAATTTGATAGTCTCATTGCTAGAAATGACGTTTTCAAAAATTCTAGCATTTCGTCGTTGCCAGAGAAGCCAACATACTGTGGAAAAAAAATCCCTCCAACCCTCCTTTCCCCTGTCATGAAGAGTTCGAATGTTCTTTCTGAGCCAGGTTCCAATATCCAACTGGAAAAAGCTTGGCACAAAGTTTGGATCCACCACCTCCATCCATAGCTTCCTAGTCTCCGTGCAATCACGCAGAACATGGATCAAACTCTCAGATGTAGCTCCACATAAGGAGCAACTACCATCAACCCCTAAACCTCTACGGACACGCACTTCATTAGTGAGAAGTTTATTATGGAGGGCGAGCCACATAAAAGTATTGCATCTTGGCAAAGTGTGAAGCTTCTAGATTCTTTGCCATGCCTGGTCCTCCCCGATAGGATCCTGAGATAAGGCTTGATATGCAGATCTGACAGTAAACTTCCCGTGCCGGTCATATTTCCACCGTACACCACCCGATGTAGCATCTAGAATGGTACCTGCAGCTACCTGAGGCCATGTCTTTTTAATACCCGACCAAACATTGGACCCAAGACGATTGGGATCAATATTAGGCATAAGATCGTCACCGCATCTATATTTACTTCGAACCACCCTCGCCCATAAATCATCACGTCGTTTGATCAGGTTCCACCCTAACTTCATCATGTACGCTTGATTCTGGTGGTGAAGATGCTTCAATCCAAGACCCTCATGCTTCTTAGGCTCACAAACGGTATCCCAGGACACAAGATGTGGCTTTCTTTTCTCAGGTGTTGAGCCCCATAAAAAACTCCTATTATGCTTTTCAATACCATCACACGTTGCTGTAGGTAAGGAGGCAGTTTGCATAGTATATCCTGGAATGGCAGAAGTGACAGATGATACTAGTACGGACCTCCCAGCTAACGACAATGAAGACGCTTTCCAACTAGACGGCTGTGCGAACTTTATCAACAAGTGCTTGATAAGTGCGCGTAGTGACCCGCTCATGATGCAGTGGTACTCCAAGATACTTCCCAAGGTCAGGAGTCACTTGGAAACCCAAAATATTACAAAGTTTGGTCTTATGTACATGATTCACATTCTTAGAGAAAAAGACTCGTGTCTTGGAAGCATTCACTTTTAAGCCTGATGCCATACAAAATGTATCAAGACAATGCTTAACCTCCTCGGCTTGTCGCACAGATGCTTCAACAAATAGCACAATGTCATCAGCAAAGAATAAATGCGATATTGGAAGACCATTCTTACATAATTTGATAGGTCTCCAAGCTCCATTATCAATACTTTCCTGAATCAAATGAGCCAAACGTTCCATACAGATAACAAAAAGATACGGTGAAAGAGGATCACCTTGTCGAACACCCCTAGTTGGGGTAAAAGATCCTGCTTTTTCCCCATTCCATAAAAGCTGCATAGTTGGAGTAGAAACACAGCTAAAAATGACATCAATTAAGGTGCTAGGTAGGTTGAGGTCGCTTAGACAGTCTCGGAGAAAAAGCCAGTTTACACGATCATAAGCTTTCTCTAAATCAATTTTAATAGCCATATAACCACGTTTCCCCCGTAGGTTTCGCATTGAATGAATAACCTCCTGGGCGACAATGATATTATCGACGCTGTGTCTTCCAGGGACAAAACTACATTGATGGGGACTAATGATTTTCGGCAACACCACTTTGATCCTGTTTGCAATGACTTTAGTAATAATCTTGAATATCACATTGCATAGGCTAATAGGCCTAAAATCCTGTACAAATTCGGGTTATCTTTCTTTGGAATAAGCACAATTAAAGTATCATTGATAGATTTAATCTGAGTTGGGGAAGACCATAGAGATTTAATACATTCGCATATGGATTTCCCTACTACCTGCCATTGGTTTTGGTAGAACAAAGCATTCAATCCATCAGGCCCTGGCGCCTTTAGAGCTCCCATACTAAAAACAAGACATGCTTTATTTCTGTTTCAGCAATATTTCGAGCCAGACTGCTCAACTCTTCAAATTCAATGCTTGGATAAGTGGCAGTACAACTTAGAGTATAACCATATATAACAAAGGAGAAGTGTAGTGATGATAATTTATTTCCACTGCCTACTAAATACCTCTAGCACCATGTAACAGAATAGCGATTCAACCATTAAAAATGAACCAGATGTTTCAAATTTGCTGATCAAATTTCAGCCCGATCTAACTATTTATGAATATGTAAAATCCGATTTTCTATAACTATTCTGTATATAAGTGAAAATAGATGCCCTTACACTATGAATAAGATAAGACCTCATACTCTCACCCTAATCACACCCAAATAAATTTTAATATTGGGTTTTTCTCCATGTATGAAAGAGTGATCACATCTTGTTGGTGAGATTAGTTCTTAGAGGAATACAAGGAGAAAAGATGAAGAAGAAAATGGCACACGAGGTTTTTAAAAAGCGGACAACACTTTCCTTTTAGTGTAATTCACCCCACCTATTCCTATTTTTATAAGATGTAATTTAATTAACGGACGAATTTCCTGCAGGATACAACGAAAACCTTGAGTGTGGATTTTACTCTCAACACTCAAACGAACACAACAATGACTTTTATAAAATAATAATTTGATTTTATCTCTATCTGCATTCAAAGACAGAGACAAAGACAATGAGTTTAACCCCTTACTATGTAATTTTGATTTGATGTGATACGTAAAAATGGACTAACAGTTATGGGTATTTATAAAATATGAATTGGTGCCTCTTGAAGCAACACATATTTAATTAAAAGTCTTAACTATTTGTTAGATTCATAAATCCCATATGTTAATTCATAAAAAGGTATATGAAGAGTTACACCTTTATAGTATGCATAATTTTCTTATAAACTACACAATCTTTTACCAAGTAGTGGTTATCACACCTCTGATCTGACTATAACCTTTCACATGTGACTTTAAGAACTAAGAGATAGGATCTTGGTACTCTTTTTGTCCCTCTATAAAAGGTCCTTTCAACCCAATAGCAGGAGTCTAAAAAACAATTGAAATTAATTAAAAATAATAAATATGTAGAAAATATAGTTTTTTTTTTTTTTAAAGATGCCCCTATGTATGAATGAGTAAGAGAGAAAGAGTGATGATAAGAAAAGGAAGAAAGAGAGTGTATGGTAAATAAATGATGTGAAAGAATGAGGACAAAATGGATAAAACTACTTTTATTACTAAGATAAAGTCAAATGGGATCTAATAAAAAGTCACAAGCTTATTCAATAAAAAGGATCTTATACATGTAGAGATAAAGCAATAACTCTATACACAACTCTTTAATTAAATTTCTTAATTTATAACAACAAAACTTTTTTTTAAAAAAAAACATCTCTTCATGTTAAAGTATTCTAACACATCCAACATGTTGTATATTATATTGTTGCCGCGGTTGCTTGTGATATCAAGAAAGAGTTAAATATATTTAAATGTTTGGAGATGCCAACTCTTCCAATTTGCAAATTCTGATGAAGATTAACAGCTGAAATCAGCATGAAAGTGAAATTTTATCTGTAAAAACAAAAGGTAATTAAAACAAGTTGATATGGATTATCTTAGAGTGTTATATAATTCTCCCATTTATCTTTAATATAAGACATTTAAATACTTAATTTTGATTCTAAATATAAAATATATTTTTCATATTTATAAATCTTTTTTTAATTTACCTTATTGATCATCGCTCAACAATAATCAATAAAAAGAGGGAAGGAGAAAATTAAAAATGATGACTATGATGTTTTAGAAAGTATATAACACATTATATAACTCAATTAATATTCATAATCTAATCAAATTAGGTAAGTATATCTTATATTAAATACTAAAAAAGTTTTATATATAAATGATCTCTTTTCCTTTGTTTTGTGTATGTTGTATATGTTTTTGTCATTATAGGGATTTTAATTTGGAATAGATATCTAAAACTACCTTCCATTTTAGATATAAAATATATCTTATAGTATAATTTACACTATAAACTATATCCTATATTTAGGACCGACAAATAAGATTTTTAGAAAGTGGCCTAAATTTCTCTTCCTCTCTATATGTATTTTTTGTGTAGTTGTTTTATTTTATGGAATGAATTGACATCTCCATACATATATATATATATAATATTCCTAAACAATGAGCCAATCACATAGGGGATGCCTATATTCCCCGGGTCATATTCTTTGAATATGCTCCTGAAAATATTTTTGTTTAGTCAATATAATAGTATTTTAATGTTATTTAGCAAGACTTGCTTATAAACCTTACCTAAAAAATCCAAGTTGTCCAAGGCCTACCATGTTCCGTTCAAGCTGACTTTTCTCTCAACTAAATTAAATATATTAGTTTTATTATCTAAAACTTAGGGATATGTACTCATCATATAAAATTGGCTGCCAATATTTATGGGGTTTAAACTTCTCATGTTACATTAGAAGAAGAAGATTCCTACACACACATGAAATGATGGGACCCATATGTATATATAATGCTAATTTTATATATATGTTTGTGTGTGTGAGTCTCACAATTTCATGTGTGTGTGACATGAGAAAACACTTCTCCTACAACATGAGAAGTGTTTTTCCCTATATTTAAATAATGCAAACCAGCTCCTTATATATAAAATATACTATCTTCGGTCATAATTATAAGACTAGGTTGATTATTTTTAGAGAGATTAAGGAAGCTAAATGAGTTACTTAATCATATCATATGTTGTGTTTCCTTAGATTATATATTAGTTTATTAGTTAAAATAATTAATTTAGAGAAAAAAATAAAAATAAAAACACTCTCAAGTAATTTAATTAGTTTCCTTAATTTCTTCAAAAAAGTCAGCTTAGTCTTATATGTAGGACTGGAGGGAGTAACAAAATTGTTCAACAGTAAAAAAAATAATTGTTTAGGAAATTGATGAAGTAATAGAGTTTAGGGAAAATGACAATAAAATACCTTTTGAATTTACAAAACCCTCAGAAGTCTTCCGAATTTGTAAAAAGACTGAGAGGTACAAAGGATCTATGAGGGATATGCAAATTCAGGTGAAATTACCCTTTTGCCCTTAGTTTTTTTTTAAAAAAAAAAAAACAAAAAACCCTCTACCCCCGCCACCACCACCGCCACCACCGCCGGCCGGCGGCGGTGACTAGCGGCCGGCGGTGGTGGTGGCTAGTGGCGGCGGTGGTTGTGGCGGGGTGGAGGGTTTTTTTTTTTTTTTTTAAACTAAGGGCAAAAGGGTAATTTCACCCGAATTTGCATATTCTTCATAGGTCCTTTGTTCCTCTCAGTCTTTTTACAAATTCGGAAGACTTCTGAGAGTTTTACAAATTCAAAAGGTATTTTATTAGTATTTTCCCTAGAATTTAATGGACAAAACTTGCAATGTACTGCATAATTTGTTTATTCGCATATTTTTTTTAATATTTATTTCATTAATAATTGGAACTTGCCATGTTAGTGAATCCCATTGTAGATTACACATGTCAATGTTTCAAAGACACACGTGTGACATACAAATTAAGAGTCTGATTTAAATATATTTACGCAACTTGAGGATTAACATTCTCTTGTGATTTTGATTTGACACAAATAAACAGACCAAATATGCAAGTTGGATGATAAAATTATTTATTTATTTTTTTTTAAAAAAAAAAAAAAAGTGTAGCTGATAATTCACCAATAACCTATGAAATTTGATAAAGTGTGTCATTATATTTAAAAAAAAGGTACAAAATCACATTTCATAAAATATTTTGTTATTCCATCAAACCCACTGATCTTGACTCTTGAGTTAGGCATAGTTGCGTTTAAAAAGAATTTGGGGGTGGGAGAATTTTTATGTTCTAACGGTTCTACCTAATTCCACTTACGCACGCGCACTTTCAATCCTTAATACCAGTATAAGATCTATTTGATTTTTTTTGAGATGTTAAGAAAAATAAATAAATAAATTAGTTTGGTTAATAAATAAATATAAATACACTAAAGTGATTTATTTAATATCTTTAATCTCTCCAAAAAAGTTAACTGTCTCTTGTATTAAGGATCAAAAGTAGTACATACATAATTAGATGTTTGATATTAAGAAATTGATAAAAGAATGCTCATTTGGAAGGCACAAAAAAATTGCTTTTTTAAGTATTTTTTTTATAAGCCGAGATAAAACACTTCTTACATTCTTATCTCAAATATCATAAAATCACTTTTAAAAAAGCTAAAACAAACTGACATAAAATTATCAGTTTCCCTCACTACACACTAAGAGTTAGTTGAGGGATTTGTTTTAATTTTAAATATAAGACCTTGATCAATTATGTCTTTTAAATATATATATATTTTATTTAAATTATCTTTAAGAGTGCTTTCATCAAAGGATAATTCAATTCCAACGCAAAATATTAAATAGAGAGTTCTATAGAAATCCCAAAAAAAATGCAAAATAAAGACTTGAAACTTGAAAAGGGTAGAAAATATGATAAGCTAAAATCATCTAAGAAATTGTTTCAAGATCTTTAGCCCATAATTAAAAAAAAGGGGGAAAAAAAAACTCTACAAAGCCCCTACATCTTAAAACTACTATTCTATCAAGTATACAAAAACCGATAAGTAAACACTTGTCAAAAGTTTTGAGGGGAAAAAAACACTTGTCAAAAGAAATTTATCATTCATAACTGAATATAACTTGTCTTTAAATGGATTAAATTTCTGTTCGAGCATCTTTTCTGGTGAGACTTCTCTATCTTAGTCAATGTCACTTAAAGTGACAGAATTGTCCTCAATTCTTATAAATAAATACTTCCTCAGTCTTTAACATAGACATTGTTTTAGAGTTCATCTTGAACTTAAATACTATTTTTGGTTTTAATTATAAAATCTAGTTGATTTTTTTTTAGAGATTAAGGAAGCTAAATAAGTTACTTAATCATATCATATGTTGTGTATTCTTAGATTATATATTAGTTTATTAATTAAACTAATTAGTCGAAGAAAAAAATAAAAATACTGTAAAATAATTAAATTAGTTTTTAATCTCTCCAAAAAGTCAACTTTATTTTATAATTAGAGAATGGGAGGGGTATGAGGCATAGTTTTCATATTTGTCTATTTTTTTTTAATTTACTACTTCTATTGGAGTTTCCTCAACAACAATCGAGAAGAAAAATGAATGAGGAGATTAAGAAAGATAGCCAGAGTATTTTAAAAAATATATTATTAACTTAACTAATTTTCTTACCCTAATTAAATTAGATAAATATATCATACATTAAGGATATGAGAAGTACAATTTTTTTTTTATAAATAACTAACTAAACTAATTGTTTTAATGTGTAAATTATTTATCTGATTGGTATATTAATAGTCAAATCTGAGCAAGTTGGGCAAGCAGGAACAATTTGAAACCAAGTGCTGTTTTACCAGAGTGGGATGTTGGATTCATATATACAAAAGGCTATACAAATTGCATCACTCATTTGCGTGTTTTTGTTTACTTACTTTGTTGTATCATTGTCCCTTTCATTCATTGTTGCTTTCGTTTCTTAATCAGCACAAACATTTCTGATTCCTCCTCCTCGTCCCTACTTGAACATTCTCGAAACCCAATCTTTATAAGGGCGTTTTATGCCTACAAAAAGATATTTGTCTTTGTCCTTCAAGGGGGGAACTAACTCCTCATAATCAGAAAAATTACAAGAAAAACACTTCCCAATATGACAAAATATCAATATCATTTTTTTCGCCAAAGATTTTCAATCTTTGAAAAATGACTAAATTATTCATAATTTGTTTATAAGATACTTTGGAATTTGAACCAACATTTTTACCTTCATTAATTCATGTATTATATCATGGTTTAGAGGTATCAAGCTGTAGTGGATACCTTCTGATAACTTAGAGGCTATTTTACGCATCAGCCTCTCTACTATACAACTAGCAACGGTGGCTAGCCGTCTTAGTCATTTCGAGTAAGAGCTAATATTTAGTCCACGCTCTCATGCAGTGAGAACCCCCAATCATAATTCCGACAATTTATAGTCCTCTTGTCAAATGGGCTCTGATATCAAGGTAGACGAGACTTGGAGGTATCCAGCTCCAATGGACTGTCTGATACCTCATAGGCTATTTTACATTTTTCCTATTCATTATCTTTCCCTCCATAAATAAAGTTGTTTTTAAAAAAAGTACACATTTATTGTTGGAAAAATTGGTTAGTCCCCATGTAAAGATTTTATTAGTTAGAAGGATCTAGATGAGTACCGTTTTATATATGAAATGGTATTAATACTTTTTGTGTATAAAAACATATAAAGTCTTTAAGATAAATAAATTTTTAAACAGATTTTTTGTTTTTAAAAAAATCATTATTTTTAATCAATTTTAAATAAATTTTTATTTACATAATTAATTATTTATATATTTTATGTGTATATATATTATATCGGGTAGAAACAGAGGCTATGCTTATACATGCAAGTAGAGACAGAGAAAGGTGGGGTCGGGGGATGAGAAGAGAGTCAATTTGCTTATTTGGGTGATAGGCACAAGAAGTGCCCTGTTTTTTGTGTCCTTACTTGTGAAGCAAAGAAGGCGTGTTCTGTTGAGCGGGACCCACTAGTTGTGAGCCTTTAACCTTCCACGTCATACTAACACCCTACACTACACTGCGCCTCGTGAACACTGTTCCCCCAAATCCTCCAATACCAACAAAACCAATTTTAGATAATCTACTTGGCTTCTGCCACAACGTCACTTTCTTCATCATTCACCGTCACCCCCACCTTCTCTTAATTTACACTTACACCCCTGCTGTTCCCACGAAATATCATTTTCCCAGTTGGCTTCCTTCGGCACTATCTGTTGTTTCTAAAAGGTTTAGCATCTTTCGAACAAACTTATCTTTTCTAGGCACTATCTGTTGTTTTTTATTTGATAAAAGGTTTAGCATCTTTCCAATAAACTTATTTTTAGTGTTTTTATCTATTCTATTAAGTATACTTGGAGGAAGTGGCGCGGCGCAGTGCGTAGCATTTGAGCATATTTTTGGCTGGCGCTGTTAGGAGGCTTTTTTTTTTTTTTTTTTTTTTAAAAAAAAAAAAAAAAAAATCAGTATTTATTTTAACAGCATTTTGCAGCCCCAACGACAAAAGGCAAAAAAAATGCTCTGTTCTAAAAATAACACGAGCTATCTTAAAGCAAAAAAAGCAGTAGAACACAGCCTACTTTACAACAACATAAAAAATGAATACAACATCCAACATCCAGATTCAGTGGCGGAACTAGAAAAAAAAAATTTAGCCCGGGCCAAAAAATAAAAATATTGAACTACTCTCTTTAATTCTTATTATAAGGCACCAACTAACAAGTATATTTGGTTCATTTTATAAACACTTGTTTGTTTCCAAATAGCATTAAATATATTTTTTCCATGTATACCCATAATTAAAAAGGTAGTGAGTGAGAGTAATAATTAATAAAAATTAATTATTACTTTTTTTTTGGAGAAAAAAAGAGTAATAATTAATATGATATTAGAGTTTAGTGTAATTAATAGGGATAATATTGAAAATTACTTAAATTTTAGGACAAATTTAATGACTTTAACTGCATTTTTATTGACTTGTGAGAATTGTTAGTTGGTTCCTTAAATAAGAACCGGAGGGAGTATTTTAAATTGTATCAAATAACCCGGAAAATACAAACAAATAATAATATATAATTATAAATCAAAATAATATATAAGATGATACTAATCTTTTCAGTATCTCAAACAAGAATTTTACTTTCCTTTCACATTTTTAATGAGTAATAAAAAAACATTATCTTTACTGAGAAAATAAAAAAAAATTAGTTGGGGCCAAATTTGTGGCCAAATAAAATATCATATAATAAATACATATATATTTTAACAATTTTATAATAAGATCGAGTCAAGTCAGTGCCAAGGCCCCGGGCCATAACAACGTTCCGCCACTGTCCAGATTCAACATCCAACTTCCCATGAAGTTTACAAATTACAACATTCCACCAACATACAACATCCAAGATACAGATTCTTCTTTTCTTACCAATGTAGAGCATCTTCCTTCAATTGCGCCAATGTAAAGCCACGGGACATTGACATCAAATCTTCAATATAATTTCTTCTTCGGCTTCAAAGACATTGAAAAAAATTAATCAAATATATAAAATTAGAGCATAACACTTGAACAAGATTGTTTTTGGGTTTCAACTTTCATCTGCTTTCAATAAAGCGTATATATTTGTTCAAAGTCAATAATGATATCTTAACAGCAGGTTTGTGTGCAAAGTAACTAAATTACAAGTCATTGTAACTAAAGCTCAAATTTAGACCTACGAAAGTGGTAATCCATATCATAATTAGAAGAAGCTATTATAACCATGTGCCGCCTTTTCATAATTTATAAGCAATTGAAAATCCAACCAATTACACGCCACGGTCACGATCATATATTTAGTAAATTGATTTACTCAAAGAGTGCTTGGTGCAATATTCATTTCCTTGACCATGCACAGACTCAATCCATGGCTAATATGAGAGAAGTTTTCAATTGGTGAGTTTACAAGTAACATACCTATAATTTGGTTTATCAAATATATTTTGTTCAGCCCCCGCATTGCTCTTTCATTAGCCCAGAATTTATATGCATGGTTATTGTGAGCATTGAGTCTGTGGTCTAAACCCTAAGATCTAGTTATAAAATATCTAACCTGTGAGTATAATTTAATTAAGTAATAAACTACTCAAACACAGCTAAGTCTGGTCCTATAATGCTTCATAATTCACATCATAAAGTCACATCATAAACTACACAAACACAACCAAATCTAGTCCTATAATACTTCAAATGCCTCATTCAATTCCTTTTTGTATTGAACTAAAAGAAAGACGGTGAATTTACCTCTATATATCTAGAGCTAAGATATAAAACAGTTAAGCATATCATAAAGTTTAAAACAGGGGGAGAAGTGAAGGGATCGATTTGCATTACCTGGACAACGATGGCCGACGGTGAAGGGATCGGATTTGCCGGACTCCCACGCTGTGCAAATTGAAAGAAAAAAGGTAGAAGGAGGAGGATCACGGCCTGAGACGTTCGACGGCCGACGGTGAAGGGATCGGATTTGCTGGACTCCCACGTTGTGCAAATTGAAAGAAAGAAGGTAGGAGGAGGAGGATCACGGCCTGAGACGTTCAATGGTGAGGACGGTGACTCGGTGAGGCCGATCGTGAATTAGGGATTTAGGGCAGACAGGGATTCACGGCTCGCGGGAGGTGAAGGCAGATGCGGAAAATGAAAATGGAATGTCCAGGGTTACTTAGTTTAGGGCAGACAGGGTTTAATTAAAAAAAAAATCATATTTAAAATTTTACCCCTCCTAACAGGCCAGCCTGTCAGGCTTTACAGGCCTCTCTCAAGTCCTAGGCCTGGCCTTTTAACGCAAACAGGCCTCAAAATAGGCCTTGGCGCGCGCCTTTTTACCGACGTCAGTCGGCGACTGTGCTTTTGCAACGGGCCAGGCCACAAGCCCCTGGCCTATTTACACCCCTACTTGTCGTCTTTCTTATAGGAATTTAAATTTGTGATCTTTTTCTTTTTAAGTAAAAATCATTTACCACCTCAATTAACTGTCTATTAGTATTGGTCGTAAGCACTATCTTAGATAAATTCAAATGAATTACTTCTTCCGAATATAAGGCATTTAAACTATGAGGTTTACACTACTCATGTTACATAAGAAGAAGAAAATTCCTACACACATGAAATGGTGGGACCCACATTTTTTAGAAAATAAAAAATAAAAAACTCAAACACGGAAATCAAAGTAATTATGACATGAGGATACACTTCTCCTACAATATGATAAATGTATTTTCCTTAAACTATATCACCGGAAATAAGAAAAGACCGTTAAATCATTTAATATGTTCTGAGATGATTTTTTTTTTCACTTTTACCCTTGATAAATATGTTTAATTATATTTGAAATGTTATTTTAGAGAGAGTAGATATAACGAGTGAGCAAAATTGGAAAGTAAATATTAATTACATGAAAAAATATATTAATTAAACTGGATGTGATTTATATTTTAAAGTATGCATTCCTTCTATAAATGTCTTATATTTTGGACTAAATGGAGTACTTTTAATTAGTTAGTGAAAAATTAGAGAAAATTACTTCGGTGAAAGAATGTAATTACTGAAAAAAATCTTATAACATAAAAGTATGGAATGACAACAAGTTAACGCCTTGCTCATTTGTTATGCAATTTTTTTTGTCGATTACGTTTCCAGAGACCTCATATTAATATTTTTCTCACAAAAATTTACTTATAACTGAAATTAATGAAAAAAACATTCGTATGTTTATTTTCATGATCAACCTCTTCAATTAAAGGCATTAAAGAGGGCAGCGGTATTGGGGGGATTATCTGGGGGTTGTGGGGACATGAGGACACGATGGACTTTTAGAATTGATAGGTGGGGTCCATTCATGTTTAAAAAAGAATGAACTTTTTAGACCCAAAATGCTACCTGTCACTCTAACAGCGATTGTGTTTTTATCAAAAAATAAATGAAATGGGGGAAGAAATGAAAGGGGAATAAAATAGTAAGCAAGGCCGCATTCTCCTCTAATCACCATTAATTCTTTATTTTAAGGTGCCGATAAACACGACGACCTCAACTCAATATACCTGCAAATCAATCTTGCCATCTCCAGTTTCACACAAACAATACTGAGTTTGGACCGATCTTAATCCGAATCATATTTTTTTTTTTAAAAGAAAGAAACAAAGAGTCTTTGTAGTGGCAATCTGAACATTTAATTTCCTTAAAAGTTCAAACCAATCAATCAAGGCTTCCGATTCTGTTGCTTCTGGTTCATCACTGAGCAAAAATGGCCAGACATAATCCAAATTTCAAACAGAGATAAAAATTAAAGGAAGAAAAATTCAAACGCAAACGGATCGGTGAGAATTTAGGACAGCTTGGTTTCCATTCATCTGCACAGCACTACAAGTAAAATTTCTAACGCTTCAAATACCTCAAAATCAAAATCAAAATCAAAATCGCTAGGAAAATAACCGATTAAGCATGAAAAAAGATCAAACACAACGTTGAGATTTACCTACAAGAAACCATGGCTCAGAGATCGTGAATTACAATTTGAACACATATTTGACAAGAATATATACTAGAGGACGCGATTCAGTTCGTGAGAGGAGTTAAGAAGGAGGGAAAACAGAAAGATCTAGAATCTAGCAGAACAATTCTAATCGGCGAGCACAAAGAGTACAGAAGAACTTGCGCTTGATGGTGAAGCAGAGAGGCAAGAAGCAGAACCTGCGCTGGGTCTCGACGTCCGTGGCTTCGACCTTACCGCCACAGTGAGGGCAAGATCCAGGAGCTTTCTGTCTTGCGAGCTCCTTCTCTTCTTCGTCGCAGATGTAGATGAACCACATTTTTTTCTCCTGAAGAAAGTTCCTCTTCTTCTTCCTCGGTACTGTGCTTGTGCTTGTGCTTGGGCTTGTGATGATTCTCGTTGCTTTCATTTAATGATGGCTGGAGAAATAAGTCAATCTTTATTCTGGGGCGCGAGAACCGGGCAGAAAGGTCAGTCTCATCTGGGCTGCCCCGTTGCCCGCGGTTTGTTCGAGAAAAGGCCGAAAGCGATTTGTTGAGAGGGAGGGAGAGACGAACTCAAGGCGTCTACGTGGACTTTGGATGAACGTAATGTCATGTAACTAGAAGGCGACTCAGGGATCGAATTGAGGTAACAGTAGTATGTGTAGTACTTACTTTAGGAATCCTGGCTTTTCTTTATGTGCTTCTTTAAAAATCATATAAAAAATATTTTATATATTTTTTATATATTTTAATTATTTATTATATATATATTATCTTAAAATATTTTTTACAGACAGTATTTTAAACTAATTAATTTTTAGTTATGTGTTCAAAGTTTTTTTTTTTTTAACACCAATATCCTTAATAAAAAAATTAATTAAAAGATATGGGTGTAAAATATATTTTAGAATATGAATTTATAATTTAAAATATATAAAAAATAAAAAATGTCATCGGTATTTCTTTATATGCTTTTTTAGGAAAAATAGTAACTCATAGAAAAAAATGGAATGATGATTCTTAGTTTATAGTGTAAATTATAGCATAAATTTTTATAATCCATGTGATAAATTTAGAAAGGAAGAAATATTTTCAAATAACTTATTCCTATAAGTTAATTTCAACATATTTTACTAGAGCTGAAAAAAGCTTTGAGCATTACTAACTTTGTCTTAAAATTTAATAACTTTATAATTTTACTCTTATTTAATATTCTTTTCGATTCTTAAAGTAAGATTTATTTACTTAATTTAATGAGATTAATGAAGTTAATTAATGTTACATTTTTTTATAAAAAAAAAAAATACTTCAATCATCTTCATTAATTTCCTCTATATATTTCATACTTGATTATTGTTGATAAAGCATTAATAAAATAAATTTTAAAAAATATTGATCAATATGGGAACTAGATCTTACAATTAGTATCAAAGTTAATTTCTCAATTAGGTTATACATTAAAAAACATAGAGGAATATATATACTCTACGTTGTGAGAATGAAGTCTATCCGATAACAAATGAATGATAAAATTTTACATTCATATGATAAATTTAATGCTTAAACTAATAAATATGACCCAAAAAAATCTCTTATAAATAAGAACAAAAGAGTAGATTCATTTGAGAAAAGTACAAGTGAATTTTTCGTACATTACATTATGTCAAGATGTATAAATAATGCAAATTGTTTGGACTAAAATGAAATTTCAAAATTTGGTGAATTGATCTAATACATGTTCACGTGTATAAAAAAGAATTGCCACCGCAGCCGTCAACAGCCACCACGGTTGACGGACGGCCGCGGGACCCCATAAATAGTACTCGTAGGATTATAGTTTAATACTTTAATGTAACACCCTATTCACATTAGTTTTTGAAAAATACATAATGAAAATAAAAATAATGATTAATGTGCTTTGTTTGATAGGTTGGTGAACATTTTGTTAATCACAAAAATATGCATTATTCATAAGTCATTTGATTCTCATATATGTTTTTACCTGTTATCCGGTTGATTGATTTGAAGAGATCAAGGAATCTTAATAAAATACTCCTTAATTATATTACCTTCAATCTTAAATATATGTCATATATTTAGAATTGAATGAGTAGTATATATTATATGATCTCGGTCCTAAATATATGTCATATATTTAGAATTGAAGGAGTAGTATATATTATATTATATATCTATTTATAGGTCAAACAAATTGATTTAGAAGAAAATGATAAATATAAATAATTTAAAGTAATTTTTTAATTTTATTAATCTCTTTAAATTATTCAACTGATTTTTATATTAAGCAATTGTGGTAATAATATTAAACATACTAACATATAGTAATTAAAAACATAACATCTACATTGGGGAAAAAAACATAACATCTACCGCAAATTACACTATATGTTACAAATTCTTATCCAAGTGACTGGAATTTGAAAGTTTACTAAACATATTGAATTTCTTTCCAACTTTGACCTTGTGTAATTTAATTCATACAATTTTAACTCAAATGAAACTCATTTCCTAAATTTTAACCAACTTCATTTACTCCATATAGTTTTAACAATTTAAAATTTTAGTCTCAAAACTTCATATTATATATAATTTTATTTTTTAAACTACATGTATTAAATTTTAGATGGCTAAATTAAAAAAATTGGGTTGAATCAAATTAAAATTTAACTATTAAGTTATAATTGAGTCAAAATTATACATAACGAATTAGAGGAAGAAAAAGTTGAAATGTACTTCTAGTAATGGTGGCGATACCTTTTTTAAATTCTTGTTTTGGCCTTTAAAACTTTTTTTTTTAAAAATGTAATCATTAATCAAGAGTTTCCCCTCTATGTGTATGATGATGGGGTGGGGAGAGAAAGTGATGAGAGGAAAAAAAAATTCAGTTGGATTTAATAAAATTATAGAAGTTGGGTTAAAAGTTTTTAATTAATTTTTCATACTCTTTTATTTTATATTTTATGTTTATTAAAAGTTTATAACCCCACCAACATAGCATTGGTCTAGTTGTGTAAAGCCCACTATATCTCTTTGGGTCTAAAATTTGAGTCTTAGAGGAGTCACTTTTGTTAGGAGAGGCAGTCACAAACCCCAAACCAATGTTGAATGATGATATCAAAAATAAAAATTATAACTATACTTCTCTAATTTTTTAAAATCTAACTCATAATTTTTTTCCTTCCTTTCCCTTTAAACCCCTCGAACCAGACCCCCTTAGAGCACAAATAATTTTTACCTTTATTAATAAATATACTTTCTAAAATTTAAACTTATATTTTATTTTTTACGAAATAAGATCACTTATCACATAAACCAACAATTTGTTGCTGGAGTTTAATTAATAGGGAAAGTCATTGAAATGGGGTAATCGCAAATTACATTGAAAAATTTTCAGACATATTAGAAAAACTAATACAAAATTTTCACAAATAACTAATTTTTTCAAAATCCAAAAAAAAAAAAATTATTAAGAGGTATAAGGAGCATTATCATATTGCCCATTTTTCTTTTGTGGACGGCTGCCCGAATATTCTCAACTCAAGATTACTTTTGTTAAGGCCAACTTTGGAGTGCTTTCTCTGAAACGTATTTCTATATACACACAAACTTAAATATAATTCATTTATCTTAATTAGCAGAAATTAGTATCCTTTATCGCTTTACATTCATGCTTATCTAGACTTATCTACTTAATATTTTTCCATTTTTAATATTGTAAAATACTTTATCTAAATGAATAAAAACAACTATATATATAATTAATGTTGCGTATTACTAATATTTTTATCCACAAAGTATAAGTCCACGTTACTTATGGCCAAAGTCTTTCCACTTTTTTATTTTTATTTTTTATACAACACTTTTTTTTATTGATAAGTGCTACAGTTTCGTCATATATTTTTTTTAAAAATATTAAGCCAGTGTTTGATAAAATTATATTGGAAATTAATTAATCAATTTTTCGATGGAGTCAATTGTTTGGTCAAAATTATACGACTATGTTTTATTTTCCTGGAAAATTGTTATTCTTCATCCAAATCTTGCACTGAAATATGATAATAATCTTTTAAAAGAGTGTTTAAAAATTGTAGTAGTTGAAGAAAACAGAAGGTTCGTTTTGAAGCACGACTAACTTTGAATTTGTTAGGCCATATGGGAATAAATTAATAACAGGCGATTAAATAAAGGGAAAATTGTATTCGATCCCAAAGAAGATAAAATACTACTGTATCATCCCAAGAAATCTCAAAACTACTGTATCATCCCTTTGCCCCTTGTGATTTTCTCGTAAGATAGCTTTGAATAGCCCTGGTTACTTTCGATTTTTTTTTTTTTTCTGTGAAGAATGATTTTAATGTTTGGTGTTTGAATGGGTTTTGAAATTTTGAGTGATTGCTTTTCCTTGATTTTTTCTTCTTCCTTATTCATTTTTCTCGGCTTTTCATTATCCAGGGAAGTTTGAAGATGATTTTTTCGTTTGTATTTGATATTTGGTTATTTCATTGCGGCTTTAAATTTCTGCTTTGCTGCAAATCAAATCGTTATTTGGGTTTGGAATGAGTTTTCACAATTTTTGCCTAGCCACTCAAATACTCCCCGATTCTATAGTTCATCTGTAAAATTATACTATAAAATTCTTTCTTATAATTAAGATCAGGAGTAGTAACTTATATTAATTTTTAAGTTTTAATTTCTTAAATAAATTTTGCACAAATATTTATAAACACGTTTATTTAAGTATGCATCAATTAAAAGAATTAATCATATTTTAATTTAAGTTTTCCATGTCTACATTAATTAAATTAATTAAGCCTTTATTCCAATATGATAAAAATTTAACAGGAAACTATTTGTAAAAGTTAAAAAAAAAAAAATCAAGAAAATGAAAAAAAAAATCTAAAATTACTTAAACAATTTTAGTCAAAATTTGGGAATTAGTAATGGTGAAGGGTACATTAGTAAATAATTTTTTATTTATTTTAAATTTTAATTAAAGATAAAAATCTTTAACAGAGTTAACAGTTTATACTAAGGTTTATGTTTTCAAAATAAAGGGGATGTTAATATAATTAAAGCAAAATATAAAGGAAGGTAGAGTATTTTACTCTAAAGTTTATTATTAAGTTTTAAGAGTTGATGGGTTTGTTATCCATGATCCTATTCCTATATTTTAGAATTTTACTATACGTTGGACAGACGAATATAAAGAGATCTTGTGAGAGTTGAATTAAACATGGAAAACTTGTCTTTCATAGGCTTCGAATTTTTATTCTTTTATAATATTAATTGCCGTGATTAAGGAATCTTTGTCTTTAGTTAGTCACATGAATATTACTCCTCCTATTATAATTATAAGAGTTAGTTGACTTTTTTAGAGAAATTAAGGAAAATTTAATTAAATTACTTTAAAGTATTTACATTTATATTTTTTTCTTCAAACTAATTAGTTTGACTAATAAACTAATATATAATTTAAGAATACATAACATATATGAAATAATTGAATAACTTATTTAACTTCCTTTAATCTCTCCAAAAAAAGTCAACTTATTTCTTATAATTGTGAAGGTAGTATTACTATTTGCAAGCAATCTAATTATTCCATAGTGCGTCATAAATGTAGAGTTTCTTTTGCAATAATCCAAAGGCCGTATCCTTTTAATTTTTAATTTTTTATATAGAATATAAAAAAAGAATTTGAATCTTTGGTCGTTCATGATTGTTCTATACTTTTCCTATAAAACATACATTAATTTTCGTTGAAATTATACAAGAACAAAAAAGATACTCCCTCCGGTTTTAATTATAAGAGCTAGTTGACTTTTTTTGGAGAGATTAAGGAAGCTAATTAAATTAGCTTAGAGTATTTTAATTTTAATTTTTTTCTTCAAACTTAATAATTTGACTAATAAACTAATATATAATCTAAGAAAACATAACATATGAAATGATTAAGTAACTTATTTAACTTCATTAATTTCTTCAAAAAAAGTCAATTAATTTCTTATAATTGGGAATAGGAGGTAATATATTTTAGACTTTTGGTTGGCAAAAAAATAATAATTAGACTTTTAATTTAATCTTTATTTCTTTTGTCCAAAATATCTTTCAGTAAATGTGAAGTTTTTTGTTTCGTGATATAAGTATGTAAGTATTGTGTTCGTGTGTATTAAGTTCACCACATTTGAGCAAAAAAAAAGTATTAAGTTCACCACACACATATATTGAAAATAAAAATATGTACAATTTAAAGAAAAATTAGAAGTAGTCTTAAATCTTATGGTATCTAATGACAGATAAGCAACAAGCTTGTATTTTCAAATCCTCATTTATAAATTAAGCGGGTTTGAGTTAGGGATGTCCAAAAAATCCGACAGTCTAGGTAACCTGACTCGACCCGGTTCGCCTGAAAAAAAAATGGCCTGGGACAATATATTCAGACTGGACGAGACCACTTGTCTCGAAGTTTGGACCGGACCTCGGGCGGGTGCGAGACCAATTTTTAGCCGTGTCGGCCCGAGATTTTTTTTAATATATATATATATATATTAAAAAAAACTTAATAGGTTAAGAGTTTAAGACGTTAACCTATCCGTCTCTATCATCCGACATTCCGACGATGTCCTCTTTCTTCAGCGACATCTCAGCGACTCAGGGACTTAGCTCAGCCTCAGTGTTCCGTCTCCGACTCTCTGTCACTCAGTTCGTCTCGCATCGGCGCATCCCCATCCTCGTCTTCCGTCTCCGACTCTCCGTAAGTTTTCTTCCTTCGATTTAAATCTCAGAAACCCTAAGTCATTTTGCCTTGTGCCTTGCTTCAATTTTTTGGATTTAGTGATTTAAATCTCTCTATCTCTCGTCCCTTGCTTCGATTTACTGGTTATTTGTGGGGATTACCAGATTAGTGTGAATGTTGTGGTTATAATTGTCCTTGAATTTCATTTTATTGCATCTACGGTTCCTTTCTTCTACGCAAGCTGTTCTAGATTATTTTGATGCCACCATTTCTTCTTTGCAAGCTCTGCTTTTCTCTTTCTCCGCTTCTTTGAAAATCCTGGATTCCTTGTTCCTTTGATGTAAGCACCTGAAAGATGGACGCGGTAGTAATTTCTGCAGACTTCTATAGAATCTTCCTGTTATGAGAAATGTAAGACTTACGGTATAGAAGTATCTTTTTGGCCATCATTTCTTTTGTTAGGTCAGTCTAGAGTCATTCAAGTCAATAAATAATTTGTGCTCGCTGCTTCCATGGTGAAGAGCATATTAGCAACCTCTTTTTCTGGTTGTATATGTTTTAAATTATTGATCCTTTTATTTTCTTGTTCTGATACTTAATAAATGATTTGTGCTCGCTGCTTCCATCATTTCTCACGAGTTGTTTGATACGGAAGAACAAAAGATTATCTCATTACTCCAATTTATTTCAATTTAATATCCCATGGCATCGTTGTTTGTTATTGGTATTGGAAGAAGGTTGGTTCATTTATTTAAACCTGAATTGTAAAGTAATTTGTTTGCATATAAGATTTCTATTCTTCTTCAATTTTTTCATTATTAATTTGTTGTACCAATTTTTTGTTGGAATTGGATGGAATATGGCCATCCTTTCCTTTCTTCATTCAAATTGGTTTGCGGATGAACAGAGTATTATGTTTCTCCCAAGCTTGTGATTTACTTGTTGAACAGAGTATTATTGTGAATGTTGTAGTCATACCTCTCTTCTCTGTTCCTTTTTTAATTTGTTCCTAAACTTTTAAATTTGTGGAAATAAGTTCAATCTGTTCATTCTATAATCTATTGAGTATTGATGAATACTTTCTTTTCATTTTGTTTCAATCATGGAAGAAGAGCAAACTTCAAGTGTTGACCTATCTCAGTCTTCCAATATTGGTGAGAATGAGACTCTTGGTGGACTATCTTCTACCCCTTCCAATTCCATTGGTCCTGTCCAACCTCCAACCACTGTAGAATGTCCTCCTCCTACTCCTACATCTTCTACTGGAGATGAAACCACAAAAGGTAGTAAGAAGAGAAAAATACCTGAGAACAAAAAATCAGAAGTGTGGGATCACTACATTAAGTTACCATTGAAGGATACAGATGGACAGCTTAGAGCAAAATGCAAGTATTGCACTAAAGATTATGCTTGTGATCCAGTTAAATGTGGTACAACTTCTTTGAAGAGACACTTCAACAAATATCAAAGCAATCCACACAGGGCCACTGCAATATTGAAGCAATCTATGCTGAATTATGTTTCACAAAGTGGGGAAAGTGGAACTAGAAGCTTACAACCTCAAATGTTCAATCAAAAACGTTGTCGGAGGGCTCTAGCAGAGTTCATCATATGTTATGAGATGCCATTTAGACTGGTTGAAAAGCAAGGTTTCAAAGCATTTGTGAAAGAGTTAGAGCCACGGTTTCATATCCCTTCTAGACAAATTGTTGCTAGGGATTGTTGGCAATTATATATTGGTGAGATGAACATATTGAAGAATCAATTGAAGCAGTGTACTAGTCGTATTTGCCTTACTACAAATTGTTGGACGTCAGTTCAAAACTTCAACTACTTATGTCTCACAGCTCATTTTATTGACAAAGATTGGAAATTGCATAAAAGGATTCTTAACTTTACTTTGATTGAGAATCATAAGGGAGATACAATTGGAAAGACTATCGAGAAGTGCATATCAGAATGGGGCATACAAAATGTGTTCACTATCACGATTGATAATGCAACATCCAATGGCACAACCTTGTCTTATTTGAAAAAACGACTCATCAATTGGAAGGGTTTTGTTTGTGGTGGCGATTTTCTTCAACTACGTTGTTTTGCACATATTCTCAATTTGATTGTGTCCAATGGCTTGAAGGAATTGAAAGATGCCTTTGATTCAATTCGAAATGCTGTAAGGTATGTCCGTTCCTCCCCAGCTCGGCTCAAAAAATTTAAAGATGTATGTGCATTGGAAATGTTAGATACCAACAATATGTGTGTCTTAGATGTTAGCACTAGATGAAATTCTACATATTTAATGTTGGATGTCGCTTTAAAATTCCAAAGTGCATTTGAAAGAATGGGGGACGAAGATAGAGATGATGTGACATACTTTAAAAAAATGTCAAAGCGTGATAACACACATATGAATGCTTTCTCTACCCAAGATGTTGATGACAACATGGATGCTACTAATGGCCTGCCAAACAAACAATCTTGGAATAAGACAAATGTCTTTCTTAGGTTCTTAAAAGTGTTTTATGATGTGACCTTACAATTTTCTAGCTCGCTCGATTCTTGCAAACACATGTTTCCATCAAATTGCATTGATTCAAGAGTTGATAAATGAGACTATTGTGTCCGAGGACCTCTTCTTAGGGAGATGTCATCAAGCATGAAGATGAAGTTTGATAAATATTGGGGAGCGACAAAAAATATGAATCCTTTATTGATTATTCTTTGTGATTTTAGATCCTCGATACAAGCTTGCCTACATCAATGATGTATTTGACCAACTTTTTCCGATTATCAACTTTGTATGTTTATGAAAAACAAGGCAAGGAACACTTTGTATCGCATGTTTGAAGAGTATTCTGCAAAAATTGGTGTTCAAACAGGCGTGTCAAATAGTGCAAGCTCTTTGAACTCTTCTACTAGTAGCAACACTTCGAACTCTTCTGGGAATGCCATCACTTCCACTGCAAATGCTAGTAAAAAAGACCCTGGTCGTAGATGGTTGGCATCCCAAAAAGAAAAGATCTCATCAATAGATATTCAATCTGAATTGGATAGATACCTTTCAGCTAATGGAGCTGAAGACACTCATATTGATGATGATGATTTTGACATATTGACATGGTGGAAGGTTAATTCAACCAAATACAGAGTGCTTGCGATGATAGCACGTGATTTATTGGATATGCCAGTATCTACAGTTGCATCTGAAGCAACTTTTAGCACTGGAGGACGTGTTGTTGATGATTATAAGAGTAATCTATCTCCTAAAATGACTGAAGCCCTAATTTGTGCCCAAAATTGGCTATTGGCTACACAATCTATCTCAGATTTAGCTACTATGTTCCCTGAATATGACAACTTTCAAGAGACTGATAATGTTGTTAATGTTTCAGGTAATATTTTCAATTTTATGCTCATTATTCTAGTTTACATATTTCATTATTAATAATTTCTTAACACAAACAATTTTTTTTTAGATGGATCGAGTATCATTCAAGGTGGAGGAAAGAAGTGCATGACAATGGATGCTCAAGAAAACTAAATTGTTATTTATGTTTTCTGCATTTATGTTTTTGTTGTGGATTATATTTAAGTAACTTGAATGACAATGGATGCTCAAGAAATGAATGACAATGTGATGGACTTGTTACTCGTTAGGTTTTAAGTGTTTCATTAATTGATGTGGATTATATTTAAGTAACTTGAATGTTGTTATTTATGTTTTCTGCATTTATGTTTTTGTTGCTTATGTCCTCCTGTTATTTGGTAGGGGTAAAAGTTGCTTATGTTTTTTAGATGTTTTTTGCATTTATGTTTTTGTTGCTTTTGTCCTCCTGTTATTTAGTTGCAACAGTCCTAGGATTTGGGTGGTGGCCTATTAAGGCTTACAGAGCTTGTCCTGGATTTGTGGCTTCCAGTGGTAGGTACAAGCGTCAAGGACAAAGTATGGATGAAGTTGCCTTTGGACGTGGTGGAAAAGCTTCTTTAAGATCTGGCAGTGACAACAAGTCAAGGTAATTTTCTTTCTTTTTTTCTCATCAATTCCTTTGAAATTTTGTATTTGGGGCATTGGTTGGGAGAAATTATGGGTCATTCTCATTTTGGGGTTCCAAGTTTTGATTCTGATTCGTATTCTTATTTGGTTCGTGCATCTGATTTTGGATTTTGTTGTGTTGGGCTTTGATTCAATGGTTTCAAGATTAGAGTTTGTGGCTGTGTTTGCTTTGTGGGAAACTTCTTTCTTTTTTCTCATCAATATCTTTATGCTCATTTGAGCAACAATGCCCAATTTATACCCTGTAGTGGTTTTAGCATATACAAGGCTTGTGAAATTCTTACAATTTTTTTCCATTTAAGTAATTAAAGTTATAATTAGTCTAAAGCTAAACCTCACTTGCTTTCTTTAAGGCGCAAAAGCTGAGTTAGTGAGTTGCCCTCACGTTAGTGCCAAAAAAAGTTAGAAAAAGTGAATAATAAATGTGTTCTTGTAGTTGGTAAATGGTAATAAAACTAATGGAATGATTTTTCTGTGTAACAAAACCATTTTAGACCGGGGGTTGTCCCAAATTTCTGAGTTCTTGTGAAGATTATTCGCATGGCATTTGTGGCTTCAAATCAGACTTCTGGTGGAAACCATGCAAGTATGAGTTTATACCGTCACTATTCCTATGAATTTTCTTGATTGTTTGTTTTGATTTGAATAATTCTAGAACCCTCAACGTTCAAACATGTTTCGCAGCTTCAAACTGCTTGCTATTTCTAAAATGTAAGTGACAATTATTGAATGTTGAAACATTGTATGCTATAGGGGAGAAATAAAAAAACTTGTCCAATCGGTCTGGTCAGTCCAGTGAGTCTCTGGACCCCGGTCAAGTCCGGCCCGAGAATCGGTGCAGTGATGGACGGGACAGGACCTCGAGCTGGATTGTCCAGCCCGAGGTCCCTCCTGAACCAGACCTCGGGTTGACTCCCAACCCGGTCTGGTCTGGTCCATGAACAACCGTAGCTTGAGTTTAGTGGAGAGAGACTAATTCCTTACTATCTAAAAAAAGTACACATATTTAATATCAAAGTCTCAAACATGATCATCTTAAATAATAGATTACCTATCCACGACAAAAAAAAAGGAAAAAAGAAAGAAAGAAAGAAAGTACTCACATCAAGTTCTTTGTTTTCATTTTGTCA
Source organism: Acacia melanoxylon (assembly GCA_019022615.1). Taxonomy (NCBI): domain Eukaryota; kingdom Viridiplantae; phylum Streptophyta; class Magnoliopsida; order Fabales; family Fabaceae; genus Acacia; species Acacia melanoxylon. Next base: position 10,164,678 of record JAFJYJ010000013.1, read on the forward strand.
AGTTCTCCAATTAGATATAACTATATGTCATATTTTAAAATTATTATCATTTAACTATAAACCTATATAAAAAAAATATGACACATCGGTCAACTGTAATAGAAGAACTTGATGTAGGTATTATCTAAAAAAAACATCATCATTCCCACTCTCCTGCTATATATCATTTCAGTTGAGTATATAAATAGTGGATCTCGCTTAGGTCCATTGTGGACCGTTGCATGAAACTCCCCAAAACACACCTTGATCTATTTTTTTTTTTTAAAAAAAAAAAATAAAATTCAAGCACTGTGGAGTAATAAAAAGATAATTTAGGATATTGAATGGTACTGAAAAAATTCTTTATGATCTTGAAAAATTATTTTAGGATAGTGAAAAATTATTTCAGGTACAAAAAAAAATATTTGAGGTTACTAACTGGTATTAAAAGAATACTGAAAAAATAATTCATGATCTTGAAAAATTATTTTAAAAAAATATTTCAAGTCTTGATTGGTACTAAAAGGATCTTGAAAAAATAATTCATGATCTTAAAAAATTATTTTAGTATCTTGAAAAAAATCCGAAAGCATATTTTTAATAGTAGTGAGTACCTGAATTATTTTTTCAAGATCAAAAAATAATTTTTTTAAAGATCATGAATTATTTTTTCAGTATCCTAAAATATCCTTTTAATCCTGGTCAGTATCCTTAAATATTTTTCAAGATCTTAAAATAATTTCTCAAGATAATGAAGATTTATTTCAGTACCATTAAGTATCTTAAATTATCATTTTACTCCCACCTTGCTTGAAATTATTTATTTATTTAAAAAAGGGGATCAGGGTGTGTGAAGTTTTGGTGCAGCGGTCCCCAGCGGACCTAAGCCTGATCCATAAATAATTAACCAAAACCAATTGAGCGATTGTAATTATTTAAATAGTGCAACTCATTTTAAGCTTTCATTTTCATGAATACGTACAACTCACTCTAATTTTAAAGTAAAAGTGGTTATTTAGTTTAGTTTAAATGATTTTACAATTTACACAAGATAAATATGTTGGAGAAATTTTATCTTGAAAGATGAATTGAAAGTTCAGATGATGTTATTGACTTAATGCGCATTTGATTTTTTTTTTTTGGAAAAACAGAACAATCCATCCTTAATTTCTCTATACAAAATTGAATAATCATGCCAAACAATAATTATCAGAGTCAAATTATGAAAACTTTGTGAGTGAGGAAAAAAAAAATCAATGATTGGGATCGTAATAATCGAACAATAGGTCAACAAGTCATTTGGGGAAAAAATAGCAAATCTTTCAAGAAAATTATACTACTATGGACCATTGAAAATCGTTTTGCAGAGATTAATGGAAGTTTGCCAAAACTGTTCAGAGTCGAGACTTTGTTAGGTGGATGAAAAATTGAAAATATAACTTTCTACCTTTATTTATTTATTTCTAAAGCCACGTGGTTAATAATTTTCTTGAAACTGCTACTTGAAATATTTTACTACATCAGCCCCTAACACCGCTAGCCCACTGAATTTTCTAAAAAAAATTATCAAGTTCTTTAGGTCCATTATGTGCAGGTCCAACTTTCAAGACTTTAAACAGAAGGGGTAGCTTAAAATTTGAGGTTGTAAGTAGCTTCACTCATATAAGAAGTATATTATAATGGCTGAAGGAAAAACCTGCTCTCTGCTTCCTCTCTCCAGGGAGGAAGATGATCTGATTATGCGGAGCTCAAAGATGACCAAGAATGGATGTAACGACAGAGGAAGGAATGTTCTACAGGGAGATTGGCCTAAGCTTGGGACCAAAGGAACAAAATTTAGTAAGGGAGGTCCCTCATTTGCTGAGAAGTTGAAAGGAAAGAATGGGCAGGATGATAGCTCTGATGAAGAGGATGGGACTCTGCCAGATGACATCTCTAAGAACCACATGTCTGAGGATGAACAGAGGGCTGAAGATCATGAACCTCTGTGTCGTTTGGAGGAAGACCTCTCACGTAACTTCCCCACTTTCTCCTTTTCTGATAAGATGAAAAAACGTCTATACAGGGCATGGTATAAGGCGGTGATCGTTAAGCTATTGGATAAAAGTATCGGATATAAGGCCTTGTTACCTCGGTTTCAGACTCTCTGGGCTAAAAGGGGTGTAGTAAGCCTTATAAATATTGGTCATGGCTTCTACGTTGTTAAGCTATCCAACAAAGATGATTATCTTAATGCTTTAACAGGAGGCCCATGGATGATCTATGATCATTATCTAACTGTTAGACCATGGGAGCCAAATTTCATTCCTGTATAAGCAAAGATCAATAAGGTCGCAGTTTGGGTGAGAATGTCGAATGTGTTCTGGAATACTATGACCGTGAAGCTCTGACTATCATAGGCGATAGGATTGGGGATACACTCAAAATAGATATTAACACCTCCAGCCAACTGAGGGGCCATTATGCCTGCATTTGTGTGCTGGTAGACCTGGAAAAGCAACTTATGTCTGGATTTCGATTGGATAAGGTGGATTGTTTTTTAGAGTATGAGGGCCTCCATATGCTCTGTAACAATTGCACAATATATGGGCATGTTGGAGATCTCTGTCCTTTGAAGGAAAAACAGAGTATCAATAGCGAGAATCCCACAGAAGAGCAGCGGGACTCGCCGACCTAAATAACCATCAAAACGCCGGGGAACTGAGCTCCTACTGGGATAAATGGCGTATGGTATAGAAAACTAGGCGGCCATATAAAGCAAAGAGGGACAATAGAAGAATGAAATAAAGGATCACGTTTCGGAATTCTCGCGGACGTAGAGAATGGAGAACGAGTGGAGGCTACCAATGAGGAGGAACAAGGTAATGGGGTGCAGAAAGTGTTGTCGCAACATCCTTTGCAGCAGGGCATTCTCACGAGGAATTAGAAACGATCGAAAAAGGAGAACAATTCTTTGGAATCAGCAAAAAGTTCTGACAGGGAGGACTACATGGTATTAGGATAGAGACAAGATCTTGAGCTGAGAAAACGCGCTGAGAAAAGATCAAGGGAGAAAAAGAATGGGGAGCTGACAATGATAGTGAAATAGATCGATACGAGAAGTGATAAAATGGCCAAGATATCCTCAGCAGCTATTACAAAGGTGGATGATTCCCTACAAAGTGACGAAAGGGAAGTTAATGAGGTGGGTTGAATTTAGGAGGCTCACATGGAGCTTGTTATTTTACATCCGGGTGAAAAGCAAGGGACGTCTAGTGTTCCAAACACTAAAGAAGTTAGGCCGTCCTTGCCTGACCAAACAGATACTAATGAAGACAATTCCTTGGTGGATTGTACTATGGTTCCTAAGACCCCGTTCCTCGAGTAGGAACCTAAGGCCCTTATTTTCTTTTATTGTTTTATGGAATACATCCTTTTTTGGAATATAAGAGGAGCGGGTAATAAGTCACTCCGTAATTTAAAGGCCGTGTGTAGTGGGCCCAAGCCCAGTTTAATCATCCTTGTAGAAATGAAGTTCAACTCTGAATTGCCCTTCCAACTGTTAATCTCGTGGGGATATGACGCTATGAATTTAATCACCAGTGAGGGCAGATCCGGAGGTATAACTCTTCTTTGGCATCGAAATGCTATTAAAGTTGATGTTCTTGAGGAGGACCGCCAATTCATTCATGCAAGTTGCGAATTCCATGGTGAACCCCCTTTCCTTTCGACAACGGTATATGTGGTGCCTCACTCTAATCTCAGGTCCTTGCTTTGTTCTAAATTGAAAGACCTGGTAGTGACAATATCCAGACTGTGGGTTTTATTGGGAGATTTCAATGATATCCTATCCCCGATGGAGCGTATGGGAGGTATGCGATGCAACTATAAGAGGATCCAGTGGTTCAATGATCGTATAAGGGACTACGAACTCTTTGATATGGGCTTCCAAGGACCTCGCTTCACTTGGAAAGGGCCAATGCTTGCTGGGTGCCCTTGTTTGTTTGAAAGACTGAATCATAGACTTGCTAATATTCGGTTCCTTGTTGATTTCAACAATGCTTTGATTAAGGTACTCCCTCGAACAACTTTCTCTGATCATAATCCTTTAGCTTTAACATTTCAACGTACAATTTTTAATTTAGTGCTGCAAGTTTTTAAATTCGAAGTCATGTGGCTTTTTCATGATACTTTTGATAGTTTTCTTAATGAGAACTGGAATGGTAATCTGGATATGGTAGACTCTCTTTATGTAGTACAGGATGCTCTCACTATCTGGAACATGGATTGTTTTGGGTTTGTCGAAAGAAGTAAAAGAACATTGCTAGCTAGATTAGCAGGAATTCAAAGGTCTCCCAATTACCCTGCTTCTGCATTCCTCTGTTACCTAGAGAAAGAACTTCAAGCTGATCTGTATTTTACTGAAAAGAGACGAAATTAAATGGTTTCAAAAGGCGAAGACTGAATGGCCACAAAGGGCGACATGAATACTCGTTATTATCATCTTAAAGCCTCCATGAGACAGCGGAGCAATAAGATTATAATGCTAAAAAATGATGCAGAGTTATGGATTGAAGATGAGTTTGAATTGAGGTCTATGGTAGTGAGCTACTTCCAGAGCTTATATAAAACCGAGGGGCACACCAACAAGGAACTGGTCACAAATATGAAGTTTCCTTGTTTGGAAGTAGATTCCCTGGAGTACATAAACAAAGTACTAGTTGATGAAGAAATTAAAAGGGCACTATTTTCAATAGGTCCCTACAAAGCTCCGGGTTTCGATGGGTTCCCCTCGTTATTTTTTCAGTCTAAATGGGAAATTGTGGGTTCCGCCTTGTGTAGCTTTGTTAAATCTGTTTTTGAAGGACAACAAGGTCTCATTAACCGCAATAAAACCTTTATCTCCCTCATTCCTAATCGAGAAAATCCAGAGACAGTGTGACACTTCTGACCTATATTGCCTTATGCTCAGTTCACTATAAGTGTATTACAAAGGTTATCACTGGCAGACTTAGACTTTTGATGGACCCAATTGTCTCTCCATTCCAGTCGAGCTTTATCAAAGGTCAAGAAATTCACAACAACATTATAGTGGGCCAATAAATTATGCACACTATGAAGAAGTCTAGAGGAAAGAAAGGTTTGATGGCAATGAAGATAGATTTAGAGAAGGTTTATGATAGGGTTTGATGGGATTTTCTTCAACAAGTTCTTGTAGAGGTAGGTCTTAAATCCAAATTTATCCAATTTATCATGGAATGTGTCACCTCAGTGCCCTATAATATCCTCTGGAACGGCTCCTAGGCTGAGTACTTTGCAGCTCAAAGGGGTCTCCAGCAGGGTGATCTAATGTCTCCTATGCTATTTGTGCTTTACATAGATAAACTTTTGCATCTCATTTGTGATGAAGTGAATGATGGTAAATGGCGTCCGATTTGAGTCTCTAAGGAAGGTCCCGCCATCTCCCACCTTATGTTTACGGATGACTTGTTACTATTCGGGTGCTAAAATTAGTAAAGCCAAATCTTCTATCTTTTTCTCCCTTAAAGTTCCGCTGTTCCGAAAACAAAGCATTTCTAACAATGCTGGCATTGGTATTTCAGGGTAAATTGGGAAATACTTTGGGTTCCCACTCTCAAGGAAGAAAAAGGCAACTGATACATTTCAATATGTTATTGATAGAATTCGATCAAAATTAATTGCATGGAAGGGGATATGCCTTTCAACTGCTAGTCGAATAACACTTGACAGATAAGTGCTTACAGCAATATCCTTGTATCCCATGTAGGTGGCAAAAATCCCTTTGTCCATCTATTAGGAAATAGAGAGAGTCCAGCGAAATGTTATATGGGCTGACAGTGAGTCACCAAAAGGATTCCATCCTATTGGTTGGAACCACTTGGTATTACCGAAGAATCAGGGAGGTCTCGGCTTCAAATGTATATCGTCTCTAAACAAAGCTTGCAGGGCAAAAGTAACATGGAAACTTATTAATGGGACAAAAGGTCTATGGGCAAAGGTATTGTGTAGAAAATATATGCTTAGAGATGAAGAGAAGTTGCTAAATGTTAGGCCCTCTGACTCACTTCTTTGGAAGTTTCTGGTTCAGCAAGGAGACTTAGTGGAATGAGGCTCAAAATGGATTATTTGAGATGGCCAGAGTGTACACTTTTTCAGTGACAAATTGCTGCTTCATGATCAACCATTAAGGAATATGTGCCTCAGACAACTAACGGAAGAGGAGGCAAGTAGTAAGGTGTCCGATTGGGTTACAAATGACTCTAGGAACTTCTCTGAGCTGCTATCACTCCTGCCATCCCAGTTGATTCGTAAGCTAATTCCCACGGTTCCTCCTAAAAAGGAAGCTGGTAATGATATCCTTGCTTGGAATGGAACAAATTTTGGGATTTTTTTTTTCCGGTTAAAAGTGCATACAATATGCTGGAATCCATCTTTGATAGGTCCAACAATGATCTATTTCGCTGGATTTGGCAATGGAGGGGGGCGGAGCGCATCAGGGTATTTGTGTGGATTGCTTTCCATGAAAGGCTGCCTACTAACTTGTGGCGAAGTCAATGGTCCCATTCATCTCCTTTATGTTCATATTGTGGTGAGGCAGCTGAGTCTGAGTCGGTTCTCTACATACTCAGAGACTATAAATTCGCAAAGGAATTGATGTTGCCTTTAATTCGTCCCTCAGCCTATAGTCAATTTTTTGCTGCTTCATTGAGGGATTGGGGTCGAATGAATTTAAAGAAAGATCTTGGTTTACAGAGAAATGGGGATTGGAATTTAGTGTGGGGTGTGGCAATCTGGAAACTTTGGCTCTGGAGAAACAATGAAATTTTTGATGTTGAGTTTGAAAAGCCTCAGTACTCAACAAAGGCTTTTATTCAAAGTTGGCAACATTTTGTTTAGACTCAGGACCTTCTCTAAGACACTCCTTCACAATATGTGTAATTAAATTGAGAACCCCCAGACCTGGGTTAGGTGAAAATCAATGTCGATGGTGCTGCTACTAGAAGTGAGAGTCGAGCAGGATGTGGAGGAGTAATACGAAACCATGAGGGAAGATGGGTTGCATGTTTTATGCATTCCCTGAGTACTTGTAGCAGTTTTGAGGCTGAGGAATGGGCAATATTAAAGGGCCTGAACTTAGCATGGGATTTGGGCTTTCGTAAAGTAGCCTTAGAGTCTGATGCAATAGAACTTATTAATCTCCTGAATGACAAGGCTGAATAGAGAGTGGGTAGTCTGTTATTTGAGACTATTAAGGAATGCTTGCACAGAAGTTGGTTTGTTCAGTTTCGTTATATTCCTCGAGACAGTAACAAAGTAGCGGACATCCTAGCAAAGAGGGGAATTTCTACTTCAACCTTTCTCGATGTTTGCCCAGCGTATGCTTGGGTTGAGCTTTCTCAAGATAACCTGGGATTCAATCCCTTGTGTAACCCTCCTTAGTTAGCTTCTTTTAATTGTCTTGTATACAAAAAAGGGAGAAGGTACAATTTTACAAATAACGTTTGCCCCCAGGAACGCCCAACACCATAACGTTTTTTTGGGAACAAAAGTACACACGACGTTACGTTTTGGGTACAAAAATACCACGGGCCGTTAGTTGACCGTCAACTTGGATGGAACGCGACGTGGATGGTGATGTGACGTGGATTAAAAAAATAATTATAAAAAAATTCAAAAAATTAGGGAAAAATTCATAAAAAAATTTAAAAATTAAAAAAAAATTAAAAGTTAGGAAAAAATTCAAATAATTATGAAAAAATTAAAATAATTAGGAAATAATTAGAAAAAAAGTAATTAAAATAATTAGAAATTTTTTTTCTAAAAATTAGGAAATAATTAAAATAATTAGAAAAAAAATAAAAAAATTTGGAAATAATTCAAATAATTAGAAAAAATTCAAATAATTAGCAAAAAATTAAAATTCCTCCACCGAGTGGGCCCCACCAGTTCTTAGTCAAACTTCACACATCGATTATATTTATCTCTATAGGGAGAATTGACAAGAAGATTATCTTAATTAATTAATTAATATTTTTTTCAATGAAGCAATTTACCCTAAAAGTGCATTTTCAACAATTGCACCGGCAGGTGTATATACAACTCTTCCTCCACCAGTTGGTTAGTTATCCGGCTGCCCCCGGCTGACAAATCGCCGCGCCGCCGGGTGGCGGCGGGGCGGGGCTGAACGCCTGTTGCGGTGGTGGGGCCCTAATTGGCGGAGGTATTTGAATTTGTTCCTAATTATTTGATTTTTTTAATTTTTTCCTAATTTTTTTAATTATTTCGTAATTTTTAATTTTTTCCTAACTTTTACATTTTTTCTTATTTTTTTCCGAATTTTTTCCTAATTTTTTTTGAATGTTTCCCTAATTTTTTTTTTGAATTTTATTTATTTTTTAATCCACGTCAGCGTGTCAGTCCCAATCAGCGCCACGTCAGCGTTCTATCCAAGTTGACGGTCAACTAACAGCCCGTGGTATTTTTGTACCCAAAACGTAACATCGTGTGTACTTTTGTTCCCAAAAAAACGTTATGGTGCTGGGCGTTCCTTGGGGCAAACGTTATGTGTAAATTGTACCTTTACCCTAAAAAAAAAGGTCCATTATGTGCACTTCGCCAATGAAATACTAGGACATAAGTTTTGTCTGTTTAAAAAAGGATTAAGGTGTAAAAATATACATGTGGTTTTTTCAAAAGTGCACCCAACACCAAGTGCTTTTTTTGGGTGCAAAAGTGACTGTGTGGTTACAAAAGTTGAGCAAAAATACCCATTAACCGTTGGTTAATCGTTAGTTTGACTTTTTTTTTTTGTATTTTTAAGGCTGACATGGACGATGACTCAACTAAATTTTATCCTAGTTGGTAGTAAAGAACTGGAGAAAATTATAAAAATGACATAAATATTTTGAAAATTACAGTTCAGCCCTTCTATTTCCAACTTCTCTTCTCTTTTCCAATCCCAATCTTACCCATCGGGCTACCCATCTCCACCTCCTAGACGTCGTTGCCGTCTTTCTGTAATTTCCAAAACAATCTGGGCCATTTTCTGTAATTTTCTCCAGTTCTTCACTACTAGCTATGATGAAATTTAGTTAGTCATCGTCTATGTCAGCCGTAAAATACAAAAAAGTCAAACTAATAGTCAATGAGTATTTTGCTCCATTTTGAAACCACATAGTCAGTTTTGCACAAAAACAAAAGGAAAAGTATTTCTCAAATCACTTGAGATAAGTTTATCTCCGTGTGACACTTAAAACTACGTCGTTTTGAATTAATGAAGGGTGTGTTTCGGTAAAATTTATATAATAAAAAGTAAACAAAATTACAGAAACATCATTCATTAATCCAAAACGACGTAGTTTTGGAAGTGACTGGAGATAACTTATCTCCAGTGACTGGTGAAATCCTTTACCCTAAAACAAAAACTTGGTATTGGGTGCATTTTTGAGAAAACTACATGTATATTTTTATACATTAACCTTCTAAAAAATATAACAAATATCATAAAAACTAAAAAGGCTTTGTTATTTGAAACGTTCCCTCGTCACTACTTCATAGGAACACGCATAAGATTTGTATTATGAATCATGAGACAAAATTTGCTGTGGAATGACATAAAAGTCTAATTAAACCCCACGATGGCTACTTGATAGGCTCTTTTTACTCTTTTTTTTTTTTTTTTTTTTTTTTTTTTTTTGAAAAAAGGAACTTTGCTGTCCTATTCATTTCCCAAATCATGTTCTTGTTTTTTTTCCTCATTTGTTGGAAAAACACTTCAATATGACAGACAAGTCCTAATCCAAACACGTTTCCAGACCAAACCAGTTTGTTCATTGTGCAGCCCTGTGACCTTGTATTGATTTACATATTTACTCCTCAATTTATTTTTATTACCCCTAAATTAAGTTAGTCAAAATATTTTTATTTTACAATAGAAATTTAATTTGTTATTGTATTACTAAAAAATATCAACCATATTGATTAGTACTTATGTTGGATTGAGTAAACTGAGTTGGGCTTCTTTCTTTTGCACCTCCCATCCGCGGCCTCCCCTTTATGTCCTATTCTCTAGATTAAAAGTTCGATGGTCCAGAATTAAACTTTTATAAACAATATCTTTATAATTTATTTATAAAATATATAAATAATAAATTTAAACGGCTAAAATTTAATTTGAGGAATTCAAAACCATAGATTATTATTATAAAGTAGGTTTTTTTTTTTTCCATGTCAATTGTGAATTGTACGAGACACGCCATGGGCATAGGCTAACCGTGCTTATCCGTACATATACATTTTTTCTTATACAAAAAAGTTTAGGTGGGGGTAGACACCAATAACCCACTGGTCGGGCGTACGCCCGAGGTTCATGGGAGCGCTTACATGTGAGAATTCTACGGATCGTCGGCCAAATAAGGTTCACATCGACGTCGGCCGGGTATCGAACCTCTCCTCTTTTAGGGTGAAGGCCGACGCCTTAACCAACTGCGTCATTTCTCATAGCATCCATACATATACATATTCTTACAGAAGGTCCCAAAAAAAGAAAAAGAAATCCCCAAGTCTAGTATCAGGCTCCACCGCCCGAGTTTCATTTCACTCGAGATCAACCATCCTATTTTGCAGAGAGCACATACGCTTTTCGAAGTCCAAGTCTAGTATCAGCCTTGTACTCACCCTACTCTATGGGCTTAAACGGGTAGTGGGCCGCATATAGTTAAGCAAGCAGGCTATGGAAAGCCCATTGGGCTAGCCTGTCTTGCCTATTGCTCAACACAATACTCCTACCTTAAAATCTTCATGAACCATCTAACAGGATTAGGTCTAGCAGAAGGGGCTATTCACTAACAACGTAGTGAACCAAAGTTTAAATCCCCACTGAGAGATATGTACACATTTAATGTACGATAGTGGTTCGAACATGACCACCTCCAGTAAAAAGAATACATGTGTCTAACAAGAACAATTTTTTTTGATGAATCATTAGAGGATATAAAACCAACTCAAATTCGTGAGAATGGGGTTATGTTGTTATCCTTTAAGAAAGTGGTTCATAGTCTGTAGAGTAAAAATAAAAATAAACAATTTAAAAAGTCTCACAAAGTCACAAGTATATCCAAATTTTCACTTCATTGTCTTTGTTTCCCAGTCATTCCTGGGCAACCAAACCGCCCCTCAATATATATCTTTTTTGTTTATAGAAAAAAAAAATCTTTTTTTATACAAGCCCTAAATATTGGAAAAAGATAGAAAACGAATTTTGAAATTCTAAAATCTAAATCAGGTATTTCTTAAAAAATGAGTTGTGAATTGTTTATCAAGTTTCGTTATTCCCTTATCAACTTTTAGTAACAAACCTAATTTTAAATTTTGTAATTTCAAAGTTTTTTTTAAATCTTTTCTTCTGTTTTTAAAAGCAAAGCCCAAATGCACATTTATCCGCGAGAAGTCATCTAGATGAAGAACAGTAAGCCCAAAAAAACGGCCCAAAAATTCAAGTAAAAAGCCTTGTGGGCTTTGGTTGTATTGGGACTCGGTGCAAGATCCACATAGAGGCTCTCCTTCCATCATAAAAAAATAAAAATTGGACAAAAGCCTTGCCCAATGATTCTTTTTTTTTTTTGCCCAATGATTCGGTTTAAAGAGATTAGCTCATAATCATATAATTTTAGGTTCAAATCTCACCGTTGTAAAAGACCTTGTTGGTTATAAATATATCTATAAACATTTTTTTAATCTGGACCAATTAACCTAAACTTTTATTTCGTAAAAAAAAAAAAAAAAAACTACAAGAGCCTTTCTTATTTTTTGGCTAAAGCATTCGAGAGTCGTGTTTAACTGGGGGAAAAAAAAAAAAGCTTCTTTCATTTTTCGTACGCCACCTCCTCGGCCAGGCTTCCTCATAACCCAAACGGAACGAAAGTATATTCTTTGTTTCTTCTTCTCTGAACAGTTTCCTTCGATCACGATCCTTCAAAAACCCTACTTTCTCTCTATCACTTTTCTGCAATTTCCCTCTCCGAAGCTGCTCAGAAGGATCGAGCAGTTTCCGGTTGGTGGTGGACGAGCTTTTCGATTTCTTCTGCGTGACCAGTGTCAATTTTATGATTTCTATATTCACAGTTGGGACCACTTCGGGATATATTTTAAAGGCTCCAGAATGAACTTAAGTGGCCTCAGTTTGGAGGTTTGATCATTCTCAATCATGTGGTCTTCCTTCTGGAGATCCAGAAATCGATTTTCTCTAGATGAACTCAGGTCGGTCACTGATTGGCTACATAGCTCAATTTGGCTTGCTTCTGCAATACTGGATTTTAACCTTTCACTTCAATTGAACCTTTAAATTTTAGTAAGAATGACTGGGCCAATTTTATAGCACTTGGCTTCCTTAACTGCTTGCCGCGATGAATTCTCACCGGTAAATTTAGGTGGTGGTTTGTTCATTGTTGGTACGGTGATTACACAAGTACTTTGAACTTCTGGGTTTTAGATTGAGGGAACATATTATCATGGAATGCAGATAGAAAATTTATTGAACTCAGTGGTTATTGCATTGAAATTTGCTTTATATGATGTATGGGCCGACAATCATAGCGTATTTAACGTTCAAAACTATCATCCTGAATGTTTGTCAAAAGTTCAGGCGAGCCGCAGTTATGTCTCGTTTTATGCTTTCAAGTCCTTAACCGCAACATGTTTATCAAAAGTTCTGGCGACCCACAATTATGTATGTTTTATGCTTGAAGTCTTTGACGACATCCTGCCAACATATATGCAACTTCGCTTTCTTATTGTTTTTGGGTAGAGTAACGGTTCAATATGAGAACTTTTCTGCTTATTTTTATCTTTGCCAATATAAGCATGGTGTTGTGATGTTATTCATGCCCTGGCCTATGTAATTAGTTCCTAGAGATATGGATCTAGATTTAGTATCTCCTTAATTTGGATATGTTACGAGGTAGGTTTTGATATGTTTGATGCCGCTGTGACAGAATGATTTCGATACTATAGTTGCCTGTTATCTACTCATGTATTACAGACTTGTAGAAGGGGTTGGACTGAACGGACACTGAGGCGATGTGTTACTGTTATGGGGAAATGATCACTTCTCTGTCACTGGATTGTTTGCAAAGAAATGGGGAAGGGGTTGTGAATGTTTCCTGATGGCTTGTCCATAAGGATTTGGTTGGCTTTGTTTCCACTTCCGATATCTTTATGTCATTATTTTTTTTTGGATAAAGTAGGCAAGCAAAAGCTTGAAAAGGGAGTTAGGAACCAGATAGAAGAGATCTAGCCCTTAATACATCTAAATAGAAAGCTAAGATGAACATGAGCGTTTATCGTGCAAAACCATATCTAGGCATCCTCTGGGGATATTTGGGACCATAACCACCTCAGCATCAATTGCAACACGATGTCATTATTAAATCTTATTTTTGTGGAAGGCAGTGCATTTCTAGCTTTGACATAATGTTGGGCTGGATATGCCCCTAGGTTGGTTTGTAGCATTATCCCGAGGTTGATCCAGCCAATAATGGACTTGGGTCTTCAAATTACATTTGGAGCATCTGCTTCAATGGTATAGTCTGTTTAGGCCTCTGTATCCGTACTTAAAACAGTTCTATCCCCCTTGAGTATTAAAGAAAATATTAGTGCCTTAGTGGGATACCATACATGGGGATAAAAAATTTGGAAATTGGCATCATATTGCCTTGAGCAAGCTTTTATTAAGTTCCAAAGTTTGCAGAGGAATTTGATAAGGTAGAACCTGAAAATCACATCCCATGTATATTTTTTTTGTTTACAAGGCAAGCCTAAGCTTGAAATTCAAAATGCAAACCGCCTAAGACTAAGAACTAAATTCATCCCCAACAGACATTATGTCGAGTATGAACCGAGTTCTACATCTTGGGTGCACCGCTGTGACTATCCCTAACTGCATATCTTCTACATGCGCCTCTTTTGCCAAAATATCTGCACATTCAATAGCCTCCCTGTTTGAATGGGACAAAACAACCTGCCAATCTCCATACAATAGTTGACGTGTGGCCTCTATTTCAGCTTTAAAAGGATGATCCAATACACTATATATTATCTCTGCGGTTTGAGCATTTTCGTGACACACACCTTTTTGGTAGATTTAAGACATTAATGATGCACTCCTTTCATCTCTGTATATTTTATTCAGACACTTCTTTTCTAAATTTTTAGCCACTTATATATGCAAATTTTCTAAAAGCCTATGCCAAAATAACTTCATTTATGGTAACAATGGCGGACATTATATTATCTTTTCTTTGATATCTATGCATAATTATTTATTTTACATGTTTAAGCCAACATTCATATATATAAATATGTTGTAGAATGTTTTACGTGATCATTAATACATATGGAAGAAAATCACCGCCTGTATATAGCATTCTGGGTCTTGTGGTACTGACTTCCGTGGCTAAGCTGATTATATGCACCGGCCTGTTAGCTAAATATTATTTTAATTCATTTTTTATTCATTCAAATAAAGGGTGAGCTGTGGCGTTGCAGTAAGGTTACTGCCATGTGGCCTAGGGGTCACGGGTTCAAATCCTAGAAACAACCTCTCCGATTGTGGGGATAAGGCTACGTACATCTATCCGTCCTTAGGCTCCACCTGGTGGAAGCCTTATGAACAAGGATGCCCTTTTATTTATTCAAATGTTTGAAGCTGTGTGTTCTTAATTTAGAAACTGAGGTCACTCTCAGGTTGTGGCTTCATTCCCTTACATGCATATCTTATTTTATCAGGTTATTTTTGTGGCTTCTGTTTGGTTTTTTTCCCATGTTTCTTCAATTTTCTTCTTTTTGTTTCTCCTTTTTTAGGGTGATATCCAGTCCTAGCCTCTTTAGCTTTTCTTTGTTTCTAATATAGTTTCTTTATTAATTGAATGAAAAATTGTTCCTATTTTTTCTGGATTTGTGTTTTCTTCTCTCAATAACTTAGTTTTGCTCCCTTTTGGTGTTTAGGTACCTAACCGATCAATTGGCAAAAGTGCAGATTGTTAATGACGTTAATAAGGTAATATATGAGTTATAAATGATTCCTCGAAGCCTTGCTATCTTAATATGTTTGCTGACTTTTTCCCATCATTTGTTTTTTTCACTTATGTTTGGGTGGAAGGATTTTGTTGTTGAGGCACTGAGATCAATTGCGGAGTTGATAACATATGGTGACCAACATGACCCAAGCTTTTTTGAGTGAGATTCCTCAATTCTTGTTTTCCTTTATATAATTGCTTCCATGTTCTTTCCCGGCAATTTTTTATATCCTGGCTTGTGGCAGATTCTTCATGGAAAGGCAGGTCATGGGAGAGTTTGTACGTATTCTAAAACAGAGCACAACTGTTAGTGTTTCAATTCAGTTGCTGCAAACAGTGAGCATTATGATCCAAAACCTAAAAAGTGAACATGCTATATGTAAGATTATTATCATCTCATGAAGATTTTTTTCTGTTGTGTTACCTTCTCTATCACATGTGGTATAATACCGATTTTGATGTTGTCTGTTGGGATGTTTGCAGACTATATGTTTAGTAATGAACATATGAACTACTTAATAACATATTCATTTGACTTTCGCAATGAAGAGCTACTGCTATACTATGCATCCTTTTTAAGGTTTGTTTTCAATATATTTCATACTGATCGATAGTTGTTATGATCTCCTTGCACAAAATCCTTTTTCCTCCACCATTTCTAATCTAATTTTTAGGTAATGTATATTTAATTAGTTCTTTGGTTGCATGTTTTTTGATTTTTTGTAGAGCAATAAGTGGAAAACTGAATGAGAATACAATTCCTCTGCTTGTAAAGACACGCAATGTAAGTTTTCTTTTCATTGGATTCTAATTATAGTGCTGAAGAGTCTTGTGTGGTATCTTTGTGATTCTATGTTAGATGTTATCATTTTGATGGAGCATTGGAATGGTAAATGAGACTACATTTTGGTGGGCTTTTCTAGCTCAACACTTTCTGGCTATATAAGGTGGATCAATGATACTGTTTGTAAGCCTTGGGCAATCATGCATTCAATTTTATGATTACAATCAAAGTCAACAGAAAAAGAGGATACTTTAATAAATTTGTAGAATCATAAACATACTTCTGTTTTGGTGTCTTGCACACTAACATTGCCATGACACACTGACAACATTTGTTGATGTATCAGAATGAAATAATATATTTTTTCAGGTTGAATGTGTGACAAACATGGCTTGGACGCAACAGTCCCAAAAAAGGAAAACTAAAATCAAATTTTTCTTTAGGGTTTTAGTCAGCTAGTCAGGGGTAATCTTGGACTCGATGGTCTTACCCGGGACATACCTGGAGTCTCAAGAACCAAAGAAGAACTTTTTTCCTGGTCATTTTGGTCAGGACTTGGATATTATCAGACTCAAGAATGTCACGAAATCTTACATTCCCTAGTAGTCCTAGTGATGCTGATCCTATGGAAGGTTCAAATATTCTTGGATTTTAGTAGGAGCTCAATGTAAATCTTATAATCATACTTATTGTGTGATAGTTTGGATATGTGGCATATTTTTCCATTGTTGTAGGTCTCTCACTGGTTGGGTCAAAGAGGGTTCAAATAAAATCATTAAACTAGTTAGTCTCTGTCTGTGCTTCTCAATTAGAAACACAACAATGTTACTGTTTTTTGAAGTGTATGACTTTGAGATAGAAGCCTAGCGGACCTTCTATACCCTTCAAATCTAGTGAGATGAAATTATTAATTTTATGGAGTAGTCATAGTTCACTGATGATATATTGATATATACTTGTAATGAAAGGGGATAGTTAGAGTCAGTTAATTGGTCCAAACATATTTACTGTATTTTTTATTTTTCTATTCGGATAGGAAGAAGTAGTTTCATTCCCACTATATGTTGAGGCCATACGCTTTGTCTTTCATGAGGAAAAGATGGTTCGAACTGCAGCACGTACTGTGACCCTTCAAGTTTACCATGGTGAGTTTTTACTGTCTCGGTTATGACATTTTCCCCACACACACACGCACAGCCTAATCCATCCTGAATTGAGTCCTGTTATTATGCAAAAATGTTGATTTAATATATCTACTTTACAAATTTTCAGTTGGAGATGAAAGTGTCAACAGATATATAACCAGCGCACCTCACGCTGATTACTTCTCAAACATGATTTCATTTTTTAGGAAGCAGTGTGTGGATTTTAATACACTGATATCTGATACATTAACGTAAGTAATTTCTTAAAAAATTCCTTTGAAATATTAGTTATATTTTCTTGTGTCTAAGGGAGCTTTGTTGGTTACTGAGACAGAAATCCACGGTCAGATTGCACCTCTACAATTCTGGCTGCTGTATATGAAATTGAGGATAGCCTTTGCTATTTTAGTGACATTGTCTCTGCTGGAATTCCTGATGTTGGGAGGCTCATGACTGACAGCATCCTTATGCTTCTGATATTTCCATTACTTCTTCCTTCCCTGAGGATAGTTGCTGTTAATGTATGAAACTTTGCTGTCGTCTATTTTCATTTCTTTGATCCACTTTTCTCTTTGTTTGAGAATCTATTGAAGAGTTTCGATTATATTTTGCAACATATTCTCATTAAAGTTAGTTGGTTTATTCAGGACATGCAAAGTGGGGTTGTCACTTCTCTCTACTTACTTTGTTGCATCTTGAGGATTGTCAAAATAAAAGATTTGGCAAATGCAATAGCTGCTGCTCTTTTTTATCCCTTGGAGGCATTTGCAAAAAGTTATAGGGGTAAAGTCAATGGCCATATATCTGATCATGGTTTCACATCTGAAAGCCGAGAGTCAGATGATGGTAGTCTTACCAACCATGATACTAAATGCTCAATGGACAATGCTCCATGCTCATCTAGTTCTTCAGGTTTTCATCCTGAACATGTTATCACACAAAATGATTGTAGTGATTCAAATTTAGCTGTAAGGTAAAAGACACTTTGTTCACTTATAGAATTTTAATTATTTTTGGATCTTCTAAATGCTTTGGATTGAGAGTTGTTACCAATGTATTTTTTAGCATGACTTATGACAGTGAAATATTGCAATGTCTCATTTTAAATTGCGATTTACTTTTTTTTTTAATGATGTGTCTTGTCTGGTTCTTGTTATAACTTCTACAGTTTCTGTAGGGAGGTTTTGCTTGCATACCTAAAACAGGGGGATGATCTAGCAGTTTTGGGTTCTTTGAATGTGCTTGCAACTCTGTTGCAAACTAAAGGTTGTACAGCTAAGATTTCCATTACTTCACAATTGCATATATTTCTGATCTCTCAATGTATCTTGTTCTGTAGAACTCGATGAATCAATGCTTGACGGGCTTGGAATTCTTCCCCAACGCAAACAACACAAAAAACTTCTATTGG
Organism: Acacia melanoxylon; assembly: GCA_019022615.1. Taxonomy (NCBI): domain Eukaryota; kingdom Viridiplantae; phylum Streptophyta; class Magnoliopsida; order Fabales; family Fabaceae; genus Acacia; species Acacia melanoxylon. The sequence continues at coordinate 10,183,071 of JAFJYJ010000013.1, forward strand.
TATGTGACATTCTTCCATTTTGGTGTTTGTCAATATATAAGCATTTGACAGTCTATCTGCTTCTTTTTGTCTTTTGGGTTGGTCAGATTAAATTACTATAATGCCAAAACTTTACACAAGGTTTCCTTAGCCATTGGCATGTTCTTTTAATTAAATATTATGGCCCAATTATGATCTTTGATGCCTGCTACTCAGAAAAACTAATTATAATAAAAAAATTTAGTTATATCCTGATTCTAGAAGCTTAGTGCAATTAGTCATTAGCATAATTGCTTTTAAGATATGTTTAAAGCTACCTGCGCTTTCCCTAGTCATTTGAGTATGTAGATAATGAACAAAATCATTTAAATTTAGATGCTAACCATTCCTGTTAATACTTAGTAGTCTTAACTGTAGCAATTTATGATGATACTACACTCGGGGATGCAAGACACTGTAAATGAAGTTGAGGTTCAGGGCTTCGTAGGCAAGGTAGGAGAGTTGTTATGTGGAGAGAACAAAAATGGGAAAAATTGTAATCCCTGTTGATATCTTTTGCTTGGAGTATAGGTTTTCAGGTTCAAAATATAATTGGTAATGCATGCTTGTGAAACAAGCTTTTCTTGGAGTGTCTTCAGATGAAGGGAAACTTTTCTTTTTCTCTCTTTTCGATTAGTATGGTCTCTTGTTGATATAGCATTTGGCAATGCATATCTGTGTAGCAAGCTTTAGTTGGTGAGGCTTCAGGTGAAGAGCAACTTTTTTCTTCAGAAAGTAGCTTGACGAAGGATGACATCAGTGGTGAGCTTGATGTCTATGTTGGAAAGATCAAGGTTTGTCATTCCCTCTCTACCTTAGGTGTCGCTCATTCTTATTTTGTATTCGGATCTTTTAAAAGGGAGCATGGTCCTATCTGTTTAACTAGTTATGATAGCTGGCAATTCCGTATCTGATAGTTTGAATCCTTTTTTCCCCTTCTTTTTCCAATGGAGGATCACTAGCATTATTCATTAATGATTGTCCCATGCTAAAACTTCTCTATCAAATGGTTGCCGGATTCAATGATATACTTGGTGAGTGGTGAACTTTGCCCTCATCTAGGATGTGATTATATGGGGTATTACCCTAGCAGGTTGTGCTTAAAACTGATTCTTAAATCTGGACTGTGTCTTAAATGTCATGTTGTCATCATTAATACTCTCTCCAGTCTTTAATATAAGACCCAATTGACTTTTTTAGAGAGATTAACAAAGCTAAATAAGTTACTTAATCATATCATATGTTGTGTATCATTAGATTATATATTAGTTTATAAGTCAAAAAAATTAATTTGGAGAAAAATAATGAGTATAAATACTTTAAAATAACTTATTTAGCTTTTTTAATCTCTCCAAAAAAGTCAATTGGGTTATATATTTAAGGACCGGAGGTAGTATTTAGTATCGTGGCACCCTTATTATCTATAACATAATGTGAATTGGGGATGGTTGTAATAGTTTCTCCATCTACACACCTTAGAAGTACATTTCAAAATTTAGTTATGAAGTTAGACCAAAATTCATGTGAAGCCCACATTATAATTCCATACTTGTGACGTGATACTAGAGTTCCATAACCTGCAATTGGGTCTAAGCATTTCACCATCGTTTGCAACCCTAAAGGCTGCATAGGCTGGCTTTTCAGTAGCCAACCATGGCTAAAACTACAATACTAGCGTCACTGACAATGCCGCCAAATTATAATTACGATGTAGTAGAAGGCTTTGATGCAGATTGATAGGTTCCCTTGCTTGGGTGTGGACTTATCCACGCTTTTCAATTGGGTCTTGACAAAGCCCTAGAGTTCCTATCTCATAAATATCTTTCTGAACATCAACCCCACTGCCAAAGATTGCTGGTATTTCAGTGAGAATTCACAGCAGACATGGTATTTAGTGGAGTTTTATATTCTGGGAACACACTACGACTCTGGTTGTCTTGAAGGTCTACTCTAATGGTCTCCACAAAATGTTTAACGATTTGTTTTAGCCAGATTGTTGTTCTTGAAATCAATCCTTTCCTTAATATGTAAGGAAGGTAATGAAGAGTTTATATTAGTCACAAGTGTAATTTTTTTGCAATTTTTCCCATAAATATCTGTATTTTGGCTGTAAATACTTACTGTTTTGAAGCTTGGCATTTCATGTCTGTTATACTCTCAGTAGAGCTTGAAGTTTGGTCCTTTTGTTTTTCAAATGATCTATCAACAAGCTTATATGTTCATGGCTGCCATTTTAGTCGGTTAAAACTTTTTTGCTGCAAAAAAGGATATAAATGGTTTCTTTGAACTTGAAATTCAAACAGGCAATTTAATGTTTCTTTAATTGGGATTGCTACAATCATGTCATTGAAACAATGATAGATTTTGTTTGTGAAGATCAGCAATTTAAAATTCATTTGAAGTTTATTCATCTCTTCTTCCTGAATTCTTTGCATGTCTTTGTTCTTTTCAAGTTTCTCCCATTTTGTGGGGTCCCCTCAACCTAAATGAATGATAATGATAATTTTGAAAAATGGTTGTATATGATGATTGGCTTCCTAATTTTTTGTTTACCATGTCTTGCAGGAGCAATTTGGATTACTTTGTCCATCTTCTAAAGTAGGAACAAGCCCTCGTGTACATAGATTTCAGGTACTTGTTCATCTCTAGCGAGACTTGCTGATTCACGGTGCTTCATTTGTGGTAGTAGTTTATTCTCTGCAATTTGTAGCTTCAGCATGCACAAGAATTTTCTTTATGGTTAGTTAGTAGTTATAGCCTGACACTTTGCTAGGCTTTATAGACTTCTGTCAAAGATTTATTGTATTTTGTATATTATTTATGTGTATAAGGAAGCATCTTGAGTAGTTCTGCACTAGCAAAATTATTTAGCTTAAGTGTATACTCTTGCACCTTTTTCTACTAATAGAGTGGGAAGGGCTCGTTTGATTTGTGAAATAGAATGGGGGAATGTGACTTTTAGATGGAAAATATCAAGTGTCCCTAAATAAAAAATAATAGTAAAAAGAAATAGTTGTTAGTAAGTAATGATTATAGGGATAATATTTCAGTCTCAATTATCACGTGATGGAAACAGATTCTTTGTCCTTCAGTTTAACCAAATGGGTCCTCAGTGTAGTTAGCTTTTAAATAAAGCACGAGAACCATATTAGAAACAAACTTAACTGAAAAAGAAAACCAAAGCTTTTTAGTGAACTTGAATACTCTCAGAATCCTCATGATAGGGTGAATGTAGAAAGAAGGGTGAAAGAGAGAGAAAATAACAGAAGAGAGTACAAAGAGAATAAGAGAAGGTGAAATTGCTTAATAATTTAAGAGTTCCAAACCTAGAAAATAAGATTGATAATTACCCTTATTCATCAGTGAAGGGTAATCTAAATCCTGATAAAACAATTACTCCAAATCCGATCCTAATATCTTATAATATCAATGCTAACGTCTCATAATATCTAATACTAATTAGATACTCTAGCCCTTTTAATTATTATAGTAAAAATAATAAGATGACTCAACTCCCCTAACAACTTATTTCACATTACATATCACCTCACTTGATACTTGTATAAACTTGTGTTTTGAAAAAGAAAAATTTTAATAATTCATTTCCATTTTCTTTATAATAGGATATAGAGTCAGTGCATGTAAGCTCCATCTAAAATTCAGGACAAATTTTATATATGTTAAAGACTTTTTTTTTTTTTTTTCCTATAGCGAGTTTGTTATGCTAAGTAGTAATTATATAATATGTAAATTGTGGGTTGTGTTTTTCAGGTGCTTGATACATTAGTCAGTCTCTTTTGCCGTTCTAATTTATCTGCAGAGACCCTTTGGAATGGTGGTTGGCTTTTGCGCCAGTTGCTTCCTTACAGTGAGGCAGAATTCAATAAATATCACCTTGAATTGCTAAAAGTAAGAACATATTAGGTTTTGTTGGCAACAAACTTCCACAGAACTTGCATACGTCTATGATATTACATTCTTTACAAATGTGTGACTTGTTTGCTCTGTGAGCTGAAATAATAATAGGGTGGGGTTGATAGGTCCTCATGGCATGTGACATGGGCTAATGCATGTCAGTTTCTTTTGTAATCCCTCTAGTATTCTACTTTCAAAGCTTCTCATGTCTGATATATGCATACAAAGCAATCATGCATGAGGTAACCAAATACTTGATGTTCTTCTTTGAAACTTTTTTGTCCATTACATTGATATGATGTCTGTGGATATATTATTGAAGGGCTATTGACCTAGTGACCTAAACGTTATTTTGATAATGATGTAGTTTAAAAATGAATTATCTAAGCATGTAAAGTATTTGACTGCAGGGTTATTGTATCTAAACTTTAGCTGACCAGTCATCCTTGTCTGGGGATAACTTCTTTCATCTTGATTCTCTATACATCACTAACACAAAAAATGATCAAATTGGGTTTGTTGTAAACCTCTTCAAGATTCAAGAAGCTCCTAAATTATTTTTCTTGATGAACCCAATCTTTAAAAAATTGTCCCAAGGACAATTAGTTGTTGTTGTGCCTACTGTTGGTGATACTTTTATTTTTTAGAAAAAAAAAAAAAAAAAAAAAAAACTTCTGAGAATGCTAGGTTGAACCTTTTGAGGAGGTTCAGAGAAGTTTGAGGGAAATTTTTTTATCCAAACTTAAGTTTTAACATCCGCTAGGAATGTCATCCTGGATCAGAAACATCCTTAATGTGTAGTGTAGTGCTATGGGATGAATGATATTATTTCCAAAAACAACAAAATTAGTTTTTAAAATGGAATGATGGCTCTGGTTAGGACTAAACTGAATAATACCTCAACCAACATTGAGAAAGCTGTTGAGATGGAAGTATGAAATGGATCATATAATAACAATTTTTTATAAATAAATTTCTAATGAGCGAGCTTGTGAAAGAACTCTGTATGTCAAAAAAGGGAATAGAGAGTTTCTGCTGAAGAAAATACAAATCAGACATAAGAAAGTGGGGGAGAATAATGAATCTTCACTGTTTTTATATAAATGAGACTTGAGTGGCAGGGTCAGGAAGCTTTGTGTGAGTGCTTGTGCATGGCTTTTTTATTTTGGAATTTAGGGTATACCGTGCCTGGATTGACACTCTAAATACGAAACAAGGATACTCTTGGGAAAAGAATCTCATGTTTCTTATTTTCAAATGAATAGTTAGCTTTATACAACACTTTTAATTTCATGCTGGCACTTCTAAGTTTGTTGTGTCTGTGTTAGTCCGTGCTTCCTGGGTCAACTTTAAACATATCCATATAATATCAATGGCAGTGAAGTTTAAAGTTTAAAAACCTATCGAATGCTTCATCATTTTCATGCTACATTTTAGTCTCATACTGTACTAATTGCTTCTTGTAGTTGTGGTTCCTTATGTTTTCCTCTCAAATACAGGTTTCATATAAGAATTGTGCCTCTGCTCTTGTAGAGGAGGTTAAAGGTGTCTGGTCTGATCTACTTGTAACTGTTCTCTGTGATGAGTGGATAAACTGCAAACGAGGTGATTGTTAATTTATTCTTTGTTCTCCCTGTTGAATTCGTATGGCTCTAGAGATTTACTTATATGTTCAAACTAGAAAATTTTCTACCTGTAGCAATGGAGTCACCATCTCCTCAGAAGGACCCAGAGTGCCTGCTCATCCCACCTCAGAAATTCTCTTCAGAAGGTAAACTTGTACCTGTTTCATGGTTAATTTTTCCTTTAGCCAAAACTGTCATGGAGGTAAAATTAAGAAGACCTGTAAATGATGTATTTGTTCCCCTACAGATGATGTTCTAGCTGGGTCGTCACTTGCTGCCGGTGAAAGAATGCACGAGTTGGTGAAGGTCTCAGCTACTTCATTTTTGCATACCATGTTTTAGACATTACAATTCTGGATTCTTGTGCTTCATCAGTTGTATACCTTTAGATGATGGGGAGCTCTTTGTCTTTTGTCCACTTCAGGTGTTTGTACTTCTGCATCAACTTCAAATTTTCACCCTTGGAAGACCTTTGCCTGAGCAACCTCCCATTCTTCCTCCTGGTGATCTTCTTGTGGATTCTCGTGCGCAAACATCTGGCCTTGATGGATCATGCCCAATAGCAGGCACTGAAGTCAGTCTTGGTTAGTATTTTGGATACTAATTTTACATGTGCTGAGGTTGTTGCTCTCAAATCACACTGAGAGAACAATGAAAGCAAGGGATATAATTGGGATTTGGGACATTTAAGGTTTGTTTTCTGGTTTTCTTCCCCGGCCTTTTGTATGTGTTTTTGTGTGTGTGTGTGTGTGTGTGTGGAGGGATTAGGATCAACTCTATAATTACATGGAGACCAAAGTAAGAACAGGAATATACCCTTTAAACCTATCTTGTAACAGAAAAAGACCATGCTATTGGAATGCCCCAAGAACTAATTGTCAATATCTGAAAAATTGAATGTAAAAGTGGAGCCACATACTTATCCAAAGAAGTATTTGTGCCTAACTGATGCTGGACCCCATCATAATCTCAATTCCAAAACAAGCATGGTTGTTTGTAGATTCTTATTGTAGGACTCCATCGTAGTACTACCCCTTAAGATTGACATCCTTGCAACTGCAATCTGCAGCACTCAGTTAAGCCACTTAATTGCACTTTCAATGAGCAGCTCTCTGTCTAGTTTTGGTACAATTGATGGAGAGCTAATTATGTATGGTAAATCCACTACTAAAAGCTGACTTGTAAGGGAGAAGAATTATGTTGCTTAAAATACTGCAATAATGATTTAAGGCTACTTGATTTGGGACTCCATCATCTCAATTGCATTGTCGGATAAGCCAGAGTACATAGAAATTCTTGAAAAGTCAAACTCAATCCCTACTTTATCGCCCAATAATCCTCATAATTCTAATGTGTCCCTGGCATGACAATAATTCCCTAAACCCTAAACCCATATTTCCCCTTTTTAAAAGGAGTGAAGGGGATATGGAATATTTTTCCTTTTTCATTACATTTTGATACTTGGATCTGTAAATTGGTTGTTTACTCTCCATCTAGTATCTACCAATAATCTAACACCTTAGATGTTGGAAAATGATCGACTAACCGTGCAATTTTTTTTTTTTTTATCATAGATGCCCAAATTATATTTCAACGATGACCATAAACAAGTTATCATCTATCTATGGGAAGCCTAGACAGCTCTGGTGAATATAAGATGTTGATTACTTTTCCTTTTTAAAATCTGTAATTGAAGAGAAATGTGCTATGCTGAGGTTAAGAAATGTCTGGAAGGGATGCTTCTCCATGTGTACTTTCAGGGGCCCGAGTAGAAGCATGTGTTGTGTTTGGCATAGCACTTGATGAAACAATGAAGGCAACATGGAGCTGACGTCTCCAATTTCCTGCTAACGAACCTGCCAGCATTCAACATATGGGATAAGATTGCTCCCTAAGATGAAATATGATAGAATCAACTGACAACTTATGATAGTTTATTACACAAGATGGAGTTGTTTGTCTTTTTTGTTTGTCTGGAATGTCTTTCTGGTCAAGAGAAAAATGCTAGATAACACTGTAAGTCAGCTATCAACTAGCTATTTTTGGGTGGTAAAATTGCTTGTCTTTCATGTGCAGTTAACGCTGTGCCTTGTAGAATTGCGTTTGAGAGAGGCAAGGATCGTCATTTTTGCTTTCTACCAATCTCTTTGGGAATATCAGGGTGGCTTGTGCTTGTAGAAGAAATGCCTTTGAAGAAGCGATGTGGAGTTGTTCGACTTGCTGCACCTTTGGCTGGGAGTAATGTACGTGTCTGCAACCCTTTCATCTTTATCTTTATTGTTTGAAACCAGTAGATTGACGTGGTGACATTTATATTGCAAATTAATTTGGGTGATTTAGATATTTTTTGCAATGTAATTTGGAACGATGAATATTTAATGATATAAACTTTAATGTGTCGGTATGTCAATCTTTTTTTCTTCATCCTTCAGCCCAGGATTGATGAAAAATATCCAAGATGGTTACACTTGAGGATTCGTCCATACTCTCTACCTCTGTTGGATCCTGCCGACAGCCAGGGCTACGGGAAATCACAATCAAAAGTTTCAGATGGAAGATGGACCTTGGCGTTCAGAGACGAGGAGTCTTGCAAGACAGCTTTGCACTTGATTGAAGAAGAGTTTAATCATCTAAGTGATGAGGTCCACAGGAGACTTAAACCCTTGCTTAATCTCGAAAATTCAACTAGCCCTTCTGTTCATGAGCCAGAGGATTCACCTTCGTATTCAACATTGTTAAGCTCTTTTACTTGCTTGACAACGACAGATCCTTCATCCAAAGGGTGAAAAATTTAAGGTCTTGTTCACCCTTTTGTATATTGCTTCTAAATTTAAGATCTTTAGGTTATCAACTGTGGTTTAGTGTCATTCTTTTTTTGTATACTAGCCTTTCCTTGCTCGGTTCTTTAAGTTTTAACCCTTTTCTCTCATTCTTTAGCCAGTTTTAATCTAGGGCTCATCTTTTTTTTTTTTTTTTTTTTTTTTTGGTTTGAGCTGTTACCTTATGTAGCAAGTTTTGTAACACTGTAAAGAGGGAACCTAATAATGAAAGCTTTCGCCTTTCTTCCTATTTTCATTATCTGCAGCCCGGATCTGATTTATTTTGTATTTGTATAAATGCGTGTTAATGCTTAATTAATAAAAGCTTTCTCTTTCCCCCAGTCTTGTTGAAAACTTGCTGTGTTAATTCTGAGTATTTGAACATCTTTATGCTGTTATTACTCCTATTTCTTAAATGCTTTTTATCTTGTGTTTGGTATTCATGTTTGTTGTCAACGTAAAACCGAATAGGCACCCAATACTCTAATTGTATGTAATTGTCAAGGTCATGTAATCTAATTTCGAATCATGGTTAAGTGAGCATTATTTATGACGATAATGCTCTGGATTTTCATCCAGTTTCTTCATTGCTTAAAAGGTTTTGATAAATGTTAAAGTGCAGCAACTTTAACCTAAGTTGTCTGCATCATCATCATCAATGTTTCATTTCTACAATTTTTTTATTTTTTTTTTCACAGCATTAAAGTAGCTCAACAGTAAAAAGTGCAACTCCTGGTGGGCTTTTGGTCCCTCCTTTTACACCTTTAATACCTTCTTACTCCCTTATGTTAGGGAGATTTTTTTTTTTGAGAGATTAAGGAAGTTAAATAAATTACTTAATCACATCATATTGTATGTATTTTTAGATTATATATTAGTTCATTAGTTAGGCTAAATAGTTTGGAGAAAAAATGACAAATAAAAATATTTTGAAGTAATTTAATTAGCTTTCTTAATATCTAAAAAAAAATCTACTCTGTCTTATATTTAGGATTAAATGGGATATTATTGAATTGGTGGGAGAACCAATTTATCTATGTTTATTTGTGTCACAGGTTTCAATTATAGGGTTAAATTGCATCACTAAGCTCAATCTCTGACCAAGATTTTAACTGATAAAATCATACTGATTCGTTCCTTTGGTTATTTGCTTTAGAATCAATGAAACAAGATGACAATGCATACATACTATCTTCTATGTTTCATCAATCACTATCTTTTAGATAAATAAGAGGGTTAATATCATTATTGATTCTTACACCTGGATCAAATTTTGATTATAATCCCGGTAGTTTCAAATCAATTGTTTTAGTTTGTATACTTTCATAAAGACTTTGTCTGAGTTTAAGTGTAAGGACTGTAGAAGTTAGAGTGAAAAGGATAAAGAAGGAAAATAAACTCTCAAATCAATATCTTTATTTATATACTCAATAAGATATTTATACACAAGAGAGAAGACAAGAGAGTAATGACTTATTATGATGATTGATTATCTAATCACTCATAATTCCTATAATCCTTAATTATGTGCGATACTAATTAATTATAATATATTTATATTGATATATTTCCTAACACTTCTCTCAAGTTGGAGTATAAATGTTAATCATGCCCAACTTGTTACAAGAAAACATAAATAAATCCAGACAAACTATATTTTTTTTAACACTATCCCTTAACATTCTCAATACTCCCCCTCAAGTTGGGTCAAACACCTAACCGGAGGCAAAGCAACGAACAGGTCACACATGGACCCCAAACAAAAAATAATTGCCAAACACTTCGCCAGAGGCAAAGTAACGAACGAGTCACACAAGGACCACCAAACTCCTCATCAGAGGACGCAAAGCACAGCAGATGCCAACAAAATTACCCAACCACAAGCACGACATTCAAGATAAAATAGCACTTCACGAACGTGCTGGAAAATGTAACAAACGAAGAACCCAGCCACTAGAGACAAGTGAACATGCACGAAACAAAATGCCGAATGTGCTGAAATAGTAGAAACAATTGAACCCAGTCTCACAATGCAACCTTCGAAGCAAAGAACCGGCCTACACACACCGGGAATGAAGGCTCGACGTTGGAGAACATAACAAGGCCAAAAAATAAGTGCAGCAACTAAACGAAACGACAGAAAACGTCACATTGGTGACCAAATAGAAGCAAATCACCCCAGTGACCAAATAACACTTCCACAACCAAAAAGAAAATAACCACCTAACCCGAAGCAAATTGATCGAAAACTCCGAAAACAAAGACCTTGTTCAAGCGGTCGGTAGCACTTGTTCAAGCTACGCGTGAACACAAGAGAGGAAGAGACCTTAGACCTTCTTCCACCTTCACCTTGGCTCCACCTAACTCATTTGGAATCGCAAACTTCGTCGGAAATGCATAGTACCATCGGATTAAAGAGTCGCCTGAATCTGGAATTTTCACCGAAAACTGGAAAGTTCGCCGGAAACATCGGAATCTGAAAAATCTCACCAGAACTCAAAGAACCACTAGAACAAGTTTTGGCAGCCAACCAGGGACAACATAACAACCAAACGACCAAAACAAACAGGTACACACTTTCTCTCTCCCCTGTGAACAGTGACGTCACGCTCACTGTTCACAAAACAACACCACGAAACAGTACCACACCCAACCAGAAAATCGACAGAAACTGAAGAAGAGCAAAACAACAAAACCCAATTGCCAAATGCAATCTTCTAAACATGAAACCGGAAAAGAAACAGAGATGGCACTTGTACAGACGCGTTGGCTGGCCACTGTTACTGTTAATGCTACAATAATTGCGGTCACCGGAAAACTCAAATTTGCCAAGAACTATACCATAGCTCTGATACCATGTAGAAGCTAGAGAGAAAAGGATAAAGAAGGAAAATAAACTCTCAAATCAATATCTTTATTCATATGCTCAATAAGGTATTTATACATAAGAGAGTAATGACTCATTATGATGATTGATTCTCTAATCATTCATAACTCCTATAATTCCTGATTATGTGCGATACTAATTAATTATAATATATTTATACTGATATATTTCCTAACAAGGACCAAAACCAAAACTCATTTAAAGTTAGGGACCTGTTGTTAAACTCAAAACTATATTTTTATAAAACTAAAAAAGCTAAAACAAACGATTTGAAACTACATGGATCAAAATCAAAATCCAACCAAACTATAAGGACAAGTAATTGTATTATCAATAAATAAATGACATATTTTATAAGTGAAGCTTTTATTCATTTATGTATATATTATCAACTAATATTCAGTTAAGGGTTCGTGGCTACCCTTTCCAACACAATTATTTCTTCTAGATCTTGAACTCGAGACCTAGAGGAGTCTAACCGGACTTTACACAACTAGACCATCTTTGTGTTGGTTTTATAAGTGAAGTTAACATATCAAAACTATATACAATCACAAAGTTATACACACACACACATCAAGAGTAGGAATGGTAATGGTTCAAGGCATATTAGGGTGATACTTTTTGTTGTGGGTTATATCTATCAAACTTTTGTATTCTTTTTAAGACTTTGTAATTGCATTATGAAAAGAGATGATTGGGCACAACAACAAAACAAATCATTGTGAGCCTTTTGAATCCAACTGAGATAACTTCAATTGATAGCCTATTTTTTTTTAGCACTAATTGCAGTGTGGAAAGGGAATTGGACCCCTCCATAGGACTGAGGTAAACCTAACCCCATCAAACAAAAAAGAAATACAGAAAACCAAAATGGGGTTTTGTAATGATGAAAGAACCCCCTTAATCAAAGGATATTCCCACTCTTTTTATTTTATTTTTCAAGAATCTCATGCCATTGATCATGTTTTTTAATGCTTTCCCCAATTCCCACTTGGTGGATGGCAGTTTGGTCTGAAAGTGACACACATACATGCATGAAGCTTAAAGTGGGCTTTTATTTCAACTCAAACTCATCGCTACATTTCACTATTTGCATTATGTAATATACATTTAGGATTTGATCGAGATGTTGTCCTGGTAAATTTGAGTATTGTCAAGTTGTTTCAGCTTGATTTTCTTTTCATTTGCAAAATTCAAACTCGCCACAAAAGGAAAATTTTATTTTTTGGTCCTATAGTTTTAACTCAATTATCACTTAGTCCCTACATTTTGATTCGGTATAATTCATTCCCTATAATTTTGATTCGATTGTAACTCAGTCCATGAACTTTGACTTACTACAACTCAGTTCCTATAGTTTTAATCATTTTATAATTTGATCCTTGACCTTTATTATATGTGTGATTTTATTTTCTAAAACACATGGAATAAATTATAAAATAAGTAAAACTATAGGGAGTGAATTGCAATGAGTCAAAGTTTCAGGGTTGAGTTACAACTGAATCAAAACTATAGAAGGCCGAAAATCAATCAAAGTATAAAGACTGAATAAAAACTATAGGGACTAAGACTTTAATTTTTCATGAAAAAATCAGGTTGCTCTCATATATAACCCAAGTTGCATTTTCATATTTTAATCATATGATTTTTTGATATTGCACCATTTAAACTTTAATTAGATTATATCCCTTTAATGTTTGACAAAACAAGATTATATTTCTTTAAGGTAAACACTGAATTACTGGTCAATACTCCTCAATTACATATGATAATTTGTGTATAAAATTAAATTAGATAAAGAATATATTTTTATGTGTTAAAATCAAATCACTTTAAATTGAAGTGGTGAACTGTATAACTAGCCAAGATTAGACACAACACAAACATCAGTTACTTAAACATGATTGCAAATATTGTTCATTTCCCACAAAATCATTATGCTTGGATATTTTTGGTTCAACAAGTTAATTCCAATCAAGCACTTGACAATTCAAGATAAGGGTTACATTATTTTTTAAAAAATAAAAAATTCCATTCAGTATTAATTCAAATACACTTTTTTTAAAAAATCAAGTACCAATCATTGCTGTGCCAAGAAAAAAAAAACGAAACTTTTTCAGAACACTTAATTATGGAAAATAAAACTAAAAAAAAAAAAAAAGTAGATGTAGAGTTAAGTTTTGTTTGGATGCAAGAGGTGCATTATTAGATGGGGACCCAATTGGGATTTGAATTGAAGAAAATGGATGGACGTGGATGTATGATTCAGCTATAATAGTGAAAACCTTTGCATAATTAAAACAGCAGGACACTCAAGTGCTTTTGTCAAAGCAATCAAACATATATATATATATATATATATATATATATATATATATATATATATATATATATATATGAAGATTAGGCAGAGAGAAATAAGAATGATGATTGTGTTGTAATATGGGAAGACAGGTCCTACAGGCGCCGTTCAATCATGCAACACTTTTGAGGTCAAAGTAATGATAATTCAATGTTTTATTTTTGAATATATTAATTTTGGAACCTTAAAGCATCTCTGTCTTGTAGTAGAGGAAGTTGCGTAATCCTCATTATTACCTCTTTTTTTTTAAATTACTATATTGTTTGAGTGGAATGGATTGTTAATAATCTTTTTATTATTCTGTTAGTGCATGGCCAAACTTGCTCATGAATGTTTCTTCATTGCAGCCAATGAAGAACAAGGAATAAAAGAGAGATTGTGAAAGAGGGAATTTAGGTGTCTGGTTTGTTTTCTATGCTTGTTTTTAGTCCTTTCCTAAAACAGTACTAGTATTAGGTTAGAGTATATATTTTATTGTTAATGAGAAATAATGCAGTTGGCTAAGGTGTCATGAGGTAGATCAACCGCTACTCTTCCAATACGAAAAAAATTATGCATCCTTCTCCTACCCGTGGCAGCTTCGAATAGATCATATATGAATTCTCTTTCTCTGAAAATATAGAAGGTCTTTACCCTAAAAGGGAGGAAGTTCGATACCCGTTGTTAGATGTGAAAGTTTTGTTGGTGGGCGGTCTGTAAGTATCTTTTGTAAGCACTCCTTAATCCTGGAGGCATACCTTGACCCTAATGGGGTACCGATGTCTACCCCCACCTAAACTTTTTTATAAAAAAAAAAATTAAAATGGAGTATATACTAAGTTTGGTTTGGTCCCTTAAATTTATAAAATGTATTTTTAGTTATTTTATGTTAATACTATTATTCACATTGATTGTGTTGATTCAAAGAATTTAAATAATGATTTATGTGAAGTTAAATGTTGACAAAACATACTTAAAATTTAATCCTTTATAGTTTATAAAATTGAGATAAAATGGAAACCTTGTAAAAAGTTAGATGACTAAAAATACTTTTTTCCCTTGCATAAAGCTATGAACTTGATCTAAAATTTGACCCTTAAAATTGTTATAATTTTTTCTCAAGATTAAATTGATGATTGAATTGGTCAAGACACATGATCAAAGTCAAGTAATTTACAAATCAATGGTAATTAAACTGATCAGTGATTAAATATATTTAAATCATATAGTTTACACACATAAAAATATATTGATAATGTAGCAAGAGTGATTTCTATGATCAATTGATCATCATATGCATAATTCTTATCATACATCAAACACTCTTGAGTAACTTAGATGCTCTTTTTGGTTAATGGTAATTGAAATAAATATAAAGAATTCAACATCTATTAAATAAAATTTTGAATCTTCTTACCCCAAAAAAAAAAAAATTGAATTCAAATTTTAAAAAACAAAAAATAATAATGATAAATAAACTTCTCATTTTTTAGCTGAAAGACTGCATCTTATATAATCAAAAGAAACATATATATAAAAGACTTAGTCATCTACCTTATTTTAGGAAAAATTACGTGTAGGTCCCAAGGAACAAAAATAATTATAAAAAAGTCCCTTAAAATCACCAAATTACACAAAAGTCCCAAGGGACTTTTTTGTAATTATTTGTATGGAAAAAAATGTAGGGTTTTTAAATGTTGTTGTAAATATGATTTTTTTGTTGTAAATGACCATATTTTAAATTTTGTTGTAAATATAGTATTTCCTGTTGCAAATATAGTATTTTTCTGTTGTAAATGACATTTCTACGTTCAAAATTCCGGTGTATAAATGTTGTTGTAAATATGGTTTTTTTCTATTGTAAATAGTCATATTTTAAATTTTGTTGTAAATATAGCATTTCCTATTGTAAATATAACATTTTGTTGTTGTAAATAACATTTCTACGTTCAAAATCCAGGTGTTTAAATGTTGTTGTAAATACGACTTTTTCTGTTGTAAATATGATTTTTTCTGTTGTAAATGGCCAGATTTTAAATTTTATTGTAAATATAGCATTTCCTGTTGTAAATCTATGCTTTTTCTGTTGTTAATACAAATAATATCAAAAAAGTTCCTTGGGACTTCTGTGTAACTTGATGATTTCAAGAGATTTTTTTTTTTGTAATTATTCCTTTTCTTTGGGACCTGCATGTAATTTTCCCCTTATTTTACTTCAACAACCACCACCTTTTGGTTAAAAGTTGCTGGTTGATCAATGATATAAAAGTTTCCTTCTATCCTGAGCTATGAGCAGGTTTATCTAATTAGTCTAGTGAGTCTGTTTGAGTTGGAGTTGGAAAAACACTTTCATGCAAGTTGAGATAAAACTTGTCTCACAAACTTACTTTGTATACCGTAAATCATATTGGGAAAACAGTTTCTACTGCTAATCCAAATATCCACATATTAAATGAATGGTTGCTACTATGTGCCTATTTGAATCAGCGGTAGAAACTGTCTTTCCAACGTGATTTAATATGTATAAGGTAAGTATGTGAGATAAATTTTATTTCAACTTACATGAAAGTGTTTTTAGAACGTTAATTCAAATAGACACTATGGGCCTGTTTGAGTTTGTGGTGACTTATTTTCTATTTGATTTTTGTAGAAGCCTGATTAAAAAAAGTCAGGTTATAAATATGATTTGTATTTGGATTGGTGGTGGTAAAAGTGGCGGGGCCCACATCAAAAAACTAAGTGTTTTTTTCTTCTTAAAAGCTAGCCCATGAAGCTTTTTCCTAAATTGACTTTTAGGAACTTCTTTTTTAAAAAACTCAGTGGACTTAAAGCTTTACCCAAACACCCCATATATCTTACTCCATGTATCTTTTAGTATGCAGTGCAATGACATTAATTACAATATGTGAAAATAACCACTATTTTAAGCCTATAAGGCTATAACCCATCACAATTGTAGTATGTGGATTATGCCAATCAACTATGCTACAATCAGGGGGACAGATGTAAGTTTGCAGCTATAGCCACAAATCCATTCGTTTGCATGGTCTTGAGACTTGATTGATACCATCACAACCATTGCTTCTGCTTTATAGCACAAAACCATCCACCTCAAGCTTCACAAAACCCTCTTCAACTAAAGATTTCTAAAATCTCTATTTGAATTTCCCACATTTTAGAATACACAATTTCTCATCAAGTCTTCGTCCCAAGATGTTATGAAGAAACTATTGTTAGAGTTGAGATGGTTGTTTGAGATGTGACTTCTCAAATATATTTGGTTTAGCAGCTAGATAGATTAATTAATTTTGAATAATTAGTTGTTCAAAAGCCTGATAATAAGATTCAGAAAAAAAATCGGATACCGGTCCTAAAGAGTTATAAAAAAAACTTACCCTTGTTTAAAAGTTAATTAACTTAAATTAGAACTAGCAGGTTATTGAAGTTGAAAATTAGATAATTAGTACAAACAGATAAAAAACACCCCCATGCATTATATAATTATGGAAATTAGTAAGTTACACAAACCCTATTACTCCCATTTTACATAATAATTATTTTACATAAAAAAAAAAAGCTCTTATCCCCAAAGTTCGTCATCTTCTTCATCATCATCAATCCATCAAGTAGTTAACTTTGATACTCTTTGGCAGACATGAACTCATGAACCCACCTTCTCCACTATCCAAAACCCTAATTTCCCCTCCTTTACCTTGTTTACCTTTACCATTTCCATCGCAACAAAGTCTAAAACCTATACCCTCTTTCTCCTTTCCTGTTTCTAAGCTTCCTTGAAAAATGTCTTTTAGCCATTTCTCAAACACTCTGTTAGTAAAACTACCACACCCACCAACTACTTCCTCTATCACCTTCTCTTCTATACTGAAATTCCTCACATTTTGCTTCCCGTGAAGTTCTTCAAAGCACCCTTTGATTTTCCATGCGAATAGCTCTGCCATTTCTCTGTCTCGAGCTGGACTTCGATTGAACTCGAATTGGTTCTTGACTGAGTCCAAAAACCCATTCGGGTTTGTAGAATCCGGCATGGTTTCGCGGGTCAAATCGCTTGAAATCGGGCTCCCGCTGCTCCCGCCGTCTCCGTCTTCGTCGTCTTCATTGGCTTTCATGTTCAGATCAAGGGTGTTGAAGCTTGACTGTCTCGAGACGTCTTTCTTGCTGTTAGATTCAACTTCCTTGTCTTCGGTTCTAGGGTTTTTTATTTTGGCGAATAGATCGAATTCTGCTTTTCGCTTTTTGCCCACAATGCAATGTGTCTCCAAGTTTGGATTGGTTTCGCTGACCTGCAATGTCAATTGCATCACTGAGTCCTGATTCTGTTCTTCGTTCATCGTTGAGCCACCGGTCGTGACTATGAATATTGCGTGGCCGAACTTTCCTGTTTCATAAATGTCGCCGAGGAATTTCTTGAAATCGGTGTCAGCGAAATTAATGTTCTCGATTAAGACGACGAGTTCTTCATGAGCTTCCAAAGCTCTCCTCAGCACTACAGATGATGGAGATTCTAAGGTCTCCTTCTTCATGTCCAATTGAAGAAGCAGATCATCTGAACCAAAGAACGATTCAGCAATTGCACGAGCCAGTCTTATTTTCCCTACAGAGTCATTGCCTTTCAAAATCAACGAAGTTGGGTTTTGCCTTTTTGATTGGGAATCAACAAGCAAAGCCTCTGCTATTGAAGGGATTGTTTCAGATTGCCATGGCACATTCTCCTGCAATAGTTTACAAACATGAGCCCTTCTCTGTGTTGTTGTATCAGTTATCTTTTCCTCCCTTTGCTCTGAACCTCCGAATTGGGAATTCCCAAGAGCAAGAGTAATCTTTAGTTCTTTATCTTCCATGCCCTTGAGAGATTTCAAATTCGGTTCTTCAGCTGTTGCTTGCTGCTGTTTCTGAGTTCCATTGCTAAAATTGAACTCAATAGTGCATGATTGTTGGCGTTGGAATCCGGGTACTAGATTAGAGCTGTGAGTGGATTTAGCTGCAGATTCTGCAAATGATATACAACTTGAATCTGGGAAAATACTTCCTTGCTTTGACCACATGGGATATGAAGAATTATAGGGATAAATCTTCCCATTTGGACTGTAATTGCTGTATTCACTGTTGTTCCAGTAGTTCTGGGAATGCTTGCTTTGGTGAAGAAACTGGCATAGTCTATTCCATTTTCTTCTCAACTGGGTTAATTCCTCCTGCAAACATTTAACTATACTCATGAGCCACCACTATTCAACTAAATGCAAAGTAAAAGATACAGATAAACAACACAAATGTTAACTGTCTTTGAAAATTGAAGTTTGCTACCTTCTGAGGGGCCTCAATGCTATGAGACTGAAGCCAGGAAGGCAAGAATTTGGTGTGGCCTGGCTTGAGCATTTGAGCATCCTTTTCATAGTTAGAAGCACATTCTTCACAGCAAGTGAGCTTATCCTGCTCCTCCTTATTATTAAAGAGTTTCTTTTCCAGCATATGAGATGAGTTCTGGGAAATGGTCACTTTTGACTCAAGAACACTGCAAAAATTGAGTGCAGAAGCCTTAATAAACACTAAAATTAATTTAAAAGATATAATTGTTTGAAAATTCAAATAGAATTGCTAAATAATATTTAACTCCTATCTGACTTTATTTAATTTCCTTTTAGTAGGCATAGTTTCTTCTACCTAATGTCTTGAGAGGTTATGTACCGACAAAACAACTTTTGCCTTATACCAACCAACCATACTTTTGACAGCATGAACGAAGCAACAAAATGAATATTTCTAGTAATTTTTCCATTTTTATGCTTTTTTTCTTTTCTTTTAATGAGTTAGAGTTTTCAGGCTTAAGAAAATCAATCTACTTGGCAAGGGATGATTAATTACCTGGAAGCATGGAGGCTTAAGCCAAGTCCACCTGAAGGAACAAGAACTGCCTGAAAGGACCACTGGGTTTCAAGAGGAGGCTGCCTCATTTGACATCTCATGTATGTTTGGTAACTTGCAGTTGCCATGAGCCATACCTTAGCATTTGATGAGCTTCCATGGTCAGAGAACAACTTACCTATTTCTGCAATTACATGATCCACAGGGTTATATCCAGATGCTTCTTTTTCCTCCTCTTTTTCACTGAAGAAAGTTTCCTCCACTGTCCATTTCAGATCTCCAATGTAAATAATGGCACCACCACCTCCTCCTGATGCAGCAGAATCCACCTTTCTTTTCAGCTCCAAGAGGTTCATTTCAACTTCATCTCTCTTCATGGACCTCAATGAAACTGGTGCTAGATGAAACTTGATGAAACTTGCTGACTTCAACTCATCAGGAACCTCTCCTTTGTCTAACCTTCCCATCAACTCTCCCACAAGGCCTTCAGTGATGGACACAGAATCCCCAACTATCACAGCATTCCTCTTCTTCTTCCTCAAGAGAACATGCAAAATCAAGTTGATGTCTTCCTTAGATAAAGCTGGTTCAGTGATAGGGTACACTGGGGTTCTCTTTTGAGGAGAGAAAAGAACTGTGTTGTAGTGCTCAGGAGCAGTAGTGTAGAAGTGAGCGTGCCTGAAACTGTTAGGATTGATGGTTTCCCTCTGGTTTTCACTAGGAGAAGGAGAACAGGGAGAAGAAAAGACACCTCCAGAAGTACCGTAACACTGGAAAACAGAACAAGGAGGTGAAACTGAACAGTCCTCTATACTGCACTTCACAGCAGTACTAGAAAACCCAGCCTCTCTCATAACCCTGCTAACACTAGGGTCATCAAGAATAGAGATAACAAGCTGTTCAAGCTCTACTTTTACGGTCAAAAGTGGCTGCTGATTCTGTTGTTCTATGCAACCCCTTCTCTGGTGAGCCTGAGCTCTTTTGAGAGCAGCAATGAGAGCATTTGAAAGAGAAGGTTGGTGATGGGTGTGAAGCAGATTTGGAGTTGGTGTGGTTGGCAGCCTATTGAGAGCCACATTGAAACAGAGCTCAAGGGCTCTACAATGGAGAGGAAATTGTGAATTATGTTGAGAAGTTTGGTGATGAGGGTGAGATTTGAGACAAGCCCTTCTGAAGGAACTGGCTCTAAGGCTGAGCAAGGTGGCTGCCACGTGGAGTGGAGTGACCTGGGCATGGCCCCGCCGGCGAGCCAAGCCCAGAGAATGTTTTAACACAGTTGCAGCCTCCGATGTGAGGGTCTGCTGTAATGCACAACCTCCTGAGCGCATAACTTGGATAAACACCACCCCCCTTCACCCCCCTTTTGTGGAAAAAACCTTTTTTTCCCTTTTCACAGTGCTTCTTCTTCGTTTTCCTCTTATGTTTTTCTCTTAACCCCCCACCCCCTTGATGATCTCTTTGACTATGCTGTTACTGATGACCTGAAATAGTGTTGGGTGTTTTTTTTCGTTCCTCTCTTTTGATCAGAGGAAGCTGAAACTTGAGAGTTTTGAATATGGACAGAGAGAGAGAGAGATGTGGAAAAGAGTTTTTTCTCCTTTTTTGTTTTGAGAGGAAGCTTGTAGGAGTAAGTGTAGTTGAGCTTTAGAAATAGAAGAATATATATAAGGCCTTGTGACCGCTTCTTCCCTTATACTACTTCTTGTCACTGCTAGTTGTTTTTTTAACTTTTTCTTTTTTCTCTTAATCATGTTTTCGTTTTAGTTTAAAGAATTAGCTTTTTATAAGTTTCCTTTTATTTCGACTCTCTCTCTAGTTTACGGTGTGCTACGGCCCATTTTTGTCTAAATATGTTCACATAAACTGTGCCACGTGTATCACGGACCTCTATTTGATACATAAAATTTCATTATTCCAATTAGGCAATGATTATTTCTAATAATCATTTTACTCTTCTCGTTGACATGTAGCGTTACTATATATGCATATTGGCTAATGCACATTGTAAAATTTTAGCTTCACTACCCACTATACACTACTTCCTTCTTTAATATAAGATCTTGTTCATACTAGTTATAATCTATAAGGAAGGCAGGACAGAAGGCTGAAGATTGCAGTCATCTTCTGTCATAGCAAATATACTATCATTATGTATGCATGTTCATGGAGAGGAAGAAAAAAAACCAGAAGATTCTATATATTGATTAGAGAACAGAACATATAGTTAAGATCTTTATTGTGTGTTATGTATATAATTGTACATATTATGCATTGTTTAAGAAAATATTGATTTGCAAAATGGGGTCCCCACATCTTTTAAATTTCAGATTATAAACTCTCTAAGAGCTTCCCTCCTTTTTCCACATCAGACTTTGAATAGACAGACAATGCCAGCAGAAATTCAGAAGAGGTATTAAAGTGGAAAGGTGGAAAAAGAAGCCACCCACACTGTGATCAAAGATCTTTTCTTCTTGCCCCAGAAATAAAAGTGGTATATTTTCTCTCCTGCTTCTCTTAAATTTTTTTCTTACTTTTCATTTATGTGAATATGTGCAATTAGAAGTTGTACATTATTATCAGACTAAAACGGTAAAACTTCATTTTTTGGTGTTGACACTTGACAGTGAACTCTATCACAAGACTCTTACTTTTTAAATACTCAAACGAAGAATATTTATCTGAAATAAGATTTTGGTTAATATTATTGTCAGGTTTGCCTGTGAGGAGAGAGAAAAGAGGTTGTATCTCTCTCTCTCTCTCTTCACGCCAATCCTCGTAGAGAGACAGCATTTTATTCCCCAAGTACCCAAAAAGCAACCCTCTGTCTGCTATTCTCCATAGAATTATTGGCTCTTTTTTCAGCTCTCTCTCTCTCTTCCTGCAAACTGCAATCACCTTTTGTCTTAATCTTATCTCATTTCCAACCACCTACTTAGCACTTAACCTTTTGTGTTACCATATAAAGGATGCAAAGCTCATATACATTGCTCTCACATTTATGGACCACTTTGGTTTATTTATTATGCCAAAATTTTACTCATGGCTCCATTTTTGTTGTTTTTTGGCGGCCAGAAAACATGTCCCTGCTTCAGTTTGATTATTAACTTTCAGTATATGCAACTACCTTTTTTGACTACTTTCATATCATGTTTTTACTTTTTACCTCTCTTCCAAAGAAAAGATTATATTTGACCAAAAAAAACAAAGAAAAGATTATATATATATATCCCTTTTTTTTTTTTAACTTGCTTGCTTTTTCGGTTTTTGAGATATAGGAACTTTAGTTTATTATCTCCTCCCTATGATAGAATCTTATCGAAATACATAAAAGCTATATTACATTCTCTCCTTGAGATCATATATAATAGCATTAAAGTTATTCTTCATACTTGTTATATATTCTTTGCTTTGCGCTAAGATTTGGTGTTTGAATATGCATGCATGCATGCAACCTGCAATGGAGAATATACATGTTTAAGATGAAATATCAAAACTTATATATATGAAGAGTTATTATGCTGTGTGTAGTATAATTATGAGTGTTTTTTTTTTTAAATACTGAGCACTCAAAGTTTTCCCATGCAGCATAGTTTCAGAGAAGGTAGGATTAGACATAAGTTTGACCAACTGTTACAACTAAGGAAGGCCTATATGGGCCCTCACGTCGTCACATTAATTTGACCTTTTCTTCTTGCGAGGTGCGTATATGATTGGAAATTTCATCATTATATATAACACTTTTACTTTATAGAATTATTGCTAGTACTTACAGTAAAAGAGAGCACAGGTGATCCGTTTTATATAATAGTAATGCATAGTACTATTGGATATGCTTGAACTTGGGACTATAGGGAAATATATATAATTCTCAGGTTAACTATTTGCCGGGTGTGTATATTCGATATGACTAGCTAGTATAAAATAAACCTGTAGTATGTAGGTGACTATTGAATGGGCCATATTCAGTTTTTGAATTTGACCTAACTCATTCTGTGATTTGAACAAGGAGATTAAACTAATTGATTAGTATCCTTTAAGCTTATTAATATTCATCTTTTTTTCTTTTTCTAAAGATGATATTAAAATATACATGAATGTACTAATACAACAATGTAACAACAAGTTCTATTTTATTAGGTGAGGTCAGTTACACGGAGTGTGTGTGATTTATCAACAACCAAATATTTAGATAATTTGTTAATCAAAAGATCCTGCTCAATAACTTTATTGAGCATTCTCTTCGGTAGTTCTCTACATATTTTCAACGTGACTCCATATTGCTTGATCTTAAAATATTCATACTGCTTAATAAACTTATTAATATTCATCTTTCCTTCTTTTTCTAAAGGCTTGATCTTAAAATATACATGAATATACAGATATGTCAAGAATATACTTTTATAAATATACTTGTTAGTGAACTTTGTTGTCTAAGAACGAATATCTGCTGTACAAGAAAAGAAAAGGAGATATACAAAAAAGAAGAAAAAGAATTAAAGTTAGATTCCTATGTGTAACTTCATTAAGCTGTTATGCATTAAAAGGAGCCAAAAGAACTCTGCTATGGCCTCTATTTATAAGTTTATAACAAAAGGACTTGTGCTTTCTCTCTGTTGAATGCATTTGGAGAAAGAGCATTCAAATTGTAAAGCTTCAAAGTTCCGAGGGGGAATGACTGACCAAAGTACTGGTTTGTGCCTATATGTCTATATATATATATATATATATATAAGCAGCCTCTTCAATATATACTCCTTTTTTATTCTTATTATTCTCCCCTTTTTGGTTTAAACTTTAAAGTATATATTGAAAAAAAGAAAAGAAAAAAAGAACGAATAGTATCATGTGGATAAAAAATTATAAGCATATATGAATGATCCTTGACAGTTCCTGGGAAGGTCAACTTTTTGAGGTTAGTCAAGTAATTACAATTGCTCTCTCTCTCTCTCTCTCTCTCTCTCTAACTTTAATTTGCAGTCAAAGTCATGGGTATGATCTCTAGGTCATTTAACTTTCTTTGTGAAAAGTTCATTTTGTGCGTATGGAAATGAATACATCTAATTGAGACCCTTTTAGATTTTAATGGCTCTTTGTCCTTTACCTCATTCCTCTCATTATTATTGAAAGATTCATCATATGATCTGATATTTTAAAAAAATAAAAATGAAAACGCTAAAAACAGTGAAAGAAAGCTATGTATCATATATCATAATAATGTGTGGTCAAGTGGGGTAAGTTAATGTTTATTCTTTGATCTATCTTTTTCCTCTACCTTTATCTATCTTGTTCTTCCAAAATTAAGAGAGAGAAAGAATATAATCATCAAGAGTTATTGGCATAGTTGAGTGAGAGTGTGAAATTCTTAAATATATATATTTAATTAAAATGAATAATGTAATTGATTAGTAGCTTTTGTAAAGAGTCAATGAAAACACTCATTTTAGTATGTTTTTGTTGACTCTTCCACTTACTATACTAATTAAGTGGCCGCACATAGAGTGAAAAAAAGAATGAAATGCTCAAAATGATTTTGAAGATAATATAGAACATATTCTTTCTGTGCATACTTTAAACAAATATTGTGTAAATCATAATTTCAAAAAAATAACATGTATTGTATTTTTTTTTTTTTTGAAATTTCATTTTCATCCTTTTAAACAATGTAGCCAAACAAAACTTGGGGTTTCTCCTTTCAAGTGAGTGTCATTAGGATATAACTCATACACCATAATAAGTATGTATGAATCTTATTGTTGATATAAAATTTTCTTTAGTGAGTAATTTGAGTATCTTTTATAACAGTTTGTTAACTTGTGAGGTAATTATCTGACTAAGTCAGATTTAAACATTGTCGTTCTAATTATAAATAACTCTAAAAAAGAAGAAGAAGACATTTTCTACATTTGCACGAACTTAGACTCATTTGAGTTATGAGTCCTAAGATACTTAAATTTTTCATAATAGAAAAAAGGCAAGGACTCACTGATTCAAATTTTAATCAATTTAATATTCCAAGAAGGTAATAAATCATTTGAAATGCACATGATCTAAATTAAAAATTAAAAAATAAAGAAGAGCATTAAGTAGATAATAATTAGCCTGATTTAGGAGTGATCAATGCAATGACCAAAACCCTTTTCATCAACAAAACAAAAAGGATCAGGTGTGTGGTTTTGATTGAAAGAAGAAAAAAAGGAGAAGGGGTACCCAAATCATTGGAACATTATATTTCAAAAGTTTTCAAAAAAATAAAAATAAACAAACAAACAAAAAAGAAACAACAAGAGGAGATTTCTCTTCTTGGAAGTAAAGGATCACTTTATGGATTGAAGTGTGAAGAACGCGAAGTCTTTTTTATTTGAATTAATTAAAAGTGAATATGAATTAATAAGAATCAATGTGAAGTGTGAATGAATGTTATGATCTGTCAATCTTCGTCATCCCCAATGATTTGGTTTGCATCTTCCCTATCAAATTTTCAATAAAGCAGCAAAAGTTACAAATTTACTTTCTTCATTAACTTAGACATTGGAGGCCCACCTTTTCTTACAAAATCTCCTCTTAATTATTATTATTATTATTATTATTAATTTTTACTTACCACTCCTACTGCGACAGTACTACTATCACTATCATATTTCAAACTTTAAGTTCGATTAATCAAGCTTCTTCTTTCGTGTTTTTAACAAAAATACTATCCTAATTTTTTTGCAGGTTAATATCATTGTTGATCCTTAAAATTTGATCCAATTTTAATTTTGATCCTTGTAGTTTTAAATTGTTGATTTTAGTCTCTATAGTTTCATATGAACGTGGTTTGAGTTTAAGTATAGGGACCAACCATTCAACTTTGACTAAATCATCATAAAACTATAGAGACTAAAACCATTGATTTAAAATTACAAGAACCAAAATCAAAATCAAAATATAAGGACCAACAATAATATTAAGCCTTTTTTTCAATGTTGAAAGTGGTCCAATATATTCTCATAACTTAGATAGGTCTCATAGCTTGAAAGTACTCACAAAGCTACTAATAAACTATGCACAATAAGATTTTAACATCAGTGTGACAGTGATATTCAAACCAACAATTACATAATCTTCATTGCTAGTACTAACTCTCAATTCTTACACCAATATTATTACTGGGAAATTATTATGAGGTCCGAAGAAAATGACATAATTATCAAAAAGTTCCAATGACAATTAAGATATATGCAATGACAAGTAATAACAACACCCCACTTGTCATTGAATTTCCCTATTATTGCATAATTCATTTATTATGATGGACGTGCATGATAATTATTATTTTTTTATATGAAAAAGTTTAGGTGGGCGATACTCCCATCGTGGTCAATAAACGTTCTGCTTCAAAGAACACATCGCCGCCATTAAGGCCTTACATCGATGTGGATATCGTCCTTTTTAGGTGAAGGCCGATACTTTAACCAACTGTGTTACTCCTCATTAGTATGATAATTAAATTAATAGAACTAGAGTGTGTGGTTGATGAATATATACGCACACACACAACCACATGCTTATCAAATAAAACATAGGCCAGGGTAACTCAATAGAACAGATAACTAATAATCTTCCACACTTGCTTTCTTTGAAAAAAAGAAAAGAAAAAGAAAAATTAATATATACGTTAAATAGAATATTTTTTTCAAACTTGATGAAGCGAAGCTAAATAAGAAGTTTGTATGGCATCTTATCTTAAAAAAAAAAAAAAAAAAAAAGCTAAATAAGAAGTCAAATTAAGTGTTCTTACATGTGTTTGGCATCTTATCTTAATTAATGAGACACCTAATCCATTTAAGATTTGATGGTTGGTAGAGATCTCAAGACCTTCAAAGTTTACCACATTATCAATGTCCATATAAATCTAAAATATTGAGCCAAAAATAAACCATATTATTTTTATTTTACGTAGTTTATAGCTTCTAAAAACTTTTATAAATATATGGAAAAATAAAAGTTTTGGTCTCCAGAGTTGTAGTTAATTTTGGTGATGATGTGTCTTTTATGTGACAGTATTGTTTGGTAACTACAGTAATGACTCTGATCAAAATTAACCATAACTTTAGAGATTGATTCATATAAAAACTGAAGAGATATTGATTCATTTGCTAATAATTTATATATAATTATTAGCAAATGAAATGAACTTGATCGAGATCATTCCATTTACTTGCATGGTCAAATAAAAGGGGAATAATGGTCATTCTAGTTTTATTTGTACATACAGATACGTGGGTTGGTGTGCTCAAAAGTATATGCAGAGACTATTGCACTTCTCTCTCTCTCTCTCTCTATATATATATATATATATATATATATATAAAGCTTTTAGCTAGGAGTGGGAAATGAGAATGTGAGGAAAAGAGAGAAAGAAAAAGAGAAGGGACAGAGGAATGTTGGAGGCAAAGGACAATGGGACCCTTCACTCTTATTATTCCCCTCTCTCAATATATATATATATACATATACATATATACATATATATATATATATATATATATATATTTGATTATTCAATTTTTTTTCCATTTTATTAATAATCAAGCTAACAAAATGAGGCAGAGAGATCTGTTAACAGTAGAAAAATTAAACGTCGTCAACTAAAGAGGCATGATATGGACGTTAACAGTCATTTAAGTAACTGTCAACAATCATTAATTCATAAATCTGAAAATTAATCATTTACTGAAGTCTTTGGTATAATGTAAATTTTATGACACTCCTACCATTGAGAAAAGGTATAATATTTATCTTTCCAAATATACTACAAGTATTAATTAATATATACGACAGAAAATCCATGACTCTTTAGCTCAACGATTTAAATGTTTTGAATTGTTTTTTTAATACCCTCTTGAATTATTATTATTCTTAATCTTCTTCTTCTTGTCTTTGATTTAATGAGTTTCTAGATTGTGATGTCATGTGGTTCAATGATGATAAACTAATTAATTGGCATTCCAGAAGGACATATACAAAGTTATAGATCGACTCATATCATTCCCTTCATCATCATCACTTCACAAATCATTCTCTTAATCATTTGATCATCATCACAAATTAATTATATAACTCCATAATATATATATATATATATATATATATTGAACAATACAGCTGCTAGCTATATATATAGTATTAATGTAAGATCCTTAATTAGTTACAATTAATAATCACAATACACATATATAGTGATAAATTATAAATTGGTTCCTTTGTTCCATGTGATAAACTTTTAATCTTTGTTAATGAAGTTTATCAGTCTAATGAATCATAATAACCTTTTGAATTGCGAGACTTGCTCAAACCCTAATATTATTCCAAGATCTAACTTCTACACAGATTTTCGTATAAAAATAAAAAATAACTACTTCTAACTTGGGAAAAAATATTTTAAACATACCCTTGTAATTAATTTATTTTCATCTCTCTCTCTCTCTCTCTCTCTCTTTCTCATATGCTGGGATTAACTAGCTAGGGCAAATATATACAAATATTCAATCTTTCCTTTTGTTACCAAACGAAGAAGAAGAAGAAGAAACAAAGACACGATTTTATAATATAGTGTGAGAAACAAGTAGAGAATAAAGGCTTTACTTGTTGGCTAATTAATGATCGAATAATTAAAAAGCACATATTTGTAGTACATACATAATAATCCAATCACATGCAAATCAAAATCTATATACATATAAGATTAAATAGCTTGGAATTAATAAAATGAAAGCAGTACACAGTCACACACATAATACATATAAGCTTTAGCAGAAGAAAGAAACATATATGGAGGAAGGGGAGGGAGACAAAAGAAAAGAGGAAAAGTAAGGGAAAAAGAGAGAGTGTGAAGCTTTTGTTACTGAAATCTAAGAGATCGATTAAAGTGAAGAGAATGACCATAACATGAATATATAAAAGCAGAGTGAGGAAAAGTGAAAGAAAGACAGTGAGGGAAGGAAATAAAACAGAAAAGAAAAAGTTACTAGTGTGTGTGTGTGTATGTATATATATATATATATCAAAGTGAGTATGTAATGTTCTCTCTCTCTTTCTTTTCTTTCTTTCTATATTGCATGCAAAACGATGACAACGAAACCCATCATTACTGCCACCTTCTCTCTTTCTTCACTAATCCCCATGAAATAAAAAATATTTATCTATTTACAATATGTATTTCCTTTATGAGCACTATGGTAATAAATAAATAAATAGAAGTGGCGTGTTTAATTAATTAATGGGCAAAAAATCTTCCTCAAGAAGAGAATAGAATTAGAAAGAGAATGAAGATTTGTTTGTGGGCAGATCAAGATGGATGCAGAATATTTACTTTCTTCATTGTCCCCCTCTACTTTTCATATTAATTAAGCATTATCACAAAAGCATGTTATTATTTATTCCTACATTTTTATGGGATCAAGGTGATCATCACTTTATTTTGATTCTAGCTACTTTACTACTACTCTTGATCCTTTTTAATTAGTATTGAGTTTACTTTATTTATTTATTTATGAGTTGTTAATTTTAATTTAGGGGAAATCTTCTTCAAGGCCCAAATAAGCAATATATTGTAAAAAAAAACTTAGAAAAAGTCATATGTTAGAAAAGACCTTAGTTGTTAACATATACTGATTTAATTGTTAATGTTGTACTGATATAGTTGTAAATATTTCAGAAATAATACCTAAAAAAGCTCTAGGGTCTTTTCTGATATGTGACTTTTTTTAGGCATTTTTGACAATATGTTACTTACTTGAGTCATGAGAGGGATTTTCCCTTTAATTCATTCTATTTTTGTCATATACATATATATATATATTGGCATCATAATTGCCACCTAATATTTTAGATGAATTTCGCGTCAAATTAGGTAGGACTATAAGAATAACTAAACTATATTATCATGCATTATTAATTTAGAATAATATAATTTGATCTTTTTGAAATGATAACCCCTTATATTTAATTTCTATAATCTTATACACATTAATGGAAGACAAATACTTTTGTCATTATGTTAATTATTATCTGGACCCCTAAATTCCACCTTTCTTTTGTATGCTTAGTAAAATTTTGAGTAATCAAAATTATCTATATTCTCTAATGGTCTGTTTGGCATGAGGAAATGGAGGGGAGAAAAAGAAATTGAGTTGAATTTTGAAAAATTGGAGAGGTGAGGTTATAAAATTTTAATAAAGATAAGATGTAAAATAAAAGAGTAAGAAAAATTAATTAAAAACTTTCAACCCCATTTCTCCAATTTTTTTAAACCCAAATCATAAATTTTTTTTCCTTCCCCTCCCAATCCCTCATACCAAAAAGCCCATAAAAGTCTGACTATGTCCCTCAATTTACATTTATTTAAGAGAAAACATTTTTTTCCCCCTAAACATGCACAACTAAGATTAAGATCTCTGTAGTGTTTTAGTGGAGAAAACAGTCACAAGAATTCTAATTAACTTTGGTGAAGATCCTCGGAGATAATGTATTAGTGATGATATGGTAAATGGGCAATGAAGAGTTGCTGATGTGGTAAATATATTTGATACATTAGGAACTTTGACCAAAATTAATCACAAATCTAAGGATTGAGTCCTTGATGAAGAAAATACTTCTCTAGTACTTAATATGAGACACAATTGAGAAGTTGATTTTATTCCTAAATACAAGACATATTTATCATATTTGTTAATATTTTTTCAATTTACTTCAATTGATACTCTCTTAACAATAGTTAAGTAAGATAATGATTGAGAGAATTAAGAAAGATAATCAAGATATTTTAAAAGAAATATATTATATTAGGTAACCCAACTAATTTTTTTAATATAATTAAATTAAGTAATTATGTTTTATATTAAAGATTAGAGAGAATATAAGAATCTCAATCCAAGTTAACGAGCAATTGAGGGAAGAAGCGTGAAAAGGGATCCATAATTACCTTTATTTCTTGAAACAAAATATAAACTCAATTAAACCGTTATAGTATTGGCTCATATATCTGAACACTTTTTCCTTACATGCATTTAGAGATCATAAATATAACTAACATGTAACATTAAATGGGGATGTAGCTCAAATGGTAGAGCGCTCGCTTTGCATGCGAGAGGTACAGGGTTCGATCCCCTGCATCTCCACAATTTTTTTTTTTTTTTTTCCACTATTCAAAAACACAAATCGAAATTTAGATTTATAACTTTAAATCTCACAAAGAATCAACTCCGATCCAGTCCCGACAGTCCACCTTATATTCTCTACAATACCCACCAAACAAACAAACAAAATATGGTCCAGACTCAGCTCAGGTGTGTGTTTTTATTAGCACAGAAATACAGTAACCCACAGTAATAATGATGGATTGGAGGATTAATATTAGTGGGTTTTAATTTGCAAATCTCACTATTTGTCAAATATTTTGTTTTAAACAGTTATGATATCCTCAATCCTCACACAAAAATAGATATCAGAGGACTGATTTTTACATTGCCCAGCAGCTGTTTGATATTAGTTCCAGAAATGAGATAAGTTGGTGAAAAGGAAGAGATTTTTTTTTTTTTTTTTTTTAACATTAATGATCATCAAATAAATAAATAAAAAAGCAACCAACCCATTATTATTTCTAAATGTACTCCTGATGGACATTATTTGTTTGCTTTGCATTGAAAGGAATCATCTCAGCATCAGCAGCTGTCTCTTCTATTTTATTTACTGCACATTATTCGTTTTGCACCCTTATCATCTCACACACAGTCACATCAAAATAAAACACAAAATAATTGCACAAACATGTATAAGTACTTATATTTATCATTTCTGAGTCTGTATTATAAATTTTTCCTTTCCTGATGATCAGTAACATCCTCGTTCCTCAAAACTTAGGGCTGGAGGTTTATTACTTGCAACGCCCACCACCTGTTACTGTTTGTATTAATTACAGGAATGAAATTATAAATAAAATGCATAAAAAAGGATATATTTTTTTGAGATATCATGGAAAACTAAAACCAACCCAGAATTCTAAATGGCTGTCCCTAAATTTTATTCTCTGCACACAGGAACCCTTTTGGACTGACAGTACTCAGAAAGAAAGAAAGAAAAGAAAATAAAAATAAAAGGACGACTGTTTCTGTGGCACAAAGATGGTCACACACACAAGTATATCTATGTGTGTGTGTGTTTGTGTCTGCACATGCAAAGTTTGATAATTGATGTGCAAAAAAGTCCTTATTTCTGGGGCTCATTCAGAAAGTGTCACAACAAGCAAGAGCAATATTAGATCATAAACTCACAGGCACAACAAAAGACACCCTAGCTTACCTATCTCTCTGTCTCTACACATATGATGTACCAAATAGGGGTCAGAGAAAGAGAGAGAGACTTGTGACAACAACACAACACAGCACAACAATACAAAAGTGTCTCAGCCTCTCTGTGTGCATGTGTTTGTGTAATTGTTGTTTATATGTCTGTCTGTGTGTGTTTGTTTCTTTGGCTGGGATTTGGGGGAAGAAATTGACCCTTCATGAACTCTGAGAGGTGAATAAGTTATTTAGAAGAGATAATACGGTTAATACAATGTAATGTAATGTTTAGTCCTTATAATTTGCTTATAATTTGATTTTGGTCTCTATGATCTCCAACCATAGGTTAGGTCCCTTAAGTCTATTTCCGTCTAAAACAATAGTCCCTGTAGTTTAATGACAATCGAAACTATTTTAACCCATGAGAGACCAAAACATATGGTTTAAAACTATAAAGGACCAAAACAAAATAAGGTTAAACCATAGGAACCAAATATTGTATTAAGTCCAAATAAATTAGACCAGCTGATTAAATTTTCTGGTTCATATATATCAGAAAAAATATATATATATCATAGTATGGGTTATGTGTTTTACTAGTGATGCTGGTTTTGGAATAGACTTATCAAGAGTCTCTGTTTTTTGACTGAGTCACTCAAAGGGAAGTTGCAGAAATGGAATAAAGGCTTTTTGTGGAAACAAAGCGTGGCCTTCTTCATCAGATGTAATTGCAGTGTGTTCCATTTTCTTCATGTAATTTTTCCCCCTTCACAGAGTTCTTGTTTCTCTTCAAGGGACCACTGCAGTTAAATCTGATTTTGTGATCCAATTGCCAGGTTATTATTAATTTATTGTTATTTTTGGTGTACTGTTGTGAAAATATAGCTTCCCTTTTACATTTTTAACTTCTGAACAAATACTACTTCCTCCCATGCTAGTTAGTTTAAAAGTGAATTTTGGTCCTAAAAATAAAACCCTTTTTTCTTCATTTTATCTTTTATATTTATCATTTTTCTCCAAACTAATTTACTTGACTTATAAATTGATATATAATCTAATGATGCACATAAATATTTCAAAGAGATCATGTATAACATATGATATAATAAAATAATTTATTTAGTTTCCATAATTTTCCTAATTTAATCAATGGTTTCTTGGATAGGCGTTTGGATCCTATTACCAGAAAATTAACTAATTTGGTCTAACCCGATTGAGGTCTCTTAAAGGCAGTGGCGGAGGCAGGGGGTGCCCCCAAATTGCAGATAACGACCCAGATTTTTATAATTGTATTTCAGCCTCATAAAACTTTTAATGTTTTCACTGTAATCCCTATTATTTTTATAGTGAAGGGACTAAAATAGAAATATTGAAATGTGTTATGGGGCTGAAATGTAATTTTATAAATAATTCTGTTCTATTATGTAAAATTCACCCCCTAACTACAATTTCTGGCTCCGCCTCTGCTTAAAGGGGATAGGGGTCTCCCAGCAAGGGGTTTTTTTTTTTTTAACCCTTCTTTGAGATCGGACCTGATACTGAATCATTCAAATTACTTAGCGCACGACCTTAATCATTTTAGTGAACATTTACTTTGTATTGTAATGATGTTAATCAACAGGATAAAGGTTAATTGATTATGGATAATATGGCAATGATGATGAGAAAACTGGTGAAGACTGGATAAGAGAAGAAGGAATATATTGATTTGAAACAACAATGATGGCGAAAAAGATAGGATTAATCACAGTTCAAATGATGCTGATTAATGATAAGCAATAATTAATTATTCCTCTTTCCTCATTGCATGGTCTTGTCAATCCAAAAATCTCCTCCATGCACATTTAAATATTGTTGATGAAATTATAAAATACTTAGTAGGGTTAAGGTGAAAAAAAATATATGAAGTTTTTAAAAAGTGCACCAATACTAAATATTTTTTGGGAAAATCCTTTTGAGGGCCTTTTTGGTGTAAAAATCTCAAAAAAGCCCTCAAAATCTGACAATACCTGAAAAAACCTTAGGGCCTTTTCAAATATTTTCATAATCTTACGCGAATTGTTAATTTGGTTGATATAGTTGTTAGTTAACAACTAAATCAGCCCCTTTAACAACAATTTTTTAACAACTAAATCAGCCCTCATTAACAACTATATCAGTCCCCGTTAACAACTATATCAGTCCCGTTAACAACTCACGCAAGATTCTGAAAATACCCGAAAAGGCCTTAGGCCTTTTCAGGTATTGTCAGATTTTGAGGGCCTTTTTTTGGGATTTTTACACCAAAAAGGGCCCTCAAAAGGATTTTCCCATATTTTTTTCTGAGGTAAAAGTAACTATGCGTTTATAAAAGTAGGGCAAAAATATACATTGATCTTTAGTTTGACTTATTTTACTTAGGCAAATACATAGTTACTTTTGCACAAAAAAATATTTGGTGTTCGACGTACTTTTAAGAAAACCTCATGTGTATTTTTGTACCTTAACCCTACTTAATATTATCTATTAATTGTTGGTTATGATTAGTTTTGATGATGTATTATATAGATGATATTCTTAAGAGCAAAAAGGTTGCATACTACATTGATCTTCTACTTTGACTAATTCTTGTATTGAATGTAGATGCTAAGTTAAATGATGAAGAATCATCAAGTTGGGAGATGAGAAAATGAAGAACTTGCTGAATGGAATGAAGACATCATTATCCAAGTTCTAAGATTGGTCCTAGAAGTCTCCACAATCAAATGGAAGTTGGAATGGATCAATTCGAGTTAAAACAAGCAAATATGAGCTTACGGAAGAGAAAACTCGAGTCAACCATCAAAACTCGAGTTATCAAGTGTCTTCAGCATCTCTAGCATCTCTCGGACTAGCAAAACTCGAGTTTTCAGTCAAAACTCGAGTTTCCAGTGGTCATCGCCTCTTGCTCCACTCGATTCACGTTTCAGTTGGGCGAGGTCTGGTAATTCGATGATATCTCCTAAACCAAGAATCCGATTGAGGTGAAACCAGTGGCATATGAAAATAGACTTCCAATGCGTCATTTTCATATAAAATTCAAGCCCAAAGGAGTTCAGATCAAGGAGCTATGAATTGTGGAAGTTGACACTGAGATTCACGCCACACAGCAAACCAAGCCTCAATGTTTTGAGTGTATCGCACAAAATACATATCGGATTGAGCTGAAATCAGTGGTATATGAAAGTAGACTCACAGAGCTTTCCATCAAGAGTTGAACCAACCAAAACGGAGTTCATACCAGGGAGATATGACCTTTGAAAGTTTGACAAAGTTTTCATCTGTAAAGTGAAAACTCGAGTTTTGTTTCAAAACTCGAGTTTTGACCTTTAGAGTCTCCTAAGTTTTTGAATTCTAAAAACCTCCAGGTTTTTGCCTAAAACCTCCAGTTTTGATTTTTCCAATTTTTCACAAAGTTGTGAAAACTCGAGTTTTGAATCAAAACTCGAGTTTTGAGTTGACGAGAAACAATTCAAGTTTTAGACAGATCTCAAAACCTCCGGTTTTGGTGAAAACCTCCAGTTTTGAGTTTGGCAAAGTTTTCACGAAAAGTGAAAACTCGAGTTTTGATTCAAAACTCGAGTTTTGATCGACGTAAAAAGCATTCATGTTTTTTCGAGTTTTTGAAAACCGCGCTTTGCCCAAAACCTCCAGTTTTTGACTTGGCGCGAATTCCTCAAGTTTTCATATTCAAATGAAAACTCGAGTTTTGATTCAAAACTCGAGTTTTGATGTTTTGGACAAATGTGATGTTTCACGATAAAGGACCAAAACTCAAGTTTTGGTACAAAACTCGAGTTTTGGAACGACAGTTATTTAAAAAACGCATTTGACATAATATTGTTCAGATTTTTGATTCATGGTTTAGATCATTTCGTAAAATGGTTGTTTATGATTTATATATATA
Source organism: Acacia melanoxylon (assembly GCA_019022615.1). Lineage (NCBI taxonomy): Eukaryota > Viridiplantae > Streptophyta > Magnoliopsida > Fabales > Fabaceae > Acacia > Acacia melanoxylon. The sequence continues at coordinate 10,219,809 of JAFJYJ010000013.1, forward strand.
TCATATCATTATTCCTAACCAGATTTAACCAGTTTGCTCATGAGATTTTCGAGAAGATCAAAGATTGTTTGATAAACATTAAATCAACTACTTTGACAAACTTGCAATATTTTATTATATCTCTCTTTCAAAGCAAAATGGATTACAACCTGGAAAGTAGCACAACCATTCTCCAAGACAGAAAGCTAGCATCCATCATCTAAAACATTTGGACAACATTATACAATGTCCACACTATTGAAGATCCAAAATTCAAATATTCAAATCAAGCAAATGTTCCCAATGACTATATTCAATAGTTATGGTCATAACAGCTAGATTTTCGAACTGATTCAAGTCTCAACGGATCTGTAACGTTCACAAGCTTCAACTAGCATAAATACTTGAAGATTTGAAGACTCCATACAGAATACAGAGTAAGACAGAGCAAAAACGCAGAGACACAAAGTTTACATCTTTGAGATGTTAATACTCTGATTTTCACATCATTTACTCTCTCGCTTTCAATGTTTACATAGCTTATCATAGAGAGTGAGATGACTTGTAATTGTGCTTCGGTGCTTATCCATCTACTTCGAGAGAGAGAAGAGTTATTGTAAACATCCTATCATTCTATCGTGAGATACTCAAGATTGGGTGATCTTGAGTGGGAAACACATTGTGTTGATTACAACTTGTAAGGGGAGTGAATCCTAGGGAGAGGATTACTTGAGTACAGAGAGAGTGTGTGATCAAGCAAGTGTATTGATTACGTTTGTAAGGGGAGTGAATCCTAGTGAGAGGATTACTCCAAGTACAGAACGTGTAATCAAGTTACAAGAAGATAGTGGATTGAAAATCTCAAGCGGAGCTTGGGGACTGGACGTAGGTCAAGGATTGGGCCGAACCAGTATAAATCACAGTTTACATATTCTCTTCCCTTAACTCTTATATTTCCAGCACATATATATCTGAATGTCCATACATGTTTGAATGATTGACTGTTTCTTTATCAATTATTATTGTCATTCAAACTGCTTTCAATAAGTTGTGAAAAGAATTTCAAACTTCGAAAAGTTTTATCAAACACCCAATTCACCCCCCTCTTGGGTGATAGCCAGGTCTTTCATTTGGTATCAGAGCTAGGCTCTTGTTTAAAGGACTTAACCGTCTCAAGAGTTTCAATGGCTAATTTTGGGTGCTCTACGTTTTCAGAAGGATTTGATTTTACCATTCCACCACTTTTCAAAGATATTGATTTTTGGTTTTGGAAAGCTAGAATGACTAGTTTTATCAAAGCAACTGATTTTTATATGTGGAATGTTTTTACAAATGCTTTTGATTTCCAACCAAGAAAGGATTGGACGAGAAAAAGAAATGAAGATGTTTTCATTAAACATTAGAGCAATGAAATTTCTTTACAAGTGCATTGATTGAGAAAATGATTTTGAGAAAATCAAACTTTGCACTAGTGCTAAAAGTATTTGGGATACTCTTGATTCTATTTATGCCTCTAACATTTGTGTTGAAGTTGAAAGTGTTGAAAGTTCATCGAAATTACAAGCGCACATTTATGGATGATGAACAAATGGAAGAAGGCGAAATCGAGAATGCTTTCATGATCCCGTCAACACAAAAGAACAAGAGAAAAAGGATTCCCAAGATGAGCTCATTGACAATTGTGATCAATCACTATCCGGAGCTCAAGAAGCACATAAGGTAAAGAATTCCAATTCTTCTTGTGTTGATAAGAAACATGATTTTGAACAATTGCATAAAATTGTTTTTCAACCAATTAATCGATTTCGTTTTGAAAAACAAACATATTTTCAAAAACGATTTGGAAAATCATGTGGGAAGAATGAATGTTCAAATGAAGATTATTTAAAGTCTTACTCTCATCACCAAGACAATACTTGCAAAAATGTTCACAATAAGCATCATTCTATTATTTGCAATTATTGTGGTAAATCTGGACATATTTCTTACACATGCTATATTAGGAGAAATTCTACCGTAAGAAATAAATTTGTTTGGGTTCCTAAAGGACAATCAAGGTCCAATACTAACAGTCAAGGACCCAAGTATAAATGGGTACCAAAATGTCCATATAGTGATTTAAATGTGCGGGACAATTTGAAAATCAATGGACATAAGGGTACCGAGAAGATGAAGAAGAATCCAAGAGTTTCTCATGAACCTAAAAGGAAACTCACATCGAGTTAGGAGAACTTGTGGAAAAGCCATTGCTGGAACTACAAGGTTTAAACATCAAAGGAAGCAATGGATACAAGCAAGAAGAGTATCATCTACCTCAATAATGAATTACCATAGAGTACCATTCAACTATCTTGAGGAGTATAAGAAAAGAATGATCTCTCATGCTCCAAGGAAAAGATTCTTGCATTCTGGATCATATGAGAAAGCATTGCTTGATCCCAAGACTAAATTCAAAATGACAAAGTATCAACGAATGATACATTGGGTGAGCGAATGCAATCCTTCACGTACCTAAGGCTAAGGTATGCAAAGGTAAAACCTCCTATGCTATGATTTGAAATATTCATTGAGGTTTTATATCTTGTAGTCTTAGGAATGAGCATTGCAAATTATATTTTTGAGTTCTCACATCCCGATCTATATTTTGAAAGAGATTGCAATGTTCAACAAGGTTAATTATTTATGCATCTATGATGATTTGAAAAGAAAGTATTTCTTTATGCATAAACTCATGATTAATTCACCGTGCTTTGTTGTTCGAATCGATAAGAGCATGTGAATTTAATTTTGGTTCCTACAAGCTAACGATGATTGGATCCAAGTAAGGTTGGATACCAAGAAAGAAAATGATTTATAAGGTTTTGTAGGATCAGAGAGAACTTCTCAAGAATGTAACATAGAGAAATGATCCAAATCTTGAGAAAGTTTGAACAAGCTATGCTTGATGTTGATGGTGAACATTGGAAAATGAGTTATCTACATCAATCCATCTCAACCAAGCAAGCTTCTATGAGGACAAGAGGAATTACGGTGATATCTAACCCTTACCTCATACTATGATTATATGAAATTCATTTTTGGTTTGTCTTTGGTTAAGTTAAAATGTTTTGAAACTTATTCAATTTCAATCGAAATTTTCTTGTCAAGTGCCAAACTTGAGCTTGGCTATGCAAACTCGAGATTGCGCCTTACGTAAAGCAAACCAAGCTATTTTTCATTTTCTAAACTTGAGCTTGGTCCATAAACTTGAGCTTGAAAGTTTTTCAAAGTTTACTCATATTCGAGTAAGCTCGAGCTTGCACCGTAAGCTTGAGCTTACGAAGGTTTGATGATTTTATCAAGTTACTCAAATTGCAAACTCAAGCTTATTAGTTTTAAGCTCAAGCTTGCCTCTTCCGAGACTTTTCTCAATGAGTTTACAAATATGTAAACTCGAGCTTGCGATTACAAGCTCGAGCTTACCTCTCGGCGTAATCCTCTAAACTTGAGCCTATCATTTTTATCAGAGTTTGTGAGTTTACAAAAGTTGTAAACTCGAGCTTGGCATCCCAAACTCGAGCTTGCATCGAGACAAAAAGTTTTCAAGTTTTTTTTTCCTTCAAAGAGTAAACTCAAGTTTAAGGTTGTAAACTCAAGCTTGGGTCAGACAGAGAGCATTGTCATATTTTGAGCTTAGCAAACTCAAGTTTACACCTCTAAGCTCAAGCTTGCATTTTGTGAACTAAAATTATTTTTGACATGAATAGTGCCAAACTCGAGCTTACTCACTAATAAGCTCAAGTTTGCGTTTTTCTCAAAATGATCTTCAAGATGGTTTCACGATAGTTTCCTCGACAAAACTCTAAACTCGAGCTTAGAGATGGAAGCTCGAGCTTGGTATCTCGAATAAACTTTCCAAACTCAAGTTTGTCTTTCCAAACTCAAGTTTGTGTCAACCATGTTTTTGAAATCATCTTGCTCGAATTTTCAAAAACTTCTTGTATGATCTATATACTTCATATCATCAATCACTAATATTCCTAACTGTGTTTAATCAATTTGTTAGTGAGTTTTTTGATGATCAAACAAGTGAATTTGTGCATAACTTTTTGATTTTATATTTTTGAAATGCACAAGTGTAAAATTTGTTTGGATTTCAATTCACACTGTTTTGTGAAAATGCATACATATGTTTTTGAAAATTATCCATACTTTAAATGCATTTAAATGATGTTTCAAAACTGGAAGTTAATATTGTATGCTGAATGTTGGATATGCTTCAAATTTCTCCACTTGAGTTTTTCAGCTAAGTTTTTCCTATCATTCACATATTGACCTTTGGTATTCAATATGATGCTTGAACTCCTCATTCTTCATTCTCAATCAAGTTAGATCTTATATCTAACAAGTTGATTATCTATATGAGTTTCAAGCTTATCTCCGAAAAGAATTCAATTTGTGAAAGCCTTATGCTTATTGGATAAACTCTTATTGATCAAGTTACTCAAATATACATTTATCTTCATCCATTTCTCGAGTAACTATATTCTTGCCTTGAATATTCATATACTTCAAGACTCTATTCTAAAAGGCAAGATCATCTCTTAGACAAAAGCAAAGTCATTGTGCTCATATATTTCGTTGTGCAAAGCATGTTTCGAAAATGCTTTACCATTATGACTTTTGCTCTTGGCAAAATTCTTATACATGTAAACTTCAATGTTTCACATGTTCTCTTAATCTTGAAGCATTCTGATCTATTCTTTAATATGTTGACTTCCACCATGTTTAAAATGAACATTGTTTTCAAGCATGTTTCAAAAATGAATCTTTCATTCATGAAAATTTTGATTTCATAATGCATTATCATATTTTGAATGAACATTCAAGATTTGAATCACTTTGCATATTTCATTATCATTCTTGAAAAATCTGAGCTCACTCATAAAGCGTGAATTGATAAATGCTTATCTTTATGGATAAGATTTTCTATGCTCTTTGTTCAAACTTACATGCATTTTATCAATGACATCTTTTCGCATAAAAAGTGTATTTACAAATTGTCATTGAGAAATAACATTCTTGATATCATTTAGTTGTTACCCTATTTGATTCATTGGCTTGAATTTACTTGATTGGGTAAAACTATGTTTTTGATCTTTGATTGCTATACTCTTTGCTCCAATATCATATTGTTAAATTATATGAGAGCTTAAGAGTTGTTATGTCTAATCGAGTTGTGGACTCAAGAATCATTGGGTACCAAAGAACATATATTTTTGCAGGAGTTGACCAAAATGTTCTGTTGTTGAATACAAAGAACATAGGCAAACGAATAGACCATTTCGGTGGCTATGTCGCAAATTTTGTGATATCACTTGAATGACATCCCATCACTAGCAAGAGGCTTAGGCCAAGATGATAAGGAGCATATTAGCTTGATGAGAAGCTATGAGCGTAAAACTAATTTTAAAATTCTTATTCAAAGCTCATTTGAGATTTCTGATTCTAAGATGCATTCAAAGCAATTGGTGGGTGTAAAGACTCATCCTCCCGAAGCTCATCAATATTAATCACATCAACAGAAATTGGCTAGCCAGTGATGCATCTATGGATGATTATAAATTGAGTAATTACGATATTACTCAAGTAAGAAACTATTCAATTAAGGAAGGATGCTTTGATGTTCAATCACATTGAAGCTAAGGAAGAGGAAAACCTCTTGAAGCCAGGGACATGTTCAGCAAAATAGCTATATGAAGAAAAGGAAAAGGATGGAAATGATATCATGGAACAAGAAAGCAAGAAAATGGACTTCATCGATCATTCATCATTTGCAGAATCTTCATGAGCATTTCTAATCTTTATCTCTTTATATTCAATAGAAATTTTGCACATGTTGGATATCTCTATGTTTCAAGTGTGAAAGATCTCTTGAAAACCTCTCCAAATTTTATCAAATTTGTTTTCATAAAAACATTCCAAATTGTGTCATATTTAGAATGAAAACAATTTCAAATCCGGAGAGAAAATCAGTTCCTTGATTCCTTATAATCTGATTTCATATTTGTCTCTTTAAGCATTTCTTCTTTGCTTCAACTTTTTGCTAATGACAAATAAGGGGAGAGAATGGCAAGAAAAATATGTTGCATTGTTGCATTTGATATCCATACATATCTTTCTTAAAGTATTTGCCATCATCAAAAAGGGGGAGAATGTTGGTTATGATTAGTTTTGATGATGTATTATATAGATGATATTCTTAAGAGCAAAAAGGTTGCATACTACATTGATCTTCTACTTTGACTAATTCTTGTATTGAATGTAGATGCTAAGTTAAATGATGAAGAATCATCAAGTTGGGAGATGAGAAAATGAAGAACTTGCTGAATGGAATGAAGACATCATTATCCAAGTTCTAAGATTGGTCCTAGAAGTCTCCACAATCAAATGGAAGTTGGAATGGATCAATTCAGAGTTAAAACAAGCAAATATGAGCTTCTGGAAGAGAAAACTCGAGTCAACCATCAAAACTCGAGTTATCAAGTGTCTTCAGCATCTCTAGCATCTCTGGACTAGCAAAACTCGAGTTTTCAGTCAAAACTCGAGTTTCCAGTGGTCATCAGCTCTTCAGCTCCACTCGATTCACGTTTCAGCTGGGCGAGGTCTGGTAATTCGATGATATCTCCTAAACCAAGAATCCGATTGAGGTGAAACCAGTGGCATATGAAAATAGACTTCCAATGCGTCATTTTCATATAAAATTCAAGCCCAAAGGAGTTCAGATCAAGGAGCTATGAATTGTGGAAGTTGACACTGAGATTCACGCCACACAGCAAACCAAGCCTCAATGTTTTGAGTGTATCGCACAAAATACATATCGGATTGAGCTGAAATCAGTGGTATATGAAAGTAGACTCACAGAGCTTTCCATCAAGAGTTGAACCAACCAAAACGGAGTTCATACCAGGGAGATATGACCTTTGAAAGTTTGACAAAGTTTTCATCGTAAAGTGAAAACTCGAGTTTTGTTTCAAAACTCGAGTTTTGACCTTACGAGAGAGTCTCCTAAGTTTTTGAATTCTAAAAACCTCAGTTTTGCCTAAAACCTCCAGTTTTGATTTTTCCAATTTTTCACAAAGTTGTGAAAACTCGAGTTTTGAATCAAAACTCGAGTTTTGAGTTGAGAAACAATTCAAGTTTTAGACAGATCTCAAAACCTCCAGTTTTGGTGAAAACCTCCAGTTTTGAGTTTGGCAAAGTTTTCACGAAAAGTGAAAACTCGAGTTTTGATTCAAAACTCGAGTTTTGATCGAACGAAAGCATTCATGTTTTTCGAGTTTTTGAAAATCGCAGTTTTGCCCAAAACCTCCAGTTTTGACTTGCGCGAATTCCTCAAGTTTTCATATTCAAATGAAAACTCGAGTTTTGATTCAAAACTCGAGTTTTGATGTTTTGGACAAATGTGATGTTTCACGATAAAGGACCAAAACTCAAGTTTTGGTACAAAACTCGAGTTTTGGAACGACAAGATTTAAAAAACGCATTTGACATAATATTGTTCAGTTTTTGATTCATGGTTTAGATCATTTCGTAAAATGGTTGTTTATGATTTATATATATATCATATCATTATTCCTAACCAGATTTAACCAGCTTTGCTCATGAGATTTTCGAAGATCAAAGATTGTTTGATAAACATTAAATCAACTACTTTGACAAACTTGCAATATTTTATTATATCTCTTTCAAAGCAAAATGGATTACAACCTGGAAAGTAGCACAACCATTCTCCAAGACAAAAGCTAGCATCCATCATCTAAAACAGCTGGACAACATTATACAATGTCCACACTATTGAAGATCCAAAATTCAAATATTCAAATCAGCAAATGTTCCCAACAGCTATATTCAATAGTTATGGTCATAACAGCTAGATTTTCGAACAGATTCAAGTCTCAACGGATCGTAACGTTCACAAGCTTCAACTAGCATAAATACTTGAAGATTTGAAGACTCCATACGAATACGAGTAAGACAGCAAAAACGAGAGACACAAAGTTTACATCTTTGAGATGTTAATACTCCGATTTTCACATCATTTACTCTCTCGCTTTCAATGTTTACATAGCTTATCATAGAGAGTGAGATGACTTGTAATTGTGCTTCAGTGCTTATCCATCTACTTCGAGAGAGAGAAGAGTTATTGTAAACATCCTATCATTCTATTCGTGAGATACTCAAGATTGGGTGATCTTGAGTGGGAAACACATTGTGTTGATTACAACTTGTAAGGGAGTGAATCCTAGGGAGAGGATTACTTCGAGTACGAGTGTGTGATCAAGCAAGTGTATTGATTACGGTTTGTAAGGGGAGTGAATCCTAGTGAGAGGATTACTCCAAGTATTTAACGTGTAATCAAGTTACAAGAAGATAGTGGATTGAAAATCTCAAGCGGAGCTTGGGACCGGACGTAGGTCAAGGATTGGGCCGAACCAAGATAAATCACGGTTTACATATTCTCTTCCCTTAACTCTTATATTTCCAAAGACATATATATCTCGAATGTCCATACATGTTTGAATGATTGATTGCTTTCTTTATCAATTATTATTGTCATTCAAATCGCTTTCAATAAGTTGTGAAAAGAATTTCAAACTTCAAAAAGTTTTATCAAACACCCAATTCACCCCCTTGGGTGATAGCCAGGTCTTTCATTAATTATTCAAATTAAAATAAAGTTATTAGACTTGGTGTGTATTTTTTCAATGTAGTTTAAACCCTCAATCTTATAAAAGAAATAGTAAAAAGTCCATTTCACTCAACTAAACTAGCATTGCTCAAGTATACTTAAATTTTTACGCTTATTAGTTTGTTAAAATAAAAATTATACTTGGGCCTTGGCTAAAAATTGTAAGAATAACATGTGAGGACATTTTATAATATAATGGTAATAGTAATTTATAAAAAAATGTTTTTTTGTGTGTGTGTGTGTAAATTCATAGTGTCCTCAAGTCACTTTGGACTTAAGATTAATCTTTATCGGGTCAAGAGCGTTAATGTTAAAGCCTTCCCAACAAGTGCGTTTTTTGAGATTTAAACTTATGTTCTCCTCCTTACGGAAATGAGACTTCTTACCATCTTAAGCAACATCTTGTGAGTAGTCATTGATTCAAATTTAAATGACAGTGGTTTTCATAAGACTACAATATGCTACCTTCAATCTTAAATATAAGACATAGTTGACTTTTTAGGAAAAATTAAGGAAACAATTAAATTACTTTAAAGTATTTATATTTATCATTTTTTTCCAAACTAATTTGTCTAACTTATAAACTGATATATAATTCAATCATAAACAACAAATTATATGATTAAATAACTTATTTAGCTTTTTTAATTTCTCCAACAAAAAATAGTCTACAACAGTAGCTAGTATTGATACTCCTTGTAAAAGAGGGTAAAAGAAAAGCTAATTTATTGATTGAAGTAGCAATGATGATAGAATAATGGATACAGCAAAACCTTTTTTATGTCAAGATTCAAATGCAATTTAAATACACACTCGTAATAAGATAAATAAAAAAATATATCATTCACAAATCATGAATAAGATTATTAGTTATTCTTAAAACTTTATGTAGCATGCCATATATATATATATATAATTTAAGGACACTAATGACAATTGAGAATCATAAGCTTTTAAAATTTCCGATAAAGGAACTGATCAATTATACCTTAAATAAAACTGTAGGCTCAAATAATCATGAGGATGAAAATTAGAAAAAAATCATGTTGAAACAGTTTTCTCTAATTCCATATATGAAAATTATAAAACACACACACACCAAATAGTTATATATATGTATAGAAAAAACATTAATATTGAAAGTAAAAATGTGAGAGTTTAGTATATGTGTGAGATAATGATTGAATAACAGGGGAAGAAAATAGAGTGAGGCCTAATATAATATTAAGAGTAGATGGTAAAAAGGAAAAAGGAAGGAAAAATCTCTTTAAAGTCTAAAGAATCAATAAAATGTTAAAAAAGTCTTACAAAAAAATTCTAATGTTAAAATGGTTATATTAACCACTCTTTCCGTAGGACATTAATAAATTCATATGTAAGTTTTAATAACTCTTTAGAACCTTTTCAATATCAGAATTTTCTCTATTTTTTTTTTGATATTTTTTTTAGTCCCAAGATCTTAAAAAGATTTCCCAAAAAAGAATGAAAGACTTGCTTTCATTTCAAGGGGAATTCAAGTGGGGGCAGGGGGGGATTTTGAAGATGCAACCATACGAACACTGAATCGTATTCGTAACCACATCACTCTCTCAGATCCTACAAAGATTCCATTAAACATACACTACGAATGAGTACGAATGCAATATGTGTAATATATATATATATATATATATATATAAAGGGGTACGAATGAATGAATGTGACGTATTATTTCATGTCCACTGAAACCTGTCTCGTACTTCTCAGACAACATTTCATTCATATTTGCATGAGTGAGAGAGAGAGAGAGATTATTCGATCGTTGGCTTTCTTTCTCATCACTTGTTCATCCCTTTTGTTTCTCTATTATTTATCCTTCTCTTTCAAATCTATCACCTCTCTCAATCTCTCATATATATATATATATTGAGGGAGAGTGTGTGTATGTATATATGTATACAGAGAGAGAGAGAGAGAGAGAGAGAGAGAGAGAGAGTGTGTAGATAGAAAGAGAAGAGAGAAGAAGAAAGGAAGCAGAGAATGGAGGGAAGGTGGGAAAACGCCAAAGGGAAACAAGCCACTGCTGGTCTCTCTGTAAATTATGTCCTTCTCTTGTTTAGTCAAATAGTCAAATTTGAAACACCTATCATCACATTGACTGCATGATAATGTTCAAATGATCGAAAAAGAAACCAAAAAACAGTAATAATGAAAATAATTCTTCACACCTCGACCTAACTGTGAAGCTTCACTTTTTCAAAAAAAAAAAATGTGCATATACCGACTGATCAACAACATGCTCCATCAATGACATTTTTACCTAATTTAATTAAGTTGATAAAGTTAGTTAATATGACATATATTTTTTATAACACCTTAGTCATCTTCCTTAATTCTCTTATTCTCTCTCATTCTTAATTATTATTGAGGGAGCATCGATCAATAGTGATAAATTAGGAAAAGATTGACAAATATAAAAAATATATATTATATTTAGGATCAAAATCAACTCCTAAAATATGTCACATATTAAAAACCGAAGAGAGTAATTTATTTAATTTTTTTAATCTCCTCAAATTGGTTAAACTCATTGTTGTCAAACTCGCGAGTTAACTCTTCGAGTTTACCGTTTTTACGCTTCTACCGTACTAAATCGAGTCGAGTTTCTAGTAAACTTTTGTCATTTTGTGAACTCGCTTAAACTCACGAGTTTACACACCGAATTTACCGTTTTTACGTTTCTAACTTACAAAATTGTGTTAATTTTTTCAATTTTGTCATCTTCAACAACTTTGTATATGAATTTTACAGAAATTTCTGTATTAGATATAATAAATTATGAATGTTGATATATTTAATTTAAATTATTTGGATTTAAAATATATTTAAATCAAATTGTTGTCATTTTTTATATTTTAATTAGTTAATTATGCATTGTTAATACCTATTTTATGATAAAAGTAAACTCTTACGAATTTACGATTCGAGTTTACGATATGAGTTTATGTCACTATAACGAGTTTGCTTAAACTCGTGAGTTTGACAACCTTGGTTAAACTCGCTCGCGAGTTCACACACCAATTTTATCGTTTTTACGTTTCTAGTTTATAAAATTGTGTTAACCCTTTTTAGACTCATGCTAACTTTTTCGATTTGATCATGCTAAGTGACTTTATTTATGAATTTTATAAAAAAAATTCTTTGTTGAGTATGATAAATTATGAATTTTGATGGAATTAATTTCAATTATTTGGATTTAAAATATATTTAAATTAAATTGTTGTCATCTTTTATATTTTAATTATTTAATTATACATTATTAATTCCTATTGATTAATAAAATTAAACTCTTCCGAGTTTATGATTTGAGTCTACGATATGATTTTATGTCATTGTTATGAGTTTACTTAAACTCATGAGTTTGACAACCTTGACAATTTCTGTTGAATTAAGGACCTGTTTGAGTTAACGTTGGAAAAACATATTTACGCAAGTTGAGACAAAGCTCATTTTACAAATATACCTCGTATACTATAAATCATATTGAAAAAACAATTTTTGCCATTAGTCCAAATAGGCCCTTAACTGGCAATAGGTTAGTGGACAAAGTTTGAAAGTTCAAGGTGTTATTTTTACACAGTTGAAGGGAGTTTTATGCAAAGTTCTGGAAGGCTATTTATTATTAACAATAATAAATAAATAAATAACAACCCCACCATTTCTGATAGAGAAAACTAAGACTCCATAGAGATAAATATAAGACCTCAATCCACTTTATCTCCAATATAAGAGCAAATTGGGTTAAATCCAGTTATAAATATATGACCCCAATCCACTTTATCTCAGAACTTAATAATTTTTTCCCAAAATATTCCTATTGATTGCACACATCAAGGGGCATGATGAATGATGATATTTTAAGAAAATCAATAGACATTTGTTACAAATAACTAACCTAACTAATTTTTTTAATCTATTCAAATTAGTCAATAAGCACTTATATCAGGGATTTGCTTGGTGTGAGACGTGCATGCATATAAATTATAGTAAGAGGAAGAATGATCCTTTAGCTTTAGTGTGATTAGAGCTGGCAAAGCTTTTCTTTTTCAAAAGACAGCACTGCAACTCCTACTCTCATCATTACACACCACACTTTGGCGGGGTTCCATTTTTCTGCTTTTTTTTTTAAAAAAAAAAAAATTAATACCATTTCTTCATAAATCAATCACAATTATATATGAATAAAGTCATTTCTCTTTACTTCATCTCCTCAATTTCTTCTCTTCATTTTCAGTATTTTCTTATTAATTTTTGTTTTGTTTTATGAATTCTCAACCTTTACGCCACTACTTTGTTGTAAGAGCATCATGCAAAAGTTATAGGGGGCATGTGTGGATCCATCAAATACTCAGAGAATTAAAAAATACCATTGACTCATCTTTCATCTACAATGTGATCATACTTGACCAAAAACATGAATTCATCACTGTTCAAACCAAAAAACTCCTATTACCGAAGACAATCATATTTGAGACACTACCTGATACTAAATAAAGACCATCACAAAATAAATAGAATATATAAAAAATTAGTGGGATTAGTGGATTCATCACTATTGATTATCACCGAAAACAATCATATGTTTGAGACACTACCTGATACTAAATAGCCTCGATTCTTCATGCCCTGTTTTATTATGACTAAGAATAGAGATATATTGATATTGTAGATCCTCCATTAAGTTAATCTCAATATGAACATTCCAATAAGTCAGAAATTTCTGGAGTCCAAAAAACTAACATCTCACGTTTCATCAATCAGCTTAGCCACAAGGATGTACAACTTCCCCAAAAAAATAAAAGGAACAAAAACAAGAAAAAGAAAATAAGTAGCATATCTGCATAAGGGGCAAACCTTCCCCGAGAAATCTGCCCATTACTACATAGTTTGTCCCACCTTGCAATCATCAATTAAACCACCTGAGCACTCTCAGGCGGAAGAACTAGTGTTGTCACTCAGCAACATTTAAACGAGGTTATGGATCTAGGTTGAGAGACAGAGGAGCAAGCCTATATTTCAAGTGATGTTGTTTTACATGTGGGCGTCATCATTTTCCAAATACTTGGAGACCTATTTTGGGGCATACACAACATATAAGTCATAAATTTTCTATATTTGTCATGTTCAAACATATAAGACGCTCTTCTTACCTGTTATTTTAAACCAGCAATACTCAGTTACTTGTTATTGAGTATACCTTCTTTCCGGCCCAGCATATAACGAGGGATTTTCGATTCTTGTTTCACACTAACATCCTCTAGATGACCATCTCTGGTCACAATTCTTAAAGGGTGGGCCTCTGTGTTAAGGACCCATGCATCCAGGGGTATAACTGATGGAGGTGAAAACAAAAGATAGAGGTACTTTAGTGTTTCTGCTAGGAAGAAGCTCTGCATCGTATTATCTTTGGCCCCTGATACTACCTGCATATGTTTCCAGAAGTTTAACAAATGTTTTTAGTGCACAGGGAAGAACAAGACAATTTCATAGTACACAGAAACTTCTCTTCATGAATAAAGACAAATAGGACTCCTCAAATTTGATCAGTTATTGAACCTTTGTTGTTTATTATCATGCTGCCAACTGAGTATTTAGACTAGATGCATATTGTTCAGAAAATTTTGGCCAGGCATTTGAGTATGCCAGAAAAGTGCACATCACAATATTTTGGCCAGGCATTTTGCATGGCCAAGAGCAAATTAAATGTTTAAACATTCCAGAGGTTGAATTCAAAATAACTATAATGCTGCAGGTTGAATTTGTTTGAGAAGTTCTTACATCTCTGAGCCCTACATATCCGGTCTCAATCCGAGAGTTCTTTTCAAATGCTTGGAAAATATTCCAACCCCAATCTTGGTATGTCTTGTTTCCAGTAAATCGCCAGAGATAGAAGAGTGACTCAATTGTTTCAGGCCTCAGAATATTCCATGAGGTGCCCACGTTCATATCCTACAAATTTCTTTTATCTTAACACATAACACCAAGAGAGTTTGAAACAAGTCTCAGAATGGAAGATCCAAACCTTTCCTTCGTGAAAATAATAGTTCTCCCCAGCCAATTTTGTCGGTGTTGACTGGTAGAAATTGTAACAAGTCCATGCAAGCTGCATAACAGGGCAGTGGAATTGAAATGCTGAAATAACTGGCAATTGAAAGAACATTTTTTCTTTGGTTAAAAAATAGTTAATTTTCAAATAAAAGGTATGCTATGAAGTTTGCCCAGATAATAAAAAGTTCAAGCTGGCTACAGGATGGGCCCTAATCTTTTCCATTTAAAATGCTTCCAGTTCCTACTGGGAAAGTTGAGGGAAGTCATGGCTAAAGCACTCATAAGTCATAATTTTCCACAACCATGGTTTGACTTGAAAACCATGGTTTTCCAAAAGATATTTTTTCTACTTTTTCAGAAGCATTCTCCAAAATCTATTCTCTAAAATCAATTTTCCACTTTTTCTCCAAAAGCTAATCCAAACACATCCGATATGCCAAAACCATGTGGCAACTTTCAGCGTGATATATTGGAACTATAATCAGTTGTGAACCGACTATAAACTACATATAAATTATTGAAACTGATGCACAAGGTAATCGATTAGTGAATTGTCCATCACATTATTTCATCAAACCAAGAAATCAAGGAAACTTGATAAATTGAGAGAAATATAATCAGGTTTCAAACAAGGAAATTGATGATTTTCTCAGTCCTATTTACAAGTCTAATTTCAAAATTTATATGTCATACTTCAGCATTTACAAGTTATTGGGACTTGTACATAACTAGTTTTCTTATTTGAGACTCGTATGCAATTCTCCCAAGAAAATTCAGTAGACCTACAATAAACTTGTTTATCTTCCAATTACTTTATTCAAAAAATTTGCATACCTCTTTCTTTGTCCATTGCCCCTCCCCAAAACCAAAGAAGTTAACCAAACAAAGCAAATTCAACACCAGCACTAGTGCTGACTTGGCGCATATGCTTCTTAAGTATTACCTCCTCTGCAAGGGCCAAAATCCTTTCAGCTTCCCCAGAATTATAGCCAAACGATCCTAATGCCACCATTCCAGGAGCAAAACACGCTAATTCATCCATCTGAAACAAGACAGCCTTAGGACATTCTGTTCATAATGTTCTCAGCCAAGATTAATCAGATTTCCTTTTTATACTATACCTTGTCAATGAGTGAGGTTCCAACCTTCTCAGCTATGTATGCAAATGATGATGGATTCGATCTCTTAATTAAGCTCTCAAGGCCTTTCATTGATTTCTCCCACATTTCTCTGCATACACAATTCACTTGCACATTTATTTAAAAGAAACAAGTGCATGCCTGCTGACACAGGACAGATGAAGCAAATAACTTCTTTACCAAAAGCAAAAAAGATGCTTTTTTCCCGGCAAACACTCCCTCCAGTCCTCAATATAAAACATATTTGGGAAGTTGATTCTGGTTCTAAATATAAAAATATTTTTCATATTTGTCAATCCTTTCCTAATTTACCCCTATTGATGCTCCCTCAACAATAATCAAGGAGGAGAGGGAATGAGAGAATTAAGAAGATGACTAGGATGTTCTAGAAAATACATGTCATATTAACTAACTTAACTAACTTCCTTAATCTAATCAAATTAGGTAAATAAGTCTTATATTAAGGATCACAGAAAGTACAAAGAAATATCTCAATTTTCTAAAAAGATTCACAGTTTATTACCGGTAAAACTTTACTTCTTCCGTCTTGTTCCCTTGTATCCAGGCCTTAAGTAGATACTCATAGAAGCTGCAATACAAAACAAGACTATAAATATAAGAAGTAAATGAAAAGATGCCCATTAATTTTCAACCTGTTGAGATTATTAAAATCCAGAAAACCTCGATACTGGCACAGCGTAAATAGCTATCAATGAGAGACATGGCATAGCTGAGCGGAATGCACATTTTAGAAATGTTCATGCTTTAAAACTATGCATGTGAAGGATACCCAAGCACAACAGCTATGATGGTACATGAAGCAGATCATAAATCTCAAAAATATATTTAAAGTCACGTAAGCACCCCCAGCCACTCCCAGAAATTTACAACTCCTGATTAATCCCTTATTTCCAGTGCCAGAATACATTGAATATCCAACTGCAGCTTAAATCACTCAAGTCCTTCCATTAAAATTCATTTCATCAAAACGTTATCAATGTATTCAGTCCCTCATAAAGAGTCAATATCACAACTATATATTCTACTGTATAAAAGGGTCATTGAGTTCACATGAAAATTTGAATGAAGTTACAAACAAATTTGACTTAACAATATAAGGTTTGATTAGTCCACAAAACTCAAACTCGCCACTTTCAACCTCAGAGCAGCATTGTTGTTTGCAGGAAAAAAGTAATCTACTACAGGCTAAAAACTTTAGCTTTTAAAAAAACATACTCTGACATTATCAAATTGTAAGATATTAAGAAGTTACACTACCTATCACCCATAGCACCAAATGTAATTGATCCATATGATGCAACTCCAGTTCGAGGATCAATTTGTATGGAAAGCAATCCATCGTCAGGGAAATTTTTTTGAATCTCTCTGATAACTTTCTCCGCCTGAAACATCATAAGGCAATTAGCTCACCAGTGTCTTAAAATATCAAGATCGCACTCAGGTACACAAAATTTACAACAAATTTTAAATCAGTATTCTTAGGCATGTGAAAAGAATACGTGAATTTAGTTCACCAAAAAGAAAACACTATATATGACTATAAAAAGGTTCAAAATAATTTATTACAAAAAACGTTACTCTCAAAATACACAATAAATGCATGAGGGAACACATAATACCTTCTGTTGGTACTTGGGATCTTTTGTCCTTTGAGATAAAGCAATAAACTCAAGCTGTTCTGAACCAGAGTCTGCAAGAATACTGTTTCCCTAATAACAAAAAATAATTCATATAAGAACCAATATAGAGTTGGTCTAGTGGTGTAAGGCCCACTAGATCCCTCTTGGGTCTCGAGTTCGAGTCTTAGACGAGTCACTTGTGTTGGGAGGGACAGCCAAGAACCTCGAACCGGATACCGGATGATGGTATTAAAAGAACAATTCATATAAGAAAAATTATAATTTTCCTTATTCCCTACTGCAACAATGTTGCAAGTAAGTTTCATCCAACAGGATGGGAAACTTGTCAACACCAACTGCCAAGAGAATAAAAGGACCTACTGAAGAACCAGAAGATGACAGTAACCCATTCCAAAATGTAAAAATGAATGACCGGTATCCTTGCTAATGATCCCATTGATTAACAATTAATGTTTGGGCAACACCACATTAGGTCTTTTATCCTTCAATTTTTGGTCCAAAAATTGACAGAGTAAAGAAAAATCTTGGGTTTTTAAATCCCTAACAACGGGATATTTCCAGTAACTGAAAACATTTTGATACAAATCAGTGGATTAAGTCGGACAAATAAAACATTAGCAGAACAAGGAATTTACATGTAAGGTAAGTAAAGAACATACCCCAGTCCAAGAAGGATTATGTGGATTTCCATATGCCAAGTTAATTCTATTAAAGGGGATTCCTGTAGGTGAATCCCAAGCAGGCAGCAACTTATCAGCAAGCTCTCTAGCCTTTTCAAGGAAAATTTTGTCACCAGAGAGATCATAAGCACTAAGAAGACCGCCCAGAACTCTGAAATCAATGAAAAGAACAGGTGAGAAACAATTGAGTACAGACCAATATCTACTTCAAGCAACCAAGTTACAACAACTATCATGAGGAAGAAGACAACATAACAAAAAATAAGATTGAACCTTCTATTTCAACCTTATGGTTGTCTCAAAAACACTAACTTCAATGTTCTTGTTGAAATCTAATGAGTTTGCAATCCACCTGCAAAATTTACCGTGTTAGATGCTTTGATCACAATCATTCCTTCAATAGAGAAACCATAACTATTAAATAGTAACTATAGCATGTTAATGACATGTGCACACACACAGACACCAGAAAAATGACATTTACTGGACAACACCGAGGACATGAAAATAGAATAAAATCAGTTCTTCCCCATTTTGTGTGTATCAAATAAAAGTCATTAACAAAGGGATGAAAACAAATTTAAAAAGAGTATAAACAAAAAAAAAGTATATAAACAGATTGAATAACTAGCATTAATCAAATGAGATACAACTCACTCTCTAGCTCTTTGAAACTGGTCTTCAAGACCCATTATATATAAAGTGTCAAGAGAATCTACGATAGTTGCCCCTAGACCGCCAAAACTGTCAACACCATTCCTGGTTTGTGGCTGTGAAAGGAAGAGGAAACTAATTATGATTCATAGTAGCATCCACCAAGGAGGGTAGTAAGAGCTAAAATACTCATTAGCACAAAACACATTTAAAGTAGAAAACTTCATTTCAAATTCTTGACTAAAGCATAAAAAAAGCTAGACCTGAAATGAACTGAAAAATTTGTGGTAATGTCTTTTATGTATACTCACACTCAATCTAACTTGCAGAATGAATTTGCACGGTTGCCATTGTCTTACATAAAAACCCTTAATACATGCTGAATAAAGCTCCTAATCTCAGTATGATGCCAACATTGATTATATTTGTATTCAGAAATGGACACATTAAATTGTATTATGTCACCCTCAAGGTGGGCCCTACCAGGATCCAAGACACAGTCTCTACCTAGTCAAGGTGATCTCACGGTACTCAGGCAACATATTCTTCTATTTTTAAATTTTTATGTTCATTTTTGTGTGCACCATGTAGCCAAATCATCCAAGATTTCCAAATTATGAGAATGCATATTGGCTAAGCCTAACATCAGCTGCATGAGGTACAATGTGTGCTAGACCCACTAGTTCTTTAACAGAGAGTTACTCTATCCACAATTTAAATAAATAAATATCATAGACACCTCAAGTCAAAAGGAGGTGAGCAGCAGAACAATAGACATCAAACTCATCATCTGAAGCATTTTATATTTATGAAATGATTAATGTATTGCACAAACACCTGAAGTTCATCCGTCCCCCATGCATACTTTTCATATGATGTCCATGCATGAAGCATCGCATCCTTTACTTTCTCCCTTCGTTGGATGCTAACAGGATCATATGGCTCATCATGTATTCCACTCTGGATTTGTCCATCTGTAGCTTTCATATTGCCCTTCATGTCTTCTAGCTGCAATTTCAGATAACTCAATCATACACAAAAATGGCGCTTAATGGCTAAAACTATGAATTAATAGAGCAAATCAACGAGCCTTAGATAATTAAAATTTTCAGCTCTTACTGTATTTTTCAGGAGCGTAATCTCTTCATTTAATCTCAAAATCTCCTCCTGCAGGGAAATGGGAAGCAGAAATAAGCTAGATCAATGGACTAATTTTGAAAGGCATGGAATGGAAACAATATGAATACAAATAATTCAATGACTCCAGAATAATGAAATTCAATTCAAAGTGCCCCCATATGAAAAGTATCTATTACATAGTAGGACTGCATCAGTAACGCTTAAATGTGTTTCAATGCAACAGCAAGAATGGTTGAAATCACAACTGACTTCATCCTTATCTTTGTTCTCCGACTCTGTTGGAGAAATTTTATCAGGAGGAGAATGACTTTAGATCGACAATCGAAAATTCCTCCAAGATATAGTGTTATAGCTCTGCTTGTTAGAGGGAACAGGAGTATTTTTGAAAATACTGCCCCATGAAAGATATCTTCTCGGAAAGATTTTCTATATGAATACATTTAGCTATATTTCTTCGCAAAATATTCCAGTTTTTTTAAACTAGTAACTAGAAATTGAGTTTTACCTATAAGAAGGAGGCTCAATAACCACCGATTGGCGCACCAAAATTTGAAAATGCAAAAAATATTATCTAGCTCGTCGCTCCGTGCTAAACAAGTATGTCAACAAGTATGCACATTGGATATCAGTTTGGGGCCTCAAACCTCAGAATGCAAGCAAAAGGTTGCTCTTGCTAAACTGAGTTTTCTCAACAGCACTTTCAACAAACTGATATCCAAAAATGTACTCAAATTGCAACTGGGGCACAAGATCATCTAGGAAAGCAACCGATTTTAGAAAGATAACACAATACCTGATGGCCCCTTGTGATTGATCGGCGATCATATACAAACCATGTAACCGAGATTACAGCGAGAAATAGCAATGCAAGTCGTCTGGGCCTCTTAAAGTAATACCGAGGTTGAAGATACCGCCCTCCCCGGATTGTCGACGCAGAAACTTTCTTCCCCATTTGCGATGGAGAACTCTAAACTGATCGATCAACTGAGAGAAGAGAATAAGAAATTTATAGAAATGGCGAGAAAGCCCAAGAAAACATAGAGAAAACGAGTACAAGGAGTAATTGGGTGCATGGAGAATTGGAGATACGTTGTAGAGCAAAGGGAAGAAGAAGAACAGGAAACAAGGAATGGGAATGAAGGGATTGATACGAGTAAGTCCCCGAGTGTCAAAGCTTACTTTGCGGACATGAATTGTTGGACTTCCTTTGGTTTCTGTTATGGGATTGAGCGAAAGAGAGTGCCGGGGATCGCGGCATGGCGGAGCCAGGTAAGATTCTTCATTTTTTCCGGAAAAAAAAAGATTCTGTAATTTTAATTTTTAAAAAATTATCCATAATTAAACAATTAGGAAAAAATACATATAAAGACCATTTAAAATGATAAAGGACAGATACTTCCAATTTCAACATCCCAATGCTATGTCTTTTTTTTTTTTTGATCTACCCATCCAGGTAAGTTTATTTACTAATATGGGAAATCATTCAAATGCTATTATGTGGCCGATCGTTTAAATCCGACCCATCAAGGACGGGTTTGAAAAATGGATGATATTTTTGAAATGGACGCGTAGGCCGAGCCTTGGAGGGCCCCGATCCGTTAGGCCCTTTTAACTATAGCGCCTAAAAATAAATACATTCATATAAAAATGATGACAAGTGAAATTACTTTAATTTTAGTATATTATAATTGAGATAATAGAAAACAATAAAATAATAGAAAATACTGAGTTTTTTCAATTAGATTCATGAAAACATTCCTCACTTTAATTAAAATTAAGCTTAATATAGATAGAACAACTAAAATCTCTTGAAAGAATCGTAAATATTGTTCAGTGTCCATGTTAAAATGATCATTCAACGATTAAGTCTTGTGTATATGGAGCTGAAAATAACACATACCACTTACTTATATTGTTGTCAATTCCGTCTTGACCCAATTACATTTTTGTCCATACCTTACATTATACGACTTGCTAAAGTTGAATGAGATATTTTTCAATTTCTATTTTTTTTCCTTATTTTTAATCTTTGAGATTACCTCAACATACAAACATACCCATCGTCTTTTTGTTTATTATATGGCCTAATCAATCCGACTTGTGAATGTATGATGCTAAAGACAATTTCTACAAATAAATAAATGAATCAACTTTGTTCCTAATGTGATAAGCAAAATGTAAGAGATAAGCAAAGCTAGTTAATTTACGCATGTTTTTCATCCTTTCATTTTCATTTTTGTGTAATTAATCAAAATGATAAAAAATGTTTGAATATAATATTATTTAAATAAAAATATCCTCGACACAAAAGAAAATAAAAACAAATAAAAGACCTGCAATATCATATTATATTTCTTTGAAAAAAGAACAGGGAAAAATAGTTAAAATTTGGAATAGTAACTTTCGGGCCTTGGAGGGCCGGCCCTGGCCCTAGTGCTATCGGGCCGAGCTTTGAAAAATAAATGTTTTTTTCTTATTCGGGTCCTAGAGAGGCCGGCCGTTAGGGCCTTCTTCACAAGCCCCCCGGAGGGCTAGGCCTTGATTCCCAACTCTAATGGTGGGTGAGTCTGCTAGCGGGATTTTTCTGCATTCACAAAGCTTGAACTCGAGATCTTGCTTAAATGACACAAGCCGCTTACCATTTGTGCCAACCCCCCGTTCTATGTCTTTTTTAAATTGAAAGCAAATGACAAAAATACGAGTCCACATTATGTGCACATAATTATGTGCTCATATCTCTATTAGAGTTATGAGCATATATATATATATATATATATATATATATTGTATTTATTTATATTTAAATTATATGTTACTTTTTCGAGATGTTTTTTTGATCAAATATCTCAAATTAATTAGATTTAATAATACTTTTGGTGTTATAGATAAACGCAAAACATGAAACTAATTAATTTCTGATATACTAAGTAAAAAAATATATCAAAAAATATGATATAATTTAAATATAAATAAATAAATAAAAAAATATGATCATACCTCTAATAGAGGTAAAAACATATAATTATGTACACATAATGTGGACTCCAAAAATACGCTCACACTTCTTTCAACCTTCCCACCTCATCGTTCGTTCAGTTTTTCAGCATTTCATCGCGGTCAAAATTCTAACATTTCGCCATGAACGACACCAATGATGAAAGCAAATCTGAGATGAAAATGAAGGAAGGAGAATCTGGGATGAAATTTGTTTGGAAGAAGAAGACACTATGGTGAAAGAGAAAGGGCTGGAAGTGATTCAGAGGAAGTGATCAGAAATGTTGGTGAAGGTCCGATGGTGGTAGAGGAAAGAGAATGAAACCAAAGGTGTAAGTGGTCGAGTGAGAGGGCGTAATCTGCGGTGACGATGGTATGTGAGAACGAAGAAGACGGTGGTGGAAAATCTCGAAGTACCGTCGACGGTGGTCCAATTTCCTCTTCCCCTCCATTTCATTCCAAAATCACGCCTCCAATATCCAAGTTCAAGCTGGGTTTGAAAGCCCACTTCCTCTCTGGTGGTGGAGAAGATGTTGGCGGTGAAGAAGAAGGTAACCAAAGATAATGGTGGTGGTGGTGGGAGATGGTGAAGGTGATGATGTTTTTCTGAAAAAAAAAATGTGGAAATCAAAATTATACATTAAAAAATGACCACATCTAAAAATGAGAAATGAGAATATATGCATAAATTAATAGAATTGATATTAGTTTACGAGGTTTGGATTTGAAAATAACAACTCCGAATATCGAAACGACAACTATCTATTGACCATTTAATGGATATTAATGGATATAAGTTTACCAAGTTTGGATGTAAAAATAACAACTTCGGATATAAAAATGATAATTATATATTTAAAAATGATTACTTGTGAAGATGTGAAGGCAAACATGAACTAATTTATAGAATTGATAAGGGTTTATCAAGTTTGGATTTGAAAATAACAATTTCGGATATGGAAATGAGAACTATCCATTTAAAAATGATTACTTAATGGATATGGGTTTACCAAGTTTAGATGTGAAAATAACAACCGTGAATATGGAACCTTAACTATCCATTAAAAAATGAAAACTTGTGAAAATGAGAAAGCAGGCATGGATTAATTCCTAGATTC
Organism: Acacia melanoxylon; assembly: GCA_019022615.1. Lineage (NCBI taxonomy): Eukaryota > Viridiplantae > Streptophyta > Magnoliopsida > Fabales > Fabaceae > Acacia > Acacia melanoxylon. Next base: position 10,243,992 of record JAFJYJ010000013.1, read on the forward strand.
TACATGAATTTACCAAGTTTGGATTTGAAAATAACAACAACTTCGGATATGAAAATGACAATTATCCATTTAAAAATGATCAATTATTTCGTTGGAGCTCCGGAACGGCGGCGGCCGAGCCCGGCCCCACTCCGAGCTATAGTGGGATATGTCGTCAGCCGCCATCCGACGGCCTTAGCAATCGGTGACGGGGCATTTGTATCATTTCCTTTAAAATTCCCAAAAACAAATAGAGCACTAGTATGTTATAAGGGTTCTTGAAATTGGAAGCACTTCTCTGTCATTTACTATTTGTATTGATCTTTATATGCCTTTTTCCCTATAAATTAAACTTCCGTAGATTATTTTTATAAGTAAAAATTTTATATTCACAAATTAAATTATGCTATTTATAACTATAAAAAAAGGTTAAAATTGTAAAACTATAAAAACTAACGTTTTTCAGACATATTTATATTTAATTTTTAATTTAATATTTTCCATTTTTTGTAGCAAAAGTTTTAGGTGAGCTGGGTCATGGGCGCTTCCCAAGATCGGGACATACCTCCGGACTCAAAGAACGCTTACAGAGATATTTACAGATCGCTCATCAATAAGGTTCTCACATCAGTGAGATTTGAACTCATAACCCTATGGTTATAAACTAACTCATTTACTAACTGGACCAACCTATTTTAATTTTCACAATATATCAAAAAATGGATTTTTTTTTTTGAGGCATTTATCTATCATATTTTTAGCTGGTGACACTTTTCCCCTCCTTGGCATGGTTCTTTTTTAAAACGTTGGCATGGTTGGCATCATGGATGCACATTTGCACTATTGATATGTTGTTAAGGGAAAGTAAGTCTCTATTTATTTTCTCTACCATTGGATCAATGGTTAATAGTTGATATATCAAGACAAGGTTAGTATAACGGTATAAGATCCTCCCAAAAGTCTCAAAGGTGTTAGGAGTGGGTGGGATAGTTACAAACCTCAAAACTGAAATAATGGGTTGCTCGGATACTTGCTAACAGAATGCATATTCATAGCTATTTATGCTAAATGGCTGAGCCTATCAACATATCTCTTTTTTTCAAGATTCAATGAAAATCAGCTTTTAAATATTACAATAATGCAAAACATATATATATATATATATATAAAAATTGTAAAACTATAAAAACTAAAATTATCAGAAATATTTATATTTAATTTTAAATTTAATACTTTTTTTGTTTTTTATTGCAAAAATTTTACATGAGTTGGGTCTTCGAGGCTCACTAGGATCAGGACATGCCTACGAGCTCAAAAAAGAATGTTTACAGAAGTACTTACAGATTACACACCAACAAGATCCTCACATCGGTAGGATTTAAACTCACAACCTTCTAGTTATGAGTCAACCCTTTTACCAACTGGACCAACCTTTATTGATTTAGATTTTCTATTTTATCAAAAAATGGATAATTCCTAATTCTAAAAAAAAAAAATTGAGGCATTTATCTATCATATTTTTAACTGGTGACACTTTTCCCCTCCCTGGCATGGTTGGCATCATTAAGGCTGTTCATGATGCCCACGACCCTGTACGCTCGCCCGCACCCACTGAAAAATCGCCCTACCCTGCCCAAGGAAAAGTCGACCAAAGAACAATGGGCTCAACTGGGTGGGGCATTTTTGCGGGCAGAGCCGGGACACCGTGCAAGGTATACCGCCCTGCCCATTTAGCCCTGCCTAATAGTATATATTATATATTTGATATATACACACTTGAACATATATATTACTTCTTATTTTGTAATGTAATTGTTGTTTTATTTTCTTCCTAGATGCTACACATGGGGAAGGGGGAATGTAATGGTTACGGTTGCCGGTTGGCTAGTGGTGGATGAAGTAGGCAATTTGCAACCTTTAAAGTTTAAACTAAGGCTAAGAGCCTACAATTAATTGTTACTTTCACATGTAAATAATGTAATAATATGCTTTCTTTTTTGCTTTCTTGTAGGTGATTCTATATGCTTCATCCTTTTGACATTTTGGGGCTTTGATGCAATCTCTAGAAGTTTTGGATGTCTGCTTTAATTTCTATTTTTTGATGCCTTGCATTTAATGGATTATGGACTATTTTTTGATGCCTTGTTAAAACATATGGTTGTCTTTTTAATTTTAAGACTTAATTTGTAGACTTATATTGAAATATTCAAAAGTGTAGAATTATGGATGTTATTTAATTTTTCAGTTACTTAAGCAGTTTTTTTCATATAGGGTGTGGCAGGGTATCACCACTTAGGCATGGAAAGGTCGCCGCCGCTTGACCATTATTATCGCCTAAAAATGTTAGAGCTTTTATCGGACGGGGCGGACACTGGCCGCATTTTTTTTCGCTTAGGTGATTTTTTGACAAGAGCGTCGGGCGAAAGTGTCTTCGCTGTCATCACGAACACCCTAGGCATCATGATGCATATTTGCATTATTGATATGTTGTTCTGGGGAGAGTAATGTCTCTCTATTTACTATTTCTACCATTAGATCAATCGTCAATGGTTGATATATTAATATAGAGTTAATCTAAATAAGAACTTACCAAAAATCTTAAAAGTGTTGGGACGGGTAAGTACAAACCTTACAACAACTGAAATAAAAGATAAAGATTGTTGGGATTCCTGATGATGACAGGATGCTGAAAAAGCGCTAGATACATGTTCACAGCTATTTTCGCTAAATGGCAGAGCCTATCAACATATCTTCTTTTTTTGGATTCAATGAAAATCAGCTTTTAGATTTTACTGGAATGCAAAACAACAATATGTGCCTCCGATCCTAATTATAAAATCTAGTTGACTTTTTTATAGACATTAAGGAAGTTAATTAAATTACTTTAGAGTATTTTAATTTTTAATTTTTTTTCTTCAAACTAATTATTTTGATTAATAAACTAATATATAATCTAAGGACACACAACAAATAAAATGATTAAGTAATTTTCTTTATTTATTTAAACGAATAATACTTTTTTTTAAAAAAAAAAAGTTGACGTCCAAACATTCCCTTTTTTCTCATTGGATTTTGCATCCACCCTTGATGGACAAAATTATCTAAACATTATTTGACTGAATCAAATAATACTAAATTAACAAGTAATTAATTTAAGATCAGTCAAATTAGTTTTAACTAAGTAATAATCATATTTGAATGGATCTTATCTGAATTTAAGACATCTTATTTAATTAAAATATTATAAATATTTGAAGGTCATTCCTAATATCAATCACTTATCCATTATTTGACATTGGGTTAAAGGGCAATTTTACTTCGGAAGTTTTATGAGGGGTAATTTTACCTCGAAAGTGTAAAAAATGAGCAATTTTGTCCTAATTGTTATCCCAGTTAATTTTGACTATTAACTGACTAAATATTCGGAGCTAACACATGTCATCCACGTCATTTTTGTTAAGGTGCAAATTTACACCATAAGTTTTAAATCTAACTTTGAAAAAAAATGAAATAGATGACATATAGACTTTTGAGACAAATTTGCACATGCACAAAAATGACGTAAATAACATGTGGATTGCCGACTTAGCATATTTGATTAACTAACCGTCAAAATTAACTGGAATAACGGTCCGGGCGAAATTGCTGTCTTTTTGACACTTCTAAGACAAAATTGCACTTTAATCCTTTGACATTCACCACACTGTACTGAGAGCAAATATTGAATCAAGTGGTTATTCACCATCTAGAATCAAAATAATTAGAAGAAATGAGTGATTCCATAGGTCAGAGAGAAAGTATATCAACAAACAATACATATACTACGGGAGCTGAAGAACTCAATCGTGGCAATTGTTCAAGTTTCTCAGGAAACCGACAGTTAGATTCGTATATAGAAGACATTCTCTGACCTTGTTCCAAACGCCAGAGCTTGCTTTGCCGGGACTTCGTTCTCCTATTTTAGTTTTCAATAATCTTCTGCCAGTGTTTCCAAATGCCTATATGATGCAGCTGGTCAACCAGTATTGCATTATCCATATGAACTGGAATTAATACCCTTAAAATAAAGGCATGCAGAAGAAGGATAAAATTTAGTAACAATTTTTTAGTGTTTGTTGGTATTAGATTTTTCTGATAAAAACACAACAAACAATATTTTTAACCCATGTTCAAGAAAATAAATCAATCTGTCAGATTGAACTTTATCTTTCTACAGTTCAACATTACATTATTGAATCTTTAGAAAAGATTCCTCCACATTTTATATTTTTATTTGACTTTATAACTAACACCTTAAATTTTTCATCCCGAAAAGAAAACGACTAACAGAGTTCAAAACACAGAAGAGGACATACAGAACAGACATACCTGTTACAGCCAGAGTGGCAGCAAGATCATCGGGACAGCCGGGAATCCCAGAGAATTTGTTCATCAATCCTGCTAAACTTCTCATCATCGAGACGTTTCCACGTCCTGATTTTCTCTACACCCATCCAGGAGCTTTGTCCCTTCTGAAGTTCAGCCAAAATGATCCTTGCTCTCCTGGGCCACCCAGCCTTTCCATAAGCATGGTATCCAAAGCCACCACCATAACAGAACCAGATACCATCCAAGTTTCCGCAGAAGTCATTTTTGTGGTCATGGCCCATAAACACAGCCTTCACATCTCCCATGGAAACAAAGGTCTTCAAAACCCCTGAATTCACTGATGAACATGCGACACCTTCTTGAAATTCACCAACAATCTCTTGGTAGAACAGCTGCCGAGTCTCTGGGATTGGGATATGGAAAAAGGCAAGTGCCGGAGGTGCAAGAGGTGGAAATGCATTGGAAAAAGGAAGAGGATCCCGCTTTTGTGCCTGTTAGTGTGTGACCTGCAACATGTTAATGGAATCTAAATATGGGAAATTTTCCCTCAAGGGAATTGGAAAATCATATTCTATTAAAACATACAGAAGAAATGTGCATTATTTTTTTCTGGGCCAAAAAGAGATGTTAACGATTGAACTATTGCATGACAAAGATGTGAATTCTGCTGATAAAGAGACTGACATTCAATCATGGTAACCCCTCACAGATAACCAGTTAAACAGGAGTGGAGACTGCCAAAGGTGGAAGAGATAAATAAGGGTATCACAAAAGGGGACAAGTGACAATTTTCATTTCTTCTGCATTGGGTTTTAGAGTTTTGAATAAGCAAAGTAAGCTATCAACAAATTTATAGTTATCATTCAAATATTTAACCTTTAATGCTAGCAGAGTACCAGGAAACATTTGAAGATTTGCTGGGTCAATGGCATCTTCCTGCAGGAATTTACCTTTATGAAAATACCCTAAGCAAGTTCAAGCATCAAATTGCTTCCTTAGCAAACAAGCACCTCTTTACACATTTTCACAAGGGCAACTTGCAGCAAAAGCATGTCTTATAATATTTCAAACACACTGATATGAGTTAATCTCTTAGCAACCATCATCAAATAATACTAGATAAACTAATAAATCTAAAAATAAAGACCAATTATTCCTTGGCAGCTACTGTCGATAATTCAGTTTGCTTATTACCTGAAATTCTATAGCAACATTACGAAGCCAATTAAGCTGAGACTCTTTGATCCATCCATAAGTTCGCTTTCCCTGATAAACAGCCCTGTCCCCACTGTCAAGAAAGTAGAGATTCATAATGCTGCTATTTGCCAATGTGGAGCCTGGGGCACCATAAACTCTGAGGTGATAATTGCCAAAGCCATCAATATTACTTGTTATGCCATGTTGGGTAGGATTAGGGAGACCATCAGACCATGGATTGACTTGCGAGACTGAATAGTCCATGAGCGAGATTAAAGACATCAATTCTTCGCGATTCATAGTTGATTCTTGGTCATGGTTTCCAAGAACTGCTGCCCAAGGAAGTCCTGATTCCATGGCAGGGCCAAAGGCTTTAAACATAGACTCTGCAGCGTCAGTGGTGCTTGGCCCAAATATATTATCACCTGATTTCAAGAACTGAATCTATGTGAATCAGACGCATACAAGAAAACAAACAAGTAATCACACATACACAAAGTGCTAAGTTGCGGTTTGATTAAATAATACATCCGGGAAGCCAATGAAAAAGTCATACTATTTATGCTCTCCTCTTGACTAAAATCCTTTGGTGGAGAATTCCATTGGTTTTCCCCTTTCATTTCTTGCTGACAAAAGCAGCAATTTAAAGGTTGAAGGTGATTTAAAATTGAAAGCTTTTTGTTAATAGAATAATATCACAGGTGTAACAAACTTCCTCTGCAGCATGCTCATGTACGTACTATAAACTATAGGGTTTTTGCAGTCCAAATGAATAACTTTGTTTATAAGCTTCAATTCCTGGATAAACTCCTTTAATCTATTTATTTGGACATTTTACTCCTCCTTTAACTAAGTTTTCTGATACGCAGAAAAGGAAAACAAATAGTCTCAAGCTATCTTCATTCTTCACATAATTCTATGATTTCACCCACACCAATGCCTTCCCCAACTACCTTTATTTTACTACTCATAAAAGTAATTAGGTAGTCACAATAGCCATAAACCAGAGAGCCAACAGCATCCACGATACACCATCAAAATATATTTCACGGTGTACAAGCCAACAAGCATGAACATTTTCCGCTGCAACGGTTTCTGTCTCTACCAGCTATTATATTTTTTATTTAATTTAAACCAGTAAAACTCCAACTAGGCTCAACTAACCCAATACATCGGATTTCAATTTGAAAGATCATAAGCTTTTTTCTAACGATACCCAATTTAAGACTGGCAATGAAGTTTAAACTTCATTTTTAAGAGAAAAGGTCCCTCGATTTTTACAAGCATTCAATATTCAAATTTTTCTGTATCTATGGCGCGAAACCAAAAGTTCAAGATACAGCCCGCCCTTTCGATATATCTCGAGTAATACCAGCACCCCAAGCTTTGAAGTTTGAACACTCCAGGAAATGAACGCAGAACAACCAGATTCCAATAGATAAAAAAACAGCTCTAAATTAAAAATAAAATAAAATAGAAAGCCAGAATTAGCAAGGATTACCAGTAAAGGCAACGAAATCAGGATTCTCAGCCTCAATCAAGCGCTTAAGAAATCGCGTCGTGTTAAGATCGGAACAATACTCGAACTCAGAATCCAACAGATCTCGGCAACTTGTTATGATGCCACTTCCAAAATGCATATCAGCCACCTGATATACCAACAAACGTGGAACAACAGGAAAACCTCAAGCTCAAGCAAATGGAAGAATTTCAAAATAAGAATAGCATGTGGAACGAGAAAGAAAACGAGACCTGGAGGATTTTGAAGGTACCATCGGAACGGAACCGGAGGGGGAGATCCGGCGTCTTCTTGATACGCACCGTTTCACTGCCGATGAAGAGTTTGGTAGCAAAATGGGAGTGAGTAAAGTAAAGAATAACGAAGACGAAGGAGAGGTAGGGGAGGAATAACTTCCAGCCATCACTTGCAGAAGCCATTATCGCATCGATCAACTTCGTCCCTGTTCGACGCCAAGCTTGGTGTCCTCACTTTTGCAGGTAGTAACGAGAAACGACGCTTTTGGTTTGGTTTCTGACTTAACTTATTTCTCCTTTGCGAAAATTACCAAAACGGCAAAACACTTACTTACGTGTCATGACATAGTTGAAGATGTAAAATATAAGTATATTTTGTATAATAAAAAGAGGGAAAATTATAATAAAGAACCTAAGAAAAATAATATTTATTAAAAAGGATCATAAAAATAGTAATTATTTTGAATGACCATAAATTAAAACATTAAAATAAAAAGACTAAATTGTCCCAAAGGATTTTTATATTCTTTCTAATTAAATCGAATTTGGAGTGATTACTCATTATCCTCCAAATCTTCTTCATTCAGAGAAAACCATGGGAAGAGATGATGAAAAAACCGAAAAAATTAATGATTAGGAACTGGGTATATTCATGCCTGGACATTTATAAGTTTTTTTGTTGATAATATGAAATATATAACTTAGATTGGAGAAGGAAGGAAACAATTTCCTTTGGCTTTTATATTATATATAGCCATTGAAGTTTAATTGCTAGAGCGTTTCATCTCGTGATAGCGACAGTTCAATCAACAAATTGAGAGGATTATCTTCGATTTGCGAAAAAAAAAAAGTGGCTTTGTTTTGCTAACTAATATGAATTCAGAAGAGAGACGGAAAAGGAAGTCGTCTTGATCATAATTGAGAGGAGATTTCGGTGCAGTAGAGACGCCAACTTGATTGATTCTGATTTGGTCTCTAATTGTCATTATCTATCAATCACTCCATATTCTAATTTAGTCTGAGAGAATATAGAAAATCTAGGTAAGTGCAATTTAGTCTTTCTATTTTAATGTTTTAATTTCTGGTCCTTTAAAATAATTACCATTTTTATTATTCTTCTTAATAAATATTATTTTTCTTTGGTCATTTATTATAATTTTCCCATAAAAAAAATACGAGTATTAGTATTTATTAGTATGAGAAATGACAATTGAGTACAAAAGAACAAAGCATATTCCAAAGTATCTTAGTAGGTCTTTAGTTGAGTGATCAAAACTTAAAAAGAAGACTAAACAATTGAGTTGAGTTTTGTTTAAAATTAAGGGTTAAGGTTTAAAAATACACATGAGATTTTTTTAAAGTGCATCCAATACTAAATGCTCTTTAAAAGGGTAAAGTAACTATGAACTTTTAAAATATGTGTAAAAATACGCATTAACCATTTATTTGAAATTTTTAAGGGTTAAGGTGCAAAAATACATACGAGATTTTCATAAAAGTGGGCCCGACACAAATGCTTTTTTGAGAGACAAAAATAACTATGAACTTCTAAAATATGGGCAAAAATACATACTGACTTTTTGTTTAAATTTTTTGACTGAAAATAGTGATATAAAGGATAACATAGATGATTAAGAAACAACATAGAATAATAATTTGTTGATTAGGCAAAAGAAATTAATTTCTACCTAACCCTCCCTCTCCTCTCCCTCTCTCTTCAAAAGAAGTGATGAGATGGAGATAAAAGGGTTATGTGGAATTTAATTTCCTTGTATAGTTAGGAAATCATTATTTAAAGTTGGAGAAATACTTACATAGTACAAGAATACATCATATGAACTTTGGGTGACCAAGGCTGACAGGAACACCAGATATTATCATTTGAAAACTTCTGTGAGAAGGAAAAGAAATAAAATTCAAATGCTCAAGAATGATGATGGCGTTTGGGTTGAAGATGAGAATCAATTAAAGACTATGGTTATTAATTTCTTTCAACAGCAATATAGAGCAGAGGAGATCCAGCCGAGGAAGCTAGTCACTAATGTAACCTTTCCTTCATTAGGAGAGGAGTCTCTGGTGCATATGGGTAGCATCCCAACTGATGAAGAAATTAAGAGAGCTATGTTTTCTATGGGTCCGTATAAGGCCCCGGATTTGATGGTTTTCCCCCAATTTTCTTTCAATCTAAGTGGAAGATGGTGGGTCCAGCGATTTGCAAATTTGTTAAAGCTGTATTTACATGGAATCTTGATCTTTTGGAGCACAACAAGACTTTGATTTCTCTCATCCCTAAGAGAGACAAGCCTGAAATTGTGGGGCATTTTCGTCCAATATCTCTATGTTCTGTTCACTATAAACGTATTACTAAGATCATTACTGCAAGACTTAGGTTGCATATGGATTCTTTAATCTCTCCCTTCCAATCCAGTTTCATTAAAGGAAGGCAAATCCATGACAATATTATAGTGGAACAGGAAATCATGCATTCTATAAAGAAAGCAAGAGGGAAAAGAGGTTTATTTGCAATGAAGATTGATTTCGAGAAAGCCTATGATCGTATTAACTAGGATTTCTTGAAACAAGTCCTTGTGGAAGTGGGATTTGAAGATGATTTTATCAAGCTTGTGATGAATTGTGTCACCTCAGTGTCATACAATATTCTTTGGAATGGTTCATTTACGGAATATTTCTCGGCTAAAAAAGGTCTTAGACAAGGTGACCCTATCTCTCCTCTTTTATTTGTTTTATGTGTAGATAAATTATCTCACCTTATCTGTGATGAAGTGAATTCCGGTAATTGGAAGCCTATTCTAGTCTCCAAGAATGGTCCAGCTATTTCACATCTTATGTTTGCAGATGATATTCTTTTATTTGGTGAGGCGTCTGAGACTCAGGCAAAATGCATGTTATCTGTACTTGATAGATTTTGTGAGGCTTCAGGTGAAAAGATTAACAAAGAGAAATCATCAATTTTTTTCTTGCCTAAAGTATCTATTCATCAGAAACAAAGAATTGCAGATGTAGCTAGAATGAGGGTGTCTACTGAGATTGGTCGCTATCTGGGCTTTCCACTCTCAAGAAAGAAAAAACCTACAGATACTTACCACTACATAATTGAAAAAGTGAGATCTAAGTTGTGCGCTTGGCAGGGAAATTGCCTTTCAATGGCAGGACGTATTACTTTGGCTAGATCAGTGTTAGCATCCGTTCCTTTATACCCCATGCAGGTAACAAGAATTCCTAAGGCTATCTGCCAGGAAATAGAGAAAATCCAACGCAATTTTGTTTGGGGTCATCAGAATTCGAATAGAGGTTTTCACCCTATTGGCTGGCATCATCTCACTTTACCACTCAGTCACGGAGGTCTTGGTTTTAAGAATCTCTCCTCCTTAAATCAGGCGTGTGGTGCAAAGGTGGCATGAAGGCTTATTACGGGGTCTAAATGTCTATGGACAGAAGTTCTCCTTGGTAAATATATGCTTAGAGACGAGAACAATTTGCTGAATGCACAGAATGTTGATTCCCTATTCTGGAAATTTCTTGTCCAGAGTCGTCAACTTTTGGATTCGGGATCTAAATGGATTATCAGGAATGGCAAGACGGTGAATTTTTTCGATGATCCCTGGCTTCTTCAGGATGGTTTACTAAAGGATGCCTGTCTCAGAGAATTGTCAGAAGATGAAGCTCATAGCAAAGTATTAGATTGGATGGTAAATGATACGTGGGATTTTAATAAGCTTGTAAGTATACTTCCCCCACAGATCATCCAGAAATTACACCCTGTTATTACCTCGAGTTCAGGTGCAGGAGAAGATGTTCTTGCATGGAAGTGTACTAATAGTGGTATCTTTACTGTTAAAAGCGCATATCAGCTGTTAGAGAATATTGATGATCGAAAGGAGGATGTTTTATTCCAAGCTATCTGGCGATGGAAGGGAGCTGAGCGTATTCGAGTTTTTCTATGGATGGCTTTCCATAACAGATTATCTACGAAACTCTGGTGTAGTCGATGGTCAAACACTTCTCCTTTGTGTGATTATTGTGGTCAAGATTCCGAATTAGTTATACATATCCTTCGAGATTGTCTTCCGAAGGAAATGTGGCGTAAATTGGTGAATCCCAAATTTCAATCTCAATTCTTTTCTTCTTCCTTAAAGGATGGGGGGAACTTTAATCTGAAGAGAGACATGATCTTCAATCAGTCAAGTAATTGGAGCTTAATCTGGGGTGTGGCGTCCTGGAAACTCTGGACTTGGAGAAACAACCTGATTTTTGAAGAGGGATTCCAGAAACCAGGTAACCCGTCAGAAGTTATCCTTCGAAGCTGGAATTATTTTGTTATGGTTCAGGAAAATGTAGATTCCTTTCAGCCTCCGAATATTCGATACTCTCCGTGGTCTCTTCCAACAAATGAGTTTGTTAGAGTTAATGTTGATGGAGCTGTCACAAGGTTGTAGTGTCGTGCTGGTTGCGGCGGGGTAATTCAAAATCATGAGGGTCGATGGATTGCAGGTTTCTCTCACTTTCTGGGGTCTTGTAATGCTTTTGAGGCTGAGCAATGGGCGTTATTAAAGGGTTTGAATTTGGCCTGGGATCGGGCTTTCAAAAAAAAGTCTTCATAGAGTTGATTTCCTTAAGGGTATGTTTGGTTTGAGGGAAGGAGTTGATTTAAATGAGAGAAAAAGTTTTGGGAGAACTAAATTTGGACCCCATTTTCCCCTCCCCCTCTTTTCTTTTCTCTCCCCTCCCCTCCCCTCCCCTTCCCCCAACCATGCACACCCTAATTGAGAACAATGAATCCGATAGATATAGCAGTATACTATTTCAAAGAATTAAAGATTTCTATCACCGCAATTGGGAGATGTCTTTACAATTTATTCCAAGAGAGGAAAACAGAGTAGCAGACTCGTTAACAAAGAAGGGTCTCTCTTCCTCTGAGTTTTATGATGTGTGTCCCGCTTTTCTACACACATAGATGAACCACGATGATCTAGGATCTAATCCCCTTTTTTGTAGTTAGATTTTAATTTTGCTTTCACTTGTAGCAAAAAAAGCAAAAAAATTAAAAATAATAACTTATATCATTTTAATCTTAGATGATCGATGACTCATCTTGAAAAATTCAAAATTTATATTGTTTCTAAGAAAAAAATCTTAATTTTTTTTATAAAAAAAAACTAAAACAAAATGATCACCAATATTTTTCTTACAAACAAGATAAAATTTCAATTTTTTCAGATGAGTTATCAACCAACCAAAATTAAAATAATATGAGTTGTTATATTTTTATTGAATATAGTTCAAATGAGATGATAATTCTAGAATATGTAAATATTTCTCTCCAAATTGTTTCTTAATCATTCACGTCGTCCTCAATGCCACCATTTTCAATCAAAAAAAATTAAACAAGCAGTCAACTTATAGTCAATGTGTATTTTCACCTATTGGGAAAGTTCATAGTTGCTTTTGCCCCCAAAAACATTTGTGTTGGGGAAAAATCTCATATATATTTTTGCACTTTAACTCTTAAAAATATTAAACAAATGGTCGGTGTGTAATTTTGCACCTATTTCGAAAGTTCATAACTACTTTTGTCCCTAAAAAAGTATTTGATATTAGGCACATTTTTGAAAAAATCTCATATATTTTTATACCATAACTCTAAAATTAATTTATTAAGTGACAAGTTTTTAAGGTCAAAAGAGTAACAAGTTGTATTTCTTTCCCGTTACCTTTGCTGCAACAAGATGAGTTTTTTTTTTTAAAAAAAATAAAAAAAAAAAAAAAAAAATTGAAAATTCCAGTTTAGTCTCACAGAACCAAATTTATTTTAGGACCATAACATTTTGAGATTTCACTGCAAATCCAAGAACCAAAATGAGAATAAGTTTTATAGGTAAAACAACAATAATGCCCTTTACTTTATATTTTTTAGAAAAATGTTTGATCGTCATCGGAGTTTTGACAGTCAATAACTAGTAGCCACATGCCGGAGCAGCCACCGTTGGTAGACCATTGAAGCTCCAGTGTAGACTGGCCAGAACTCCAACCATAAAAAAATAATATAGTATTTATAAGAGGATTCCATTTGTTCATGAAGAATTGCATACTTGCAAATGGAACTTGTTGAATTTGTATTGTTCATAATTTGAAGTGTCAAACTTCTCATAAACAAGTGAAATAAGTATATGAACAACACAAATTAATAGGTTAACAAAAAAACATAGAATCATAAACAGATCTCATTTGCAAGTGTCCAGCCCTTTATGAACAAATAGATTAGGTATATGAACAACATAAATTAAACAAGTTGCATTTACAATTATTCTACTCTTCATGAATAAGTAGAGATCTCCTATGAACAACACATTAATTTCTGGTGGTCGAAGCTCCAGCCAGTCGGTGTCGAAGCTTCAATGGTTGGCTAGTGGTGGCTGTTTCACCCTGGCGGCTGCCGATGATTGGTCGCTGGAGCTTTGGCGACAATCAAACATTTAAAAAAAAATAAAGCAAGGGATATCATGGTCTTGACCAAAATAAATTTAGTTCTATGAGACTTAACTAAAATTCTCCCTTTTTCCCTTTCAGGTTAACCTATAATTTTGGTGTTTATTCAAATTTTTATATTTTATATTAATAATGAAAAAAGTAAGATTAAAATTTAAGAATAAAAAATATCAAAATATAATAAACAAATTTTAAAAAATTATAAATTCCTAAATAATAAATAATCAAACTCCATGTAAGGAATTGTTATCAAAAAAATTTAAATTTTTTTTTTTTTAATGATAAAACAACAACTACTTTATTGAATCAAAGTTTAAAGTTCAGTTTCCGTTCTTGCAAAAATTCATTTTTATTTTATTTAATTTTATATTATCAAGTCAAATAAAACTACATATTATAGACTACCTTGCCAAAGATACCTATAATCTCAGGGAAGACATGTTGGTTTCACAAAGACCTCATCTAGGATGCCTCTCTATCATGCGATAAGATCAGAGCTGGTTACCTTCATATTAAGCCGACACTAATGTGATTGATAAACTTCAAGTTTCTTATCGTGCTTTTTGTAATCTAAAAGGGGAAAAAAACTATATCATAGGGTAAAACGACATGCGTTTCTGTAGCCATTTACGTTTACTTGATTTCATGGGCCTCGAGTATAGACTGGGCTTCTGGCCCAAATAGCTTACATGTTCCAATTTTTTCTCGGGCAGAAGTTCAAGATGTTTTGGGCCAACCAGCCACTTAAATATTCAAGGATTAAAAATCTATACCAAAGTACAAATAAATGTTTAGAAAACGAGTTAAACAGGACGGTCTAACCAATCAAACTTGACAACGGCTCATTTTTACCCAGGTTAAATAGTAAATTTGTCTCAGAAGTATACGTTCAGGAGAAATTTTGCCTTAAAAGTTTTTTTTAGCTCAATGTAGCACCGAAAGTCTACAAACTTTACAATCTTGCCATTTTCCGTTAAAAAACTAGCATTGACCGTTAAAAAGGTGACATTGACCGTTAACTTTTTAACGAAAAATGACAACATTACTACGTTTTTAAACTTCCGGAGCTACATTGAGCTAACAAAAACTTTCAGGACAAAATTATTACTAGGCGTATATTTCCAAGGCAGATTTGCTACTTAACCTTTTTATCAATAAGAGCCTTTTTCAATAATAGGTGATTTTTTTTTTTAACAAAATTAATTTGCCCAAGAAATATGAATTTGACTTCTCTCCATTTCTTTTTCCGTCTGTTGTCATTCTTTTCCCCCTTTATGATTATTGAATCAAAATCTAATGGTTCATATTTAATATTCTTTTTTCTCCATTTCCTTCTCTTCATTCTCCATTTTTCTTCATTAGATTTTGATTCAATAGTCATAACGATGGAAAAAGACGACAGATAGGAGGCCGAAAAAAGAGAGAGAGAAATCCAGGTCCAAGAAAAATACCTCTATAATAGGCATTTACACCTGAACACGCTAGTATTTGGATAAAAAATTCAAAGACTACTTCAAATTCCAAGATACCAAATATAGAAAACAGTGTTAAGCTGTAATTTTACCTCGTAAGTGCTTTATGGGGTAATTTTACTCCGAAAGTGTAGAAAAGATAGCAATTTTGTCCTAGCTATTAACACATTTAACTTTAACCGTTGGTTAACAAAATATGCTGAGCTGACAATCCAAATATTATTTTTGTTAAGATGCAAATTTGTCCTGAAATTTTTAGATTTAATTTTGAAAAAAGATGAAATAGATGACATATGGACTTTCGATGCAAATTTACACTTTAACAAAAATGTCGTAGATGACATGTAGACTATCAGCTCATATATTTCGTCAACTAATGGTTAAAGTTAACTAGGATGACGGCAATGGCATAATTCCTCACTTTTTAAAACTTTCAAGGCACAATTGCCTCTAAAAAATGTCTAGGGCAAAATTGTCCATTGACAAACTTTCAAAGCAAAAATGCCCCTATAAAATTATGTTTTATAGGGTTAAGGAGCATTTTCGCCTTAGAAGTTTTTGGGGGCAATTTTGCCTCGAAAGTTTTAAAAATGGAGTAATTTTGCCTGATCATTATCCCAATTAATTTTTATCGTTAGTTGATTAAATATGCTAAGCTGGGCAGTTCACGTGTTATCCATGTTAAGGTGTAAAATTGTCCAAAAAGTTTTAAATCTAACTTTAAAAAAAGATGAAGTAAATGGCACATGGATTTTTGGCGTAAATTTACACTTTAACAAAAATGATTTGAATGATATGTAGACTATCAGCTCAACATATTTAATTAGCTAACCGTTAAAACTATCTAGGAAAATAGTCAGGGAAAAATTACTTCATTTTTAAAACTTTCTGGGCAAAATTGCCCCTTAAAAAATATCCAGGACAAAAATGCCCCTTGGTGAAACCTTTTGGGATAAAATTACCCCTTAACCCTTGTTTCATCTAGTTGTACGTATTTGTCAAACTGTTGTGCTCAAATTTATAATCCTCAACAAACTCTACCTAATTTCATTACACCTGCTTAATATCGCGGCGGGTTAAATATCTTAATAACCTTTATTTTGTTAAATGATTATATTTCCATTATTTTAGGAAATGATAGCCACCAGACGCATTTAATTATATATAAATATAATCTAGAGATAACATGATCTTTGTAAACTTCTATGAGTATGTTTTGTTTTACCAAAACATGCATATTCAATTCGTACTCCATCTTTCGGTCCTATATATATATATATATATATATATGATCAAGATAATTAAATTTTTTATATTAGGAGATTAATTAAGTTAGTTATTTATATATATAAAAAAATGATATTGGTTTACCTAGAATATCCATTATTTTAATTATTTATATTAGAAACTACCCATATATGAAATCAGTAGAGATAGTTTAGCAGAAAAATAATAAATTTTGAAAGCAAAAGAGGTTTTTTTACAAGAAAAACAAGAGGTTGAGGTTTTACAATTAAGTTTGAACCAACTCCTACATTTAATAGCGGAGAAAGTGTAATTTAATCACGTCATCATTCGTGCTTATGTGATACAGATCCATGTTATGTTGGGTGTTTTATTCACTACTTCATCTGGTTTCAGACGTGGGAGTTAAGTAACTAATTTATAGAAATTAAAAAATTGTTAAATTGATATTATATAATAAATATGTGTTTATTTCTCTAAAATAGTATGTCCTCCTAATATTTTTCATAAAATTAATATGTTAAAGATTTTATTCCACCTTAAAAATTTTGTAATCTTCTTAAATGCCGTATAATTATAAATATTTATTAAGTTATGTTTCTTAAGATTATATAAAATTATTTTAATAAATTTATTCATTTTAAAATATTTAAAGTTACAAAAATAAACTTATTCCTCTACTTATTTAAAATATTAAACTCATATTTCTACTCCCCACCGTCCACAACACACACACAATGTTGGGACCATGGTTCTACACACTGACAACATGTGATAGATATATACAAGAATGAATTATAAATGGGAGAATGTCGAATAAATAGTACTACCTCTAGTTTTAATTATAGGACTGAGTTGACTTTTTTTTTTTGGAAAGATTAAGGAAGCGAAATAAATTATTTAATTATAACATATGTTGTGTATCCTTAGATTACATATTAGCTTATTAGTGAAACTAATTAGTTTGGAGAAAAAATTAAAAACACTCTAAACTAATTTAATTAACTTTCTTAATTTCTTCAAAAAAGTTAACTTTATCTTATAATTAAGATCGAATGGAGTATTAATTAAGATTGAGAGAGAGCAGAAATAATAAAAATGGTCATAAGAGATGACAAGGGCAGATTGGTCTAGGTAAATGTCACGGCGGTTGAACCGTTAAAAGTCAATATTTTTGTTGGTTTCATACTTCACGTATCTTGTTTGGAACATCATTAACACAGAGGCAATAGTTATATATATATAGAGAGAGAGAGACCCACCAGAAAGAGGCTGATCGATGAATTATGATTGAGACATAGTATATATACTGTATATATATATACGGTAAACCCATGCCATAAGAGAGATAGAGATATATATAGAGAGAGAAAGAGTCAGAGAAAACGTGTCGTGTGGTCCTGATCTCTCTCTCTCTCTCTCTCTCTATATATATATATATCTCTGTCAATGGTGGAAGCCTTGCATGCATTATTGGAAGAAAGTCATTAACCAAAAATGAACCATGTTACTGTGCAAATGGGGGCTCACCTTCTTCAATTCATAAAACCCTACCTTACTTAATATATATATTGGTTGGTTCATTATTTATTTTCAGTTTGATACTTAACTACTTTGTCATTGACAAGCAACAACGTAACCAATATAATCTTGCTATGATGCCCTACCTACGTACGATAATTATCATTATTATTAATATGTGACGTGAGACTCTGATCTCATAGACTTTCATTTTTTTTATTATTATTATTATTATTATATTGGCAAGAATAACATGTCCCCTGCTTCTTTCTTCTTTCTTCATTACTATTCAATGTTCTTTTCCTTCCCAGAATGGCAACTCGATCGAATCAGATCCATTTCACATCTCATTTACTTTGAATCTCTCAACTACTATCATTTCCCATATTTGACAAAACCAACCAACCAACCTCTCTCTCTCTGTGTGTATATGATGTGTTGTGATTTTGTTGAAACAGTTTTTGTTTGTTGGTGATTTTCCTAATCATTAATTTTGATGATTGTAAATATGCCCTTATTTGGTAGCTTCTAACTGAATGATATGCAGAGCTAGTTGGTACTTAATTGCATCTTGTCCAGATCATATGTATAATACATTATCCCACTCGATCGTAAAGTTACATGGATTGCACAGTGTATTGTACTCTATCAAGAATAAAATCTTTTGATATATTTTTAATCAAAAAATCGTATCTAACAACACTATTGATTAGTCTCTTTGATCTTGCTTTGTCTCTTTTCAAAAGATGTACTCTATATTGCTTAATCAACTCTCATCACAGATGCATCCAATGTCCTTCTTGAACATGTCTCAACTATTAGATATTAAGAGAGAGTCCCACATCTAACTAAATTCAACATATGGTATTAAGAGCATCAGATTGGTGGAATAATAAAAAGAACAACAATACCACATTTTTTTAAAAAAAAACAATATTGTGAACGCCAAGGGCTACGAGGTTAAAGTGAATTCTATCAATTGACTTAAATTATTTTGATAAAAAGACTAATTTTGATAGAAAGGCAACCTTAACATACGCCTATATATAAAATTCAAAACAAACTACCTCAAATGATTTTCTATCATTTTCTTTTCAATAGATACCACTACAATTCTTTCACACACATATCTTCATTATGAATATTAACTTGTGTCGGCACACATCTATCTCAGCATCTTCATCTTAACTACCCCTACTTTATACTCATGTTGTCCTTTCAGAGTCTAACATTCACTATTATATAGCATCACTGGTTTTATACTACTGTGATAAAACTTCTCTTTTATCTTATTATATACTTTTATGGGATGATTTGATCGATCTCCCAATTTAATTTTCAAATCACTTTTAACTTGTCTCTTATTAAAATTGCATATCCATTAGGATAATATGTGTATGAAAACTAAATCCTGCATCGAATGGGATTATATAAAATAATGAAAAGATATATAAATAGAAAAGACTGGCAGATTTAAGATTCTTTAATTTATGGAGCATTGAATCACGTCAAATTTATCTACACTCCCTTTAGTCCTAAATACATATATAAGCTAGCTAGTTTTAGTAGTTTGTTTTCTAAATGCAATACCTCGTTCTTCTGATCTTCTCTATCTTTATATTTATTATTTTATTAGTTAAATACTTAAATTACCGGTATTAATTACACAAATTAATTTGTATAAAATCAATATTTAGATGGGTAGTTTGTAAATGGTTAAAAGGGGATATTTTAAGAAGACACACATTTTCTTACAAATAACTAACTTAAATAATTTTCATAATATGTATGAATTAGTTATCTAGTTCTTACATTTAAAATTAGTGGAGGAGTTTTTCTTTAATCTTCTAGAGCTAGTAATTGACATAATTTAGTTGATTTTTTTTTTTTATTTCATTTAGATATATTTTATGTTCCTAAAAGTAAATATATAATGTTATGCATTTTGAAACAGATAAAAAAGAAAAAAAAAATAAGTTTAACAACAAATATGAATTATATATATTTACAGATACGACATAGTTTATTTCATTCTTTCTCTGAGCATACTACTATCAGTCTTGAATATATGGAATAAATAGTTAATTCACCCAAATTAAGAAGAAGAAAAAACTCATCCTCAGCATGTGCTACAAATTATTTTAAAAAAAAACATCTTAATTTTTTTTTACCTTACACCTAGTAATTCTTAGTTACTACTACTCTTAATTTAATTTAAGCATAACCTTTTTTTTAAAAAAATAATAATTTGGAGAAAAAACAATTCCCTAAAACTTCTCTTATACTTAAAACCGGAAATATTGTGTGTATGAGAATACTTAAAACTTCTCTTCCTTGGTTTTTGAGGCCACTTTGACTGTTGAGCTCTAATATGTTTTTCATGAAAAAAAACGAGTAGATTTCCCTTTTTTATTATGATGAACAAATGAGATTTTCTTTTAAATTTTGATATAGGTACCCAAATGTTGAGCTGGTTTACTATTCAAAACATACAACACACACACACATATTCTTGCAATTATTGACTAAATGTTCTCGCAAATGTGGATCTACATATCGAGGCATCAATCACTCATAAAAATCTAAGATAGAGAGATAAGAATTGTTGAATTTTCTATTCAAAAAGTCTTGTAAGTAAACGAAATTCAAGTTTACAACATGTTACTATTAATAATTTTTAAAATCAAAACAAAAATGGTTTGATCATTCATCATCTGCATTATATTTCAGATATAATAAATTAACAATTGGAATTAATTTGATACACACACACACATAGCGCAATTACCATCATCATTATCCTTTCGTTTATATAAAATACGTACAAATTTCAGAACAAGGATAACTATTAATAAATCATTAACTACGCGATTCTTAGATTTTGTTCAACCTTTAATTTTGTTTCTTTGAAACTTATTTAGAAAATCTCACTCAGGTCCCAAGGACCATAAAAAATATTTTAAAAAAAAGTCTCAGTGTAAATTCTTTTATTAAAAAAGTCCCTAGAGACTTCAGTGAGATAGATTCCAAATGTGAACTTACCTTATTGAAAAATTATAGAGTGGTCATTGATAAACTCATATATGTTAACTAAATCATCTCACATTAACAAGTGTATATGACTATATTGACAAGTCATAGAGTGATCATTGACAAACTCATTTATGTTAACTAACTCAGCTCTCATTGACAAGTATATATACCTAACTATATTGACAAGTCATAGAATGACTATTGACAAGCTCATCTATATTAACTAAATAATTTTGTTAACAAGTATAAGTGACTATATTGACAGTCATAGAGTGACCATTGACAAACATATCTATGTCACTGAAGACCCTAGGGACTTTTTTGATAGAGGAATTTATACCAAGACTTCCTTGATTTTTTTTTTTCTGATCATTGTGATCTAAGTGAGATTTCCCCAAACTTATTCTACACATTTCATTATATTTTTGAGTTATTAATTAGTAACAAATTGGTTTTATTCACAACATTTCTCAACATATTTTAATATAGCTCCATTTGGTAGAAATTAAGGAGAAAGAATCACTTTCCATCATACAAAAAATTTATATATGTGATGTTTATTATTGCGTATTGTATGAGGCAAAAATCAAAGTGATAAATACAAATTCAATATTCCATACGTATTTTCTCTCAAAAAAAAAAACATTACACTTGTCTTTTTATATTTATTGAACTATGTAAAAAATATCTTTTGGATCTGATTAAATGTTAATTGTACTCATAATTAGTTGAAAGTTAAGTAATAAAAATATGCATGACGTACTAATGAAGAAAACTTGATGCTTTAACCTATAATAATAAATTAATTAACTAATTTAACTAGAACAAATTAAGTTTAAGGATATCTATATCATAATACTGTCAATCATATCACTCCGTTCCCTAGTATAAGCACGCATTTTCATTAAAAAAAATTGAGTCATCCTTATTCTGAGTCACAAAATGAGATGTTAATTACGTTTTTTTTTTCCACAGTTGCCCCTATTCAAATGCAATGCAATTTTTCTTTTTCACTTTTCAAGTAATTCATGGTTCCAAAAATAAGTAAATTAAAAAAAAAAGTCAAACAAATTCAATAATAGGAACCCAATGGAGGGAACATAACAATAGAAATTACTCCCTCCGGTCCTAATTATAAGATCTAGTTGACTTTTTTGGAGAGAATAAGAAAGCTAATTAAATTAGCTTAGAGTATTTTTATTTTTTCTTCAAACTAAATAGTTTGACTAATAAATTAATATATAATCTAAGAAAACACAGCATATGAAATGATTAAGTAACTTATTTAGGAAAACACAAAGATATGAAATGATTAAGTAACTTATTTAGCTTCCTTAATCTCTCCAAAAAAAAGTCAATTAGGTCTTATAATTAGGACCGGAGGTAGTATTGCTCCTTTTGGTCCACATTATAAGACACTCCTAGAATGTGTTTTTTAATCCTTTTTATAAGACATTTTAATAGTTTCAATGAATATTAAATATTTTTTCATATATGCCTGTATTAAATAAAAGTAGTGAGAGAGAATAAAAATTAATATGACATTGAAGTTTAATATAATAAAGTTAATGTTGGGCATCACTTAAATTTTATGACAAATTTAATGATTTTAACAATTTTTATTACTACATTTAAATTTATAAAAGTGCCGCTTTATAATAAAGATCAAAGGGAGTATTACTGTTGGTAAGACCAAATCCAAACAAGGATTATTTGAAGAGTTACAAAGGTTGATGCATGCATGAGTTACATGTATTTGAATTAATTAGGTTCTTGTTTTCCTCTCTTAAACAACTGCTAACTTCCCTTTTAATTGTTTGTTAGTGAAGTCAAATTATAATTTAATTATATCACTGTAAACTTCTTATATTGCATCATATGTTGGTGGAAAATAAGCATATAGTACGACCCCCAAAATTAAATATCTTGTTTAATTTCTGTACGTCTTCCAACAATGAGACACTCATTGTGGTTTCACATGAAACATCCCATTTTGGTCCTATCATATGTAGTTGTTTTTTAAGTTAAAAAAACAGAGAATCATAATGTGTATATTATAATTTCCCCCTTTTTTTTTGTAAAATGAGACTTAAATTATTGAAAGATTGTTGTAAATCTATCTTAAATTCCAATTTTATTTACAAAAAAAAAAAAGTAAAAGGAAGATATTATTTAATACTAGAAACAAGTGTCAAATCACTTGAATTGATTTAAGAGATCTAAGTTGACGGTTGGATTACATTGAAAAAGCAAAAAAAAAAAAAAAAAAGTTTAAACAAGCAGTACATTATTGTGAAAAACGAATATTCTTAACATAGCCAAGAAAGAAAAACTCAAACCTGACTCACGAATAAAGATTGATCTAATTGATAAAAAATTGGCCTATAGTATATGAGATTCTAAGTTTAAATCTCATTGGCGATTTAAAAATCTTGTCGGTAAACCTCTGTAAGTATTTTTTGAGCCTTAAGATATATCTTAATCTTAATAGGTCCCGAAACGCAACTTACATATACTTTCTGCTATGAAAAAACAAAGAAAGAAAAAGATTGAAACTCCAATTACCAAGTTGCATATAATTAAGGACTACCAAAGAAGAAGACAAAAAGAGAGTAGGACTCAAAGTGCATGTTTTCAGGTATGAAGCAATGTTTGCACTTTTTCCCTTCAAGGCATATCAAGTTCGGATTCAGATTATATGGTACAATTATGAATTATCATTATCAAAGGACGAAGAATTGTCCTCACATAATTGATAGTATTAATAAAGGGTATGATTCTCAATTCAATATTATAATATTATGTGTATATATTATTATGAGTATCTTTAAATTATATTATGCTTACATGAACCTGTATATATATTAGCATTGCGCCAGGGTTGTTAGCTGCTTCCTTACGTTGAAAGAGAAAAGTCAAATTAAGAGTCTCAAAAGTCAAAACAAGGTCTTCCTTCATGTCCAAAATGTAGGAGCAAACTAGTTGAGAGGTTTACTTTATTCTAAATATAAGACTTCAATCAATTTTGCCTCTTAAATTTATTATATTTCAACAAATTATCTCTATTGATTGTATTCATTTAAAAATGTTTTTTATGAATATATTAAAAGAGGTTTTCACCAATAAAAATAGAAATAATAATTAAAGGGGTTATATTTTGGGAAACCAAAACACAATTATTATAGAATTCAACTAATTTTCTTAATATTTATGAATTAATTATCTAACTCGTATGATTAGAATTGGAGGGAATGCAGTCGGCTAGCACCGTGACACACAAACACAATTTAATACATAACGAATAGTAATTTAAATATCTAATAATAATAAAATTGCTCATTATTATCATTAATATTAATATAAAATTTACTATTAAAAAGGAATGATATAGACGCATGTGTTCTAATTTCGTTGAAAATTTATGTATTTTTTAATCATGAATAAAAAATATTCTTCACTAAACTATCGAGAGAAAATAGTTAATTAATTTTAATTAGGCTTGTTCTATAAATATAATTAAATTGTATTGATAATTAAACCCTCCTGTAACACCCCAAGTTTCGTAGCAAAAATCGTGCCGGTGACACGTGGTTTTATAAAAATTCATCAGAGTTTGAGGTGCTACAACTTAGCGTTTTTCGGAAACGGAGAGCATGTACTAAAAATTTGAACAACGAGAATAACACGAGTAATCGAAATGAAATACTCGACATATGATGATGCCCGACGTATACCGATATATATTATAAGATTTCCCGAAGGAATAATTCATGTGATACAAAGAATACAAAACTTTATAATTACTATGTAACTATACCCTCTTCATCCAAGCCTTGAGTAGACTTGGGGCATAGAACCTAACTCGTTAAATCATTCCATTTGGCCGGCCGGGTAGGTCTAGTGGGAGCCTCACCGTGCTAGGGTGCGATTGGCGATCCACAAGACGACCCTTTCTGTTTCAAGCACCAAATGATATGAAGTAACCTTATTAGATTCATGCTATATATGGCGGAGTTCGGTTGACTTTCTTCCCGCATTCTATTTGACTGGTGCCTTCTCACCGCCCGTCTATCGGCGTCTATCTACGGCTCCATCCCCTAGTGTCTCCTCTGGTTCATGACTCTTTCCTGTCTATTCATGCAGACTGAGGTCCAATGCCCATCGGACCTCAGGTAACGGTTAACCTCATGCTTATGCAAGCAATATATATATGACAGTATTTATGACATTTTCGGTAAAAATCACTACAAAAGCCCATAACGAGATGTAGGAAAAACATAATGATGTATACAAGGCAATAACAACACACGCCCCCCGCAGACCTGTTTGTTATCCCGGTCCGCACATTCTACCCGTGCCACGATGTACGTCGTGTCCCTCGCCGCTAGGAAAACTTTGATCGGTGTTATCAAAACCATAACCCGTGTATATCATTAAAATAATGAGACAGAGTCTCGACAGAACACAAACAAGCATATACAAGCATAACACAATCATAAGAGTCAGTGTTACAGTACGTCGCGAACGTACCTTCGTTGAGGGTCCTTTCGGTACGTTTTACGAAAAACGGCAATTTGACAACGGCCCGACAGCGGTAAAAAAAACAGCGGTATGACAGCGGATATCCTATAAGGATTTATATCGTATTTATCAGTCTTTAGCATTATAACGGGCATTTTAGGTACAAATTACCATTTTGCCCCTAGTTGGACCTATCGGCGGAATTTCGCGTAACTTCGTTACTTTGACCTTATTCCATTTCAAAATTATCCCTACTAGGTTTTTACCTCGTCAGGCATCTTTCAATGCAATGAGGCTTAAAAACAAGTATAAGAATATATTCTGAAACTTCCTAGATCAAAACAACAGTTCTACTATAACTACCGAAAGAACTACGGAAACTAAAAGCTAAGGACAGAAGAACTTACTCGGAGCTAAGGCAAAACTTTTGCAGAGCTTCTCACTCTAAGTTTCGGCCAAGGTAGAGAGAAGAGGAGGTGTGAAGAAATGAAGGAGGTGCTCATGCCTTTATATAGGCAAAATTTGTGCCACTTTGGTAATTTCTACATTCCAAATTTTGTAATTTTTCCTTTCCTTATAACCATGTAAATTCAAGACAAAATGGTGGTTAATTCTTGACCATGGGCAGCTCATAGTCGACACAAGGGGGTGATGTGGCATCAAACCATTGGTCCAAGAATGGTGACTTAAGCTTACTTTATGCCCTGTCCGATAGAATTTCCCCGATTGGTGTCCGTTTCGCGTAGTCTCTAAATTCTGAATTCATAACTTTGAAGATCTTCTCTTCCTCATCAATAATATCTAATTTAACTTAGATTCCAGTCCCTTACGGTGGTCCCGACAAATCCAGTTGAAGTTTTTCGAAAAACGTGTTTGCGCGTCCGATTCGAAAATCGTTTTCGGAATCATCAACCTCTGGACAAAAATTCACCGATTCCAAATATGTCCATATAATCATAAACTCATCTCCGGATGTTGAGTTATAATTTATTTTCTTCAGATCCAAAATGTGACTATCTCGCATTTTTCCCTATTTCGTCTTATTAGGTAAATGCGCTACCGATTCTAATTAATTAACTGGAAGAGGTCACTTGAAGGTAAAAACTCACGATCAATATTTTACCTTGACTTTGGAATTTCTATTCCTGGTTCTCTAGATAGGATCCGTTTCCTATTTATTCATTTACTATTCACTAACTTTAATTATATTATATAATAATAAAATATCATGATTTTTTTTTTTAAAAAAATTTATTCCTTTCTCTATTTTCTTTCTCAATTTTCGGCTGCCCCTTTTTTTTTTTATTTTGTATTTATTTTATATTTATTTAATTATTTATTTATTTATTTATTCCATTTTTCCAAAAATTTCTCAAAATTACCTAATTGGTCCATTCTTGTATTTAGGCTTAAAAATACCTAAACTCACTTATTTTTTACAAAATTCTCCAATTAATTACTAAATATGTTCTTACTAATTTTAAGCCAAAAACCACTAATTTTAGGGTTTTACAAAATTACTTATGAATTTCCTTTACTTATGCTTAAGTAATTAGCCGTAAATTACTTAACTACTTTATTATCACTAGTTGATAATTTTCTTAATTAAAATGCCTCATTACCTCATAATTCTAGCACGACATTTCTGTTTTCATGTATTACGCATTATTCTAGAATTTTAGAGGGTATTATGGTCATTACAATGCTTTTTGAGCATTTTTATTCAATTTCCCCAAGCTCACAATTTATCAAATTATCACAATTAGAGATAATATACTCTCCTAACTCAAATAATTATTTCATTGCCTTTTAGGATTTTTCACAATTTTCGTAAGTCATTTTGCATACCAGGGGCATTTTGGTCATTTGGCACTTTGGCCCTTAAATTCTCTAATTTCCCACAGAACTCATCCTAGAAAAATAGACTATAATAACACAAGTCTTGCAACAATAATTTCACTTATCAGAAATAGCCTAATTTATTTACCAAAATGTAATATTTCAGATAAATAAATATGCGGGTATTACACCTCCGGCCTCAATCACTTATTTAAAAGATAACTATATATCTTTATTATCCTAATTACCCTTCCAAACTTAACTTTCATATAGAAAATCAAACGTGTATATATATTGTCAACATATCACCTTTTTTGGGGTTTTGTAAAATATTCAAGGACTTAACTAATTTTAACAATATTTCTTTGTAGTTAGAAAAAAAAAATATTTGTAATAATGATTCTATGTCTCTTATAAAGATAAATAGATGAGGTATTTTTTTATATTATATAGCTAACTTTATTAAGATTAATTTTGAAAGTTTTAACATTGCACATATTTATAGGGAAAATATTAAAGAAATACCTAAAAAAAATACGAAAATCCTAAATCAACAGTTCCAATTTGCATAATCCCAAATTAGTCCACATATATACCAAAATAGAATTTGAAAATATTTTTTTACCATAATACCCCTACTCAAAAAAACATGTCACCACACTCAGCAACCCTTGCCGATCACCACGGAGCTTTGGTGGCCAGCGGTTGGGATTGTTTTGTGGCAAAGTTGGATAATGAAATGTAAAGAATAGCTAATTAAGTGTCATAAATAACTAAGAAAATGTTGTAAATATCTTGAAACAATGACCTTTTAGATTAAATTATGCAAGTATAGTACTCCTTTTCTTCTTATATATAAGGTCATTTTAACTGAATTGTATTGTTTAAGTAAACAATTAAAATTAGTTAAAAATAAGAAATATATAGAAAATATTCCCCCTCCCCCAAAATACTCCCTTATTTATGAACGAATAAGATAGAGAGAGAGTAATAATGAGAAAAACAATGAAAGAAAATGTAAGAAGATAAAAAGGGAATGAGTCAGCATTTTAATTAATACAATATATGAAATTAATTGTGAGTAAAATGAGTTAAAATGCATTTATTAGTCGACAAACTCAATCTCATCCACTGCTGGTAATTAAGGTGGTTTTTAAAATAAATAGTCAGGGAGAACATAACGGAAAATCCCAACACTTTGAAATTCCATTTCGGTGTATGTGTACTGATTTGGAATTATATATGCAAATTGGAATCAGTACTTGTGATCTCTTACAATATTTTATAATATTTCGAGGGTAGTTAATTATAATTCTTCCGACATTAAAATAAATGTTTGTAGTAACTTTTAGATTTGAGGCGGAGAATATTTTTGTAGTCATTACATAGAAAGAACAGTGGGGACTTCAAGATCTCTGGGGTGCCCCAACAGCAACACAACAAAAAGAGAACACTGGAAATTATGCGTGTGGCGCACAAAGACTTAGTATGCGCCCCTGGTCGTCCCTCTGCCACGTGTGAACGCCCCCGGCCACCTAGACGGACGACGCGGTATTGATGACTTCTACTTTAACGACAGCGTCTCATTCAATATTCATTCATCCACTCCCAGCAGCACGTACGCCTCATAAATCAGTGTGTGTACGTGTATGCATGCCTGTGTACGTACGTATAAAATCTCTCTATGAGTCTCACGTTGGAGAGTCTCACAAGTGTGAAGAGGTTTATAAGCTCAAAGGGTTTTTCTTTATATACTAAACTAGTCTTTTGAGTTTAAACTCTCTTTTTCATTGCTGTGAGTCCCACATCGGGGCCTTACAAACATGGTGGGTTTATAAATTTAAGGGTTTTCCCTCTTTATAGACTAATCGTTTAGAATTAACGACTATGAGAGTGTCTCATTTTGCCATTACCAACACGTACCCTCCTATCAATGAAGCTTCCCCCTTCGTGATTAGACTCGATAATATATGTGTGCTCACATGTTACAAGTCTCATGTTAAAGAGCTTCACAAATATGATGAGATTGATAAGTTTAGGGGTTGGAACTAGTACGTCTTTTGAATTTGAATTCTCCAATTTGCACTACTGCAAAAACTAGAATTAACGACTCCTATCTAACGACAATTTAAACAAAAATAGACATAGAAAAAGAAACTGTGGCAATTTTGCAGAGTCGACTAAGACACATGTGTAACAACTGGTCAAAATACAACTGTCGTTCAAACTGTCCTTGTTGAAATACCACGACAAATAAAACAATCCAGTCGTGCAAATTTATAATACCACGACTGGTTAAAAATAAAGTTGTTTGCAAAGACGACCATTTTGTCAAAGTGTGTCGTCCCAATTAGTAATACCACGACTGTCGATATTTTAAACGTCGTGGAAAAATGTTTCAGCATTTACACCAGGTCCCGAGTTCGAACCACACCAACGACAACTATAAATTTTTGTCATTCTATGACTGCTTTATTTGGCTGTCGTGGAAATTTCTAAATACCACGACTGGTAAAAACGAAGGTCGTCAACAAAGACGACCATTTTGTGAAAGTGTGTCATCCCAATTAGTAATACCACGACTGTCGATATTATAAACATCATGGAAAAATGTTTCGGCATTTACACCAAGTCATGAGTTCGACCCACACCAATGTCAACTATAAATTTTTGTCATTCTACGACCGCTTTATTTGGCTGTCGTGGAAATTTCTAAATACCACGACTGGTTAAAAACAAGGTCGTCAACAAAGACAACCATTTTGTGAAAGTGTGTTGTCCCAATTAGCGTGTCATTCCCTGGACCCGTTTAGGCATATCAGTACCCGTTTTATACGGGTTAAACGGGGTTCACCACAGGTACAGGACACCCCATACCCGTTTATTTTACACGGACGGGCCACGGGTTGCCTTCTGGGTAGCCCCCACCCACCCGTTACTCACCCCTATGGACCGGCGTAGTGGGTGTATATATTTAAATTGAAATTGGTGGCAAAAAAGAAATTGAGGTGAAATTGAAATGGGAATATAGACACACGTGACGCGGGATCTAGAAATTTCGTGTTTATAAGGGCAAGCATTTATTTCATGTAGACGAAAAAGACTGATGAAAATAAATAAATAAATAATTAAAATAAAAGGAGGAGGAAACACCGTTCAACTCAACAAATTTATTCTTGTTCGTTATACTTGACCTATAACCACCATTCTATCTCCTCAATTATTGCTAATCTCAATCAACAATCAGGTTAGCCTTAAGTTTTTATTAAAACAACTACCTACGCAATTTGTCTATTAACAAGGCAGGCCGTTCCGTGTTTGGATTATGAAGAAAAAAGTGTTTTTTTTTTAAAAAAAAAGAAAACCATGGTTTTGCAAATTAATACGGAGTACGTAAATACTAATAAAAAAAAGCCAGAATCCCGTTCACCAAAACCATTGTTTTAGAAAAGTTGAGTTTTGTTTTTTAGGTTAGTGGGACCCATGCCTCTCTCTCTCTCTCTCTCTCTCTCTCTCTTCCCTTTTTTTCATGTTGGTGAGCAGGTTTGTCGTATCCTTTTGCCATTCCCTCTCTCTCACGTTTAATTTGTAGAGCTCTCTTCTCTTTATC
This sequence comes from Acacia melanoxylon, assembly GCA_019022615.1. Lineage (NCBI taxonomy): Eukaryota > Viridiplantae > Streptophyta > Magnoliopsida > Fabales > Fabaceae > Acacia > Acacia melanoxylon. Next base: position 10,275,039 of record JAFJYJ010000013.1, read on the forward strand.
TCTCTTTCAATCTTTTAAAATTGGTAATTAAAAATTAATTTTAATTTATTAAAATTAAAAGTGTTAATTTTATACTTTCAAGAAATTTTAGTGCTCCCTCATATCTTTCATATAAGACCTAATTATCTAATTTTATTATATTAAGAAAATTAATTTAATTAATTAATATCACATGTAGAAAAATAATTAATGTAATTTTTTGTATTTATTATAAATTTAATGTTAAAAATATTTAAAATAAAACCTTATCCTTTATATGCAATTGTCACAAAATCTAATGTTTTTTTTTAGTAATTTGAGCATGAAAAATTTATTTTTATAACAATATACAAACACTATTATTTTATTAAAAACATTTTTTTTTCACAAAATCTATTATGAAAAAAGCATTTTTTATCACTTTTTCTATCGAGACTATTCTTCAAAAGTTAATCCAAAACACTCGCGTTGATCAAAGTTCAAAAATTATTAACTTTTGATTAAAATTTTAAATGAAATCACGTGGTTTCTTTCTGTAAGTTGATTAAAAGTTCAAAAATTATTAACTTTTATTAAAATTTTAAATGAAATCACGTGGCTTCTTTCCATAAGTTGATTAAAAGTTAAAAAAATTAGAAACACTGATTAAAATTTTAAATGCAATGACGTTATTTTTGTCATATTTATTAGATATGACATTAAATTGTTTATATGAATATACAATTTTATTCTTAATTTATTATTATTATTTTTTATACAAATCTTAATTTATTATTATGTACTCTATTTGTTTGTTCTTTTTTATTTGACAGAATTTTTGGTCATGACATGTTCCTTTTTATTATAAGATAGGATTAGTGGATGTTTGAAAAGTTTTTTTTTTTTTTTTTTTATAACGTTTCAATTTTATCCTAACTTAATTACAAAAAATACTCATCCTACTATTGTGTTTAATTCTCATATTTAACTAAAGCACCCAATATAACATAATCTCTCTCTTCCTCATAATTAAGGGCATTTTTGGACAATAAAATTCAATTTTTTTACATATTTATTGCACCTAAATTTTCAAACAAAACAATTCGGTTAATCTTATCTAAAGGGAGTGTATTGTTATTATTATTTTTTGGAAAGTGTGTAATTAAATATGTGTAAAGTTCAAAGTTGTGAATTTTTATGCTAGAGTCAGTTTAAGGATTTTTTTTTTTAATTTATATAAAATATATTGAAATTACCTTATAAATAAAACCATCAAAAGTGGTTACCGGTTTGTTTGTATTATCATAAATTCTGTGGGAAAAAAGAAACAAAACGGATAAGACTGTTTATAGGTGAAAGAATGATTTTATTTTGCATCTTATTTTATTGTAAAATCAAATATCAAAACAATAGACAAATTTAAAAAAACTCAAATCAAATATTAACAATCAAATGTTGCTTGAGGAAAATAACATAAAAATATGATATTTTTTATTGTCACATTAGGAGAGTTTTAGTTTTAAAACTTACTTAAATGTCAAATTCGATCTATATTTTTATCATCTAAGCTAACTTCAGTCATTTTCACACATATTTTTTATTCTTTCGAACAATCGCAGTCTTGCACATTACACAAGTTGTTAATATTTATTTAAGTAAATGCATAAAAAATTAAAAACAAGGAAAAAAAAAACCCTCAATTTCATCAAGGTGTGAATAATAGAGTAATATGAATATATTATTAATTATTTTTGTAAGAAATAGTTTTTTTTTTTGAAAACTTAATGTGGATCGTTTTCAGTTGTGAATGCTGTGGGCGTTGGATATAATAATAAGGCTTGAGATACTATACGAAAAGAAATTGACGAGACAACTGAAAATGATCTTATTTGAAAGAAAATATGATTATTTATATATTCAATATAATTTTTTTGCTCCCTCGATTTTCATATAATAATGCCAGTATCCCTATTTTAATTTATATATATAGTAAGAATTCATCTAGTTTCAAAATAATATTGGGCTTATTTTGGTTTCCAAGCTAACAAGGCCGTTAATCAATCATAACTCATTATATAATTATGGCTAAAACATATTTTAAGTCATTTAACTTTATAAAATATACTTTTGGTCCTATATTTCTAATACTGTTAATATTACTAAGGAAAAATGTTGATGCAGTAAACTCAAGTAATGATTGTGTAATTGACAAAACATATTTAAGTTTTAATTTTTTGAGATAAAATATTAGGTTTTGATACTAACTGTTTCATTAGCTTTTTATATATTTTTCAATTTACATATATTTTAAATTCAAGATTAATATCTTTTCATTACACAATCATCACATAAACTTATCACAATCATCATTTGAGTTTATAATATTAGCACAACATTAATTGTGTTGAATTATAGGTCCAAATGTATATTTTATAAAGTTAAGAAATTAAAAGTAAAATTTAAAGAACTAAAAGTATACTTTAGCCTATAAATTTTGTATATAAAGCAAGAAATTTATTAATAATGATAAGATTTAATAGATATATATGACTTGTTTGAGTGGCAAGTTTTATTTGGTTATATTATTTTTTTAGAATAAATATCCTTTCTGGTCCCCGACAAAAAACATGGATCCCATTTTAGTCCCTAGGGACTAAAATATAACCTTTTTATGGACTAAAAATGGCTTTTTGGAAATTTGCGAGAGATCAAAATGTTCACCAATCGACCCTTATTCATCATTTTCATGGACTAAAAAGGGCATTTCTTTGTGTGATGGACCAAAATGGGGTCCGTGTTTTTTGTCAGGGATCAGAAAGGGTATTTATTTTATTATTTTTTATTTTATTGGTAATATAATTTGTCCTGTTCAAAATTGTTATGCTTGTAGGATTATACAAACTAGAGTCAAGGACAACATTATTTTCAATGGCATGGATCAGCCTTCTAGTTCTTTTATATATATATATACACACACACATATACATATTATCCAATATTGCATTAGATTCAAGTCTTATCATATTAAAATGTGATAACTCTCATAAAAATATCTTTTCCCATTCACACGGCCTTAAATATGAGGTCCCATGTTTAAACAGTCACAATCTCTTACTAACCAATATACATTGGTGTGCAACATCTTGATTACTATTAGTGCGCACGTTTAATTTGGTTTAAAGAATTGTTTGGAATGTAATGTAATTAAATGATTATTACGAAATATATGTAGATATATGTATTTCATGAATTGTGGAATGAAATTTATATTTTTAAAAAATAAAAATAAACGTGAAATGATCTTTTTAACAATATCAAGGTTGAAGCTTTGGTTATCCTAGCTTTTAATTTTGTCGTGGTAGTTCTTATTGCCTACTAACTTATGTTTCAGTTTTTTTTTTTTTTTTTTTTTTTTTTTTTTTTATTTTCTGGGTTTGTTTAGTGTTTGTACTCAATTTTATTACATTTAGAGGAAAATTTTAAACAAAAATGATAATTATAAGATATAAAATGAAAAAAAAATCTTACATTATTTAAAATTCACTCACAAACTAGAGTTTTATTTAAGACTAGAGGAGTATTTTATTGTATCAACCAAACACCGAAATCAAACATAATACATCATGATTACATAACATGAACTAAACAAGGCTTCATAAATCTTTTTTAAAAATATTATTATCCGATTCGAGATTGTGACTGTCTCTCCCAATAGAGGTGTCTCCTCTAAGATTCTAACTCAAAACCCAAAAGATATTCTTTTCGGTTGCCTATCCGGTATCCAGAGCTTCACTTTGACTAATCCAGATCCGACCTGGGTCGCGCACCTGGCTATGGTGGATGAGTCTCCCAACAGGGCTTTTCTGCATTCACAAGGCTCAAATTCGAGACCTTGTTTAAGCAACACAAGCCGCTTACCACTTGTGTCAACCCACGTTAATAACCCAAAAGATATTTAGCGAGTCTGTTAGACTAACTCTATGATGGTCAAGCCTTCATTTTTTTTTTTGATATTAAAAATGGTGCAGAAGTGTGCAAGCAACCACTCCGGGTTATATGATGGCAAAGAACGACCCTCCCAAATGTGGTAGAATTTCCATACAAGCGGATTAAGTGGTTTAACCGCAATTTCGAACTCTGCACTCTTAGGCTTTAATCCAAGACCATTTATTTCACTGAACCAACCATATGTTGGTTGGTCAAGCCTTCATAAATCTGGAGAGATTGGAGGGATGGAACTTGTTGGTGGGATTGGGCTTGATCCCAACTCCGGAGGGCCCAACCCGACGACTATGAATCCATGACACACAACAAGGAGCAGTTGGCAATTGATATTTCCATCAAATCTGAAAGTGATTGATCCAAACAAATTATTAATTACAACAATAACAATATGCAATTCTTTAAATCATCAATTTTGTCAATATATATATTAATTGAACCAAAATACAAAAATAATAATAGGTAGAATGAGATGTGAGAATAATTAATTAATTATTGGACGGAACATGGGGCCATGAAAGTGACTATTTGTTGAAAACTTGAAATGACCGAATTTGAGAATATTCATCATATTCGAATGGCAATGCTACAGAGAGAGTTTGTGAATAATTATTATTTAATTAATTAAATCAACAAATGCCTACGGAACATTGTTCATTGAACCACTCTACTATTAGTTTGTTGATTAGTTGGTCAATTAATCCTCACAAACTTGTCAATCAAAGATAAGATTGCCATGTTCTCTCTTACTTGTTCTATCGGTTATTTCAAATTTTCAATTAATTCGCCGACAGACAGTCAGTCAGTTTGTTAAACATGTCTTAAGTTGAAAGAAAATCTAACTTTAGTTATATTAAATGAGATTTTGAAGTAGTAAGAAAAATATAATGAACTACGTTTAAGCATTAATAAGTGTGGGTAAAAAAAGTTGATAAATAAACATTAATTACTTTCTAAATGAATTATACAAGTCACTTCCAACATTTTCATTGGAATCAACAAAAACCTTAAAACTCATTAACTCTACATTAAATTTAACAATTAATTTTATCCCTATTTTATATACACAGTATCTCATAAGAGTAAAGTCTACATAATAATAAATAAAGTATAAAATTATATATTTATATGAAAAGTTTAATGACAAGACTTATAAATTGGACAAAAAAATATTCTCTCCCTATCTTAAAAATAGGATCAAATAAATAAATTACATTGTGAACAGAAAGGAGTAGCAAGGATCCATACGACCTACAGATCAATATGCCCTTACATAAAAGTTTTAAGTGAGTATTTGAAATTAGACTGGATCAAGATGGTGGTTTTTGACTATCACAATATAATGTGAATATAGTTTTGTCTCAAAAGGTTGTAAAACCCTGTTTCTAACTATATAGAGGAAAATTATATAGATTAAAATGTTGATTAAAGATAATATATATGTAAAAATGCAATTTATTTTTTTAAAAAAATCTCTTATTCAAGGAGAGAAAAGAGTGAATGAGAGAAAGAGAATGAACAAATAAAGTAGTTAATTAATGTATTGGTTTGGCCAATAATTAATTAGGACAAAAATGAAAAATGATACTACCTCTTAATTATAAGATATAGTTGACTTTTTTTTAGAGATTAAAAAAGTTAAATAAATTACTTAATCATTTCATATGTTTTATATTATATATTAGTTTATTAGTTAAACTAATTAATTTGAAGCAAAAAATATAAATACAAATATTCTAAAATAATTTAATCAATTTCCTTAATCTCTCTAAAAAAGTCAATTAGGTCTTATAATTAGAATCAGAGGGAGTACTAAAAATTTAAGACTTGTTATTATCTGTTTCTTATAAAGAGGAACATGTCACTCATACAAAAATTGTTTTATACATGTATGTTGGTTAAACAAAATTCTTTTATATATAGAAGGGAATGGAGTGTAAGTATATTTTCGAACTAAGTGTCTTTCTTTATGTTTTAAGTATCTCTGCCAATCAGGGGGCTAGGGGTGGCCCCCGCCCCCCAAAATTACAGAAATTTTCCCAAAAGTTTAGGAAATTATGATTTTGTCTCATAAAAATTTTAATATTTTCAATTTAGTCCCTATTAAAAAGTCTCATAGAGGGACTAAACTGAAAATATTGAAATATTTATGAGGCTAGAGCATAATTTTATAAAATTTTGGGTCTAATTCTATAATTTTCGCCCCCTAATTTCAAATGCTAACTCCTCAGGGTTCTATTATGTAATTTTCGCCCCCCCTATTTTTACATCCTGGCTCCGCCCCTGCTGCCAATACTTGTTGAATAATGATAATTGGCCTAAATTTGATGAATTACTAAAACCCAACTTGGCTAAACTCTTCTATCATATCATATATATATATATATATATATATATATATATATTTCGTATACTGTAAAATCACTTTCAAAAAGTTAATCCAACTACATTACAAATTTTATTTAAAGAAAAAATCAGCATTTATTAGTTCGAATTTCTCATATATTTTCAACTATTTTTATTTTTTAAAATAAAAATAAAAACATATGGAATTTAATTTAATTTATCATTTAAATAAAATTAAGTTAGGCACAACTCAAAAGTTTTGAATTGTATATGTAAAAGAATATAGCATCATCCATTTCTCAAGACTTGATAGGCACAACTTTGAACCTTCTTAGACTTTCATAATTTGTGTGAATAGCTTTTAGAAGAAAATCTCTCTCTCTCTCACACACACATATATATCCTTCTGTTTTAAATTTAGAAGAAGAAACAGATGAAGAAAAATGAAGAGATTCAAAATCTCCACGTTCGAACAACTCATAACATATGTAAATTGTCAAAAAGTAAACATGGAACAACTCATTCCCAATTTGAGATCAATAACTACAACTAATAAAAAGGTCTATCACCATTTTTCATATTTTTTTTTTAAAAGTTGTAAATTAATTATTGTTCATACATGTACAAAAGAAAATAGATGGAGTCAAATTAAAGGTGGGTGGGGTTAAAATAATGATCTTGAATCTTATATAAAGATGAATAGAGAAAGTTACAAACAAGTTATTGGTTGATGGGTAAGTGGTCTCATATTCGAATATGAGGAATCATACTTGTTGAGAGTAGCGAAAACCCTTGATAAAAATAAATAAATAGAGAAAGTTAAGGAAACATTAAAAAAAGTTATTGAATGCGGAACATTTAGTAAAAAAAAACCATGCTTATATCAAGTTCTTTATATCTATTACATCAAGTTCACCAATCACATAAGACTATGTGTCCTATTTTTTCAGGTTTATAGTTAAATAATAATAATTTAAAAGTATAACATATGATTACATGTGATTGGAGAATTTGACAAAATATATATATAAAGAACTTAATCTACGTATTTCCCTTAGTAAAATGAGTATATTTAAAGAATTAGTTAGGCATGCAAAATCATTAATAAGATAATGTGTATTGTTATTTATTGAGGTAAATAAATGATTTTATTCAATACTAATGCTTTTCTTAACCTTTTTCTGTATTTTATTATTAGATGTCCGAGCAACTTATTAATTTAATTTAATGCATTATATCTCTCTTCCCAACCGTACTTTTTTAAACAAAATGGGAATCAAATCCCAATCCATCCACTTTGTAATTTAGTTGGTTTATCGTTAGACTGGTCATTCTTGACTATTGAATAAATTGTTCATGCATATAAACAAGTTTATTATATGTTTCTTAAACGTTAATATTTGCATATATTTCAAAAGAGAGAATTTCAATTAACAGATTCCATAAAATTTTCTCAGCCATTCGCATGGGGTGAGAATTGAAGTTTTCTTAATAAGTTAAAAAAAAAGAGATCATATCAGCATTCAGCAGTAAACTCCCATTGAAAAGATTAATTCTCAACAGCTATCGTTATTTAAAAAAATAAAAAAATAGTGATGTTCCCACATGAGAGGCAACTAAATAAAAAGTACTCCTTCCAGTTTTAATTATAAAAATATTTTTATAGTGTAAATTACACTATAAAAGTGTTCATATAATTAGGATAGGGTAGTAGTAATAATAATAGAAGGATATATATAAAATAAAACAGTGGACTTTAAGAATTACAACGTTTTTATATTCTTTATTTATAGAAAGAAAAAATTTATTAAATGATGAAGAGAAGTAGTATCCTTTCATCTCTCAGTTTGTTCTTGAGCAAAAAAAAAAAAAAAAAAAAAAAAAAAAAAAGACTATGATTTAGGTAATTATGATATTTGTATCTGAAATTGTTTCTATATTTTGCTTCGTAAACTTTTCTGTAACTTGGTGTTGATATTTGACGAGATGTGTACCGATACCATCTTTCTCTACTTCTCTTTCCATCTTTCTCATATATATAATTAGCATTATATGTATATGTGGGTCCCACCATTTACTTCTCTTTCCATAATATATAATATGGTTATTTTTAAAACTGAAATATTTAGGTCCTTATAATTTAATTGTCCTCTTTTTTATTTTTCTCCTTTAGGAATAAAATGATCCATATTTTTTTTATTAAAATATAGAGACAAAAATATTTGATATAGAAAGAAATTAGATGTACCAAAACATATAGTTTATTTTTTTACCTGAATCAAAACTATTGGGATAAAAAATTATAATGACGATAAATTAAATTACATTTTATTAACCCAAATAAAAAAGAATGAAGAAGACCAATAAAAGTTTAGAATAGTTGATAGATGGTTGAGTTCCTTAAATATGATGTCCTACATTCGAATCAAGTCATATGTATAGAAAAAACTTTTGTTAGGTGAGACAAAACTCATTTTGGTGATCTCTAAGCCTTGAGAAAATTAGTCTCTAGCTATGGATGAGAGGATATCGCCTGAATTTAAGTGGTGGAAAAAAAAAAAGTATGAAGAAGAGAAAGGTTATGTGCCGTCGTCAAAAGGCAATGCCATAACAAATTGGTCTCGATTACGCGGCATCAGAGACCGGATCAGCGCCTAAAAAATGAGTGAGTGCTTCGCAGAAACACCAAAACAGAAATCATTCGTTTGATATGGATCCTTTCCATCAACACTTATAACCACCACATTTGCCTCCATTTCTTTTTAATCCTCTCTGTTTATATATATAATTAATACAATAAATACATGTTGAAAGTGTTATAAAAAAAAAAATAGTATAAGAGAGTAAGAGATAAAGAAGAGAGATATTCAAAAAAGAAAGAGGGTAGTAATTTTCATTCAGTTGTGTGTTTCATAGGGCCTCTATTTATAGGATTTTGGAGAAGCTTCAAAATCTTGTAGAAGAAGCCACTATTAAGCAAAACTTATAGAGGAAGCCTCTTGTTGGTTTGTAGAGGAAGTCTCTTGTGAGCATGGTAGTTAAAATCTTAATTTATCACGCAATTTTATGTTTTTACAATTTTTTTTTCATAAAAACGATTTTACTAATTTTCTAAATGCTTTTATGTTTTTACGATTTTTTTACGTTACAGTTTTATGTTTACGATTTTTTATCTCTCTTTCGATTTTACGTAAAATATCGATTTTAATTACCTTGCTTGTAAGTCAATGAACATATATATAATTAATATTTATAATAAAAAGAGTATTCTTTGTTTCATTTTTCTCTTTGTACTTTTCTTCTCGGAATTTGATATTTATCATTAGATTAAAAAAATGGATAGATTAGATTCAATATTTTATAAATAAATAAATTTAAACTGTAAAATAGATAAAATTTTTAAACAAAAATAATTTATAAAATTTTATGATAAGAGTTTTATAAAATATTAAATGTGGACTATTTATGTTTTAATTTAATGGTCAGATTCTGAAAAGAAAAATAGAAAAATGATTCCAAAAATATCCTTTTATGAAAGAATATGTAGTACAAAATTTTAATTGTGCCCACCATGGTGCTACCTTGCCGGACAATTGATTTGAACTTATAATGTTGGCTTATCTTGTAAATTATGGCTATCTTGTTACTTTTTAAAGCTTCAATTACTTACTTTTCAAAATATAATTTTCTCTTATAACTATTACATAAAAAAATGTAATAATTAATTAGAATATCACAGAATATAAATCTCATCAAAAATAATTTTCTTTCGTTATTCCTTACTTTTTATTTTTTAAGAAATAGTTTTTATTTTGATATATTATTTATTTTCTAAATTTCAATTTCTTACTAGTAATTTTTTTTTAGGAGTATTATATAATTTTCTCTTATCAAATGCTAGTATAATTTTGCTTCTATTGTTCCCTATCGTTCACTAATTTTTTAAAAAATAATTTTGATTTGATATATTCTTTATTTCCTAAATTTCACCTTTTCACTAATAAAAATTGATCTTTAGGAGTACTTCTTTGTATTATATATACTACGTATTATGTTTACCTTGCATTCAATTTTAATAAATATTAATATTAATATCGCTATAATACATACAAATTTCTGCCTCCAAACAAATTTCATTTCACATCTCCGGTCCGTCACAGCCTCCTCACACGTGCCTAAATGGAGAATCTCACCACTGTCTCGCTTCCCCTATAAAACCGGACGGTTCTCTCTCCTTCATTCTCAAACTGAACCTCCCCCCCCCCCCCCTCTCTCTGCTTCTCTCTGTGCCTCGAGCTCCACAACCATGGAGAATCTCCCCGAAGAATTCAAGCACTACTGGGAGACGCACATGTTCTACCAAACTGAAGAGCTCGACAGGTATTTCACTCTCTCTAATAAACAATTATTATGTCCTGGATCGATCGATCGATCGAACTTAATGTTGCTCATGAACTGATTCTTCCCTAAAATTTCCTCTGCAACTCGCCGGCAGCTGGGGATTGGACGAGGCAATCTCCGGCTACTATGATTCGAGCTCGCCGGACGGCAACGCTTTTTCGTCGACGGCTTCCAAGAACATCGTCTCGGAGAGGAATCGCCGGAAGAAGCTCAACGAACGCCTCTTCGCTCTTAGAGCAGTGGTTCCCAATATTAGCAAGGTAAAATTAGTTAGCTCACACAATGTTGGACAGAAAAGACAAAAAATAAAATAAAATAAAATAAAAAACTCTGAACCCACACCACAACGAAATGTTTAATTTATTCTTAATTTGGTAGTTAGTATGATTGAATCTGTTGATTAATTGAATTGATGTTGTTGTTGTTGTTGTTGTTGGTGGTGGTGTTGGTGTTGGTTGGGACGATTAAATTAAAGAACAGATGGATAAGGCATCGATATTAAAAGATGCGATTGAGTACATTCAGAACTTGCACGAACAAGAGAAGAGCATCGAAGCAGAGATAATGGAGCTTGAATCTGGCAAGAACATGAACATGAACATGATGATGATGATGAGCAACGGTGGTGAGAATCAGAATCAGAATTCAAGTTTTGAATATGAACATCAAGACCTGCCTGTGCTTCTCAGGTCGAAGAGAAACAAGACTCAACAGCAGCTTTTTGAGTCCGTCAGCTCCAGAAATTCCCCCATTGAAGTCCATGAGGTAATCATCTCTCTCTCTCTCTTCTATAATTGACATTATAAAACCATTTTCCCACCTATTCACAAAATAATTTAATCAATTTTCAAGTATTATATATATTCGCAGCAGCTCATATGATAATAATGATATACTTGCATTTGCTCATAAGTGATGCGTACTTGGAGATTTTGATAGTAGACCCCCTCATTAATTTACTATGTGTTTTATATTATTATATTTTTAAAAATGCAATTAGTGCATGTATTCGTTTTTAAAAGTCTCATGAATATAAATTTTAATTAAAAATAACATCTAAAAAATTGTTATATTACTTCTTAACCTTATAAAACTATTTTCTTGTCAAGAAATTGATTAGAAATAAAAAGGAAACGTAAATATGGAGTTAAAAATATATTGTGGTGAGTGTTATGTATACATAATGGACGCATAAATTTTAACATCTTGTTATGAGCGTTGGCAAGCAAGTGAGTTAGAGGCTTTAAATTATTTTAATGAGAGAGTTGATTTTAGTAGAAGGGGTTTTAGCCGCTTAAACATGAGATCTCGAGTTTAGATCTCACAATAAACATCTTAGAAAAAATTAATTTTAATTGCGTTTGAAAATGCTTGAATTTACACCATATAATAAGTTATTTGAATGAGGAATGATATTAAACAAAAAAAGAAATAAGAGAAAGGGGGTCCAGGTAAAATGAAGATATCCAAATGAAGGGAGAAGCATTTATTGTATATTCAAAGCCGGCGGGGTAGTAACGGACTTCCCTATTTGTCACGTCCAGATTTTCAAAACCAAATGCAAGGCCCACGAGAATTATTTCTCTTTTTTAAAAAAAAAATTAAAATTAAAAATCAACTCTTTATGTTTGTCACCATGCATATGCCTGAAGTAAAAAAGAAGTTAAAAGATGAGACTTCATTACTATTTTATGTTTTCATTTGTTATTAGAAGAAATCCAATTAGATAGGTTGAGATCTCTGTTGCAATTTATAAAATATATTTTCAGGGTAATTGCATGTTTCATAATATAAGATCGATGTTTTGGAGAAAACAATAGTCTTAATGAATGACTGAATTGATGTGCAGCTAAGAGTGACATACATGGGTGAGAAGACGGTGGTGGTGAGCCTGACGTGCAGCAAGAGGACAGACACAATGGTAAAGCTATGTGAAGCTTTTGAATCATTGAAGCTAAAGATTATCACAGCCAACATCACTTGCTTCTCTGGCACTCTCCTCAAGACCCTCTTCATTCAGGTCTTTCTCTTTTCCCTAGCTACTCACTCCTTTTCACTTTTCTCCCTCTTTGCACTTTCAACTCTCTCTAATGTTCTTCAAGAATCTTTGGCTTAAAGTCACAACTCATAACCCTTTTAAAAGAATGCGACATCAAATCCCAATTGGTCCAGGGAATCTTTCCTTATGAGGAAGAATTAGACATACCTGTCCAGGAGAGATAACAGTAGTGTTGAAACCCGTTAGTATACTAGATATTAGATACTACCTCTAGTCATAAACATAGGATCTAGTTTGTAGTATAAAACTAGGTCTTACATTTAGGATTGGAATAGTATTTTGTAAAAAATGTTCCTCTAGTCCTTAATATAGAGTATATTTTACTAATTTGAGTTAGGTTAGATATAATTATAATGAATATGACATGCTTTTCTGAAAATACCTTTATTATTATGATGGTCTTTGCCTTCAACTATTGTTGCAAAAGAAGAATCTAGAGCGTAGTTTGATTAGAACATGACAGAGATAACTCTTTTATATTAAAAACTAAGATTAGCTCTCTAATTAAATTCTATATTAAGAACTGCAAGAGTACTAGATAGGGAAGGGTGTGGAATGAGGACTTTAGAAAAAGGTTGGTGGATATTTGCTTCTTTTTTATGAGAGATCCGTAATCTGTGAGTGTCCCAATTCAGCAAAAAGAGGCAATGACCCCTCCACCAGATTTTTGCTTCACAAGGATGCTATGTCCGTCCTATTCACACTATATCTTGTTCCTTTCTCTTCACAATCTTATGTTTGAATCTTCTATATCATGAAAGTAAAAGGTTTTCATGTTTTACTATTACCTGTGGGTCTCTCTATCTTCTTTTCCTTTAATTTGTCTTTTTTTAAACCCACTACATCACTCCTTAATTAATTGTTCCCTTCTGTCATTACCCACCACTAATATAGAATATTATATTCCAAACCATACGCTTAATCATTACTTAACCCCACTATTATATTACTAATTACTCTCTCTCTCTCTCTCTCGATCACTAGTTTTGTCCTCATATTTTGGAATTAGACAACAATAGTGCCTCCCCATCTTATCTTCATTTCTTTATCTTAATTTAATATTACTCCATTTCTAGATTCGGTGGTGACTCATCCTCACTTTAACTTTATTTTGTGGGGAAAATAACCACTTTTTAAATATTCTTTACAATTTATCTTGGTAATGGTAATTCTTCCATTAATATAATATATTTATAATTATATTTTAAAAAAAAAAAAATAGGAAGATTTGAATCTTTAGCCTCTACCCACATCTCGCCCCACTTTTATCACCTGAGCTAGCTTTAGATTATTGTTAATACAATGTTTAGTCTTTATATTTTATGTTCATTTTAGTTGTGGTTTAAACTTTAGTTCTGGGTAAAATGATCTAGAATTTTAGTAAAATATAGAGACTAATGTTTTAGACAAGAAGAAACTTTAGGGATCAGAACCTATATATACTTTGAAACTATAGAACCAAAACCTATAAGAATTGAACTTTTGTTTCAACCCATTATGATTATATACAACTAAGTAAATTCCTCTCAATTTCACAAATTAAAAACTTAATATCTGAATGGGAGATGAAACTGAGGGATTTACGAACTTCAAATAATCAAGTTAAGAGTTTTCCTTTCTTTGTAGCTATAAATTGATTTGACCTAAGGTTCAAACTCATCATGTGAGCATTAAGAAAACATTACGTAATTAATAAACATATTTCCCACACGAGGGAAATCTATAAACTTTCTAGGAAAATTCCAACACCACCCATTTCGTTCAATTAAATATATTTGGTTTGAATTCCAAAACGTGATTCTCATTCTGGAGAATGCAAAGGCTTCTGAGTTCTCATTTAATGCTCTAAATCTTTTTCTTCTTTATTCTTCATCTGAGTCTTCAAGTCTTAACGAGGCTTCCCCACCACGCGGGATGTCGTTTACATCCTCGTTCATGTTGTGTCATGTACTCACGTTCCCCCAAATCCTATGAAGCTTCCACTACAAATCCCCACTCTCTCTTCAAAAGAATTCTCTTTCTTGTTGTCGTTTTCACGTGAAAAAACGCCTTGTCGCTTAGCTGGGGGCCGAATTCTACGTGCACCGATAATAATAACATTGACACTGACCCTTATTTCCTTCCTTTTTTTTTTTGGGGGGAAAATCACACCTAGATATCGAGTAAAAGAAAATACGATAAAATGATTCAATGAAATATCAAGATTGCGGTGAAGTCTCATGATATTTTTTTCCAATATTTTCTATTTTTGAAAAGACACAAATGCCTCATGAAGACTCTTGGATTATTAACACACGTATACGAACTTTAACAAGACACTTGGAGACATTTGTGTCTTTTCACATATGAAAAATATTGTAACAAAGTCCCCAGGACCTCACGGTAATTTTGAGGTTTCAATAGCCCATTTTGTTGTAAAATCCGTTATTCGGGACTTAGGTGCAAATTTCCCTTTTTTTTGCCAGCTTATTTCGTTCATTTTGACTTTAGTTCTTCATCGAGTAATGAACTAAATTTACCTTTAGTTCAGCTTCTTGGTCTCCCAACTAATAGTATTCTTTTAGATTTTTAAATATTTATTATATTTTATAATCATTAGTTAATAATTTATTCTTAAGTAAAAAGATACACTATTATTTTCCATCTTTCCATTATTTTTTCTTTTCTTAATAAAATTACTATTTTCAGAATTTCCTTGTAACATTGTGACCAAGAAAGCATATGATGACTTTCTTAATCATTAATTGAGTATATTCTAGGGGTTAATATTTTTTTGCTCAGAAAATAGGGGTTAATATTAAATCAAAATAAGATGAGATGATTTAGGCATTTGATTAATATTATGTTTTTTTGCTGTCATGAAGTTATTGAACATTACAGATTTTGGTGTTTACTTGAGTAACTATTTGCTTAGGGTCACAATTTCAGTAATTTTTATTCTTAGTTTAGTTTTACTGCTAAGATATAGACGTTTAGTAGTCTTTTAACCTTTAGCTTAAATTTATCTATGTATGGATAACTCTCATAACATGTTTCCCCATGCTAGTGAAACGCTACCACTAAATTGTATGGGGTAACAAATTTAAAATTTCAAGAAATTTATTATAAATTTTAAATGATCAAATTAAAAATGATCTATATAAGTTAGGAGGTTCTACAACTACAATTTATCCAAATAAATAATTTAAATTAAAGCTTCCATCAACAAAATTATATAAAATGATATCTAATTAAGTAAAACATTTAAAAACATTTCCCAATTAATTAATTAATTAATCGACATGGATAGAAGTCTCTACAAATAGAATATGATTTAATCATTTAAGCTGTTTGGAGCTTAAAATTCCTATTTCCAAATGTTTGCTTGTAAACTACATTATGTACTACATTTTCAACCATTTCACATATGCACATTAAATCTCTATAGCTTTCATTGAGATTTGTATCTGCATAGAAAAATTATGCTAAGAACATTTTTTAAATTTATGAGATGCTAAAAAGTCAAAGCCGTATGTGATTATTAATTAACTATGAATTAATATTTAATTTTTCCAGCACTATAAAAGTCACATCAATTACAAAATAAAACTGGTTTCAAACGTGCCAGATACTGAAGTGTCATAATCATATATAGCTGGTTTAGCAAGAAATTTGAATCCAATGCTAGCTGGTTAGCTCTAGTTGATATACTAATAATTAATGCAGATCTAGAAGAAACCTAAGTGATGCTTATTTATATTTATTTGAAGAGTAAATTATACTTGCACATAGATATCATATATCCCTTCAATTTTACTAAAATTCTCATGTATTTCACAGTCAGTCGATAAATATATGAAAAAAAAAATTGTTTCCATGCGTTGTGCTGTTTTCAGGCGGATGAAGAAGAGAAGGATGTTGTACAGATAAAGATCCAAGCAGCCATTGCAGCTCTCAATGATCCTGAAAGCCCAATGAGCATGTAATCACAACAAAAACACCAAGAGTCTTTTAATTAGGGAGTTCGCTTCAGTTCATCATGACCAGTCTGTGTTTTCTTCATCTCCTTCTTCTTCTTCTTATCTTTTCAAGAGTCTCTTCAGGTCACTTAGTTTTAGTCTTAATGTTCTTTCCCATGTCTAAAAGCCATAATGTAATCGTTGTAAGCGCTTTGTGCTTTGATGCAATAATAATATTTATAATAATACAGCTGCATTTTATCATACATATTACATATACTCGTATGCATGGATACCTCCATACAATACTCAACACGATAATTTTACAAACAAGAAAGTTTTATATGAATACTTGATAGAGAGAATCAGTAAACTAAAGGGAATGAGAGAACAACCCCAACAAATTGTCTTGGGTTCGGGTTCTATATATACACCCCAATTCTCTGGCATGGCATAGAGTTTGAATTCACAACACTATCAGCTACTCACTATACCTTATAATCTAAACTAGCTAATCTAAAATGAGTAATTGCACATTCCTAAAATATCATCAACCTAATCCTATAAATTCATGGCATCTCCCTTCATTATTCTTCACTCCAACTATTTGAGCTTTCTGGTTATTTCTCCTCTGTCTTCCTTTCTTGTGTGGTACATCTATCGTGTCACTCCAGTTTAAACTCTAATAGCCTAAAGTTTAAAGCTTGTGTGTAAGTTTCAACGATACGATAGATTTGGACCTGATACATGCAGTTCGCTTACCAAGCACCTTCAAGCTATTGTGTCAATGACGGTTTTTCTAATTTGTACAAATAAGTTTTGAAATTATCTCAAAGAGTTGCATAAATCAATAATAGAGATGTAAGAATAGTTCTGTACTCATGCAGTCATGCTTATGATATCTTTTGGATCATGGCAAGCAACTAGATAGCCGTTGGAAATAAGTAGTCATCATCGTGTGCACAGCATCAAGGAAGCGATTCCTCATATCTCCAATTGAAGATAAGTAGCAGTTCATTTAATTTTATTAGTTACTCCCTCCATTATTAAACATAAGTAACAAGTGAAGTTGTCACACATATTAAGAAATAAATTAGTATTAAACCCCAATAAAAGATATGGAGTTAGGCTAATATTGATTAAGTTAAGAATAACTGAGATTAAGTAATCAACTAATATTGATTAAAGGCAATACCTATGTAACAAAGGTATATTTTTCTTCTTCTAAATATACCCTTATTTAAAGAGAGTGGCTGAGATAATGAGTAAAAAAAAAAAATAGAAGTAATTAGTGCAAATACATATAATCAATTATGGGTAAAAGTGAAAAAATGCATTAAAATTTTAGATATCCTAAAAGTGTGCCTCAAAAAGTCTAAAATTCAAAAAATTGTATTAACTTGTAAAAAAGGATATGGAAGGAGTAGTTATTAGTCCTAGTTTAAAAAAGTCTAATTACCAACGGAGGTTGGCAAAAGTGAAATGGCGGCATGTCGTGTTTAAAGCAAGGTCTTAAGTTCGAGCCTCGTGAATGCAGAAAAGCCCCGTTAGGAGACTCACCCACCATAGCCAGTTACGCGACTCGGGCGGATTCAAATTAGTCAAGACGAAGCTCTGAATACCGGATGGACAAAAAAAAAAGTCTAATTGGTTATTTATAAGGGGCATTTTTGTAAGAATGACATTAAATATTTATGAGAGTTTGTGATATTTATTATCTTTCATATGGAAAGATTTTCCTAATTTGTTGTTTATATTTGATAACGGAGAAAGCAGTTTGCTCAGCAAAAGTGCTAAACTCGGTTTCTTCTTGTAATTTTTTTTTTTTAAAAAAAATTGATAAAGGGTTTTTCTTTTCAAAATTTAGGGCGCAAAGAATTTTCACCTCTTATAACAAATGTTCTTTCTAAAATTAGAATTTGTGTTCTTATCATTACAAGGTAAAACTGTTAACTACCTCAACCACCAACTTATTGGTACAAACTGCATCTCTCCCAAATAAGCTTGCTTGCTTTTGCTAGTAAAATCAACTCCAAGATTCCAAGTCTAGTAATTCTTTTATTGAATAAAAATCAACTCCAAGATTCCAAGTTTCTTTTATGAAATGAAAATTGTTCTACTTAATTTAATTGCAATTATCATCGGGTCTATTTGTAGAAAGTTAGAAATAAATGGTAGTATCTTCAGTTCTAAATATAGGATATAATTTGTAGTGTAATTTGCACTATAAACTATGTCATATATTTAGGACCAAAGGAGAGCAATAGTTAAAAATTTAGCTATCATGGAGTATTGTTATTATTTTAGATGGGTCCGAAGATAATATAATTGATCCTAAATATAAGACAAAATTAAATTTTTTAGAGAGATTAATGAAACTAATTAAATTGCTTTAGAGTATTTTTAATTTTAATTTTTTCTCAAAACTAATTAGTTTGACTAATAAACTAATATATAATATAATAATACACAACGTATGATATAATTAAGAACTTATTTAAACTTTCTAAATCTCTCTAAAAAAATTAACTCCGCCTTATAGTTAGGACCAGAGGAAGTATAATCTTTCTATAATGGCAATTGTACCTTGCTCCTTAACATCAATATGACTAATAAACTAATATATAATCTTTCTATGATTAAAATGAAATCCAAACAAGGATAAAATGAGGAAATGAGTTTGAGTATTAAGAAAATTTCCTTTTGTCCATTAACAATAAAAAAAGAGAGAAAGAAACGATGATAACGATAACGTAACAATTATTTTATATATTTTTTGAATTTTGTAAAGATCTTCTCTTTCGCCAACTAATTAAAAGGCCCACAAGAGAATCACTTTCCTCCATATTTGACCTTTTTTTCCCCTGAATTTTTAATCATGCCTTAAAAATGCCCTCACAAGTTGAATTACCTTGATTTTAGGATCACGTGCTCTATGTATTTCGATCCAATTCAATCATTTGGTTCCACGAATTACCTTTGGATTAGTATCAAATAGAAAATGACATAAACAGGTCTAAAGGTAACATCCAATCAATTCACAGAGCCGGAAAATCGGGTTGAACCTGTCGAGCCAACCGTTTAAGTCCTGACCCTTTAAGGGATAGGCTTATAAATTGGAACTTTTAAATGAAGTTGGCTACTTACAGGCTGAGAACTTAAAAGAGCCGGTTCTACAAGGCCAAGGGCAAGGGCAGCCCGTTAGGCCCTTTATTTTTTATTTTTTGTTAACTTAACTTGAACGTTTAATTTACTAATTTAATGTATTTTGTATTTATTATAGAGTTATTTATTCGCTTAATTACAAATACATAATAACAATGCTTTGATTTTATGACTTTGTTTATTATTTGTTGAGATAAAGATTATGGATGTATTCATAATGTTGAGAAGATATTCTTGGCTCCCATCCACTTCCCATCATCTTCAATCTAAAGCGTTGGATTGAAATCGAACGGTCATATTTAATCTTTTATAAAATATTATTTTTATATTAAAAAATATTAAATTATTAAAAAATATATAATAATAATACTTTTATATAATATTATATTTGAACGGTTAAGATTTCAATCCAACGGCTGAGATGAGGAAAATGATGGGAAGTGGATGGGAAGGGAAGAGGACCGTAGCCAACCCCATATTTTACCCATGAAGCAGAGCCTATTACTCGAAGTAAAGTACAATCAAATGTGTTTAAAAATAATAATAGTGGTGAAAATGATAAAAATGATAGTCATCGTACTTATATTGCTTAGTGGTAAGCCTGTTATACTTTGTGCGAGTTACTTATGGACAATCGTTTACTCTTGATTATGAATTAGTGATTGTGTTTGTTTATTGCATTAAGTATGTTGTGTAGACATTAATGTTGACATTTATTTGATAAATTAAAATTTTAATAATTGTATTTTACTAATTACATTTATTTGAAAAACAACGCAGGAAAAGTAATTTTAATTCATTAAAATGTCTTCCGGCCAAGTAGGGCCGGTCCTAGCCCGCATACTCTCAGGTTTGGCCTTAAAAAACAAACATTTTTCTTACCCCGAGCCTAAAGGGCCAGTCCTTTTAGGCCCTAGCCTTTCAAGAGTCGGCCCTGATTCCCATCTCTGATTCATATGCCCTCAATTAAATGTAGCATTGATAAGAACTCCATTTGGTCCTAAATATAAGACAAAGTTGACCTTTTTGAAGAGATTAAGAAAACTAATTCAATTATTTTAGAGTATTTTTTTTTTCCTCCAAACTAATAAGTTTAATTTGATATAATAAATATATATATATATATAAAAGGATACACAACATATGATATGATTAAGTAACATATTTAGTTTCCTTAATTTTTTCAAAAAAATCAATTATGTCTTATATTTAGGATCGGAGGGAGTAAATCATAAAATAATTTTAATTCTCTATAAGGGTATTTTAAAAAAAGAACTCATTAAGCATAATTAGAACTCCAAATTGAGACTTATATTAAGGGATAAAAGAAATATGAAATTCAAGACACATAAATAAAGACGGAGGGGGTATTGTACAATGTTCAAGAGTAGAATCAAAGAGTCTATATTATGTCCTAAGCATATATTTCCATCTTGTTAATTTTGATACAACCAAGCAAGAATGATATTGCTACTTATAAAAAAAGGGAATAATATTAATTTTCTGTTAACTATAAAATACTTCCTCTGATACTTAATATAAAACATATTTAAGGAGTTGATCTTAATCTTAAAAATAAGACATAAGTTTTCATATTTATCATTTTTTTCTTTTTTTAATTTACCCATATTGATGCTCCCTTAACAATATCAAGAAGGAGAAGAAATGAAAGAATTAAAGAAAATTACTAGCGTACTTTAGAAAATACATGTTATATAAATTAACTTAACTAACTTTCTTAACCTAATCAAATTAGCTAAATATATCTTATATTAAGGACTAGATGATGTATCATATTTATAAGAAATTATGAAATCGACACTGTTCTCAAGAGAGCGTAAATAATTTCAGAAAGATCAGGATGGAAGAAAAAGACGGATATCATTTCACAAATTGATAATCATGTTTATGTTTCATCCACTACAAAATCAAGCACCCGAATTTCACAGAATTTACCAAAAGATGAACCTACCAGAGTCTATATCAATGAAGCTCTTCCATCACTAGAAAGAATGCTTGATCAGAAAGTAGAGCCATTGTACCCGAAAAATGATCTCTGCATCAGAAAAATATAATAAGACCTTATGATTGCAAAAATTAATTTTGGAACAAGCTAATTGTAACTTTGATATGATTTGAGAAGACTACTTATGACATGTTTAAGGTTGTTTCCTTGCAATCTCAAAAGGAGACAAACAGTGAAAAAAACTTAATCATCAATTTATAGAGATTTCCAAATCAATAAATAGTAGACATGGGCACATAGCTGATGGAAGGAAAACTGTCAGAACTGGTATTACTGATATTATTTTCCTTAGTTGGAACCTTAATGGTATTTTCGCTTAAAAGAGAATTAAATAATTGATAATATATGAAATCACTTTATATCAAATAAGAATATATAAACAAGCTAAAAAGTGGTGAGAGCTAGTCACAAATATTGTTCAGATTAGATTATTCATGAAAAACCATAAAGCTATGTTTGGATGGATAATAATGGAGAGGAAGTGAAGGGGAAGTTTCATTGAAAACTTTGGAGCGTTACTATTAAGAAGAGGAGGATAAAGGAGGATTTTTCAGTTAATCCCCCAAAATCATCCCTCTCCTATCCCCAATTTGGCAGATTTCGGGGCCAGAAAAAGGAACCCAAACATGCCTTCAAGAGCAATTTCATGTTGCACCATTCTTTCTATGGCAAGCAAATACTGAAAAAGCTATATCATAGGACGGGACAAAAGAATTACCTGAGAATCATAAAACTTGATGTAGAAACGAGAGCTATCAATTGACAGCTTAGTTTCAAGAATTTCTGCAATTGTTGAACTCAGATTTCCATTGACACTTTGACCAAGTCCCCCTATCGAGATCAGTTCTCCATATGCAGCTGGCTCTTCAGTGCCTCCAAATGCAATAGGTACTTGCCCATTCAACAAGATCATCACATACTGGAAAAGGTAAAGAAAAGACACAATCATGTCAAACTATGCACAGCAATGTTGTTTGCGATGACTATAACTAGGATCTGAATGATGAAGAGTACACAAATTCTGTTTATTAATCACACCAGTTATGATTTACACGGGTTTAGCTGAGTTATGATCTACATATAAGTGAGAATGCTCAAAGTAGACTACTTATGCTTATGAAGACACCAAGGGCGCCAGACTAATGTCAAGAGTATTACAGAGTAAAACAACAGAAGATGTCAAGTGACTCCGCCAAGAACACAAGAAACTGATTTTTTTCAGTTAAATGGGTTTACGAGAGTCAACCGGTTTATTTGGATGAAAATTTAAAAAATAAAGAAAGAAAGAAACGCAGAAATGTAACGTTCATCCCTAATATTTTGTAAAAGTACTTTCCGTCCATAACTTTTCTGAAATAGCGGATTCAACTTGAATTAATTACAGCACAGAGTTATAGTCTTTAGACAATTCATCCAGCTCTACCATTTTCGCCTAATCAGTGCTTCTCTTTCTCACTCTGTTCACGTAACAGCCTTACAAAATTTCATCAAAACACCGCCCAATTTTCAATTTCTAGCAGCATGTTTCTGCCAATAGATTAATACTCAAACTACTTTACACTCATCCTTCAACTAGTTGGAGCATTATATCAAACACCTTAAGGGCGCGATTTTGAGCTCATACTGCTACTATTCAATCCGTCGCTTCGAACTAATTTTTCAGAGAAAACTAAGAAGAGGAGTGAAGAAGACTTACAGATTCAGGTTTGCCAATAATTTTAGCAACAGCTTTGGTGGCGTCCCTGAGAATATCGGAAGCGATTACGGCATCCACAGGCACGTTCGTAAATAAGTTCAAAGTCGGCATCTTCTTCTTCTTAAAGTGAACGAGTGGCCCAAACTAAAAGTGACAACACTCTGAGGATAAATAACGAACTGTCTTCTCTTTTCTTGTGATCAGTTGGATAACCGACTGTACATTTCCTTTGCGGGCTTCGCAGCGTTTGGATTTCTTTGAATTTATTTATTTTTGAACTATTCTGGCTCCTTCATCTACACCAAGGTATATAATAAATAAATAATAATCAATTCATATTGTTCGAAGACAGTACGATTTTTTTGGGACCTGAAAGCGAGTACGAATTTCAATCTGGTTGAAAGATGCGTACGGTTCATCTCCGTAGTGTATAAGGAAGGTTATTAAAACTGGACTAGTTATTGGGTCAAGGAGTTATACCAAAGTCAAACCAAAGAAACTTGAAAGCCAAACCGGTCAAAAAATAAAGATTTTAATATTATAAATATAAAATTATAAAGAAAATAAAAAAGTTATTTTTAAAAAATATCCCGGTTTAATTACACTGATATAAAGTATCAGAGTTAGCTCATCCCAAGGGAGGTCTTTTATGGCTAATAAGAAGATAATCTTTAAAAAATTAATTATAATTTTTGGCAATACCAAGCGTAGGCCCATCAAAAAATTAATTGACGGATGGCTTCTTTTCATTGAGCCAATCCCATTTCTTTAAACTTGAAAAATAAATCATCCTTAAATTGTTTAGGAATTTTGTAAAAATAAAATAAAATGATGGTTTAGAATTTTATGAAAATCAATTTATTTTGCGCCTTAAATATATTTATAAAGAAATAAATTGTTAAATTTCAACATTATATGACATCTCCACATTTTTATGGGCATACACCCGCACTCTCATGGACCCCAAAATAACAAAAACAAGGAAGAATCTCTACCCAACTATAAATATAGATAGTAATAATCAAGGCATCGTATTTATGTGGAATAGCAAACCTAAAGATCATAATCATAAAAATATAATTTGATATTCTAAAAATCAATTACAAAATTATGCACAATACATGACACAATGGAAAAAAAGAAAAAGAAAGGCTTTTGTTATCTCAGTTACATTGTTTTGAGTCATAGTACATTAGTTTTCCTCAAATTCTTGATTAGGAAGATCCTAAGCAAAAGCCCAAATAGAGAGCACCCGTGAGCTTAGGGAGACGATGATAGTTCAGAGTCTAAAAGTACCGTAGCCTCCTAAACCAGAAGAGCCATAACCTGTGTAGGGCTGTGAGGTCACTGAGGAAGATGAGTAGGTTGTATTGCCTCCCAATTGAGCATATGAAGACCTCAGACCGCCACCTGCATCTAACCTACCGTAACTGCTAGAGGCTGGTTCTTTGTGATTGCTTATCACTTCCTGTAAACCACACAGGAATTTCTATCAGCAAATGCAGACTGTTTATTACATAATACCAAACCCCTTATTCATGGAATATTTATGTTGGTGTAAATAGAAAGTTTAGGAGGGCAATAGAAAAAATGTGATGATTGTGTTTGCTGGACAAGAGTATACATGTCCGCTTGCCATACAAGAAATAGTTGACCTTGCTAATGAACTCAGTCAACTGAAAATAAGGTATACAGTTCACGCCTTTAGTTCAAACCTTTCTGGCATACGATCACATGTTCCCATGATCGAAATTATCTTCGAAAAATAATTTTTACCCCGGGGGTTTGACCTATTCAGGTCCTGCTGTATATATATAGTGAAACTGGGACTAAGAAATTAATCTTATGCTCATCATTACAGAATCGTGTGTGTGTGTGTGTGCATATATGGCACTGCTATTTCAGGCGGAAAAGGCCCTGTCAATTATCTTACCTGAATCAACTGTTGGGCCAATTGGACTTGTGTTGTGGTGCCTTTAATTTCCACAATAATTTCATCAGGCACCCTACTCTCTTGCACAGTCAGTATGGCTCCACTAGTACGACGAATGTAAGCAATATTAGTCCCTTGAATCCCAATGATGTCCTCCGCATAGGATAGTGGTATTTGCATTGTTTGTATCACCTGATAATTCAAAGGAATAAAAAAGGTGAGCTAGAGTTACCATGATCTGTCATAAATGAAACATATGAAAGAATTAAGTCATAGGCGAATGAGTACATGTAAACTAAGTCACAGTTTCATCTTTGAATCATAAGATTTAAGCCACATGAAATAACATGTTTCTGAAAAATAAGAATGCTACATAAAAACCCAGTAAATAATCTGAAATATGCTATATATAAGCATAAGCAATCAAGGATATTGGTATTGTTTTGAAGGAAGCTTTTAACTAAAATGGTACACAGATAAAAAACATTTGAGTAGTTCAATTACTAACATTGGTGACAATGGGAGCCCCGCCACGACTAAATGTTGAAGAACGAACGCCAGGAAGTGAAGAATCTTGCCCATACAGTGACATTGCAGAGGATGGGCGTTGTGAATCCAAATGAGTTTCACGCTCGACAAAGAGAGAATCCCTTTTTGTTGAAAGAGGTCCATCAGCACTAATGCTACCTTGTGAAGCACTATGCAGAGATGTCTTGTCCGCCCAGGATTCTGGTTGGCGGTCTTGTGAGGTCGTTGTATTGTACTTAAAAAAGAACAAAAAGTCACATATATCAATGCAATGAAAATATTAAGAGAATTACAAACATGTCAATGTCTTGTCCGTCATATCACAAAAAGCCCAAATAACAGTTCAAAAAACAATAGAGATTCGGCAGCAAAAGCTTACAGTTTTTTTCTCAAAAAGGGGAAGAACACTATGATCAACCAAGAACTTTCGCAGGTGGCCAACTACTGCTTCCAGAGCCTTAAGAACCTTCAAGGCTTCTCCCTGCAACTCTACAATCCTCTCATCCGCAGCAGCATAAAATGGAACCTCATCTATCAGGAAAATGATTTGGCAAGCAGACGTATCATATTCAAGATCTACATACTAACTGCAATAGCATCATGCTTGGATGAAGGGAATAAGGTATTCACACACATAGTACCGCTGTATCCAGCTTTATAAAGAAAACAATACATATAAAAAACCTCCACCTACTAAGGAATTTGACCAAGAAACTTTCATTAAATATATTGGAAGGAACCTTGTCAAAGTCCGCTAAATTACCATGAGAGGCTGAAAGTAAAGACAACGGTGGTTCCACTGGAAAACTTGTAGCATCAAGAAAAAGTGACTTGTATACACATTCGAAATATACAGATTCAAAACTAATTATATAAACATATGGAGATTTATCAGCATAATAAAATGGCAGCCATCAAAAAAAAAATGCTCTTTGATGATAAGAATTAAAAGTAACAGTTCATATTTAAATAGCAAGATTTAAAAAACAGAAAAGGCTTAATGCATTAGAAAACTAATGAACCAGAAAAGGCTGGATATTATTTTTCCCTACAATTGTAAGGATTGCAAACCAATGGTTGGTTAGCAGGCAGAAATTGTAGAGGGTAAACAATGGAATGTTGCTAAACAAAAATTCATTAACAGCCTAAAATTTAGTCCCCAGATGGGTTGGGTTGAAAGAATTACTAGTTACTAGTGCTGCTTAAAATCAGTAACAACCCGAAACCCAAGATGTTAAACCCTAAACTAATAGGTAAACTACATCCTGCCCAGGTAAAAACAAACTAGGGAAAGATTTTCCATAGAACCAAATAGGAATCCAAGCAGTGTGGAGAACACTCCCTCAAAAGTTTGTTGATGGAGCGGCATAATTATATCTTGCTAAGTACTTAATTAAGCAGCCCATGCCCCATAGTACTTGATGTAGTACTCAGGTATCGCATATTCTCTATTAATAAGTGGCAGCTAGGAAACAGGCTTAGTGATTTCGCAATTTACTCAAGGGGGGGAAACTATATCTACCTCATCAACAATCTCCACTAGAAAACCAGTCAAAGCACATGAAAGCATCAAAAGATACACTGCAGCAGGCTTCACATAAGATTAGTCAACATGAAGAAGAACGTACAAGATCAATAATTGCTAGAAACATCCTCAATGCATGATTAAATAACAGTAACATTAAGCATACCTCCAGACAATACACGAGCAGAAGCACCAGTACTCTCCTGTATAGATTTAATTAATGAGCCTTGCTTTCCAATCAAATTGATAGCCTGTGTTGATGCCACCAACAGACGAACAGAAACATATGCAACACCAGCAGGTCCTGATTTACCATCACCTTCAGACAATCCATAGACACGCTTAAATACCCTTATTGCAGCATCCATTGCAGGGGAAAGAGATGCTTCTGGCTCTTCCTTCCCTGATATGAGCACCTAAATGAATGCAGAATCATTTAACAACATTCATGATTGGAAAGAAACAGACAGACAACTAAAAAGTAATCGTCTGAGCAGAGTGTTCAATACGTTTACTCATGTATGGATATGAACAATTAGAAAGACACATAATAAAACTTTAGAATTAACCTCCCCCCACTTTGGTAATTTACTACTGCCATGAAAGCAACAGATATAAGAAAGTGAAATTAGCATCTTTATGCATCTAACACTAACTCTTCAGGGAAGTCACAAATAATTTTGATCAAATTAAAACCATTAACAGCATGGAGGGCATGTTTTATCAAAGTATTAAAGTAATCTCACAAGGAAACTACGTCATAAATGCTATCCATATAATTCCTAACCTTAAAAACTATAAGAACAAATTAAAGTTTAGCAGTAAAAATGCATTATAGCAGCTGCAAAGTTTTAATTAAATTGAAGGCGAACAACGGAAACAAGAATCAATTCAAATAACAGTACCAGTTGCAAAATACTCGATAAGGAGAGTATATCAATTGAACCAAATGGCGAGCGAGCACAATGAACAGCATCATAACCCTCCAGAGGTAAAAAGAGAATAGACCTAACGCAAAATTGTTCTTTGTTACTTGATAAGTGACTTAAAGTCTAAAGCCCAATTGAATCCACATTATTCAGCTTCGCTTCCTCGATAATATATTGTAACCAAGATATCAAAGGTACAAACCCTAGCAAAAGCTACTCAAATAATCACACAAGGGAACAAGACATTGAAGTACAAATCTTGATTTGCATAATTTTCCAAGCATTCTTTTTTGGACAGGAGAGTAGAACGTCGAGATGATCAAGAAAAGGAGAATCCCAAAAGTAAACCCTAGAAAGACAGCTGTAAGTACACTCACAATACGATCCGGAGTGCCCACTGCACCATCAAGAACGCGAATGCGCGCTCGAGTCTCCTCGCACATCTTTTTAATGAGCTCACCCTTCCGGCCGATAATACTACCTACTTTCAGGACCGGCACAATGAGCCGGAACACACAATCCCCGGGCCAACCCGGCCATCTCTTCTCAGGTGGAGTGGTAGGGACAGCGTTCGTGGGGGTAGCAGCTGTCTGATCGGCGGAAGCTTCGTCTGCCTTAGGAATCTCGGACTCGGGCTCTTCACTGGTTGGGTTGACCGGGGGCGGCGTTCGCATCAGCAGCAGCCTTGGTGGTGGTGGCGGCGGTGGCTTGTTCGGCGGCGGAGGCACTGTCTGATGCGACAACAGGTGGTTGGGATTCCGACGCCGTGGCGGCGCCGTTCTCGGTGACTTCGGCGGTGGTCATAACCGAGGTCGGAGATAGATATGGGTCAAGCTAAGGTCTTGAGCGTGAGCAAGAAAGAGGGTTTATTGATGGTTGAGGTTTGGTTCAGCGAAGTGTGAATCTTTGGTGAACGAATGAGGCATACCAATGTCATAGTGCACGTGCCCAAGCCCATGACGTGATATCACCATTTGAACATTAATCTTAATTAAAAATTAGGAAAATTCAGAAAATTCTTGCAAAATTTAAGGGGAAATAGGAGAAAAGTCTATATTTGAGAGTATTTTCCAAGGAGAAATACTTACATGCTCTAATACTCTGTCACTTCATTTCATTTGCACTCTAATTAATTAAAATGTAAAAATTCATTTTATTTTAATCTTGTAGGGTTAAGGTGCAGATTTGCCAACCAACTATTACCTGAGGAGCGTCTGGCACAAATAACAATTAAGGGGACCAAAATTGCCAATCAACAATTAAAAAGTGAAAAAAAAAACACCAAATAACTATTAGAAAACAACTATCACAATTAAGTTAAAATATGAGGCACTGGCGTAGAACGGTGGCGGAGACGTTGGAAAAAAGAGTGGTTAAGCCTCATTATTAGATAAGGCAAACACCAATAGAGATGAGACCATAGGAGAAAGCGTTATGGTACCTAATGGCGGTTCTGCTGTTCTTCTTTGTGGCATCGGAGGATGGAACAACAGTGCAAGGTGTATGTCAATCGAAAGTGTGGACTACTGGATAAGTTCAAGAAGGTGAGTGGAACACCCAAAGAACAATGGAAGCTTTTGAAGACGCGACGGCTAATAAACGATGATATCAATGGAGGACGAAAACACCAAGACAGTGACGAGATAATAGTTCGTTGGCAAATATGCACCAAATTGTTTTGTTTTTCACTTTTTAATGGTTGATTGGCAATTTTGATCCACTCAATTGTTATTCGTGTCAGACGCTTCTCGGATAATAGTTTGTTGGCAAATCTGCACATTTATCCTAATCTTATATGGTAGATGAGTCATCTGAAAAAATTTAAATTTTATGATTTTTTTTTTTTAAATCTCATGGGAGAGAATATTGTGTCTTTTATTTTTCTAAATTATGAAATTTATGTTTTTTTAAATTATAAAATTTGAATTTCTTCATAAGACTCATCTACCACGTAGGATTAAAGTAATATAAGTTTTTGCATTTTAATTAGTAGAGTACAGATGAGGTGGCGCTCCTAGAATATGTAAGTATTTCTCCTTTCGAAGTACGAAATCCTATAAAATATCAGAACTTACTATATATATAAAGGGTTTAATATTTCTATTTTTGTTGTTAAACGCATGGCTCTTGCTTAGCTGTGTACTACCTATCTTACATGGTTTGGGAAGAGTGGCACCCATAAGGGCATGACATTTTAACTTTTGTAATGGGAGACTTTCTTAACACTTTTTTCTTAAAATTTTATTTTACATGAAATTATATAAAATTTGAAATCATTCTTGGTTCAGTCAATATGTGTGAGAGGTTTAAACAAATTTTAACTATCGTGTATATTATAAAAAAAAAAAATCAAAATTATTTTATTTGTATAATTAATTTCCATAAATTGGTAGCATGTGACTATTTATTAATTAATATAAAATTCATAGGAAGTCATTGTTATAAATAAATGGTTCGTTTCTTAAAGTTTTGTATAAAATACGAAACCCTTACCTAGTTTTTATGAAATGAGTAGAAGTAAACCTTTGACTTGAATAGGGTTAAATGCCTAATTTGCCCCGAAAGTTTTTTTAAGGCCAAAGACCTAGAATTTTTTGATACCAAATTTGCCCGGAAGTATTAAAAAGGTATCAAATTTACCCAAAAGTGACGGAAGTCCACGTAGATCGTTAAAATGTGAGGTGGCATGCCACCTCATCAATCAAAAGTATCATTTTTGTCTGGAAGTTTTCATTGAGGAGCAATTTTGCCGGAAGTTTTCATTGAGGAGCAATTTTGCCTTCTTTCTCCAAATATTAAATTTGACTATTAAATCGCAAAAGACACACATGTCATGCCTTGAAAAGGTCGAACTTGGAGTCAAAGAATGAGATCCTTGAGATGTTGAGCTCAAGACTTTAATTTGTAAAGTCGGCGGTCACGGGGACTAGAGCCGAGAATTAGGGCGGAGCCGGCCGACCAGGCCCGGGCCCAACAAGGCCGGCCCTAGGGCTTGGGGAGTAAAGAAAACATATGTTTTTCAAAGTTCTACCGATAGTACGGGGGCCGGGGCTGAATAATTATACTTATTTTACACCAAATATATTTATAATTTATTACTTATATAATATTGTAATACCAAAGTATGTGTTTATTTAATATGAAAACATCTCTTCTTTAAAAACTAATTATGTGTTTTAATACAGAATAATAATAAACATAAAAAAGGGTTCTAGTTTAAACTAAAAAAAATCTAAGTAATTACAAATAAGCACATTCATTAAGTGGAAGTCTAAGTAATTAATTATTATTTTTTTTAAAAAAAAAAAGCTAAGTTAAAAACGGGCTGCAGGCCAATTTCAAATTTTTGGCATATTTTTCAAGCCCGAGCCCCATAGGCCGGGGCTTAAACGGCCTACGACGGCTCGCCCGATTTCCCGCCTAACAGTGATCGAAAGGTCATTCACAAAACCAGAGAAAGCATCACTTATAATCTAAGCAAATGAAACACAAAACGAGAAATGAATTGTTCCAAAAATTGGTTCAAAAAACAAATCAATAGTGATAATATTTACGTTTGTATAGACGATCATTTGCTTAGATCATAAGTGATGCTTCTATGACCGATTCTTCACAAATTTTGGCCGTCTTGAGCTCAACATCTCAAGGATCTTCTTCTCTGACTCTAAGTTCGACCTTTTTAAGGCATGACATGTGTGATCTTTGACTGATTTAATAGTCAAATTTAATATTGGGAGAAAGAAGGGCAAAATTGCTACTTTTGTAAACTTCTGGGGCAAAATTGCTCCTTAATGAAAACTTTCAGGGCAAAAATGATACTTAACTCTTATTGGGTTGATGAGGTGGTATGCCACGTGTACACTCAGTTAAACTTAACGGTGAAAATTAACGGAGGGGCAAATTTGCTACCTTTTTCATACTTTCGGGGCAAATTTGGTACCTTTTTCATACTTTCGGGGCAAATTTGGTACCAAAAAAACTTCTGGGTGCTGAGCGCCCCCTTAGCAAAACTTCCGGGGCAAATTAGGCATTTAACCCACTTGAATATTGAGTGTTTCGTTTTATGCCAGAAAAATATTATTATTCAGTTCCACAGAAGGGGATTGCACACATTAATTCAAACAAAAGGCAAAAAAAAAAAAAAAGTATAGTAACAAAATGTATAAATTTGTCAATAATTGTTGGTCCAATTGGTAAAGGGTTAGCTCATAGCCATAAAGTTGTGAGTTTGAATCCCGTTGTCAATGTGATAGCTTTGTTAGTGGCAATCTGTAAATATCTTTCTCAATACTTTTTGAACCTGGATAATTGTGGGTGAGACTTGTTCTTTGATGAGTATAAACATAAGAGATGAAGAAGAAAGTAGTACACAATGTCTTCAAGACATTAACAACACATTCCTTTAGGCTTAATTCACTCCCACATACTCCTATCTAATAGGATGCAATTTGGAATAACGAGCGAATTTCCTACAGGATACAATGAAGATCCTTGAGTATAAATTGCACTCTCAACACTCAAACCAAGACAATAATGGCTTTTACAAAGTGATAATTTCACTTTATCTATGTGTGCACTTAAGGATAAAGGCAATGAGTTTGTTATCTTGTTGTTGTGTGATTTTCTGATGTTGTATGTATATCACAAATGAAGTGATGGTGCAAGGTATTTATAGACCATGAAGTAATATCTTGAAGTGGTGCCCCTTGAAACAACACATCTTCAATTAAAACTTATAACAATTTGTTATATTCATGAATTTCATATATTGGTTCATGAACAAACCCATAAAGAATTATACATTTATATTATGTATAGCTTCCTCATAAACAAAACACAATTTTTCATCAAGTGTGGCTAAGAAACATGGTCTTGGTAATTTTTAGTATTATATCTCTTTACATAACTCTTTATATAAATCTCTTAATTTAATCAACATAACTTTACAAAAAACACATCTCTTTATTTTAAATTATTCTAACAATAAGTACGCGGGATCCAACTCATGTAAACTTTAACGTAGCAAGATAATGTATAAATTTCGCATTATAATTTTTTAGTAGTACTTCATCATAAAATCATTAAAAAATGATCTTTTCAAATTCCTTTGCCATGAGACTCATTATCGCTTTAATCTTCCTAAAATTCCTACATTCTCATATGACATTGGTCTTTTGTGATAACTGTTTGTTTCCTTTCATATTCTTCGTCCCCTTCAAAAGCTGAAAATTGTGATCATTTATCTTAATGATTCTTATCATTGATCAATCTTGAAGTAAACCAAACTATTCTCAAGAAATGACATCTCTTATAAATAGGCAATTCATGACAAGGTAAGAAATCTTTATAGTATTGTTATCTATGCCTTTGATTGAATTACATGGGCAATAAGCTAAGTGGTTGATTAATTGTGATATCTCATTTGATAAGAGAACATTGTAACTTGGGTTTAATATATAAAAGTAATTTGTAGGGCACGTTTAATTAATATACTCCCTTTAGTCCTAAATATAAGATAAAGTTGACTTTTTTTGGAAACATTAAGGAAATTAAATAAATTATGTAATCATATTATATGTTGTATATCCTTATATTATATGTCAATTTATAAATTAGGCAAAATAATTTGGAAGAAAAATGAAAAAATATAAATATTTTAAAGTAATTTAATTAGCTTCCTTAGTTTCTCCAAAAAAATCAACTAGATCTTATATTTAGGATTGGAATGAGTAATTAATTTGGGGGGTTTCTTGCTACATCCACCTCGGATGCATAATTTGCTATGGAAGGATGTTC
The DNA here is from genome assembly GCA_019022615.1 of Acacia melanoxylon. Taxonomy (NCBI): domain Eukaryota; kingdom Viridiplantae; phylum Streptophyta; class Magnoliopsida; order Fabales; family Fabaceae; genus Acacia; species Acacia melanoxylon. The sequence goes on from JAFJYJ010000013.1 coordinate 10,309,341, forward strand.
AAGAAGTTCTTATCAGTATTGTTTCTAGTTACCTTTTAGTGTTTTGTTTTGTAACTTAGGATTATTTTGCTTTTAATTTTGTTCTCTTTGGCTTTTGTTTCTTATCATGGACATGGTTGTGCGGGCCTTGATTTTCTTATAATGAATTTCCTTGTTGGCAAAAAAATGGACATGGTTGTGCGGGCCTTGATTTTCTTATAATGAATTTCCTTGTTGGCAAAAAAAAATAATAATAAAAAATTTAACAATTAATTTGAACATAAAGGTAATCACTTCATTTGAGTAAGAATGTGGCTAGAGAAGATAATACATATTCGATGTTGAAGCCTCCACCAAAAGAAGAGGATCAATTTTTTTTTTTTTTGGATAATAAAATTTTAGGAAAGGGGGGCCACCTACGATCTAAAGGCGGCAGGCTTGAACTCGTCCGCATGGTATATTGGTTTAAAGAGTACACATGTCTCCACTTCTTCCCAACGTTTCCACTTCTTCCTAGAACCTTAGGATGCCTCCCTCAGCGCCTTGACCAACTCCATGATCGAACCCCCTCCCCTTTGGTAAGAAAGTCCGACCCTTTTGCCAGTTGAACCCAAGGACGAGGGGTAAGAGGGTCAATTTCAATATATGTGTTTATCACAGATATTACAAATTTCAATATTAAAACACATTTGGGCTTGAATCGATAAGCCCAATAATATGTTGGGCTCTTGGTTCTCTTTTCAAGTAATACCCATTTCCGTTTCTAATATGAGTTAGATGGTGGACTTTGGTTATATCAAAAAAAACAAAAGATGGTGGATTTTGGTTCTAGATTGCTAACATAAGATATCCACCCACTCACTTTGTTTTATAAATTTATAATTTTCGATCCAAGTATTTCCATTTATTGTACAAGAATTTCCATCAAATGATTGCTCCAATGCATATAATTAAATAGGACATTATTTTAAGGAAACTAGCATTCATTTATTACAATTAAGTAACTTAACTAATTTATTTTAATATCCACAAGTTAGTTATTTACCTCTTATATCAAGGACTAGAGGGGGTAATATTGTCATTTTGCACATTGTATTGTACTCCCTCTAGTACTTAATGTAAGGGCTATATAGTTAAATTGCGGATATTAAAAAAAAAAGTTAAGTTAGTAATTATTTGTAACAAATGTATTGGCTTTTTTAAAATATTCTTTTTAATCATATCAATTATAACCACTCTTTTATGGAAACCCTTTACTGTGTAAATTAGATTGGGATATTATATTTAAGATCAAAGTGAATCTTTTGTCTAACTTTTGTATTTAAAATAAGAAGTGGTAATCTTCAATATTCAAATGATATGTTGGTTGATTGAGAGGAACAATTTTCTTGCCGCATGCTTATGGGTTTGAACTCTCTCTATGCATTTCATTGAGACAGGTAGAATTTTATTTTCATTTTTCTACATATTTTAAGAAGGGTTTTTTTGGGTTAAAAAGACAAAATTTAAGTAGGGGTTGAATGTTAAAAAATATGAGTATTTTACTTTTAAAAAAACTTTGAAGTTATATAAATGCATGTATGTATCTTATGCCATGAACGAAAAAATTATGATTTTTAAAAATACATAAAGGAACGTTTTTTCTTTTTTGCCCTTGGAAAAACTAAAAAAAAAAAAAACGATGTTTGACTTATTTGAGAAAGAAAACAATTTTTTTTTTTCATAAATATGCAATAACAGATGAGTAAACTAAGGATTATGTTTTTTTTTTTGCCGACAATTAAAGAGTATGTTGTTAAATTGTCCTTATCCTTATGCTTGAAAAAATATGGAAGAGGTATGGTCCCCCAAACTTGGGTGATATTGTAAGCATGTGACTATTGGTTCCTGTATTAGATAGGGACCCCCTAGTATGCCAGCTGAGTGATGTGGGTATATCTGTAATATAAGACATCTTTTTAAAAAAATAAAAATAATTCATCAAATAAGTCATTAATTGTATTTTTTTTTTATGAATAACCCAGTTTAAAATTTGATGTAATTTACAGTTTTAAAAATGTGTAATTTTTTTAAAAGAATCATTTTTAAACAAATGAGATTTAATGATTTAACATCTTAACCACCTCTCTTTTTTTTTTTGGGGTCAAATTTTTACATCAAATCTATTCAGAAATAACTCTCCTAAAAATATTTTTTACAATTACAAAAATTCAAAATCTCTCAATTAAATAGCCAAAGTCCCTTCCATGACATGATGGTTGCGTGTGAAAGCTTATTTTTAGAAAGATTGTGTTTCTTTATTTGTGTGGTTTTTAACAAACTTCAAGTCCTTTGCATAAAATAAATTCATAGATCTTTGAAAAATGACCTCATTTGGATGCTATTGAATCTTGCATTATTCACCTTTACATGCTTATCCTACACACACATACACACATATAAACCCACTCTTCAATAATTTTTTTTTAAAATTAAATATTTAATGTTTAACAATTTCTGAATTTTCCGTCAAAACCAATTTTAGAGAGAGTTTAAATCCAATAATTGGTGGATATTTAAGAATAACAAAAGAGAGTATTTATATTCCAATCCACTAAGACAAAGTTTAAAGCTTATCCCATTATGTCAAGTTTATGTATGTAATGTTGAAATTGAAATTAGTAAATTGTTTGATTTCATGTTTTATATTTCCACAAACACACACTTGCTAGGTAGTTGCACATTTTAAAGCCACACACCTTCTCTTTGACCTTGTCTCTGTTTTATTACTATTTATTTTATTCTATTTTTCATTTTTGAATTATGTGTATATATTGGCAATATAAAGATTTCATAGTTATAATGGATACATAAGAAAGATTTAAAAAAAATTGAAAAAATTACGCATAGATCACAAGTAATTAAGGGAATTATTTTCTTGCCAACCACAAGTAAGAGAATTAAATACAGATAGGTATCTTGAATTTCATTTAATACTAACGGATGCCAAAAAAAATTGACAATTTATATGTCAAACTTTCACATCTACAAGTCAAATTGTAACCTTTAAAAGTCAAATTTAACAATTTAGTATTTATAAGTCAAGTCACGTTATTTATTGGGCAAATTTGTCAATATAAAATCATTTTATACCTATTTTTTTGATCTCGGGACTCACTAGGGCCCATGGTAGGAGTTGGCTTATGTCCTATGCAGCAATTTATCCGCTGCGTCCGCTGCATCCCAAACGGTGACGTTTTGGCGTTAATCACACACTGGTCCTTTCTTAAAAAAAAAATAAAAAATCACAGGTAGTAAAAAGATAATTCGGGATACTGAATCGTACAGTCTGAGCAAAAAAAAAAAAAAATCGTACAGAAAAAATCCTTCATAATCTTGAAAAGTTATTTCGGGATTACTAAAAGCGATATTTCGGATATGAATAATCTTAAAAAAGCATGGGTCCTTTCTTAAAAAAAATAAAAATAAAAATCAGGCACTTCCGGGTAGTAAAAAATTAATTTGGTATACTGAATCGTACTGAAAAATTCCTTGATGATCTTGAAACAATATTTTATGATCTTAAAAAAATATTTTAGGGTACAGACTGTTACTAAAAGGATATTTCATAATACTGACTGGTACCTAAAAAAATTGTTTTTGGATCTTGAAAAAATAATTCAAAGACTGACTAATACTAAAAATACACTTTATGGTATTTCTCCTGGATCCTAAAATAATTTTTTAAGATCATGAATTATTTTTTAAGATCTATTCAAGATCCGAAGTATCCTTTTTAACCATTCTCCACGAAATATTTTTTTAAGATCCTGAAATAACTTTTCAAGATTATGAAAGATTTTTTCTGTACGATTCAGTATCCCGAACTGCCTGATTTTATTTTATTTTTTTTAAAGAAAGGACCAGTGTGTGATTAACGCCAAAACGTCACCGTTTGGGATGCAGCGGACGCAGCGGATGAATTGCTGCATAGGACGTAAGCCAACTCCTATAATTTTATACTCCCTCTTGTCCTTATTATAAGGTACCGACTTGCAAGTTTATTTGATCTTTTTTATAAGGTACTTGCTGATTCCCAATGAACATTAATTATTTTTTCCATGTCTGCCCATAATTAATAAAGGTAGTTGGTGAGAGTAATAATTAATATGATATTAGAGTTTAGGGCAATTAGTAGAGGTAACATTGGAAATTACTTAGATCCTAGAACAATTTTATTGACTTTAACTACTTTTATTGATTTATGAGAAAAATAATTGGTGCTTTATAATAAGGACCAGAGGAAGTACCTATTAGTATCAAATTATATTTTGGTTCATGAGGAATTGAATGGGGTACCAAATTATATTTTAACAACTTACTTGTATTTAATTAAGTCTCATACCTTAACCAATGGATAACCTTATTTAAAAATTGAATTGTCAAATACAATTATTTGACATATGATACTATAAGTAATTTATTAGTCCAAGAATTTTACATAAGTATTTAAATTGCCAAAAACAATTATTCTTTAGTCAAGTTTGTTTACAAGTTACGTAAAATTTAAAGAATAAATGGCTTTGTCCTATACTTATATAGTGTCGAAATTAAAAATTCATGAGTTATTGTTCTTAAGAGTTATTTCGTTACACTTGATAAGAAGTATTATAATTCTTTCTTGGTTAAGGTGCAGATTTGCCAACAAACTTACCCAAGGAACGTCTGGCATAAAAAATAATTGAAGTGACCAAATTGGCCAACGAACTATTAAAAAGTGAAAAAATATATATATAAAAAACTATTTTTTTTAAAAAAACTATCACTATTACGTTAAAATATAAGCACCGACGTAGGACGCATTTACGTAAATGCTTTGGAGAAAAAAGCGGTTAAGCCTTCTTGTTGGATAAGGCAAACACCAATAGAGATGGGGACCCATGCGAGCGTTTAAGCGTTGTAGCCGGTTGCCGCTATGTTGCACGTACCGACACTGACACGAGACATGAGATACGACACGACTCGACACTCCGACACGTTAATCCTAAAAAAATCTAAATTTTGACACGTTAAGACACGTTTTGATATTAAATATATATATTATAATTTACATTCAAGTTCAATATTCCGTAAAATCCTGGCCTTCAACTTTGGGTCATCGTAGATTAAACCTCATCATAAAAGAGAACCTCCTTTTTTAAAAATAAAATACAAAAGGAAAATTCATCATCCATTCAGTAATATTCAAAGCCACCTATATTTTTAGAAAATATGAGTGTCGAGGAGTGTCGGACGAGTGTCGGAGTGTCGAACGGTGTCGGAGTGTCGGACACGCATATTTTTTTAAAATAGGAGTGTCGGTGCTTCATAGGTTGCTGCTTGTGGCATCGGAGGCACGCAACCAGGGTGCAAAGTGTCTTGGTCGAAAAGTCTGTAGGCTGGCTTGGATGAGTTCAAGAGGTGAGTGGAACACCCAAAGAACAATGAAAGCTTTGGAGACGCTCGGGACGTCGCCGACACCGCGATGACCAATGGAAGACGAAGACACCAAGACAGTGACGGGGTAATAGTTCGTTGGCGAATCTGTTTAAAATTGTTTTTTTTTTCACTTTTTAATAGTTTATTGGCTAATTTGGTCACTTTAATTGTTTTTATCAGCTTAGGTTTACAACTTTACATCTTAGTGCTCGTGTGCATTATAATTTCTTTTTTAACTGTTTTTTTGCTTAAAATGTAGACTAGTTTTTACTGTTTTCTTTCATATAATTAAAAGGCCTAATGTAATGGGAAGGTCTAAACCTAAAAAAAAAAAAAAGTCAGTAGAAACAGGTTGGAGATGATAGATGCTTTGAAGATCGTAAAGAAGCCATCAGAAGTCACATGTAAGGATAAATTTTGTACCGTTATTATATATAAAATCTTGTAGTCTCATTCTTAGGTACGTACATTTCATCATCATCAACAACAACAACTTGTAAGAGATTTATCATCAAGAGCTTCAATGGCTGAGAGGATTCCAAGTCACTCTACTTTTTGAAGATAAGCCAACGCCAAATACATATATCAAGTTACCACCTTATGTTCTGCAAAACAATGTCTGATCTTTTACATACATTTGTGGATAAGCTCCTTCCTTAGTTTATTTTCATTGAATAATGTCTCCAAACTTGTATCTCACCTCTCATTCTTTATCGTTACTCTCTCTCTCTCTCTCTCTCTCTCTATCACATTTTACAAACTTTAACTCATCCACAAAATCCTAAGCCATTGTTTGGTTCGAGGTTTTTCGAGGAGAGGGTTTTGGTGGGGGTGATTGGTAGGGAAAAATGGGAGGAAGGGAAGGAGAGAAATTTTATCTTTTAATGCTCCCCTACTTATCTGATTGTTATTAAGATCAGCAAAATACATTAGAAAAACTATCTTTTTTTTTTTTCGCATCTACTGTGATCAGGTTCACTGAGAGCTTTACCCCCGATTAGTCCGGATCGAGGTTTATCGGCGCATATGCGCGACCTCTCTAAGGGAGTTTTGCATCCACAAGCGACTCGAACTCGAGCACTTGCTTAAGAGCGCCTAAATCCCTTCCACTTGAGCCTAACTCCCGTATGGTATTAGAAAAAATCTAATAAAATATAATAAAACCCTATTGTACTAAATATTATTAAACTCGTATTCTCAGCATTCAAATCGGTTTAAAAAATTAACATATTAAATTTGACAAGTTAACATATTAAAATTAATAAAATCATCATCATTACATACATACATACATAATAATTCGTCTGGTTCAATTCCATGTGAGGTAATTATATATAATCTTGATGCAATAAATGATATCAACATTTGATTGCATTGTTATAACTGATGAATGAGGATGCAGACCTCTTGCAAACGAGTAGAAAAGACAATATTGCCATTATAGATTTTTAATTGACTAAAGTGCCTACACATAAACCTTACTTATTACCTACCTCTTGTAATACATGTGGACGAAGGGTAATTTTGTCTATTAATTTACTATTATATGTGTGGACATGTTTATTATGCATACTTGGTGAAAAGTATATAATTTTACTTTATATATATATATATATATATATATATATATATATAATATATATAAGGATATATTGTCACTACCAATTTTATATCACTACTACTTTTTCACCATTAGATCATAATCTCAATAGGAGAGAGAAATAATAAAGATAGATGAGATTCTAATCTAACGGCGAAAAAGTGGTAGTGACAATATCATATCTTATATATATATATATATAAATAATCGTTTGTTATGTCACTTAACATAAAATTATGTCAAATCACCCCAAAATTACGTCGTTTTAGGAGTTAAAGGAATTAATGAAATGTATTTTAGTCAAATTCATATAATAAATATAAAAATAAAAATACCAAAACATCCTTCATTAATTCCCTTAACTCCCAAAACGACGTAGTTTTAGGGTTAGGGGAATTAATGAAAAATCTTTTGGTAAAATCCATATAATAAATATAAAAACAAAAATATCAAAACACCCTTCATTAATTCCCCTAACCATGGTAGTTAAAAACTCGATTTATCACTGCGATTTTATGATTTTTTTTCATTAAAACGATTTTACTAATTTTCCAAACGCTTTTAAGTTTTACGATTTTTCATTCTCCTTCCATTTTCAGGTAAAATCTATGTTTTCACTACCATGCCCCTAACCCCTAAAAGACATAGTTTTGGAATGACTTGACATACCCTTATGTCAAGTGACATGACAAACGGTAAACCTATATATACAAACACACACACACAAAACATGTACGCATGTGTAATTTTGTCTCTTGATATATTATTATCATATATCATGTTTGTTGTAATTCAACCAACCGATATGTTTATTGACGGATGCCACAAACATGTAGACATGTTTATTGACATGGGTAAATTATATGTGTGTGGGAGTGCCGTGCGTATATATAAAATTTTTTTAATTATATAATGTATTTTTTAAAAAAATTGAAAACTTCAAAATAAAATTACTCAGGCTTTTAAAGAAGGAAATTCTCCACAAGGAGGGAAAACAAGGGAGATTGTTTGGTTAAGAAATTTATCATGTCAATTAAGTTATGATTTTTGACAATATCATTATTAAGTAATAATTGAAGAAACGAATGATCAAATATATTTCATGGTTAAAAAAAAAAAAAGAGGGATCAAATGCATTTAAAAGTAAAAATCAAATTAAATTTCTTACCAAAACAAGAAAAGCATAATCTGGGCCAAAAATGTGAAGATCTGAAAAAGGAAGGGGCAGGGGAGCAAAAACGTAAAAGATTTGGAAGTGCATAATCTTGAGTCGATGATCCTAATAAGCACAACGTAGCGAGGTGGAGAGCCACAGATTAATGCGAAACCCAACAAAAAGGTTCAAATCATTGCTCCTACCATCCAATACAAAATTTAATTTATACACAAAGTCATAGCTTTATAAACTACTTATCGTATTCTAAATATAAGATTTAGTTGATTTTTTTAGAGATATTAAAAAAACTAATTAAATTTTATATATTTATTATTATTTTTCTCCACATCATTTTTCCTAATTTATAAACCGACATATAATTTAATATATAATATGATTAAATAACCTATTTAGCCTTCCTTAACATCTCAAAAAAAAAAAAAAAAAGTTAACTAAGTTTTATATTAACAATAGAAAAGAGTATATAATACTCAAATTCACATAAGTATTTAATGCTAAATAAATATAAAAAGAACTTTTATTAAAAAAAACATATGGGTAAGTTATAAATAAATAATAGTGATACTCATCGCTGTAAATACTAAATATATAGTTTGTAGTTTTATAATTATAGAATAACATATAAATATTATATTAATTTTTTTTAGTTGCCCAGAAATATCATATCATAGTTCAAATGGCTGAGTTCATTCCCAAAAGCCGGCTCGATACACGTGAAAACTCAGCAGCGTCTTACCCCATAAAAAGGAATTCCACGTATGCCCTAAGAATCCAGTTTATCCAATCATAGGATGACACGTCATAAGATAAGGAGAGCCTTTTCCATAAACCCCAAAAAGGGCTTTGCAGGTGGTGGGGGAATTGAGATGGCACACTTGGAATAATCACACAGGTATCCATGCTTGGCCATACTCTTCCCTCAATTGCTTTTTTGCCCTTTTTAATGCCACCCTATTACAGACATGCCATTCATTACTTCCAGATTTGCACCTTTTTATTTGAACTACACTTAATTAATTACTTCAATTGTTATGATTAAATTAAAAACAATTTACAAAATTAGAGATAGAGATGATATTTTATGAACATGATGATTTCTTTTGGAGAAGCAGGAGCATTTTTAGTTGGCATTTTATTCTTTTAAATCATTTTACTTAGATTTTCTTCATATTCAATGATTACAAGTTGAATTTTCATCGGCCTACTTAAAAAACAATAGCCCTTATTATTTATACTAATAAAAATTAGTAAATTATAATTTATTAAAAAATTATATAAATATTGTTATTGCACGAACTTTGATGGATTTTACATGATGATACAAAACTAATCATACTTCTATTGGATATCTATTTATCATAATTTTTCATCGATAAATTAGCAACAAATGTCACAAATCTAAAAGTAGCTAATTGTGGTCAATGAACATTAATTCATACACATACAACTCATATATAATGACAACATTTATAAGTCCTACTACACATGGGAAGGTTTTTTATTTTTATTATTACACATGTAAAAGTTTTATTAGCATGTAATTTTAAATTTTTCTATAAACGTTATCTTTGTTATGAAAATTGTCACCACATTTTTAGTAAGCCATTAGCATCAATTTAGTGATTTACTTAAAATTTATACTTAAAAAAGGTACCAACAGCAATTAGCATATGAGACATTAATGATGGAATAGTAAGAAAGCCACAACAGTGTGATAAAATTATTACCAATAAATAAATAAAATAAATAAACGGTAGGCTTAATGCTGGTTAGGTTTCTTTCATTTTTTTTTTTATTATCCCTTATAATTTTTAAATTATCTCCATCCCATTAATCTAAAACGTTATAATATTATTTTAACATTTTTTTTTTCAATTAACGGTTTGTATGAATTTATGAGAGACAACAAGAAAAAAGATCAAAAAAATATGCTTACGGCTCAATGCATCAAATGAATCATATATATTTTTTTAGTAGAATTGAATTATATTCTTTACCATCATGATTTTCATATTATTAATCCTTTGACTCTTATTCTGACAAAATCTCATATGACTCCCATTTATCACATGGTCCCATCGAAGTATAAACAATAGGGTACAGGGGCATTTTTGTGAAACCATAATGTAAAATAATTGAACTGGTAAGAGTAGGAGAAAAAAATAAAGGTTAGTGTGAGCAAGTGGCCCCACATTTAGAACAGCAGAGACTGAGCACTGTCTCTTCCTCTGTTCTCATCTTCATCGTCCTTCCATCTTCTCCAGCCGTTAACACAAACACCATCAACTCTCTCACACACTCTCTCTTTGACACAGCCTGGGTCCTTAGATTGGACTCCTATATATCTTCTTCTCGTCACTTGCTCTGCTCTACTGTCTCATCACCCCCTTCTCTCTCTCTCTCTCTCTCTCTCTCTATATCTCTCTGTATTATTAATATCAGTCAACTGGAACTATCACTGCCCTAGACATTGTGGTTCTTTATTCCTTTATTGCAAAAACTTTCTTTTCCCTGAAAATTTTCTGTTTTCCATAAAACCCAGAGACCTATCACAGCTTTGGTAGGTATCTATCTGGGTTGGTGGTGGTTGTGGAAATTGTTTTTTCTGGGGATTTGGGATTACCTACTGCAACTTTTGCTTCTTCTGTTTTGTTTGACTACTTGGGTGCCAAGTTTTTTTTTTTAATACAAGTTCTGGGGTGTTCTTCTGTGTATTATTTTTTTCCCCTTCTTGGCTTTTTCTTCCCTTTTGTGTTTGTTATTTTTCAGGGAAAAAAGTCATCCACTGTTTGTTCCTTGTACTTTGTGGGTTTAGGGTTTTGTTCCTCCTCCCACTCTCTCTCTCTTTCTGATATAGGCATATAGCTTTCTCTTCCTTTTCAATTCAGGAAAAAATGAGGATCTTTTCTTGCTTTGGTAACTTTGATTCTGTTTAATTTTCAATCTCAGGTTATGAATTTGAGCTTAAAATCTTAATAAGTTTTGAGGTTCATCTTCGTACCTGTTCACAAAGATGTCTTCGATCTTAACTGGAGCAAGTGGTGGAAGGACGTATGGGTTCGATTTTGATTTCGTGAAATCTCCATCTCCGTCGATCCGACCTTCTCATACATCTTCATCGACTACGTCTTCTCCTTCGTCTACAATATCTGAATCCAGCAATTCCCCTTTAACAATCTCAACCAGAAAATCTCGAGCCCCTAGAAAGAGACCAAATCAAACCTACAATGAAGCTGCTGCCCTGCTATCCACAGCCTATCCCTATCTCTTCTCCAACAAGAACCTCAAAAAACCAGGACAATTCTCCAGACCTAATGATGCTGCTTCTTTTGTGGACGAATCCGCAGAGGAATTGTTCTTGCCTTTCAGAGTCTTCGACGATTCTGCCTCCTCTTTCCTTCTTCAACAACAAATTCAGCAGAAACCGAGTTCTCCGATGGAGCCGAAAGTGGTGAATCTGCAAGAAAAATCGTGTCAGAGTCCCGGGGAGATAATCTCACGAGTGAATTCGCTGGAATTGAATGATGACTGCGAAGAAGATTTCGATGCTGAATCCATTCTCGATGAGGAGATTGACGAGGGGATCGATAGCATCATTGGGAGCAGACCTGAAGAGGATTCCAACGATGCATCCTGTCAGGGAGAAGGAGGTAATAATTGGAGTGTGGATTCGTCAGGATTCGGATTTGGCGCCAACTTCGATTTCCGACTAGGGCTGGTGAAGGCTCTCCGGCGCGTCGATGACAGCAATTGGTGGAATTTTCCGGCGGTTGACATAGTGGAAATCTCGCCAAGAATCAACAAGCATACGTCGTCGTTTGCTGCGCCGGCGGAGAAGGAGAGGAAGAAGAAAATGGCGTCGACAACGACCACGAAGAAGGTGGCGGAAAAACCAAAGGTGAAAGTGAAATCACTGAGAGGAATTACGATTCCGAAATCGAATGATTCAAAATTGATGTTAAAACTGAACTACGACGACGTTTTGAGTGCTTGGTCCGACCGAGGGACGCCGTTCACCGATTCAACGGGAAAAGATTCCAATGTATGTTCCTCATCACTCGCCGGCCGATCAAAATCCAAAAACAAGAGTAAGAGAGTTTGATCTCTGTGGTTGGAGAATGGAGATTACAGAAACAGAGCATTTGCACTAGCTAGAAGCTCTTTGCCTATTTCACTTTCTTCTTTTTTCTTTTGTTCATTCTCCAATAAGAAAATTCCCATATATATATATTATACCGCCACATTTCTATTTATTGTGTTTACCTTAAAAAATGAAACATAAATTTGAACTGTTTATATATTGAAAATAATTATCTTTACCTTTTCTTTGTCCCTTTCTTTCCTTTTTTGTCTTATATATATATATATATTATGAGCACGTAGTATAATTTAGTGTTTTTTTTTGGGGTAAGGTTAGGGTTAATTTAAGTAGTAACCTTCATATTATATTGTTATTGGATATAAATAATTTCTCATTCTTAAATGTTATTCGATGCTTAGAAGTTGTGAAAAATTACTTGAATAATGTTATTTTAAAAATGATCCTGACTTTATTGGGTAAATAGTAAAATACTCAACTCTCAGATGAAGGAATGAAAAATAAAACACAGGTCTCACTTAGTTTTTGTTTGAGTTGGTGTTAAAAAAGTATGTTCATATAAGTCAAGATAAAAATCATCTATACATTTACATCGTAAACCGTAAATTATGTTAAAACAACAACTTCTACCTTTAAGAGAATGAATTTGATACACTCCATGTTTTCTTTACAAGAGAAATCGTGGTGAATTCTTTTTATGATATCTTGGCCATCATGGAGCAGGCAACATAATAGAGAGTGTAACGTCAACTAAAATAATAACACAAGGGAAATGAATGAAAGGTTAGGAATGAAGGAGTCTTGGCTTGACTTCATTTTAAACTTGGCTGAAAAGGACTCTATGAGGTACTCCGTAATTGTTGCATAAAAGAAAAGTAATTCTTCATCGGGCATCTCTCTGGCACTAAAATTGGTTGGTAAAGAAATTAATGCTAAGGTTCCATACAATTTCATGGCTTTTTCTTCCATAAAAGCAAATGGCGCCGTGAACAAAAAAGAGAAAATAACATGGGAAAATCCCCATCAGGGCCCAACTAACAAAAATATTGTTAAAAAAATATCCAAAAAAAGTTACATGTGAAAAAAAACATAGGTCTTTTCTGATATTATTTCATAAACGTTAACAACTAAATCAGTACAACATTAACAACAATATCCTAACAACTAAATCAGTACACGTTAACAATTAAATCAGTATAAGTTAACAATTATATCAGTATAACGTTTTTTGAAATAATATCAGAAAAGACCGTAAGGCCTTTTCTGACATCTGACTTTTCTTTAAACATTTTTTTGACAATATTTTGATAATTTAGGCTCGGAGGGGGATTTTCCCAAATAACATTAAGGTTCCGATTAAAAAAAATAATGTTAGAAAAGTCTCATAGCTTATTGTTAATAACAAATAAAAGAGCTACCATTTACAGGTAGAAGAACTATCATTAACAAGTTTAAGAACTTTTTAATATTATTAATCTTAATTGAGACTTTAATGTCATTTTCCCAAGAAAATATTTCACTCCTTTATTAACTTAAATCCTATAGATAAATGGACTTAATTCTGCAGACAAGAAAAGAAAGAAGATCATTTTCGTGCTGGATTCTTATTTGCAGATTTGGTTCTCTTAGATGACAAATTTTGTTGGGAAAGGGAATCTCTTAAAAGGAATTTTTGCTTCAAGATCAGATACCTTTAGACATCATTTGCACTCAGCAGCAGCAGAGTATCAACATCCAAAACATTACTTGAGACCACCTTAATATTGTCGGCAACAATATCAATATTATGCTTCTACTAGCTGTGAAATTACAAGGAAGAGTGTGCATGCATTATTCACATATGAATGATAATCACTCCAGAATACCTAGATCAAATTTCTTATATCTATTATGTCAACTTCTCCTATTTCACATGGTCATGAGTCATATTTTTTTTTCTATGACTTTATAATTAGGTGATAATATTTCAAAAATAAAACATATAACCACATGTCATTAGAATTTAACGTAATAGATAAAACCTAGTATTTTCTATAATCATATATATAATATAAAAGTATGGTCAATCTTTTTCTCTCCTTTTGTTTGCTATCAATCTTTCTATCTATGATAATTCCTCTCCATGGTTAAGTTAGTATCTACTAAAATGTAATCATATCGTATCTTCATCTCTAACACCTATTCTCTATTCTAGCAACAATAAGGAAGAGATTATCTCCTTTTTTTTTTTTGCCAGTATCTCATAAACATCCTTAAATAAAACAGGGATGATTTATATTTAATATTTCATAAAAATATTATTATGATATTTCATTTTTGGGAGAATATCATTTAGGTCAAAATTAAATGAAATAATATCAAAAAAGTCCCTATTAACAAGTGAAGAGCTACAATTAACAAGTTATGAGACTTGTCAATATATTATTTTCCTTAGTTGGGACCTAAATAATATTCTCCCTTCATTTTTTTTATATGATAGTTTATCTATAATACTGTAACAATTTTAAAAAATTATTAAATTTAAACACTCCCCTATTTTATCTTAAGGGTGATATGATACTACCTTCAATTGTTAATGTAAAATTTTTTTTTTTGGGAGAGATTAATGAAGCTACCAAATGAATTACATTAAAGTATTATTTTATGTTTTTTAATCTAATTTGTATAACTTATAAACTGATAAAAAATCTAACGATATTTTGGCAAAAAATATTAATATGATTACCTATGCTATAATTAAATAATTTATTTAGTTATATAGCGAGTTGAACAGTGTGGGCTGATGAGCACAAATTATACCATGTTTTCCCTGTATTTCATGACTTAATTGTATGGTAAATGAAAGCTTAACCGCAAACAATCCAAGCAAAAAAGCATATATTCATGATATAGGGAACTGAAGGATGGAAACCATTTACATCCTAAACATGTGCTAAGAAGGAGCAAATTACATTGTTTTTAAAGAACGTATAGCAAAGCTGATACGGTGCTATAGCATTTTGACCGCAACTTGAAGTGCAATAAAAAAGCATCACGAAAGCTATAGCAAAGTAAAGGACGTGATGCTATGCGGCATATTTTTTGACCGGTTTATCTAGCTGATTTCAGGAATAAACATAAAAGATCGAGATAGATAGGTAGATTGCTGACGTAATGAAATAGAAGATGCGGAAGATCAAAACGGAAAGATTTAAAGAATCCCGCAGGATCAGCAGAATCAATCTACAAACAGAAGATGTGATAGATCTCGACAGATTTGGAAAGCCCAGCTAGCTGAAACTTGCGTCACACGGAAGTCTGAGTATAAAAGGAAATAACAGGTCAACCCTAGAGGGAGAGTCGCATAGAGCCAAAACAAGATTACACATTCGGCCGACTCAAAAGAAGAGTGAGAGACTTCACTAGCATGAGAATTCCAGGACAACCCAACATCCTTCTTTGTAGTAAGACGGAGGGAAGAAGACGTGGAGTAGTGACGTGACAGGGCTTCTTCCACGCCGTTGGAATGCCGTCAAGCTTTCTATTTTCATTTATTTTATTTTAGTAGTTAGATCATGGGTCATTCTACGTTACTATCGTTTTGTGTTTCCTCGTCGGTCATGAACTAACTTTTCGATGGCCGAACGAGGATGAATTCTTAAGTGTTATATGAACCCAGTTGCAAGTTCTTAATTTAATAGATTCGGTTTGCTTATCAGTGAATTAATTACTAGTCGATTAGATGAATCTAAGCGCTAGACTTGTGGTCTCGGCTTACTGGCAAGGAGTCGAGGCTAAACCTCTGAGAAACAGTGTTTGCTAGGCAGCCGGTGCAAGGAATGAGTCTACCTCTCATAACCAGGACACCCTGAGTATGATGCAGATTTAACTAGAAAGTTGCCATAGGAATATGGAAGGAGTATAGTTAGTATCATATGTATCGGACGCGGAAGCTTTGAAGATTATAGAGGTGGGTTAACCAAATAGCTTTGTAGTTAGTAGCCATGCTGTAGCATTGCGGAAGTTGTGCAATATGGATGCTATAGCAATGGGTAGAGTAACTGGGGGATTTATGCGCTTAAGGATGATTCCGAGTTCAGCCTAACTTCTCACTGATATCTTCTTAAACTTATTTTGTTTACTTCTGTTATAGCATAATTACAAAAACCTCTCAAACCAATTATATTTACTTCATGTTTGCACAACTATCATAGCAATTGAGTGTCACTCTTCGGTATCTCAGTCTCTGTGGGACGATACTCTACTTACAATTTATTACTTGTTCGACTGGTTCACTTGCCATCAAGGAAATCGACCAACATGGGCCTCAACGCTTATCACAGTTTTCTTAGAGCATGTTCAGATAAGGATATTCTTAGAATAAGGGCTACGGAGAACAAGATCAGACTTCCACAGGGAAATCAAAATCAACAAGAGGAGGACTTCATTAAGATAGAAGTTGACGGCTCAGTTTTGGAGGATGGAAGGAGTGGGTGCAAAAACTACTTTCACGACCAGAATGACAAATGGCTTCAGCTACAAATTAATAAATGTTCCTCTGGTTTTTGTAGAAGTACTTGCTTGTATTCCGGGCCTACAATTGTGTTGATCCAAAGTATATATAGGAAGATTTATTTGTTCTCTAATTTTATAAAGGCTATAAATTATATGTTGAGATTGTGATAGTGAACATCATTTCAAGGACATTGTGGATGATGTTAGGATGCTTTTTCATAGAGACTAGTAAGTTATAATCACTCACAGACACAGATAATACATAACTATTGCTAAAGCGGTGTATATGTTCATTGTTAGTCATAGAAATTATTAATTAATTTTTTAGTTCATATCAATATTCATAGGATTGATACTATTGTTAGTTCTTAAAGTTAAATTGTATTTTGGCTTTGTTTTGTAATTTGGTCGGAGTACGAATGGTCCCTATATCATTCCCTATATTTTAACGGGCTTTGGTTTTGGCTCATTTTCTTAAACTCAAATCAAGTCATTACAAAATTAAAGGGATCAAAACAAATAATTTGAAATTATAGAGTAAAAACCAAAATTTGATCAAATTGGAAAGACAATAAATGATATTAACCAATATTAATACATAAACCTTTGGCTTGGATCATGAACTTCTCCTTTTGTTGTCATCTAACTGTATTATATACGTTGCCTGCAGTAACTATTTAAGTCCTGTTGTTGTTTTTTTTTTTTTTATAAATTCAATCCACTTTAAGTTTTGAGATGAAGAGGTGGGTTTCTTATGAAACTACCAGAATGTGTTTTAACTCAGAATTGATTGATTTCTTTTGGACTCCATCTCGAGTAGCAAGAGCATCAACAACTCATTGTCGATGCTGGAGCTTTCCCCTATCTTGTGAATGTGTTAAAGAGGCACAAGACCTCTGGCAATTCTAAGAGGCCCTATCTTACGAAGTCTCTCGTTGAAATATAATGTGAACACAAACCAGATGATGACCTTGCGTGGATGGCTACTTTGTTTCTCTTGTAGATTGTTATGCTTTTGTTTTGATATGAATTACTATAATTGCAGATTGTCAAATGCAATGCACTGCGAACTCTTGTACTAATGCTTGGATCGGAGCACCCTGTTATATATCCTGAACCAGTTAGGCCCCTAGCAGAAATTTTATTAATGTCTTCTATTTGTTTAATTTCCCAATGCTATAATTTTCTAGAGCCAACTAAATTAGGAGCTTTTGTAGGTTGGTGTGATTGCAAATATGGTCTGCTCTTCTCCAAACATAAAGAGGCAAGTTCTTCTAGCTGGTGCTCTACAACCTGTAATTGGATTACTTAGGTAACGTTACTGTAGAATTCTGATTTTCCCTTCAAGCTCTTTACCTTGGTATCTTATAAAATACTTTTCTCAAGTTCAGAATTTCAATGATAGATCTGGCTCTTGGGATAGTAAAAGAGAAGCAGCTTGTTTAATTGGTCTATTTGCGGCAGGTTCTGGTTGCAAGGTGGATTGAATTATGTGTGTTGCATTTAGATGATTTTATCAAATGCTAGCTCTTCCGTGTCCTCCATGTTTTTCTGTCATAACCAGTAACCATATAAGTGTGTGTTTCATACCATGAAAAGATTAAAGGAGAAAATGCATGGACAAGTGAGTTTTCTTGTTAATTATTGATTTCTTTTATTTGTTTAAATTATAGATACAAATTATATTGTAGGCTAGCTATTTTTTTTCACTCTTTGTTCTCAAAATTGTATACGACTCATCAGTTTCCTTTCTCTAGCAGGTGCTGAAACAACTGTTGTATCTTCTGTGTTTTGAAGAAAAAGCTGTTCAGAGATGCGTGGCTCTGGCTCTTGCTCATCTATGTGCCCCTATAGATTGAAAATTTATTTTTGTTGACAAAAATGGTAAAAAAAAATGATTCATTTGTGGTCTGGACATTATTTTAAGTAATACTACCTCCGGTCCTAATTATAGGAACACTTTAGTAGTACAAATTAAACTACAAAAGTGTTCCTATAATTAGGACCAAAAGGAGTATATATTTAATGTGCTACTGAATTTTACAGGACTTGAGTTCTTGCTAGATCTTCTAGAATCTACAAACCTCAGAACAAAAACGCAAGGCTTCAATGGCACTACACTCATTAGCGGTCAAAACCACAAGTGAATTGCTATTGATGTCTCACTTGCTCAACCCATTCATCTAGTTGGACAAGCAGAAAATAATAAATGTAACTTTCATGTTTTTGTTACCAAGTTTTTTTTTAAAAAAAAACTTTTTATCAATACAAGTACAATACTTGACACTGCTTTTTTTAAATACTCAATGTGCTAGTTATAGGAAATGTTAGATTTAGTCACTGGAAGAGTCATTTACGATTTTTTCTTAAAAAATATTTTAGTGTTACATAAATGAGAGTCAATTGGCCATTAACTTGACATGGGTCAATAAAGATAGCATTTTCTTTCAAAATAATGTTGAGACAAATTTCATAAAGTGATTGTAAAAACAAATGTTGTTCGAGGAGAAATGTCACTTGAGCCCAAAAAAAAAAAGCTGTTGTTTTGACCCAACTATATATTGGACTTCTTTTATTTATTCATTGATCCTTTGAGTTCATCTAAGGATCATAGACATGATATAAAATATTGAGTTCTTATTGAAAATTTGCTCCCTTTACTTTAGGGGAGGAATTGACTCTTAATGAAAAGTCATTTTGATTGGAAGAAATTTTAATGACTTGGGGGTTTCTCTATATAGACCAATTTGAGAAGTGAATATTCTTACAAGAGTAAATACCATTTTTGGTCCCTGACAAAAAACACGATCCCCATTTTGGTGCCTTAAAAAAAAAAGGTCATTTTTAGTCTATAAAAAGGACGAATAAGGGTCGATTGGTTGACATTTTGATCCCTAACAAATTTCTAAAATGTCTTTTTTAGTCCATAAAAAGAACGAATAAGGGTCGATTTTTTTATAAGGGACCAAAATGGAGTCCGTGTTTTTTGTCAGGGTCCAGAAAAAGGATATTTACTCTTCTTACAATGTTTACTTGCTTCCTCTGATGTGTTTTGTGCAATATAATGTTTGATGGTGATTACCAGGCAGGTATTGATTAATGTCGACAATTTGTTTTCTTTTTACTCCCTCGGTACTTAATATAGGATACATTTTGAGAGTTGATCGTAATTTTAAATATAAGACATATTTACCTATTGATGTTTCCTTTACAATAATCAGTGAGGAGAAGAAATGAGAGAATTAAGGAAGATGATTAAAAAATTAAGGTAAATATATCTTATATTAAGGATTGGATGAAACATTATTTTTATAATATGAGTGGTTTCAATGTCAATAGCCAAATTTAAGTTTACATGTCATTCTCCCATCTCCCATCTCCCATCTCCGATCTCTCATCTTTCTCTTTTTTCAATAATAAAGTAAAATTGAAAAATAATTATTAATAACACTCTAGGTGGGCTTATATTATTTAAAGATGAAAAATTTCTTCACAATGGACTTATAATAAGGTAATTAGAAACTAGGATGCTAATCCCACCATTTTTTTCATGCCACTTTTAGACTTGAATCTGACAGTAATAAAGATGGACCTGGCTTAGATCCTTTGCGGACTTACGTCTACTGTGCAAAACGGCGCAGTTTTCACACACATGATCCCTTTTAAAAAAAAAAAAAAAAATCAGGCACTGTCGGGTAGTAAAAAGTTAATTTAGAATGGTACTGAAACAATTTTTCACGATTTTAAAAAATTATTTAAGGATTGTGAAAAAATATTTCAGGGTATTGAAAAAAATATTTGAAGGTACTGACTGGTACTAAAAGGATACTGACCTATACTGAAAAAATAATTCATGATCTTGAAAAATTATTTTAGGATATTGAAAAAATATTTCAAGGTACTAAAAGGATACAGACTGATATTGAAAAAATAATTCATGATCTTAAAAAGATTATTTTAGGATCTTAAAAAAATTATTTAGATACTAATTGCTATTAAAAATATATTTTAAGATAATTTTTTAAGATCCTAAAATAATTTTTAACTAGCATCATTTTATAATAGTAAGAGAATGCTAGCTAATGATTCTGGCTGCTTTCACAGGTAACGTATTCGATCATTTATATTCATAAAACTTTAAAAAACTCTCTCCTCACGCATTCTCTTTTATTATTTTTCTAAAATTTACCCTGTCCAATATTTAAAAATTTATTATCTCTTTGAGCAAGCAAATAGTTGGCCTGAAAGAAATATTGGGATCTGTTCTGGTGTGGAACCAGATGTCTAGCCCGTTGGGCTAGTGCTTTGATCTTGGATCGGATGACCCTGCCGGATCGTCTATGGAAGAGATATCCAGGAAGGGTCGAGATCACTGTACACTATAGGCTATCCGCCAAAAAGGGGGGATGGGGGATGTGTTCAGTGGGGATCGTGCGCAGTGATGCTTAATGTAAATAGGGTAAAGTTAGAACGCCTGCACCTTAGCGTCATGCCCTTGTATATATAGGGCTTGCTTTGATATCCTAACCGCGTGATCTATCATATCTTATTGATATTGGATATGATAGATTCTCTGGATTGTAGGTGTTCCGGCCATATGATATGACTAGCATTGGGCCGTCCACACATATGGGCCGTCGGCCGGACCGTAATGCTGATTGCCCTTTACTCGGTAGCTTAAGTGTTTGAACTGCCGAGATGTATCCTGCCCTGGTATTTTCTGTCCGAGGTGCGATACCGAGGTTGATTGGATCCTTTGGCCTAGCGTGTTGGATTTTTGATTTGATTGTGCTTGACCTAGGATTGCCACCTAGGGCCTACGTACCCTATAAAGGGATCAAAGCTTCCGTAGTTCGAGATGTTTATTAATCCTTTAACCGGGTGGCGTATGACGAAAGCCTGAGCCCGTTCCCAATTAGCCTTGGTCATGGATGTTATTAATCTGAGGTCCGAGTTCTGGCCGTCCGAGATCATGCCTGGAGGTTTGCCGGGTTCATGACATCATCCCGTCATTCTTATAACCAGCACTTTGTCCTTGGGGCCGGGATCTGAGACAAGGCTAAGAGTTGGGGCGTGTTTCAAGGTAAAAAACCTTCCACCTTCCCCATCATTGCCCCCTGCTATGTAGCGTCCTTGGACTGGCGGGGGATTTTAATCGCCTTGATTCGCCGTCTTTGGATTTCGTGCGCATTTAATGCCTTCTGCGCACGTCGCATGTCACTCCTACGAACAGGGTGAGTTTTCCCCTTTCTACCCCTGCCGTTTACACTTCTGCTTTTATCTTCCCTTTGCTTATTCTTTATCTCCCTTTGTCACTACCTGCTGTTTCCACCTTCCTCTGTTTCTTGGTGCACCCCATCTACTGCGACAAAACTCCATTTGACTCTTTCTCCGCTCTTCTTGCATTCCTTCTCATCAGGTACCGTTTTTCTTCTTTTCTCCTTACTCAATAATACTTTGATGGTTTTGATTTGCTCATTCTCATTTGTCTTCTGCGACACTCCCATTTGGTTGGTTTTTTACGGTCTTACATGCGGGTTCTGGTACGATGAGTTTTAGTGATAACCTTTGGGTCACCGCGGGTTTTCTCCGTTTCTTCCCTTAGGTGTTTGTCCCTTTGTGTTTTGCTTATTCTAGCTTGTTTCTCTTGCGTCTCATTGCCCCTTTTATGCGTGTTCTAGGTTTTCCTTCTCTGTTTTTGATGGGTAGGAATAAGCCTTCATCATCTTCGAACCCACCACTAACCCCAGACGAGGAAGAGGAACTGTTATGCTCTCGTTTTCCAAAGGCTAGCTACTGGGTACTGGGTTCTCCTTTTCCCGAGGAAGTTAGATCTAGTACTTTGCTTCATGGCGCTTCACGTGGGGGGAATGCCGGGAGGTCACGTTCGAATTCTTCTAAGGCTTCACGTGGGAGGAGTGCCGAGAGTTCGTGCTCGAATCCTATTCAGGGCCCCAGTGTTCGTCCTGTTCTGAGTGAGCTTCCTAACCCCACAATCCGAGATGTACCCGAAGGCATTCCAATTGCACCTATTAACTTCCATGAGCCTACTCCTAGCGTCAGGGTCGAATCTATGCCCTAAGGATACCTCGGCCCCTGTTGGGACTGCCTTGCCGATAGCTCGTATTTTATAGCGAACGGATGGGATTTCCTGGCGGACACTACCCTCGGTTCCTGCCAACATAGGTCTAGGGAACCTTCTACCTTGGCCCCTAACACCGGACTTCGTTTTTCTTCTCAAAATATACTGCATATGTCAGGTACTCCCTCTAGCGACTAATTTGTGCCTTTCTTTTTTATTCATTTTTAGGTTTAAATGGAGTCATCCTCATCTCAAATTAGCGGCCGGTTTGACCCCGAGGAGACAAGTTCCTCGGTTCCGTCCAAAGCCCTCCTCAAGCGATTCCCCTGGGTCACCTACGAAGCACTCACTACGCGCTCCTTACTAACCGTAGTCGAGATTAGTCGGATGAAGCTTGGGGAGTTCGAGGGTTGTTTCCTGAGTCCTCCTGATGTTGATGACCCTGTTTTCTCCTCTAGGGCGGCGGGGTGTACCAACTTCTTTTTCTTTTATAAAGCTTACCTGTCCCGGCTCGGTATTCGCTTCCCGTTTACCGAGTTTCAAATGTCTTGCCTAGATTATCTTCATCTGGCCCCCTCCCAACTTCATCCTAATGGTTGGGCGTACATAGTGGCCTTTGAGAGATTGTGCAATTCTTTCATAAATCCTATTCCTTGCACGACCGCCCTGTTTTTCTATTTCTTCTGTCCTTTTACCCCTCGTACTGGTAAGGAAGCGGATAAGTTGAAGGGACTTACTTCCCTTCGAAGTGATCCTGATAGGAAACTCTTGAGTGCTTTCTCAGATTCCTTCAAGCATTTCAAGAACATCTTTTTTAAAGTCGTGGCCAAACCTTGGCAGCAGTCCTGGTTCTTAAAAGGGGCCGAGGGGAATGAAGTGGAGTGGAAATTTCTGTTGTACTGGACGTATGATCACCACAAAATGGCCTCCACCTTCTACCAAGTTGAACCAGACAACCTTCCCGCCGAGGAGGTTCTCTCGGTAGACCGGCTTATATCATACGTTACTACATACGGCAGCCGGAGCGCGGCTTACTTTATTACCGGTCCCGGCTCCAAGCCGGGATATGTTATTTGTATGATCTTTGTATATGTCTCGCTTTAGTCTTCTTCCTTTCCTATTACCTGTGATGACTATAACCATTTTTCTTCTCTTCTTATTACAGCTCAAGATATGGAGCCTCTGCCTCGCTATCTTACACATGCAACCCAAGGTCAGAAAAAGAGGACGGCCCTGGAGTCCCGCAAGTCCAGAACTGTGGCCGATGCCTTGGCAAAGAAAAAGAGACTGAAAGAGAACCCTTCGAAATCAATGGATGTCCCCCCCTCAGGACCCTCTGGCGGTTCATCCCCTGTTGGGTCGACTTCGCCTCCTGCTGTGGCCAGGACTATGCTTGCGCCTTCTTCTTCGATCCTGCCACCTCCTCCACCTCCGCTTCCGAAGCTCCCCCCGTGGGCTTACTTGGAGTAAAGGGCAGACCGAAGAACTGGCGGTTTCTCTCCTCCCGCCTTGACGCTATACTGACGCCGTGGCACTTACCGACATTGATGAGGCCGAGCTATGGGATATCCAAAAGGCTACCCTGAGATCTGCCGGGGTCGTACAGGCGTTCGAAATAGTCAAAAGAAATTATGTTAACGCCAGTACCGCTCTGAACAAGGTTCAGGAAGAGAGGAATAGTGCTGTCAAGGCCCATAAGAAGGCTGGGAGGCTCTTGAGGCAGCCGTTTTATTGAAAAAGGAGGCTGAGGATGCTCTGCTAGTGCTAGAAGCTAAGAAAAGCAAGCTTACTGAGGAGCTCCAGATGACCCGAGAGGCCCTTGACTGAGCTAACGAAGAGCTGGTTAAGTTACAAAAAGTCCATGCATAGGATATGGACTCACTACGGGTGGTCCAGTCGCAGTGTGGAGACCTGGCGAGGGAATTAGGCGAGGCCAGGGCGGCCCTAGCGGAGTCTCAGAAAGCCTATGTTGACTGCTCTGATACGGTTCAGGAGACGGCCAAAGATGCTTTTAAAATGGCCTTAGCGCACATCCGCCACTTGAACCCTAATGTCGCGCTGAACATTGAGGGATTTCACCATCTGGCGTATATCCAAGGCGACCAACTCATTCCCCCACCTGCTTCTCCCGAGGTGACTTCGGCGTCTCTTCTTGATGACGGAGATCAGACTGGCGATGTGGAGGTCCACTCTTCAGCCGACGTCCCTACCGAAGAGCCTTCCAACCCTCCTGCTCCAGATGCTTAATTTTCCGCTTCGCTTTTATTATCTTTGGGCATTTAATGCCCGTTTTTGTAATTGCTGAATATTGCCGCTATGGTTCGGCTAATTAATTTATATAAATTAACTTGTTCTGTTTGATTGAGCATCGTTAAAATGCTAACCTTAATTGACCGGGCCAGGGTCGTTGTAATGCAGATCTGCGTTTTATCGTCCAGACTTGCCATCTGGGGAAGTTTGGTAGGGTTTTCTTAGTTAACCACATCGGGTGTTTATTTAACCCACTATTGAGTTCCGGCTCCCTCGTCCGAGTTCAATCACCAAGATAAGGGCAAAATGTCACATGTTTGGCCGAATTATCCTAACTCCAAGCCAAACATTTGGGCACGATCGGGGTCGGTTATGACAATTCATCTTCTTATCAAGGAGCGAGCGTTGACGCGTCAATTTTGTGAAGACCTTTACAGGTGGGTTCACAGTGCTCGAAACCAAGGCACATCGGCCCTAGTGTCAACCATCTAGATGTGTTAATTGAAACCGGGTTCTAGGACCGCGGTGTAACCGGGTGTATGGACCTCGGTGTCACAAACTTAAGTTATAAACAGTACGTACTTGAAATAAGAACTCCGATGCGGGTTCCTTCCTTAAGATAAAACTTCAAAAAGTTGATGGAGTTAAACAAAAATAGCCGAATATAAATGACACAAATTTAAATAAAGAAAGCTAAAACAAGTTCCATTGTGGACGTCTTCCGGACCGAGGTCTAGCTATGGTAGGCCCTCAGCTTATCGGCATTCCAGGTTCTTTTGACGGGTTTCCTTCCTAGGGTCTCCAGTATGTACGCCCCATTGCTCAGCTTTTCTTTGACACGGTACGGACCTTCCCAATTCGCTGCCAGCTTGCCCTGTCTGGCGTTTTTGTTTCCGATGTCCGCGCGTCGAAGTACTAGGTTTCCCCTATTGAAAGAACGGGTTCTTACTTTCCGATTATACTTTGCCGCGATGAGTTGCTTGGCCGCCAGTTCCTTACAGTGCGCCCTGACTCTGATTTCGTCAATCAAATCTAGTTCGGTCCTCAAGGCATCCTCGTTCGATTCCTCTCCTTCCTGCATTACTTTGGCCACCCTCTAAGATGGAAGCCCTATCTCCACCGGGATCATCGCCTCGCATCCATAAGTCAACCTGAAAGGAGTTTCCTGGGTTGAAGTCTGCAAGCTGGTCCTATATCCCCAAAGTACGCTGTAGAGCTGTTCGACCCAGTTGGATTCTGCGTCGTGCATCCGCTTCTTTAGGCCATCTAAGACGAATTTGTTGGTGGCTTCGGCCTGGCCGTTTGACTGTGGATGTTCTACTGAGGCGAAATGCTGTACAATATCCAGATCCGAGACCATGGTCTGGAATCCTTTGTCTAGAAATTGGGTCTCGTTATCCGTGACTATTTCGTAGGAATTCCGAATCGGGAGACAATATTGTGTCGAAAAAACCTTTGAATTCGTGCCGAGGTAATAGAGGTTAACGGCTCGGCTTCGATCCATTTAGTAAAATAATCTACCGCCACGATGAGCCACCTAAATTGCCCCGGGGATGCCTTAAATGGCCCTAAGAGATCCATTCCCCATTTGTAAAAGAGCCATGGGGCCGAGATGCAGCTCAATTCGGACGGCGGAGGCCATATAATCTTGGCATGTTTCTGACAACTCTCGCACCTTTTGACTATTTCCATGGCGTCCATCTTCATTGTCGGCCAATAGAATCCGGACCGCAAAGCTTTCCTGGCAAGGGCCTTGCCTCCCATTTGATGGCCATTCACACCTTGATGTATCTCGGCCAACACATATCTGGCCTCGGATGAATCCACACATCTCATCATCGGAGAGTGTAAACCTTTCCGGTAGAGTTGGTCATTGATCATTGTGTAGATGGCTGCTTCCCGTATTAACTTTTTTTCCTCGACTGAATCCGTCAGTATAATTCCTCTTTCAAGGTAATCTTCAATTGGTCTCCTCCAATCTGTAGTAGCCGATATTATCAGGACACAACTCGGCTCGGTCAAACTTGTTGGACGACGGTTCAGAAACTTCCTGGGCCCTTGGTACTGGCGAGTTTCGATAGGACGTCGGCGCGGCTATTTTCTTCTCTTGGGATGTGGGTGACTATAACCTCATCGAAGTCGGAGATCACCTCTTTTGCCTTATTGAGATACTTAGCCAGTAACGGGTCTTTCGTCTGATAAGTGCCTTCTATCTGTGCGGCTACAAGCTGCGAGTCGGTGAAAACCCTTACTCTCTGCGCTCCATTTTCTCGGGCTTGCACTAATCCGGCCAGTAGAGCTTCATATTCGGCCTGGTTATTTGAGGTTGGGAACTTCAGTTGGATGGAATGTTCAATAGCAATACCTTCTGGGCTCTCAACTATGATTCCGGCTCCGCTTCCCTTTGCATTCGAAGAACCATCCACGTATACCTTCCATACTGCCCGTCGTGGTGAGTTCCCTAACGAAATCTGCTAATGCTTAGGATTTGATTGCGTGTCAGGCCTCGTAGGAGATGTCGAACTCAGATAGCTGGACGGCCCAACTAGTCATTCTCCCTGCCAAGTCTGGTTTGTGTAATATCTACCGGAGCGGTTGGCTAGTTCGGACAATAATACGATGCCCTTGGAAGTAAGGTCTCAGTCTTCTTGCCGAGATAAGCAGGGCAAAAGAAACTTTTTCTAGTTTTTGATATCTCAATTCTGAGCCCTGTAACGCCTTACTGACAAAATAAACCGGGGACTGACCAGCCTCGGTTTCTCTTACTAAGGCCACACTCACTGCTTCTCCCACAGATAAATATAAGAACAACGACTCACCCGGATCGGGTTTTGATAGAATTGGTGGGGTTGCCAGACAAAGTTTGATCTTTTCAAACGCAGCCTTGCATTCTGTGTTCCATCCTCCTTGTGTTTCCTTCTTTAGCAACCGAAAGAATGGGAGCGCGTTCTCGGTAGAAACCTGGTTAGCGCAGCCAGTCGACCAGTCAGCTGCTGTACTTCCTTCTTCGTCCTCGGTGGCTGCATATCGAGGACGGCGTTGCATTTATCCGGATTGGCCTCAATTCCTTGGTTTGTCAACATAAAACCCAAGAACTTGCCGGCCGGGACTCCGAATGCGCATTTGGCCGGGTTCAATCGAATCTGAAACCTTCTCAACTTATCAAATGTCTGCTCTAGATCACGGACATGGTTTTGTGGGTCGGTTGTCTTCACAATCATATCATCGATGTAGACCTCAATGTTTCGTCCAATTTGATCAGCGAATACCTTGTTCATCATCCGTTGATAAGTTGCCCCGGCATTTTTTAGACCAAAGGGCATCACGTTGTAACAGTAATTGGCCTTGTCGGTCATGAAAGCTGTCTTCTCTTGATCACTCGAATGCATGGGTATTTGATTGTAACCGGAGTAAGCGTCCATGAAGGATAACAATTGAAAGCCCGAAGAGTTTTCGACCAGCTAATCGATGTTAGGCATCGGGTATGAATCTTTTGGGCAGGCTTTATTCAAATTTGTATAATCCGTGCATACTCTCCACTTTCCGCTTGGCTTTTTTACCATAGCTACGTTAGAAAGCCACGTAGTATATTGTATTTCCCTGATGAACCCGGCCTCCAAGAGCTCCTCTATGTGCTGCTCCAACGCCTTTCGCCTGTCGGCCCCGATATTTCTCTTTTTACGTGCTCCGGTTTAGACCCATTTGGATGGCCGACCTATGACAACAAAAGCCGGGATCGATACAGGACCTCGGATGACGTCCATGCGAATACATCTTGGTTACGTCTTAAGAATTTGACCAACCTATCTTTTAAATCGATCCATTGCCCCGCCGATCTTCGTTGTTTTGGCTGGATTTCCTCCGAGGATTAGCTCTTCCAATTCACCTTCTGGTTCAGGACTTGGGATCTCGGGCTCGTCCCTAAGGTCGAGCTCTACCATGCTGACGGGTCGTCCGTTTCTTCTTTGATTTTCGGGATTCTAGATTTGTTCGCCTCTTGGAATCTGGGGTGGGGACGACGGTCTCCCTTCTCCAGCTCGGATTGTCTCGAAATAAGATTGACGAGATTCCTTCTGATCTCCCTTAACAACCATGACCTTATTCTTGTTGTTTATCATCTTCAACCTCTGGTGCTTCGTGGATACTATCATATCCCAACTATGAATGGTCGGCCGGCCGAGTATGACGTTGTATGGCGGGGAACTCGCGACTATGAATCTTACCCGTTCGGATTTGAATGCCTCCCGGTTCCCAAGGTTAGTCTTAGGTCGATATATCCTTTGGGAGGTGAATGTTCCCCGTTGAACCCTATAAGGGTTGTTTTGCACGGCTTTAAATCTTCTACATCCATATTCATTCTTTTATAAGCATCCCAGCTAATAATGTCTGTCGAGCTCCCTGCATCGACAAATACCCTTTTCACCAAGCATTGGGCCACGGTTGCTGTAATAACCAATCCATCCTGGTGTCCTGGCACCACGTCTTTTAGTTCTTCAGTGGTGAAGGCTAATGGGGGCGGTGTCGGTTTTGTTGGATCGTCTTTGAACTTTGGGGTATTTCTGACAGAAAGTACTTCCCTCAAATATTTCTTGCGCTGGCTGACCGTGTCCCCTCCCCCGCCAAAACCTCCGCTGACTACGTTACAGTGGAATTGGGCTTCCGGGTACTCATCTTCCTCGTCGACCGGCCTCCGACGCTTCTCATCTTTCTTCAGGCTTTTGTCTGGACTCCTGCTTCGGCCTCCTTGCTTTCGTTTGGGACCTTTACGACCTTGAGTTTGTATTAGGTATTGTCGTAGCTTGCCTTCTCTGATGAATCGTTCTATGGCATCTCGAAGTTCAAAGCATTGATCCGTATTGTGCCCCGGTCCATCATGAAACCCGCAAAACTTGGACTGATCGGTCGCAAATCGAACTCTGAGAGGACGAGGTCTATTCAATCTCTTCATCTCAGTCTGGGCCACCTCCTTCCAAATCTGGGAACGGGGGGCGTTTAAAGGGGTATACTTTTCATATCGTCCTTCCTGATTGCGTCCATCTCGGTTCCAGGTTCGTTGGGGGGCTTCTCCCCTCGACCTACGCGGTTGGCGTTTCTGCTCTGGTGATATATTTCCACGTTTCTCTGCCCCGACCGCGTTAGCTATCTCTATCATTCTACGTCTAAGTATTGCTTAGCTCGGGTGTGGGAATTCGGTGAGCGTGTGGACTTGATTCTTGAAGATATTCTTAGCCAATCGGGACGAGGGATCCAAGCCATCTACTATGCAGTGTACGTGGACGTCATCAGGGAGCGAGCGAACTTGCAATGCTACTTCTTTGAACCGGTCTAGGTATTTCTGTAGGGTCTCCCCCTTTCTCTGCTTGATTTTGCTCAACGTGAATTGAGACTTCGGTTGCTTTTTACTAGTCGCGAAATTCAACTCGAATTTCCGACTGAGTTCTTCAAAGTTGTGGATTGAATCGGTAGGTAAGGTATGAAACCACCTCTGGGCCGGTCCGGTAAGCGTTGCAGCAAAGATTCTTGATATGACCGGGCCCTTAATTAAACGGAAAAACATTCCGAGCTCGAATGTGTCGAGATGGGTACGTGGGTCCTGGGTCCCATCGTATTTAGGGAGATGTGTCAAGTCCAGCTTCCTTGGATATGGGGCAATGGCAATTTCTTCAGAAAAGGGGCCTCGGTTGAGGTCAGTCAAATATTTCATCTTATATTCTTCAGGGGACCCACGAGACCGGGGTTCCTTCCTCCTACCACGGTCTTGGTCTTGCGTGATCTTTTCTAGGCGTAACCTTTTTTATTCTGACGTTGAAGGACGAGTCCGAGCTAAACCTGTCCCGTGAGAAACTCGGCTGGTATCCCGACGTCCATGCCTCGGATGTTTACCAGGGGACCGACTGCTTGTATCAGTAGATTCCCTTTCTCGGCTCTCCCGCGGGTCCCCTCGCTCTCGATTTCCGACTATCGACTCGAGTTTGTTAAACCGATCCTCCACCATCTGCTGCATAATTCTGAGGTTTTCTTGGCGCTGGAGGTTGGTGCGCTTCTCATTGTTCTCGATGCGTCTCAGAATTGACTCCTGCGTTTTCTGCAGGAGGACGACGTCGGGTTTCTGGACCGAAGCCGGCGTCGTTGTTACCTTATGGGTTTTTTGACCTATCGGAGGGGAGGAGGCCGTATCTGAGACGTTCCCCTCCTGGACTTCCACTGGTGGCTGTTGGGCCTGATTCTTTCCAGTAGCCTCAACCTGTTGCGGATTTGCGGGTTGAGTGTTCCGACTGCAACTTCTCGTATTTGCCATCGGTGGTCACGGGGATCGAAATTTACGGTCCCCACGGTCGGCGCCAATGTTCTGGTGTGGAACCAGATGTCAGCCCGTTGGGCTAGTGCTTTGATCTTGGATCGGATGACCTGCTTAGGATCGTCTATGGAAGAGATATCCGGGGAAGGGTCGAGATCACTGTACACTATAGGCTATCCGCCACAAAGGGGGATGAGGGATGTGTTCGGTGGGGATCGTTGTGATGATGCTTAATGTAAATAGGGTAAAGTTAGAACGCCTGCACCTTAGCATCATACCCTTGTATATATAGGGCTTGCTTTGATATCCTAACCGCGTGATCTATCATATCTTATTGATATTGGATATGATAGATTCTCCTGGATTGTAGGTGTTCCCGGCCATATGATATGACTAGCATTGGGCCGTCCACACATATGGGCCGTCTGGCCGGACCGTAACAGTATCATTTTCTCATAAAAAATGAAAATTATCATTCAAATCAAATCATTATTTTATAGAACAAACTATATACAATTTTTTAATGCTATCAACTTAGTGTATAGTTTTTTTTTTTTTTGGTATCTCACTCGGTTTATTGGAATCTTTGGTTCTGACTAATCCGGATTTCGCCCTTCGTCGAACCCGCGGTCGTGGGGAAAGAACTCTCAACACCACTTTTTCCATTCTCATACCTCGAACCGAGGACGTGGTGGTGGGAGAACAAATCCCACTATCACGTCCTCGGTTTTTAATTAAATTTTGCAAGTGTGTTTTTTTTAAGTCACGTGCGAGTGTATAATAATTTGATTGAAGAATCCTATACTTGTGTATAAAAATCTTACACATAATACGTTACTCCTCTTATCTTATAGGAGTTGGTTTAAATCCTAATAAGAAACATAATATCTCGTTACAGTATCATATCTCTTATCTTATAGGAGTTGGTTTAAATCCTAATAAGAAACTATATACAATATTTCTTACATCTCAATCTATATACAGTATCATATCTAGATTAATCTACAAATATTTAGGGATGAATTGTGACTTCTGCGGAAATAAAATTGCCAGATAAAAGTGTTTCATCATTATGAGTTGACTCAATATTGTTTTTAAAGTTCTACCTCCTACATTTATGTTTAAGCATTTACTTTTATGCTAGCATTTATTTATTATTATATGTTTTAGTATTTACCCTTATGCTAGCATTTAGTTATTATTATTTAATATTTAATTTAAAAACAATCTAAATCAATTATTTCTTTATATTTTTTCACCTAACTTCGGTAAGGTTTGAATATTTGATATTTTAATTCTAATGATTGGTAATTTTGAATCCACAGGCCACAGCCGTAATTCATGCGACTTCCTTACCTAAAGTTAATAATTTTATATAATTGTTTTATGATTAGAAGCCATATAAATTTAACTTCTCATTATGAGAAATAAATGGTATTTTAAAAATTTGAAGCTCACCGGAAAATGAATTTATAATATATAAAAGATCATTTGAATATTTGGCACGAAGCCACAAGACATTACCACGAGAAAATGGTTGTTCATCTAAAAGTTTATTATCTACTTTATTATGAATATTGTCTTGGCTTAACTTCATTATGAATGAAGATGGACAATGTTGTGATCATAATTGATTTAAATTCCCACTTTGAAGTGGAGAAATTTTTGTTATAAATTATGAATGAATATTAGAGGAACAAGATCTATGTTTGGCCTTTTTATTTGCCTAGAAATTAAAATGTTTAGTGATTATTTAGAAGCAAATAAATCGGTTTTACATATTTTAATATTGTTACTATTTTAATATTTTGATAACCCTTTCGTGGAAAATTTTGAAAAATTGCATATGGGCCCCACGTGTTTAATATAATATTATTATTACTATTATGGGCACTATTCATAAATACGTTACTATTTATAAATACAGCACTATTTATAAATACAGTATTTTTATGAATACTTTTTATCCGTGCTAGGTGCTTCAAAACAAAAAAAAATTGTGATATGATTAGTATTTATCCCTTAATATTAAGGCCTTGGAGGCTTATGTTTTAAATATTGTATAACACAATGAGATACCTTAGAAAAGTATTGTCCAGAAGACAATAAACTACAGAGATTTATGTCAGAATAAGTATAAAGGCTAATAGTCCTGGAGACTAATTAGTATATTTTGTAAGAGGCTAATGTTCAGACTCATATGGCAGTATAAATTTGACAGAAGTCTCCGGAAGAGTTAATATTTTGTTACAAGTAACAAAATTATTCATTGATTATTCTACCAAGTATTAAAGAAACTTATTGAGTTTCATAGATATTAGAAATAGACATTATATAGAAAATACATGTTTTTTGTAAACCGGAAGTTTACACATAATATTATGAACGAGGAAGTTTACAAATGTAGCAAATCAAAAGGTTGCTAATACAAATCAAATTTTTACCAATGTAAACTAGAAGTTTACTACCAATGTAATATTCCGGAGGAAAAGAGCTACGTAGATTTATTGAAGCCAACACTCAACATAAAGAATAAACCTACAAGGTAATACGACGTTTAAATTTGTTATTATTATTATTTAAATTTATTATGATTACATATCATAAAATATTTTCGCTAGAAAATTATCATATGTATGACTTTTATGAATATTAAAAAGGCATATATTTTATGCATATATAAATTAATTGAAGCATATTAGACTAGTGATGCAATGTTATATGTTTATTCCTGAAGAATTAACATAAATTTTTCCTTTCAAAATTTAAGATGCAATATTATATGTTTATTCTTGAAGAATTAACATAAATTTTTCCTTTTAAAGTTTAAAGAATTTGAAAGTGATTTTGAAATACAAATATAAAGAAAGTATGTTTATATAACTCACACTCGGCAGGGGGAGATTGCCAGGAAAAACAAGTGTAAGTTAGAATACAAGTGTGAGCTAATATTTGAAAAATTATATAGTTTTCACATAAAGTTTGATCTCCCAAAATGCATGTCGGATTTTGATCGATATGTTATTGAAATTGAAAAAAAAATGATTGTTTGAAATATATGTTACTGAGAAACTGAGGAAGTTTTGCGATATTGTTGGCATGACTTGTTTGATTATCCGAGTCATATAAGAACCAAAAGATTCTTCATAAATAACCAACATATTGTTCAAGAATAATTATGTCTTTGCTTGTTCTCAAATAAAAATGACTATGTGAATATCATAGGTCATGATCAGTAATGGATCTCTCGGAAATATATCAAACAGATTTATGGGCCCATTACAAAGGAAGTTTGTAAGAATGCAACTCGAAGTTTGCAATAATGTTTGAATTAATCAAGCGCGCTATTTCCATTATATGATCCGAAATCATGAATGCTTATGAGAACAAAGTTTTCTATATTGGTATATTTGATTATTGCGCATTTATATAAGCCAACAAAATTCTCCCTATAAAATGGCTTTTGGTCGGGAGCCGGACAATTCCATCTCGTATCAAAGTTTTTGAATGTGCAATGCTTATAAATCCACCACAATGCACATAAATGGATATAGAAAGAAAGTTGGGATAAATGTTGTGTAAAGACCTCCTTCTTCTTGTTTGTCTCTAAATAGAACGAGAATGATGTTTCTAAAGGTAACAAATGGATTTAGGAAACTTACACCGCATGATTAGTCAATTGTGATTTGACATTGTTTTCCCAATATGAGGGGAGAAAATAAACAGTTGGGTAAAGAGATTAGCTATAATGAATTATCATTGGCTCATTTTGATCCTCGTACAAAATAATGTGAACTGGAAGTTCAAAAGATAATTCATTAACAGAATTTAGCTAATTGAATGCTAGAAGCATTCTTGACCCAAAGAAAGTGACAAAGTGATATGTCTCATTGCTAATGCTCTATTGTTGTCCTTGAAGGACAACCTATGATAAATGAATTGATATCTCGAGCGTAGTAGGTCCATCGGTTCCAAAGATATAAATCTCGAAAGAGAAAAGGAGCTAAGAATATAGATGATCAAGTTGAAAATAATCAAGATAAATTAGTAGCTCCGGAAAGAGCCATCTCACGAAGAGATATTATCTCCGTAGAGATATCTCAGGAAGAATGTTGTAAGTCCCAGAAGAGACCAAGGTACCTGAAATATGTAGAAATAATGAGATCTCAATAAATTGTTATGAATAGAATCCGATGGGACCGAAATGAAGTCAACATTGACAACATCTTTGCTTATGATATAGTATATGATGTAATGAATAATGATGAGGATCATGAGCCACAATTCATTAGTGAGTGCCAACAGTGAAAATATTGGCCCCTATAGAAAGATGTCATTATTGCAGAATTAAAATATTGGCAAAACGAAAAATATTTGGACCTGCAGTCTATACAACTGACGATGAAAGGCCAGTGATGCAAAACCAGTTGGATACAAATAAGTTTTTGTACGAGAAGAAATGAAAAGGGTAAAATCATGAGATATAAGGTACGTAGTTCAAGGTTTTAAACAAAAACCTGACATTGATTTTGAAGAAACATATGTGGATGCAAATACTTTTGTTATTTGATAAGCCTGCTTGATAAATGAAGGGCTTGGTTTTTGCATCTAGTAGATGTTGTAAATTGTAAGCTGTCTATTTGTATAATTCACTTGATAGTGATATTTATATGAAAAAGTCTGAAGGACTCATGGTGCTAGAAGCACATGTCTCCTAAAGACTTAAGGTGCGGGAAGACATATCCGAAAGACTTAATGCGAGAAGCACAAATCGCGAAAGATTCAAGATGTTAGAAGCATCGATTCAAGTTCTCAAGAACAATACTCGATTAAGTTAAATACGTCCCTTAGCAGCACGAAGCTATTAGGCGCATGTGGTATAATTGGTTCAAAGAATATCGATGAAAAGAAGGGTACAAAAATAACCCATTATACCCATGCTTTTTATGAAAAGATCGAGAAATTAATTTGCTATAATTCATAGTTTATGTTGATGATCAACATCACTTTAGTAACTCTGAAGAATTTCAAAAGATAATTAATTGTTGAAGAACTACTTGGTCCAGAAGTACCATATATTGGAGTATTAATGTATCATGCTTATTAGCAAGATACAATTCTTCTTCAACACAAAGACATTGGAAGCAATATTGGCATCAGAGAGAAAGATTGATATGGTCATCGGGGGAGTAAACTGATGTTATCAAGAGGGGAGTCGATACACGTCTTTTCTTTTCCTTATCTAGGTTTTGTGTCCCACCGAGTTTTCCTAGAAAGGTTTTTAATGAGGCAAAGACTGAAAAGTGTATCAATGAATGATGTCTTTTCTTTTCTTTTGGCTGAGTTTTTATCCCACATTTGGGTTTTTCCTAGTTGAAGTTTTTAACGAGCACATTCATAAATGGACATCCAAGGGAGTGTTATGAATATACTAACTATATGGATGTCATTGACTCTTGATCCTCAATATTATCTCGTATATGGGTTCACTTGTTCATGCGTCTTATTCATGTATACGTATTTATCGTTCATGTATACGTATTCACCTGTTCACGTATATGGGTAGATGCTCATGTGGGGTCTACGCGAATTCTCACAACTTCCTGAATGCTCGGCGGCACAGACGCGTTTTGAAGACTTTGTGTTTTTGGGGAAATTACAACTTATGGCCCAAGGAGGAAATTACACTTAAAGACCCAAATTATTTCCTATATATATGTGTCTTTTTGTAGCATGGAGAATGTGCGAGAAGAAGAAGTGATGATGATGAGATGAGAGAATAGAAAGAGAGGAAGATTATGGTAAAATAGGGAGATCTATATGAGGGAGTTATTGTTGTGATATACATATATAATAAGAAAGGCTTTCTTTCTTCTTCATCAATCTTTTTATCCTATAGGTTTTGTTTCATCATTATGAGTTGACTCAATCAATTAAAGAAAAAAACAATCTAAATCAAGACTTTTTTCACCTAACTTCGGTAAGGTTTGAATATTTGATATTTTAATTCTAATGATTGGTAATTTTGAATCCACAGGCCACAGCCGTAATTCATGCGACTTCCCTTACCTAAAGTTAATAATTTTATAAATAAAAGATCATTTTCATATATCTACTTTAAAGATTAGACAATCTTAAATTTTAATGGTAATAATATTATGAATATTAAAAAGGAAAATTAATATGTATGTCCCTACAGTTTCACCTAATTTTTAATTCAGTCTTCCTTATAGTTTCCTATGTTTTTATTCAGGTCTCTGTATTTTTTTTTTTTTTTTATATAAAGTATTTATAGTTTTCCTTATTTTTAATCAGATTCATGTACTTTCAAGTGACTGATAAAAAGGAAAAAAAAAAATATAACAACTTCTATAAAGGCATGATAAAAAAACCAACAGGAATCAAATTAAAAACAAGAAAATAATATAATAATCTACATAAAAAGAAAAAAAAAATTAAGTGAAGCTATATGTTTCCATGGAAAAAAAAAGAAAGAAAGTGAAGCTATAGGTATTTGCAGAGTAATTTTTTTGAGAAAAATTGAGAAAAAAATTATATAATTTGGATCACGGACAAGAAGTTTGGATCCTAGGGAGAAAAAGTGTCCCTGTTATGTAAGTATGCTATTCTTTGATTAAGTAAAATCATATCCAGAGAGAATGTCATCATACAATACAAAAGGTGTGGCAGGAAAAAGAAAAAAAGAAACAATCAAAGATCAACCTGCCCTGTAAAAATAGTAAGAATAATTCACAACTCAACTTTTTTCTTTTAATTCAGCTACGGGGACATATATAACCCATGGCTCTTTGGATTTGGATTCTTCTGAACTTTTGGCTGTGTGACTTTTAATTGTCAGAACTTTTTGCCTGATACTGTCTATTCTACTCTTCAGTTTGGTAAGTCTTTCAAATTCTAACTCTGCTGCTTCAGAGTCTCCCTCAAATTTATAAGTTACTTTCTTCCTTGTTGCTTTCAACAGTTTCTTCAAGCTTACATCGTCACTGAACTCAACTAAGTCCTGAAAAACAATACAAGAGCCTCATCACTGAACTCCACCAAGCCAATTTTGGAGCAAACCCAATTGCCTCCAACTAGAATGCTTGTAATTATAAACCCTATCAGACACTTATTTCAATATAAAAGCTCAGGAATCATGATCAAGTATACTCAGGTTTTGTGTTTTATTTTTGTATCGTCCTGTTTTTTTAATGGGAAAATTAATATTTTGGTCCCTATGATTTTGACTAGATTGTAACTCAGTCCTTATATTTTAACTCAATGCAACTTAGTCCCTATAATTTTGACTCAATCATAACTCGATATCTAAACTTTGACTCACTACAACTTAGTCCATATGGTTAAGAGTATAGGGACTGGGTTGTAATGAGTTAAAGTTCAGGGACTGAGTTGCAGCGAGTTAAATTCAGGGACTAAATTGCAACTGAATCAAAACCATAGGAACTAAGTTACACCGAGTCAAAGTGGAGTGATTGAGACCAAAAGATTAATTTTCCCAATTTTAATTGCCAGATCTACCTGCTTGATCATTGGAGGGAACTGCTAGAATAGAAGCGAATATATTAGACACACCTCTCCATTGGAACCACCCTTGACATGTTAGCACATTTTCTCCTGTAATTGGCTTGGTATATATATTTGTTACACTTCAGAATTAGTTAGTCTTAAAGAACACAGATTAATACAGAACCCGACATTTCAAAGAAAGTTACCTTCTTGCCATTTGGTTTTGATTGAGGTGGAGATATCTCTTGTTTCCTTTTCTTCAAAGGCTTACCGCGGGATGACTTAATGCGCTTTTTGCGGCTGTCATTTGTTCCATTTGTCTGGGGGTCAGTCAACGTTACTTTTGAGGTTTCCTCTATCTCTGGGTTTTGTAGATTAGAATCTTTTGGGCTTCTAGAAGTGATGCTTTGATTCTGTTCTTCTGCTCCTTCTGCTTGCTGCAAAACACATCAAACTTTTATCAGACTTTGTAGCAAAATGAACGTCTGAATGCATGCAAAGCAATAAAAACAACCCCACAGATATTGTCAAGCGTCTTCTTCAGTGACTGTGAAACAAGTCCATCAAGAGTGCTAGGCTTCAGTTGTTTTTCACAATTCTTGTTTTTTTGCCAAATTCTTGACAATTTACAAACTCCGAGTAATAACATAAAATGTTATATCATTAGATCTCCCAGAAAATGACGTTCCTTATTCAAGGTTACAAAGGTAAATATGTTCTGATTGGAATACTATTCATTGTCCTTTATTAATTGTATAATATTGTCTGAGGCATTTTTCCACGCCACCGTACCCTACATATAAACTAACCTAATAATATATAACCAAGTCACCTAGTCAAGACAAACTTCAATTTTTCCAACTTCTCACAATCTGTTTAATATCGTTAATACAAAGACGGAAGACCAAATTTGGACACAATAATCCTGCTTCTTTCAGAATGACATACAGAAATGATGATTATTGAAACAAAAAGAATCACCCTGATAAAGGAAAGGGAGGACTTTTAAACTATTGCACAAGAAAATGATGGAGAAAAATATAGCAATGAAGCTTACCTTTCTGGCTCTTAGAGCCAAGTAACGAGCATTTTTGAACCATTTGCTAACCTGAATTTTCTAACTAATGTCAGTAAACAGAGGTTTGAACTTTGAAGAGATATAAAGCGGCAAGACATAAGTAAGGACTGAAAACAGTACAAATAACAGTAGGGACATGGATGTTATGAAGTTGACTTCAGTGAAACATATATAATGTGTACGGAAAGCAAAAACCACTTTAAGTCCCATGAAGTTAGATGCAAAAAAAAAAAAATTGATTGGAGATTGGGCGTCAGAACCTTATCAGCATCTAGTCCCAACTCTTTTGAAAGACTCTCCTTCACGGATCTTGGAGGAAGTTCATTCTCTGAAAAAGCCTGGCGAAGCTTCTGGCACATTCCATAAGAAAGTGAAAGGACACAAATTAGGGTATATAACACTCATTACTGATAGCAACTGTTCTCGACTAGAACTCCAATTTGTGAGAACAAAGAAAAATTACAACAAATGCAATTAGCAGCACCTCAACTGCATGGCGTGGAAGCCTGAAACAAGGCCTTTTACTTTGTAAGTCTGAAGAAAATTCCGTCATCACATTCTGCTCATTATTGGAAGATTTGTTCTCACTTTCATGGAGAGTCATCAGAGTATTAGCAGCGTCAGATTCTTTTTCTCTTCGCTTTTTTCTGCCTGGACCCCAGTCTTCATCTTCACTAACTTGTTCAAGTGCAGGAGCATCTTTCCCAAACATTTCCTAAAATGAATTTGATCACGTCAAAAGAAATCTACATAAAGGTATGTTTATGCTCCAAAATTCAAGATTTTTCCATGAAGGCAATTCTTTACTGAACTGATACCATAACGTCAATAAAAGTGACATCAGAGTTCAAATTTTGTTAAAAAGCCCTGTGAGGAATAGTAAAGGGAAGTAAACAAATCTTTTCAACCAAATTTATGTAAG
Organism: Acacia melanoxylon; assembly: GCA_019022615.1. Classification (NCBI taxonomy): domain Eukaryota; kingdom Viridiplantae; phylum Streptophyta; class Magnoliopsida; order Fabales; family Fabaceae; genus Acacia; species Acacia melanoxylon. The sequence goes on from JAFJYJ010000013.1 coordinate 10,350,304, forward strand.
AAAGATAAGGATAATTCTTTTGGCAAGAAAGAGCAACATTTTATGTCTGCAAAGTGACTGGCAAAATGATTGCCTTCAATTTGAGCAATAAACCATGAATATGTCAAATTGTACTCCCTCGTTCCATATTATAAGAAACAACCGCCAAATATTTTCTGTTCCAAATTATAAGAAACATTTAGAGAATGTTTTATTTTTTTTCTTCTTACTTTCCCATTTTATCCTTATTTAATTACCCTTATTTAATGTCAATATAATAAATTTTCACAACCCCCAAAGACCCATTACTTCTACCATATTTATTTTCTTATTCTCTCTCTTCTATAATCCTCCTTATTATAATAATTTTCTTATTCCCTATCTCCTCATAAATAAGGGTATTTTAGTCAAAAAGGGTTACAATTTTGACACACTTATTGTTCTTAACCGCTACTTCGAACCAGGAGATTCGGTTAAACGTTTCTTATAATAAGGAACGGAGGAAGTAACTTCCACATTACCTACAACTAAACCAATCAACTTCAATCATTGATAACTTTGATACACTCTAATCATAACTTAATATACTCACATCATAGAGTTTCTTGTAGTCAACTGCTTTTCGCTGCCTGCGGCCACATGCTATCTCTCCCGATTCATCAGAATCTATGCCACTATTCACAGAGAAAAATTCATGGTCATTGCTTTCCTTTCCTATTCCTGGAGAATATCCATCATCTGAATTCCATAGACTGGTAGAACTGCCAGAATCATCAGATGCATCACCATCAATATCCTCTGCACTGATATTGTGGCTATCCTCTCTCCTTTCAGGATTATAATCATCATCATCAGATTCATCTGATGGCCATTCTTCTTCTGGATTCAGTAAACCAGTATCGCCATCAGGGATGGAAGCTTCTTCCTTGAATACATCCTTAATTTACAGGAGAAAAACATTCCAAGTTACTAATTGGGAACACTCACTCATTTTACAAGGGAGGAAAAAATAAACCAATAATAAAGGAGGTCTAAGGAGACTAACCTGCCAAGTGATGTCTAGGGAGAAATGAGTCCCAAGATGCGCATTTATTGCCTCTAGTATTTCCATCTTACATTCACAAAACTTGCAAAACCAGCCCTGATCTCCAGGAGGAACTACAAAGTATAATCAAACAAGTTGGTCCCTTGATTAAGTCAGCACAATTCAAGTTATTGAACAAGTCAACAAGCTTGGAAAATAACTCACTATTTTCGGTGTCCAATGGAGGATCAAGACATTTTTGGTGAAAAGCTCGGTTACAGGTGCCATCACATAGTATAATATCATTATCAGGGAAAGCTTCACGCAATTTGCACTTTGCACAGAATATCTGGATGTATAAAATAAAATAAAAACGAATGAACAGGTTTCTAAAATGGAACGTTCCTTTCTCCATCAACTTGGATACTACAAAGTAGTAGCAGTAAAGGCATCAAAAATAATTTTAGAAATAGGTGGTAAGCAATAGTGACAAATTTTGAACGAGACAGTGTAGAAAACTTTGAGAGCATAATATTTTTAAGTAATCAAAGCCTTGATACATGCTCACATGTTCGTGGTAAACAGATCCATCTGGAGCAATGACAGAGCCCTCAATGCTACCCACCGAACTAAGAGTATCCAACTGGTGAATGGCATCACGAATACTAAGCTTACATTGTAAAATCTGCTTCCGAGCTCTTAACAACTCCTTTTCTGGCCTGATCTTCTCTTGACTGTGATAATAAACTCCGCAATAAGAAAATATCAGCATTAACTGTCACTATAAGGAGATAGTAAACTTAATAAAAAGAAAATATCAGCCTTCAAGACATTTATCATTTGAAATTTTATGTCGAGAAAACACAATTATTCTACAATTTTCATAGGAAAATTTATATAGACAACTGGAATGCTAGACAATTTGCATGATTCTCTTAAAACACAAAAATACGTTGGATCTTTTCTCAAGTTGCTTATAATTTTTTTTAATCAACAAAGAAAATATATAATATAGACAAGACCCAAACATAAGTCATCAACTTTATAGCATTTCCATTTTATTTGGCATGTAAATCATGACATGGATACAAAAACCCCAATAATTTCCATATTCAAACAAAATTTAATCATGCATTTCAAGCACCAGCAAGTTAAGTGAACCATTTTTCTTATTAGGGTTTAACTTTGTCAAGTCATCCATAGGAAAAATTTCAACAATATCTTGATATCTTGTGAAGAACATACATTTTTATTCTAATGTGACTCCAATTATATAATTTTTCTGGTTTTGACGCATGAAGGATCTTTAATTTAACATTAAAAAAGGTACACAACACATTTGAAAGAAATTACTAAAGGAAAATTTCTCATACCTCTGACCTTTCCAACCTTCTCCAGAATAAGCATCAATAAGGTTCTGCTCCCGCTTTATTTTAATGAGAAGATACCTTAGCCTCCTCTGCAGGCGTGAAGCATCATCAAGATCCACATTATTTCTTTCCCTTTTCTTTTTTCTCCTCCTTTTAAGCTTCTGAATATATACCTCCCCATCAACATCTTTACCCTCTTTCTCAGAGCCAAGAGAAACTTTTTCACCTTGAGGCTTTGATGTGCTGGGCTTCTGTGATGGATTTCCATTGGTTTTATGTAGACATTTTCTAATGATCAAGTTTTTATTTGAAAAGTCCTTGCTTGGGTCCTCCTTAGAAGAGTCAGTGACAGACTTCCTTGATTTATTTGCACCAACTCTGTGAGCATGAGATTTTGATTTTGATTTATGCTTTTTCACTTGGGATTTTGGGCTACTGGTTTTGAATCTCAGTGATGAGCATGGCTTTAACTCAGTTTGCGCATTTGAATTCTTGTCTGTTCTAGATCCTTTGCTATTTACATTCTTCTCACTATCCCGCATATTAATTTATGATGCACCAACACTGAAAAGTAAGGCATAAAAGAAAATAAATATCAATTAATTATCAGATAAACTACAAGTGCATCCCCTCATATTTAGTATAAGAAGGAAGATGCACTGGGAAGCAGAGACTAATATTTCCCCCTTGGGTCACACAAGTTACTTCAAATTTAGCAGACAAAGAAAACTGTTCATTTAATACCGAGCAACATACAAGAAGTACATTTGGACAAATGCCCTCAAGATTGATTTAGGAACCCAATTTAGAGAAAAATATAATTGACTGGTTTAAAAAAGCTGTTTTAACTTAAGTTGTAGTTTATTCCACAATGCAAGTCGAAATTTAGCTATCCCAAAAACAAACTCCAATCAAAGAGGTTCTATTCAAGTAGAATTTTGAATAACAAAAGAAATGATATTTCCCCTGCAGAATGTCAAGATTCAAGAGACATGGGTTCAACCAAATCTTAAGAAAAAACTTTAGCTAACTAAAAAGGATCAACAGAATTCTACATCAACAACTGATCAAATGCAGTTATTAACTCAAACATCAAAGCTAAAAATTTCAGATGTCTGGCTAAACTATTTCTGTGAGTGAGCATTTGATTAAACTATTTATCTTACTCTTACCATAAAAAAACTATCAAAAGAGACACAGCATTCTGTCTCATCAAAAGTCAAATGAGTTTTTCAGAATTTGGTAAACTCGAGTCCGACCAAGATCAGGAATTTTCAGCTGGCACTGATAGCATTGTCATATTAAGTCATTTCTTACAATGACATTGAGAAAGAACAGCTATCTGAAACAGCAATCTTTCTTCTTATGCAACCTATGTATCATCCATAAATGCAAATCCCCCAAAAAGTGAAAATATGAAGGAAAGGAAAAATTTACCCTGGAAATGACTTAGAGATAATGATTCATTACAGAATCAATTTATATGATTTATAGTATATACAGATAAGAATGGCCTTGGGTTGCCGGAAAACTGGATATGGGAAGGGGAGATAAATTGACTCCAGAACATTGGTGATCCAGGAAGCCCCAGTAAATATTGAAAAAGAATGACAAGAAATCTTACATCAAGAATTAACGAAAAATTCTACAAAAATTGAGATCAAAGCAAGATATATGTCATGCAAAAACTCAGTTCACTATAAGCAAGATGCAGTCAAGAATTCGCAATAAGTTAAGCATTACATAGTCATTGTTCGGAGCCAGACCAAGTCGAACAATGAATCTTAAAGAATTCATGAAGAAGAAATCTTGAGGTGTGGTGTTAAGACCTTGATCAACAAAGACTAAGAAAACCACCAAACGAGCAACCATCACTCTCATCAATCTGAGTGACAACTAACAAGTACTTGTGATTTGAGAGTAACAAAACCCAAATGCACCAGTGATTATTTCCCCCCCAAATTACTCGAAAGAACAATAATAACACCTTGAAATCCCCAAGTAAAATCCGCACAAACAAGTACTATGGTAAGTTAACACAAAAGAAGAACCCCCACGTAATTGCAAAGTCCATAAGAAAACTAACCTGTAATGGAAGAGGAATATAGAGGGGATCTGAATTTTTAACAGCTCTGAAGCTACCTCACACAATGTAATAAAAATAGCAAGAAGACGCAGTGAGAGACTACTTGAGTTTGGAGGATTGATTCAATATTCGAACAATGATTGGTTGAGTGATGTGTTAATTCGAATTTGAAGATTAGGGTTGAGATTTCCAATGTTGCAGCTCAGGCAGGCAATCGCCGGCGACGGTCTGCCTCTTCCCGAAGCACCACCAGGCAACGGTCAGCATCTGCGTCTCTCTCTCTCTCTCTTAATTATAACACATTTTTTGGATTTTGGATTTGCTTTTTCTTTCTCTGACATAAATCTCAAATCACAGACCAATGTGTTGTTTGATTTCACTTTGGTTCATCCAAAACTAACCGTAATTGCAGCTTTACCATCAACAAAAGCATTTGGTGCTCTTCTAGGTAAGATCAAATCAACTTGAACCTTCCTTCTTACCATTTTTCAATGAATAGCTAAATCAATATGAATATTTCAATATATATCATCAATATATGTCTATATATATATATAAAAAAAAAAATTGTTTCCCAGTCAATATATAGCTCTCCATAATATAATATTAGAGGAAGTTGACTTTTTTTATAGAAATTAAGAAAACAAAATAAAATATTTAATTATAGATATTATATATCAGTTTATAAGTTAAATAAATTTAAAAACAATAAATATAAATATTTTAATTTAATTTATTTAAATTTTCCTTAATTTCTTTAACAAAAACTAATTTAACTCTTATATTAGGGACTGGTAAAATTAAACATATGACATATTTTGTTATTTAATCGTTAATAGTAAATATAAAATGATATATTTTTAGTCCTAACAGAATAAACAGATTTTTTAAAAAAAAAAATTAATGTAAATGTTTTTCTAAATTTTGTTAGAATTAGTGTAAGTTTTTAATGTATCACTATCAGGCAAAGTTATAGGAACAAATTGCCGTATTTACAAATGATTAATTGTGGATAGCACAATTTATTGAGTTTTTTTTTTTTTGGTATTATTTAGATATGTATAATGGGAAAATCCTAAAAAAATTCGGTTAAATTAGAGAAAGGACAAATCAAAAAATCTAATATCACAAATCTCAAGTAAGAATGTGAGAGGAATCTAAGATTTGCAAATATTTACAAATGACTAATTTGCCCCAGACAACATTTGGAAAGCTCAAATTGTCAATATGTACACTAAAATTGTTAATTGCAATTCTTAAGTTGTTATTTTTTATATCTAAGTTGGTTATGCATCACAAGTAACAACTTCAGTATATTAACGACTTGAACTCCTCAAACATCAATAATTTTAATCGCAATTAACAACTTCATTATACATATTGATAACTTGAGCTCCCCAAATGCTATAAGGGGGCAAATTGGTCATTTGGAAACATTTGTAAATCACAAATTCCTCTCACAGGTCTGATTTGAAATTTGTGATATTGGACTCCCTAAGTTATCTTCTCTCTATTTTAACCAATTTTCTTTTTGTATATTGTCATAATTTTTTTTATTGGAAAGAGCTCACTTAAGTCCCAAGGACCAAAAAAAAATATCAAAAAAATCTGAGGGTAGATTTTTCTATAAAAAAAAGTCTAAGTGTATAATCTTCTATAATTGAAAAAAAGTCCTTATAAACATCAGTGACATAAATGAGTTTGTCAATGGTCATTTTATGACTTGTCAGTATAGTCATATGTACTTATTAACAAAAATTGTTTAGTTAACATAAAATAGTCACTTTACGACTTATCAATATATTACATACACTTATCAATAAGGTAACTTCACATTTGAAATCTATCTCACTGACGTCTCTACGGACTTTTTTGATAGAGGATTCTACACTGTGACATTTTTGATAGAGGAACCTACACTGAGACTTTTTTAATATTTTTTTTTCTGATCCTTGAGATGTGAGTGAGATTTTCCTTTTTTCATTTAAACTATACCAATTTTTGTTTAGATTAAATAAATTTTTTTTTTAATTTTTTTCAAATATCATAATATTTTTATAAATAGATAAAAAAGTATACCATATCAGCAGAAATGTGAGGAATGTGTGTAATTTACATAAATATAAAACTATTAGATCAATTGGTTATTTGTAATAAAAAAGACCCAATAAATAGGGGTATTATGAAAAAAAAAAGTAAATAAGAATGAACGAGTTCTACCCAACTCAAACTTTTAAATGGTAGGATTATGTGTGAAAAAAGAGAAACTGAAAGGAGTATTTTGTTTGTTTGTTTTTTTATTGGCCAGAATTGAAGGAGCATTATGTGTATTTATCCACTATAAAAATTTTTCTTGCCATATTATTCATTGTAAACTTGAATCTTGTGTAGAGATACTTTTGGTCAGGATCCTTTCATTAGTGTTTTCATTGTTCCTCATCGAACTTTAAATCTAGGTATAGATTTGATATAGCTCGCTATACCAACAACCTCATTAAGTCAAATCAATGGTTGAGATTAGATGATGAAAGATCAAGAGAAAGTTAGCTAATGAGAGAATCATCTTCCGTAGAGATACACATGACGAGAAAGAGGCTGAAACCAACAAACATCATTAAACAAATAACACTGCTCCTATCATATAAAGATAGACCAACATTTTTAAAGAAAAACTCAAAAATAAAAAATGCATAGCAAAAAAGGTCAAACTTTTTCTTAAAAAAATCAAAATTTACACTCATTTAATCTAAGCTCAATATTCCCTCCAAGGACTTTGGGAATTTGGTTCTTTCCTTCTTGGTGTGAAGATCCATGGCATTCCTCGGATTGCTTAAGGGTTTAAATTGCACTTGATTGGAAAGAAGAAGAAGAAGAAGAAGCACTTGAGCTTCAATGGAAAGATGCTCGATGGATATGAATATTAGTAATTTTTCTTCACCCTGAAATATTAGTCATTAATGATCCTATTTTAACAACTTCAAATTTTGGCAATACGCAGGAGATATTGATTCATATAAATTAGGTGAAATTTAAAAATATTTGGTTTTAGTAAATATATAAGACGATCTAAATTTATCTATAATATCTGGTATTTTATACTAATTTTTCAATACATAGAGATATGAATAGGGGGGCGAGTGGAGTCACACCTTTACCCATCAGGGACTCCTATCTTCTGAATTCACTTTAAAGTTACCCATCAGGGACTCCTATCTTCTGAATTCACTTTAAAGTACTTTATTTGTGCATGTGTATGTAATAAAGGAGATAGAATGTTTCTTGCATATGACATTCAAATATACATATACAATCCTAATATACTTGGAAAATGGTTAATAGTTTTAATCGGGAAGTTTAATTTTCCAAAGCTTATCCATTTAACGTGCTGGTAAAGATGATAGATGAATGGAGTCTTCTGAAAAAAAGTAAACAAAAACTGTCGCACAATTCATATAGCCCATCTCACTTAATAGATAAGACTTATTGATTTTCAAGGATTAACTGAGCATTCAGGATCTGACACTTTATATCTTCAGCATACAGCTGAGTAATAACTGATAAGGTGATGGTACCCATGGGAGTATCTTCGAGTACTTCTATGATTGTTCGAGATATGAAACCCTTCAATTATGTAAGCAAGAGCAAGATAATGTCATCTCATTAACAGAACATGAGGCCACAAACAAACCTAAAGGTAGGTTCTACTCTTATGACACACATTGCATTGACATTTTGGAGCATGAAAAATTGAGTCATTGTATCATATAGATCTTATTTTGATCATCTAAAAGATGCCATACATTGAAGGTGACAGTATCTGTCTGCCCTGATTTTACAGAATCTAAAAACCAAAAGAAAATTAAGCAAGCCGACCATCTTCAATTCAACAACCAGGATCCTGCCTACACATTATAAAAATAACAATTATTTACAACCCATTCTAATATAAAACAGGCCATAAAGAGGAAGGGGGAAAATTATCAAGGAACAAAGGGAGAAGAGACATGAAAACATCACAAGTATGCATGGTTTAAAGATGCACAAATACACCAAAATGGCCGTCAAACTAATATCTATATCCAATTTGTACCCACCAGATACTTGCACAGTATGAGTAAGCCCTTATACGATATTTCGTCAAGTTTGTACCAACATATTTCAAAACACATTAGTGCATTTCTAAAGTGCAGTGAAACCAAAGTAGTCAATCCCAGATAGCGGCTAGCCCAAAAAACGCTATAGCGGTATAACGCATAGCGGGATGACCGCTATACCGAAGATAGCATATACACGTCATTAATAAATTAAGACATATTCATCATTAAATTAGTCTTTAAAGACCATAAACAAAACATTCAATATATAATAAACCCATATAGTTAGGGGAAAAAAAAAAACCATAATAATTCCATCTTCTGGAGAGGGAAAAGGAAAAAGAAAAACGCAAACAAGCTCTGGCCGAAAAGTGGGTGCTGGCCGAAAATGATAGGAGGGGCTGGCCGAACAGAAAATGGCAGAGAGGTTGGCCAAAAATGGAGGAGGAAAGTATGTGCTGTTCGACCAGGTGCGCGTAGGAGAAGGAGTGTTACAGTCGTGAATGAGAAAGTGGGTGCTGTTATATAAAAAAAAAACAGAAAGTGGGTGTTGTTAAACCTAAAACGTGGGACGAGGTGTGATAGCGCGCGATGATAGCGCTCTGCGACTCGCGCTACAGCCGCTATGTCAAAACGCTCCGCTAAAGAGCTTCTGTGGCGGCTAGCACCTGTTCCGCACCGCACCATCGCTATCGCGTCGCTATAGCGCGCTATTGACTACTCTGAGTGAAACAACTTGATATGCGATGCAATATGAGGAGGAAAAGTTTTTTTGGAAAAATTTTGTTTTGTTTTCTGAAATTCCTGAAGTTGTTCATTAGTGTTCTTCTCTTTGCTAATATCACAATGGAATAATAAAAAAAAAAAGACAGAAAGGAGCAAAAGAATGTTATGCAAAGAAAAGGCAAGGCAAGTATTCCCGATCCTTTCAATTCTATTTTTATTCTTCCCATTAGATCATGTTTGACTTTGTTTAAGCCTGAGGGGTTTGTTGGAGCTTCATATTGGTTTGTTCATTCTTCATTGTCTGAGTTTCTTCGTTCTTCTTCACTCTACTAGTTCAGTGGTACTTCATCTTAAGTTGGTTGTCTCAGTTGTTCGCTATACATACCCCTAGCATTTCATAAATTGCCATATCCCTTATATTGCACCTTCGTAGGAATTGTCCATGACTATCTAACCAATTGTTGCCATTTCATTTTACTCCCTGTCCGCTCTCTATCTCTCCAACAAATTAATGAAAAAGGGACCCAAAAAAGAAAATGAAAAACTTGTCTCTCTAACATAAGGTACCAAAATTAGAATCTTGCAAAGACTCTAGTAAACAACAATTGACAGAAAAGTTGCCATCACAAGATTACAAACATGCAACAACATGTGATGGAACTGGGTGAAAAGTAGAAAAAACTAAATTCCTTCATGACTTTTAACATATCAAAGTTCAAAACGTGTTTAAACAAATTGACCGAGCCTTATTATCTCTTGAATTTCAAGTAGTCCATCTTCAAATCAACCTAGACACTATTAAATAAAACATGAACAATCATGATTTAAGAGCATGAGCATAGGAAACTGGGAAAAAAAGCCAAGGAAAGCCTACAAAAGAAGAATCTACAGTAAAATTAGATGTCCTCTAACCCACATATTTGGAGGAAGTGCCAGTGTCCTTGACTTGAACATTCAAGTAGAACTGTTAGCAATATGACATAACGTCATATACATATGAGTCATAAGGGCAGTGTTGAAAAAAATAAGAACTATGATTTATAAATCATTCAATTCCTTTCATTTTTATGGTATCTTTTCAATATTTCTAACACCCTTCTTCCTTTGTAGAATCCCAGAGAATAGAGACCGAAATGTACTTTCCATTCCACACTTTCCCTTTCATACCATTCTATTTCATTACAGATAAGTCCATTTCATTCCTCCCTCAACTCCTTGACATAAACTAAAATAAAGATCTAGAGGCATAAGTCATTTCATCTGATCATCAATCTAAAAAATGTATCCGAAAAAACTAAAACTTCACCGCAAATCCGAATCAATAACCATTAGAAATTCACAAAAACGCACACCTGAAACAATAGATGACGGACAACTCAGTGTCCGCCGTGTTGCTTGGCGTGTTCCAGGTGCTCAAGGTGACGGCGTTCATGGGGGAGGGCAACGAGGTAGGAGAAGATCATGCCTCCAAAGCAAACATGATAGAGTGGTTGGATGGAATCGGTCTCAATGTACTTAGCGCAATAGTTATCCAATCCTCTCTGAACAGCCTTCTTGGCGTAGTCAACGGACAGCATTGGCTTCACATGTTGGGGCAGATCCTTCACCCTCATACCCCTGATCTCATTGAAGAAGTTTCTCATCGCCATTGTATCCGATTGATCGAAGATGTTGGAATCCCAGGTGAAGAAACCCTAACCTTCTCAATGGTCTATTGGTCTCAATAAGCCAGCTTCAATATGCTCCTCGAAAGATCTTTGCAAATTTAGATGAGGGGGTAAATGACACCAACTACGAATTAAAAAAGGGAAAATCTTATTTAAATACCATTTGAATTTACAAAACCCTTAAATGTCTTAAATGTCTGTTAAATTTGTTAAATGACTTAAAATGTGCAAAGCATATATGGAGATTTACAAATTCGGATGAATTTACCCTTAGTTTTAAATAAATAAAAAATAAAAATGACCTCAGTAGGCCTGCATTGGCCACGGGAGGATCGATCGCCGCGACAATCAAGACGCGGCCACCGACGGCTTAAAATCCGACGATGGTTTTTTTTTTTAAAAAAAAAAAGGAAATTCATCTCAAAGCCCATATTGGTAAAAAAAATTGTCAAAAAATGCCCCGAGACCTTTCTGGTATTATTTCGAAAAACATTAGTTGTTAATGAAACTGATATAGTTGTTAACGGATACTGATTCAATTGTTAATGAGACTGATTAAGTTGTTAAGATATTGATGTTAATACTACTAATTTAGTTATTTAGTTGTTAACGGGCATTGATTTAATTGTTAATGAGATTGATTTAGTTGTTAGCGTTTTATGAAATAATACCAGAAAAGGCTCTAGCGCCTTTTCTGGCATTTGAACAATGTTTGGGCCTTTTTTGAAATTTTTTTACTTAAATGTGCCCCGAGATGAATTTTCCCAAAAAAAAAAAAAATGGCATTCGAACCCCCACCCCCACCTTCATAGGGTCAAGTGCCCCAACCATCGCCACTTAGTTCCTTTGATATATATATGCATTAACAAATATATATATTCTTCTTAACATTTTTTCTATTAACAAACACTCTTGTAAATCTCATTACTAAACTTGTAAATGTCATTAAAAGATTTGTGATAATCCACTTTTATTTGTTGTTCCCTCAAAAACAAAAATGGTAAACCTCAAAAAACATCTCGTAACTGCCATTGAAAAATTTGTAAATGTCATTGAAAGATTTGTGATAATTCACTTTCATTTGTTGTTCCCTCAGAGACAAAAATGGTAAACCTCAAAAAACAACTCGTAACTGCCATTGAAAACTTTGTAAAATCATCGAAGAATTTGTAAATGTCATTGAAAGATTTGTGATAATCGACTTTCATTTATTATTCCCTTAGAGACAAAAACGGTAAACCTCAAAAAACAATTCGCAACTACCATTGAAAATTTTGTAAACGCCGTTGAAGAATTTGTAAATGTCATTGAAAGATTTGTGATAATCCACTTTTATTTGTTCTTCCCTAGAAAAAAAATGGTAAACTTGATTAACAAACTCGTAAATGTCATTGAAAGATTTGTGATAATTCACTTTGATGAAAAAAAAAGTGCAATTACAACAAATCTTTCAATTGTATTTACAAGTTCAATAATGAGATTTACAAGAGTATTTATTGATAGAAAAAATGTTAATAATAATATATATATTTGTTAATGCATATATACACACATATATATATATACACACACACCAAAGGAACCAAACTGGGCCACTTAGCCCCATAAAGGTGGGGGTGAGGGTTCGAACCCCACCACCACCCTCACTTTCAATGAATCATTTTTTTAAAAAAAACAAAAACAAAAACCCCACGCCCCCCCCCTAAAAAAAAAAAACCACATCCGGATTTCAAGCCACCGTGGTGGCGGGGGCCCGATCATTGGCGATTTGCAAGCCATCCAATGTCGATCCTCCGACCGGTTGGCCATGCATGATCTCCCTCCGTGAGGGTCATTTTTATTTTTTAAAATTTATTTAAAACTAAGGGCAAAATGGTAAATTTACCCAAATTTAGAAATTCCGATATGATCTTTGGTATCTTTAAGTCCTTTAACAAATTCAACAATCATCTAAGGGTTTTGCAAATTTAAATGAGATTTTCCCTTAAAAAAATAATATTAAAAAAAGTCATACAACTAGTTAATGTAACTCTTTCCGTTGTCATTAAAAAGTTGTAGAATTTTTTAGATATTATTTTTAAAGGTAAAAGATGATATCAATATTCAAAATATTAAAGCGGTGTGAGGTGTTATTTATCATTTTATATAAAAATGAAATGACAAAAATATCTTATAAATATTTATTTGGGATTTTTATTTTTATTTTTTTTTTTCTTGCTGATAAATCTAATTTTGATTGTTGATTTGGTTGCATGATTTTTTTCTTTTCTTGAGGCCTGATTATTCAATTCAAAGACTTTTTTTTTTCCTGCCCTTTCCTGTTCTTCACCGAAAATGAAGCAGAACAATCTCAAAGGTATAAGTGTTCATCAACGGTCAACCTCAAGGTAATGTGGAAGGCTGGAAGGAGATCCTCTCCTTATTTTGTTTCTCATATTCTCTCATCAACTTTATCTAAGCCGTTGATTGTGGAAAATGAGAGAAAAATTAAAGTAGTGTTGTATTGATTGGACGGATGTGATTGAGAGATTATGAGGAATGATGAGAAAAGGATAATGAGAGAAACCCAACCTGTGGAAGGCTTGCTCCTCCCCCTCTCTCTCTCTTTTTATACACACACTTTTCCGGTTTCTGTGAGAGATACTTTCAAAGTTGGTGGTAAACTCAAATTCGAAGTTGATAATATCAAATCCAAGTGTATGAATTAATTAATACCTATTTTCATATTTTCACTAGTGTTTAACTGAAAATGATGATGATGAGTTGTGAATTATATATCCAACTTTGGTAAAATCAAATATGTAATCAGTAATCTCATATCAAGTATACAAATTAATTCATATATGTTTTCTCATTTTCACAAATGTTTTATTTAAAATGGGGAGTTGTAAATTTCATGTCTGAATTCAGTGAAATCAAATTCAAGTTTGGTAATATTATATCAAGTATAGAAATTAATCTATGTCTGTTTTCTTATATTCACATGTGCATTAATTTGAAATGGTAAGTTGTGAATTTCATATACGAACGTGACAAACTCATACCATTGTTTTCTCACTTTCACAAGTATTCAATTTGAAACAGTGAATTGTTATTTTTAAACACAAACTTGGTAAAATCAAATCCAAAGTTGGTAATATAAAGTCTATGAATTAATATTTAATCAATACTTGTATTCTCATTTTCGCAAGTGTTTAATCTAAAATTGTGAGTTGTGAATTTCATATTTCAAATTTGGTAAAATCAAATATGAAGTTGATAATCTCATATCAAATTTAGGAATTAATCCATTCATGTTTTTTTTATTTTCACAAATATTTAATTTGAAATGGTGAGTTGTAAATAACTTGGTAAAGTGAGATCCGACAATATCCTATCAAGTTTAGGAATTTTACAATTATAATCATATGTCTTATTCCATGTTTTTTAAACTTAGAGGGACATTTATTCACACCTCTATGATATTATGAATATTGGGGACATCTTTTTATCTTTTAATATTCTCAAATTAGATGAGAAAATTAAGGAAAACTCCTCATAGTATAAATTTTACTGGGGAGAATGTCTAAATCACAATATGGTATGTATAAAATTTGCTGATTTTTTCTTCTTATCAATAAGATTTTCAATGAATAACTTTTCCCTAATTTTAAAGCTTGATGAATTTTTTAACAAAAAAAAATACAACAATACTACAAGTTTTATTCGCAGGGGATACTTATATAGTTTGTCCTGCTCACAAATAAAAATTTAATGGGTGGGAACATAAAATAAACTATTAAAGAAAAAAGACATATAAGTACCATTTGAATTAGGAAAACTCAAAAAGTCTATTAATATATGGAAATGACAAATAGGTCTCAAGGAACTAATATAAGATTTTGAAATGTTGTGCTTTTAGCAAAATACCCCTCAATGTTTTTTTCCTCAAAAAAGAAAGAACTCTTGTCGGCATCGGAGCTCCACTGGTTGGCACTATCATGCCAGCGGACCTACGACAGCCGGTTGCTAGAGCTCCGGTGACAACTTGAGTAATTGGATTGACTACTCGAGTATAGAGATTGACTACTTGAACTCCCTAAACCCTATCAAATATCGTTGATAAATTGAATAAAGACAATGGCAACTTGAGTATAACCATTTACAACCTCGAAAACACAAGTTGTCAATTGTTATACTGAAGTTGTCGCCTTTATTCAACTTGTCAACAACACAAAATATGGTTTAGGGAATTCAAGTAATCAATTCATATACTAAAGTAGTCAGTCACATTACTCAAGTTGTCACTGGAACTCCAGCTGCTGGAGGCCCATCGACGAGTTGGTGCCGGCGGGCAGAACCACGGTGCCTGCAAATGTTCTTTATTTTTATTTTTTAAAAAAACTTGAGGGGCATTTTAGTAAAAGCTTAACATTTTAAAATCACATATCAGATTCTTGAGATCTATTTATCCTTTCCACATGTTAACAGACTTTTTTTTTGGGGGGGGGGGGGAGGGTTTTTTTAAGTGGTATTTATTTATAATTTTCCTAAATTTTAAATAAGCAATTCTAATAATAATTATAAGGGTTAAAAGAAGAAATGGCACTGCGGGGACTTACGAGATCGCCACCAAAGGAGTCTCGCTTACGTGCGGAGGATCGTTGCACCCAAGGGGCTAAAACTGGATCCCTTTTTAGCCAACTCACATTGGTTTAAATAAGCAATTCTAATAATAATTATAAGGGTTAAGTAGCAAATCCGCTTCGGAAGTATACGTTTAAAAGCAATGTTGCATTAAAAGTTTTTTTAGGTTCAATTAGGGGTTGAGAATAGGCCAAGCCCCTATCAGGCGGCCTATAGCCTGACCTGGTTTGTTTGTTAAAAAGGCCGGACCAAGGCCTATTTAAAATTCTAAATGTGTAAATAGGCTAGGCCTAACTTATTTACACATTAAATAAATATAATTATATTTATATCATATAAATAACATAATATTTATTGTTTTTTCATTCTTATATTCTAATTTCAAGTTATATTCATAAAGGTTTTTTTTTTGTTGCCCATCCGGTATCCAGAGTTTTGCCTTGACTAATCCGGATATATTTATATAGGTTTTGATATGCTGAAAGTGTACAAAACATATTTATGGCTTCCTTGGCCTGTAATATGAGGTTTTTTTTTTTTTTTTTTTTTTTTTTTTTTTTTTTTTTTTTTTTTGTAAGTAGGCATTTAAAAAGGCTTCAGGCCCGATTAGACCTTATGAAGACTCAGGCCTGAGTCTAAAAAAACCCTGAATTCAGGCTCAAACCAGGCTTGGCCTATTTCCATGCCTAGGTTCAATGTCGCCTGGAAATATTTAAAATGTAGCAATGTTGCCCTTTTCGGTTAAAAAACTGACGTTGACTATTAATAAATTAATGTTGACTGTTAACTTTTTAACGAAAAAGTGCAACATTGCTACATTTTTAGACTTATAGGGCGACATTGAGACCCAAAAAACTTCCAGAGAGACATTGCTCGTATACTTCCGGGGCGGATTTCCTATTTAACCCTAATTATAACAATAAATATAACATATATTTTAAAAACGGTCTTTGGCATGCTTGAGAACAATAAATAATTTATTAATTACGCTAAAAATTTAATACTTTAAATTAAAATAAACTTATAAATTAATAAATTAGAATAATAATTAAATTTTAACTGTCCCTCCAAAGTTTTGGTCTGAAAACTATTGTAAACTAAAAAGGAATATTTTTTTTGGACTGATAACTACAAAGGAATATTTGAAAGATGCAAAAAAAAAAAAAAAAAAAAAAAAAAAAAAAAAAAAAAAAAAAAAAAGAACAAGAAATCAAATCAAAACAAAATGCAAGAGAATACCCAACATTCCAGCAAAAATCCATTCACTTTTTCTTTTTTTCTTTGAAAAAAACAGAATACCAGAAATAAACCGCCTGTTCTGTTATGTTCTTCATTACAGAAATAAACAGGATTAACCAACAAATTACAGAAGTTATCGTTACACATGACAGATATCTGAACAAATTTCACAAATTAGTTAAACCTGAGAAACCTGAAACTACCAAATAACTTTTCAGCATTTCTCGCTGCAGCTCCTGCGCGCAATTTGGAGGGAAAGAGAGATTCGTCGGTTTCGTTGTGTCGTTGGAAAATGACAATGTCACAGAGATAGAAGAAGGAAAGGAGGAGGAGGAGGAGGAGGAGGAGAAGCTCATTATTGTTCCTTCTCTTTCTCTCCGACCTTCATTTGCGATCAGAAAAAAATTGAATTCATTGTCGATGAATGGGGACATTTCAGAGCTTCAGAAAGGCCTACGGTGCTCTTAAAGACTCCACCAAGGTTGGTCTTGCCAAGGTCAATAGCGAATATAAGGTGATTTTATATTTATTTACCCTTTCTTCATGTTCGCTCAATATATCAAGCTTGATTTTCAAATTTTTCATGTTTTATTAGCTTTGTTCATTTTTTCTTTGTTGAAGGATTTGGATATTGCAATTGTAAAGGCTACCAATCACGTAGAATATCCTCCTAAGGAACATCATATTCGAAGTGAGTTAGTTTATATCGATCACTATTCGTTTTTATTGATAATCTCATGCTTCTCATAAGGCTTTTAATCATGTCTCAAAAGCCACGTTTCAGTCAATCTATCACATACATTCTTCCTTTCACATGGTTGTCTTGAAGAATATGAATGAAATCATTGGCACATTATTGACTTGCTCACAAATTGGATTTGCTTTTCAATCATATATTCTTATATGCCTTAAACTCAATGCAGAGATCTTCGATGCAACATCAGCACAGCAATCACGAGCAGATGTGGGTTACTGCATTCATGCACTGTCTCGTAGACTATCCAAAACAAGAAGTTGGATAGTAAATTCTCTGTCCCTACTTGTGGTTTGATATGTCTTATTGTTCCAAAGCACTAAAAGCTAAACAAACCTTGATACGGAAACAAATGTTTCTAACTTATTGACTTGCACCTTAGCTTTTTTGGCATTTTGTTTATGAATATGACAGGTTGCTATAAAGACTTTAATAGTCATTCATAGGACTTTAAGAGAGGGCGATCCTACCTTCAGAGAAGAACTTCTAAGCTTTTCACGCAGGGGAAATGTTCTTCAAATATCCAATTTTCTAGATGATTCAAGCCCTAGAGGTGACCTGGTTGTGCAAACTAATTGATGTACTTTTTTGACTTACCAGCTGCTCTGGAACCTTTTTGTAGGCTTTTATCCTGAACTTCGTGCCTGATGAAGTTTCTCTATGCAGCTTGGGATTGTTCTGCATGGATTCGAGCATATGCTCTATTTTTAGAAGAAAGACTAGAGTGTCTTAGAGTCCTTGGATATGATATTGAATCTGAAAATTTACCTCTAATATCAACTGTTACTAAGGTGAGTAGTTTCCCTTATTTGAAATTGCATTCTGAATTTCTTTGCATTTGATTACAGTTTCTGGGAAATAGGAGAAAGTATGAGAGATTTAATGGGAGGGTGTGAGCTATAAAATATAGGCCTCTAAGACCTTCCATGGAGGGTCGTAATCCCTAGTGAATGACATGCTGGTAATGTGCTGTCTGAGAAAAAAAGAAGTGAAAAGCTTCTTATGAAAAATAAGATATAAAAAGCGATTGAAAAGCTTTTCTTAAGTTGGGTGGTAATTACTTTTAAACGTTGATGTGACTTAAAGATGCCATGTAAGGCCTACTCACTCAGGTCTTCTAGAGGAAGGACTTGCATGAAAAGTAGTAAACTTGGTGGTGCCAGACAAAATCAATTTTTGAATATGATATTCCATCAGTCAAATAGGAAAAAAATGATTGTATAATCCTTTTTTTTGGCTGGAAATGATTACGAATCCATAATAACTAAACACTATAACTATAGGCATTATTCCATTTATAATTCAAGTTGGGTCCTCCTTGTATCCCACCAAACATGAGCCTCCTTAGCACCTCAAGGCAAAAAATGAAGATGTCGCACTTAATTCTATGTTGGAACAATTATTATGGGCAGAATATAAAGATATGTTAATCTTAACAGGCATTTAACAGAACGCAAATGTTAGTTTCTGATGAGCTGCTGGAACAACTACCTGCGCTGCAGCAACTTCTTTATCGTCTTATTGGCTGTCAGGTAAAATTGAAGGGAAAAATTGAAATTTTGTATCTGCATGCTCAAAATTTGCTGCCATATTCCTCAATATTGAGATTTGATATCTGCATGCTCAACTTCTTTCCCTTGATATGATATTTGTTGAATTTAATATTTAATTGGCTTTAATCTCTTGCAGCCTGAAGGAGCAGCCATAAACATTTTTCTCATACAGTATGCATTGGCTTTGGTATGCATATTTATAGTTACTAGTACTTTTATTTGAGTATTAAATTCTCCAAAATGTTCAGTAGCAATTGCATGGCTAAAGAGGCATTACCAGAGATATAAAAGAAGAAACTATCTAGCTCATGTACACGAGTTGTCAATATCATTTCCTGTGTATTTATGTGCATAGTTAAACTGAATACGGAAAAAAAATCTCGGGCTTGAATCTCAAATATTTCTGATACAGGCCTCTGCTACAAGTTTAAGATTTCACAACGGCAATTTAAAATCTGAAATTTTGCAATCTAATTCATACTTAGCAGTTGTCCTACTTCCATGAGATTTTTTTTTTTTTAGAAAAAGGACCTATTTCTTTTCTTGGCATCTCTTATTTATCATCGTGTCCCTTTCTAACACATTTATTTTGTTTTTTTTTTTTTTTTTGTAATGTCTGTCTTTAGGTACTAAAAGAGAGCTTCAAAATATATTGTGCAATCAATGATGGAATTATAAATCTCGTAGACATGGTAGCTTCTGTCTCTGTTTAATGTGCTATGTGGAGCTCTGTAAATCGTAGCTTCTGTCTCAGTTGATGTATTGTTTACACTTTCCTGCAGTTCTTTGATATGTCAAGACATGAAGCACTGAAGGCCCTGAATATATATAAAAGAGCATGCCAACAGGTTTTTAATGATGCTTCTCTTCAGCGGCATTCTTCTTGCTGTCCATTATGGATAAAATCTTGACCTCAGTGAATTGCTGAACTGACAATTGAGAATTTATTATAATGCAGGCTAAACATCTTGCTGATTTCTATGAATATTGCAAGGGCTTGAACCTTGCACGGAATTTCCAGTTCCCAGCGCTACGGCAGGTTTTTTCATTTCGTAGTAAGAAGTTTTCACTTGATAGGAATGAATGATCTCTTATGAAGTTTTTTAACTTCTATAAACAGCCACCTCCATCTTTTCTTGCCACAATGGAAGAATACATCAAAGAAGCACCACAGACCGGCTCTGTTCAAAATAGACTGGTGAGAAAGTGATATGTAAACTATTTGGAGAAAGCTTGAGTGTTGTATTGTATTTATGTTGTAACTATGCTCATTTACATTGTCTATTATTTTAGGGTAGGGTTCCCCATCCCATTTAGGTACTCATCATTATTACAGTCAAACGTATCAATTATGACTAAAACTTAATCACTGCCCCTAGTCTAATGGATGCATTTCCTGATGTTGGTCTAGTACATGTAAGATTTTATTCTCAAATTGTTCTCTAAAGAAACTGAACTTAGATTGGTAAAGAGATATGTTATCTCCTCTTACCTATTGGGTTATCTCCTTGGGTTGCATACATGATATATATTTTTCCATACAATAAGTTAAGAGATAGAAATTTGGAAGAAGAGCCAGGAATGCTTGAATGGTTTGGTTGAACTAATACCTTGTTCAAACTCATGAGTTCCAAATGGATTTGCTCGTTTTATGGTTTGTTAATTAATGTCATTCAATATTATCAGGAGTATCAAAAAACTATAGAGTCAACTCATGAGCCAGAACCAGAAGAACGTAATGAAACGGAGAAACAATATGAGGTTAACGAAGAAAAGCCGCTAGAGACAGTGGAAGAAATACAGGACAGGGAACTGGAGGTTGAGTTGTCTCCTCTGATTCCAACTGAAGCTACTGGTGATTTGCTGGTATGTTAAAAGTAATCTGGTGTGCACTTTGAATTTGATACTGTTAGTTTGACTTTTAGATAATTTATATCCTTTTCTTTTTGATTTTTTTGTCTTCATCTTTGTAGGGTCTGAATGGAATCAATTCAAACGCACAAGAATTGGAAGATAACAATGCATTGGCTCTTGCAATAGCTCCAACTGGTGGTAAGCCAGAGGATTTGATATTTAAGTAATTGAGTTTGTTGATATTGCATAGCATTTTTCTCTATTTTCAAAATCCATACAAACCTCTATAAATAAGAGGAAAATTATATAGATCTCTCCTTAATTTTTCCAAATTTACACATACCTCTTGACTATTTTCAAAACTCAAAGAAACTTTCAACAAAGCTAAGTGGAAGTCTGTGTAATTTAATTTTCTTTTAAAAGTGATGGAGGTGTATGCTTGATTTTAGCAATCTTTGGAGAAGATTGTATTGGTTTTGGAAGTAAAAGAAAAGTCTATGTAATTCTAGAAAAATTAAAGGAGAGATTTATGTAATTTTATATAATATTTGAATATATGTAAATATAATTCTATATTATGCATGCCTTTGTAGAAATAGCAATACACTAAATAATGCAATTATAATGAGGTTCGCCTTTTAAGGTGTGTTTGGATAAGAATAAAAAAGCACTTTTGGAGTCAAAACTATGATTTGGAAAAAAAATTACCCAAACACTTGAAAAAAAGGCAGAAGCACTTTTTTCTCCAAAACCATGGTTTGAGTTAAGTTACCCAAACACCATTCTACAGAACCATGGTTTTGACTGAAAACCATGGTTTGGGGGGTTCAAAACCATGGTTTTCCTGGAAGCTTTTTTTTTTTTTTTTTAAACCTTTTCAGAAGCTATTTTACAAATCTATTCTCTGAAATCTTTTTTTTTTTCACTTTTTTTTCCAGAAGTTATTCCTCAAAAACAAATCCAAACACACTAGTCTTCTTGCATCTCAGAGCTTTAGAATTCAACGCTATACAAAGCTCGTTTAGATTTCTGAAAGGCCACAAACTCTTATCAGCATTTGATCCATCCATATGGAAATCCGAACAGACCATGAACCTTGTTGAATGAACAGTGTTATTTTCTTTTCTGCTCTGTGACAAAATGCAGGTTGGGGTGGTCATTAGAATTCTATCTGTTAGTTTAGTCAGGTTTAGTTTGGTTTAGTTGGGCTTAAGACTCCATATAAGCTAACTTTATAATAGGAATTTCCTGACCCTGATATATATTTTAAAATGTTCATAGAATACTATAATATATATAGCTCTTTGAATATCAGGTTCTTTTAATTTTTTGGATCTTATTCCCAAATTTTATGAAACAAAGTATTGAGGTGAAGTCAAAAATAGGATTAAGCCTAAGTTCCTAATTTGTACAAGTCAATCAGGAGCCTTAGTAATGTTATGTTATTATCCTAGCTAAAGCCAACCTCAATTGTGGTCCAATCTTGATCATACTTGTCCTAACCATGATAGGAGAAAATGGTTAGTGGCTGCAATAAAAAGGCTCTATATTAAGCTTCCCATCATTTGGTAAGCGCAATTTCGCACATAAATCATGAGGATGCCATTAATATTTCTCATCTTTGTCATGTGTCAAAAGAAACATGTATGAATTTTTCAATATAACTATAATGCTTATGTTGAGACTTTGCAACTTCATGCAGGAAACAATGTAATTGATCGTAGCTTGAATGAAATTGCTGGTACTTCTGGTTGGGAACTTGCTCTGGTTACAGCGCCAAGTAACCATAGCTGTCAAACTCCAGATGGCAAAATGGTATGTTTCTTCACCCTACTAATCTCAATTGCTTTCTTATTATTGAATCTCGTCTAGTAAAAGAGAGAAAGAGATAGGGGCTTATATCTAATTTGTTCACTCCGCTCTAGTTTCATTTCAGTTGTTTACCGTCCTTCTGTTTGCTACTAGATGGGGACTAATACTGCAAAGGATCCATTTCTTGAGTTCTCACATTTTTTTTTTCAATAATAAAAAATTTAGATGAGTTGGGTCCCGGGGGCTCATCAAAGCCAGGGCATGGCTTCAGGATCAAAGAAGGCTTATAAAGGTGCTTACAGATCATCCACCAACAAGGTCCTCACATGGTCATGATGGTTATGAGCCAACCCCTTTACCAACTGGATCAACCTTTATTGGTTGAGTTCTCACATTTTTATTAGACTTAGAAGTAGAATACATCACTTGGCCTTCTCTTATATTTTTGTGGAATACTCAATTGAAGTTAAGAGGGGCTGAGTAATTTTTTTGCACTTTTACTACTATTTCTAGTCCTAAATGTAGGAGTTAGATAACTAATTCACATATATTAAAGAAATTAGTTTAGTTAGTTGTTTGTAAGAAATGTGTGTTGGTTTCTCTAAAAAAATACCTCCTTTCAATTATTTACATTGATAATTATTCTTATTGATAGCACACTTTCAATAGAGGTTGTTTGGGAGAAAAATAAGTTTGGGAGACAAAAGATATTTGAATCTTACATTTAGGACAAAAACAAATTCATTAATTAGCTATTACACTTAAAACCAAAGGGGGTATTAAACATAGTTGTGCATTGTATGACTGGTTTTAAGAGTGTAGTGGATTGTAGTTACATCCAGATTATGTTGAATTTAAATCCTTTCTATAGTGAAAAGGATGTATTCCCTTTGTCCTAAATATAAGACATAGTTGATTTTTTTTGGAGAGATTAAGGAAGTTAAATAAATTACTTAATCATATCATATATTATGTATCTTTAGATTATACATCAGTTTATAAGTTAGGCAACATAGTTCGGAGAAAAAATGACAAATATAAATATTTTAAAGTAATTTAATTAGCTTTCTTAATATTTAAAAAAAAGTCAACTTTGTTTATATACTTTGAACTACAAGAAGATATTATCATTATTTTTTCTCCTTTTGTTTAGGCTGGTGGGTTTGACAAGCTATTACTGGACAGTCTGTATGAAGATGAACATTCTAGGAGACAAGTTCAGCTCCAAAATGCAGGTTATGGACATAGAGGAATGGCTCTGCAGAATACATTTGATCATAATGAGAACCAGCAAGATCCTTTTGCAATGTCCAACAACATAGCCCCTCCGACTAATGTACAATTGGCTTTATTGGCTCAACAACAACAACAAATGATGTTTCATCAATACCCTCAGTCCTAATCCATTTGGAGATCCCTTACCCTCACCTAGTCATTCTCAAAGTTCAATGCCTCAACAAGGACATTAGAATTTAATGTAGGGTTCAATTTCTTTAATTCTCACCTAGTATAGGGTTATCTTTCACCTTATAAAAATGTATTCTTGTTCTTTGTAGTAAGGTAACATATTTCATTGTAATAGATCATTGTATCACCAAGTTTTATTTTAAATCTAGCAATACACTTGTAATGTTGCTTCCCAAGTTTCTTAAAGTTCTTTTAAGAAAAACGAGTGAACAAAACAAAAGTTAGTTCTGATGCATCTCTAACCAATTAAAATTTAAAACATGGTGAAAAACTTGATTACCACGCTCTTATACCCATTATTCATATATTATAATGAATTTTTACCACTTAATCAAACTATTTGATTATTTTCTATCTTGTGCCTATTTACCTTGATTTGGTCACTTACTTTGGTGCTCACTAATGGTGAATTGGTTAACAATTATCACCCTGGAAATAAAAGTCCTCCAGATTCTAACCCTCAATAGCTTAAGAAAAATGACTACTTATTTGTGATTTTATGTGGTGCATGCACAAATGAAGGAGATTGTTTCCGAATTGTGATAATACTTCTTATCCACATATTGGGGGTGTGATTTAACAAATACTAGGCCGCACATGGCAATGAGATTGACAAATGAATTGTATTGATTATAATTTGTAAATACTACTCCTCCGATCACAATTATAGGAGAACTTTTTGAGTTGATTTTTGTCACAATTATAAGAAGCGTTAAAGTTTTAACTTTTGTCAATTTTTTCCTAAAATACTCCTATTGCCACTTTCCCAATAATAATTAAAGACAATAATAATTTAATAATACACATATATATTCTATAAAGTAAATAATGTTTGCAACTCATTAATGTCATATACACCTCAATTATACTGTTTTTTTTATATAAATTAATTTTGAGCAATTTTTGTCATATTTTTCCCATATCACCCCTACTAATACTTTCTCCACAATAATTAATTTAACAACACTTTTATATTCTATCAAGTTAGAGATTTTACTTTATTTTTTATTTAAACATTTATTTTAAATCTACAGTGTTTCATGAAAGTAAGAAATCATTTTGAATCTATAAAAAATTCTTTTTTTAAAAAAAAATTATGGTATTGAATTCTAATCTCACAATACCAAATCTCGAAATCGCGTGGCTTTGGTATTGTTAACAAAAAAAAAAAAAGGAAACAAAAATCATTCATACGCTGAAGTTTTACAAAACTAACAACCGAAAAAAAAAAAAAAAAAAGCCTATGGACTGTTAAGCTAGAGAAATCACATTAATTACGGATCCAACTTATTTTGCCTTAGTTTAATTTTTAATTTTAAGTAGGGGCATTTTTGGAAAATAATTATAATTAACTAATTTAACTTCTCTCCTTAATCTCTTCAAATTCGGTAAATAGTTTACATAATTAGAATGGGAGGGAGTATAACTTACTTTTTAAGGTTTAATTATAGGGAAAATTTCACCGCACTGCCAGTAGTTATTTAATATAAAGAGCATTTAAAATTTTTTGATACTCGATTGGAGCCCTAAAACTAAACTGGAATTAAGTTTTTTTTTTATTGAAAAGACATTTATACCCTTATCTTATATATAGCCGAGAAGGTCTAATAAATTCCTATGTCATGTAAATACGCATATTTAATTTATGTATTTTCACACGTGTCTTGTAAATAGTATGTATTTTTGTAAACATGCTCATTTTCTTGTACATGACCAAAATGATTATATAATTCACTTATTTGTCTTATAAATAAACATATGTGACTTATTCCTGCACGTGTCTTATAAATAATCATATTTGACTTACAAAGTAAGGACACAATTGTCTTTTCACCCACAACTTTAATTTCAGTTTAATCCTACGGGCACAATGAAGTTTCAGAAAGTTTTATGGGCTGTTTGATATTAAATTGCTACAAAGGGCATGCAGTGAAATTTTCCCACAATTATATATTTTTTGAGTTATTCACATAAATAATATTCATGAGTAAAGTTCCACATCCTTAAATGCACAAAGACGAAAACTTATCAATTTATGGGATATCCTCAAAGGGACACGCTTTTATATATTTGCATGACCAAATAGTTACATTTCCTCGAACATAAGAATAAGAATAGTTCAACATAACCTCGCAAATACCCAACACACACTGATGATTCTCAATTTGACCACCTGGTCAACAACTAAATATAAACAAATGACGTTGAGACCAAGTAGAGTGAGAAGGGCATTCCCAGGACAAGCCAACCAGTACTGCAATTATATGGACCCCCATTTTGCCTTTTCCTTGCCTTGCATTGACCGGATACATGCAAGTTGTTCAATCTTGGATGTGCCGAGGCTCCGACCCAGCAAATCCTGTGTCGGTACCAATTTGTAAAGGAAAAGAAAGGGATTAGAATGATATAGCAATTGCCAAAGAATGAGATTAAACGATCAACATTCAAGAGTTAAAAGGGATTTTTGATTCAACAACAAGCTTTGTTTGTCCATTAGATGGGCGGTCACAATGGACAACCAAGTCTTAAAATATACCATTCACCAAAAGGTCATGTTAGACAGATAACTGGGTATAAAAAAAGATTAAGAAAACAAGAAATGCAAATAGACAAAAGTCTTCAACACAAGTCAGTGACAAAGGGAAATGTAAGACATAAGAATGTCCACACAAATTGCAACAGTTAAAGCTTCTTTTATTTACTTCTTAATAGAAACAGTGCCTTGGCTAAGAAAGGCACAATATCATACCACATAAAAACACTTGTGACTTGTCATTGTTTTTCTCTTCAACGCCCCTTCTATGGGGTAAAAAAGTCCGGAACCCATAGATGTCCTTGGGCTTCAATTCAAAAACAGATCAGTACCTTTGTCATTAACATCTGGAACAGGACAACAATCCTTGAGGCATCCAGAGACATCTACATTGATGATACATGCATTAGAAGTCCTCTTGTACAAAGACTTAGAGTCAGGTACCAGCATCCACATTTTTTACACCGATACCACAGACATCTTTAGAAGTTCAGTATGGATAACAATGTCTAGGAATTTTTTTCTATATATTCTTCTCAAAGCATGCCACCACAATTCCTTCATCTGATAATATGCAAAACCACTCTCAAAATGCATATGCAAACTCAGCCTATCTTCAAAATCATCATCCAAACCAATAAAAGTTGAATAGCAAGAAGAGTGACACAACAAATCAGAATAACGAGTATAGAACATCAAGCAATGGAAGAGGAAAGAAAGAAGATATTATACATCTTTAAAACCAAAATTATTTTTTACAAATTAAAATATTGCTCACCACAGTAGCCGGTTCAGTGAAATTATGTGTCAGGTTTCCTCATCTTCTGACAACGCGACATTTTCTGGCACTGATAAAACCTTAACTTTTACTCTCACCCCCATCTCTTCTGGCCCATTTAACTCCACATCAGCATCCACATGAGCAGATTCATTTTCTGAAGCCACAAAGATGTAAGCATGTAAGACTTTCTAAGCTCATACTACGTCGACCAGAGACACCAGTTTTCAACACATGAGCATGCAATTAACAAAAGAAGCATTATCTGATAAAGAATATGAGTATTAATTACATCTAATAGTGTGTCAATGGCCTAGTGGCATGAAAGATCTTATGTAAGCACGAGGCCATTTTATTTTGGTGCCACAGAACTGTTTTCAATTCCAATAAAGCATCAACTCATAACTGAAAAGTGAGATTGGTTCGCTGGAGTCAATTATAATTCTCTCTTGAATTTCAGCTTAGCATTCTATAAGTTTAAATGGGGTCTTCTTTGTAACATGTGGCAAGCAATTTAAGCTTTGTCAAACATATACTCCCCAAAATCAGGTCGCAAACTCATTGAAGAATACCTTTAATGCTCCAAGTAAACAATTCTGCTGTTAGCAGCTTGTGACACATCTCATTTTTAATCATGCAGTATTGAATTTTGTCAAGACTCAGTAGATGATAACAGCAAATATCATCCTAAAACCAAAACAAGTAGGATGATATATGGATACCGCCTCTGACTACTTTATTTTCTTATTTGATATTATGCTTTCCAGGATTTCTTCTAATACGTTTGTCACTGCACTTGTCCCCATGTTTAGACTTTGCTACTGCTATCATCCTCCAAGATTATACTAACTGAACTTTCTTAAAGTTTTATTTGAGTGAAAGAGAAGATAGGGATGAAAAAAAACTTGAGGACTGAAAAATGGACCCCAAACATGGGTACAAGCGCGGGCAAAGTGCATATGGGAAGCATTATAATTCTCTACCTACCCAAACATGGTACAAGCTCTCCTTTTTTTTTTTAAGATAAAACGTTTAGAATTTTATACTTTTTTTCCGTTGGTGTTCTGTTATATAAAGCATAAATAAATAGTTAGGCAAAATAATTAGGATTTAATTGGCACAAAACTAATCCTATGAGGCCATAATACTTAGTTAGTTAACGGCACTAAACTGATTCTATGAGGTCAAGGAGTAGTTAGTTGTTGTTGTTAGTTAGGGAGTTAGTCATAGGGTCAGTTAGTTATATCTGTTAGGAGGTATGACAGTTCGGATTTGACTTGTGAGTCTAAAGTCTCCATCCAATATATATGAGGCTTGGGCTAATAGAAGGAGTGCATGTGTAATCAGATTGTGTATGAATGAATGAGAGAACAACATTTCTGTCTCCCTTGTGTATTCTCAATTTCTCTTTTCTACACCTTACATATCATGTTCACTCCCTAATTTTATCCCATGGGTTCCAAGCTTTCTGAAAATCAACAATGCCTGGTTTGACGACTCCAACTTTCTAAAGGTAAAAGGGAAAAGAAAATGAAAGAGACTCGAGTTTCTTCTACAAGTATTGCAATTGTGAAATTACAAAGATTCGTTCTTTTCTCCCACGTTTTCTCGGCAAGTGAAAATCACAATTATCAATTTCAGATAAATTTGACCATTAAAACAAAGTCACAAAATAAACAACACCACACAAGCTTTTCAATCCTCGCCTAGAACCTCATTCCTGGAATTTCCCATAACCCCAAACGAAAGAGAAATAGAAGACAATCAAGGAAGCCGCATCGTACCTTCTTCGATGAAGAAATTGGAGCAGGGCCAACCACGAAGCGAGGTAATGGACATGTACTCCTCGTCGCTTAGATCATTCGTCAATTTCTGAACCAAGTCCACCACGTTACCGGGAGAAGATGCTCGGGGCGGGACCCAGAACGACGAGCCTGGGACGAAGGGCAACCAATCGGGTGTGGCTTTCTTCACGAGAATCCGCTGAATAAGCTCATCGAACCTCCTCAAAGCCAACTCGTACTCGCCATCATTCAAAGAAGACGAGGTTGACGACGAAGAAGATGAGCCTAACTCGATCTGGATGAGCTCGGGTTTGGAAGCCTTGGATGATCGGTACCGATGGTGTTGAAGAGAAAAGCAAGGTCGAATCACCTTTGGTTCGACCGAGGAGGATGAAGCGGCGGCGGCTCGGCCGTGGCGGAGCAGTGTACGACAGAGAAACCGCGCCATGATTGAGATGGAGAGAGAGTGGAAGGATATAGAAAATTCCGGTCACGATTGCCAAAAACGGGGGGAGTTTACGGGAATATATATGGGAGAGGCGGTGGCACGTGACTCGGAGTGTGTGGGACCCCAACAATAGAGTCAAACTTGATGTCCAGTTGTCCACAATGATAATGGGAAAAGGAGTTCTCACTTCTCAAAAAGAATTAATTACCCTCTTAAATATTTTAGAATGCCTTCAATTATAAGCAAGTGAACATACTAGTCCTTACTATAAGCTACCAACTAACAATTCTCACAAACTAATAAAAGTAATTAAAATCAATAAAGTTAGCCTATAATTTAAGTAACTTTCAATATTGCCCCTACTAATTGCGCTAAATTTTAATATCATATTAATTATTACCCTCACCCACTACTCTTATTTATTAAGGGCATGCATGGAAAAGAATAATTAATGCTCATTGGGAACAAGCAAGTGCCTTATAAAAAGGACCAAATAAACTTATTAGTTGGTGTCTTATAATAAAGACCAGAGGGAGTATATAACTATTCTTTGGGGGATTCGGTTGCTCCTATAGCCCTTATTTTCTTTTTTCCTTCTTTTTCATTTTTCATCGTTGAATTAAGATCTCAAGTCTATATTTAACATGTTATAAAAATATTATTATAATTTTACTTTAAGATTTAACATGTTAAATCTGGACCGCTGATATCTTAATCGAACAGTGGAAAAGGGAAAAAGGAAGGAAAATGAAAAATATGAGAAAAGTCAAATCCATTTTTTGGAAACGTTATCCTAAATAATTTCAACTATTGCCCCTTTTGCGAGCTCTAACTAGAGGGGAAAAAAGATTTTGGTCGTGTGTAATTGTATTGTCACAACGAGCAAGGACCCTCATGTCTTACATGGGAGAAAAACGTTTTTTTTTTTTAAAAAAAAAAAAGAAAATCTTTTTAGAGCCCTTTTTAGAGAAAAAAAATCCAAAAAATACTCAAAAGTCGAAATTTCGAGATTTTCGATAATCTTTGCGTGAGTTGTTAGCGAAATTTGATATAGTTGTTAATTAACAACTAAAAACCCCCATTAACAACAATTTTTAACAATTAAATCAAACCTTCATTAACAACTATATATCGGTCTAACAACTATATCGCCAAATCAACAATTCACGTAGATTCTGAAAATCCCAAAAAAGATCTTTCTGGGATTATTCTGAAGGCCTTTTTTGAAAAAAATTTCTCTAAAAAGGTCCTGAAAATGATTTTCCTTTTTTTTTTTTAGGTCCTAGACATAAATTGAACTTTGTCATAAAAGATAAGCTGACAACACAACTGATCGAACACATCAACATCTATATGTAATAAAGATTACAGACATAGAATAACAAAGGGAAACAAGGAACATTATTGCATGTAAACTAAAGTCCTATAACCTTATGCTTCAAAATTGCTCTAAGTCTCTCTGTAGACAACATTTGTTGTTGTGCTGACCCCTTTGCTTGTAGCTGCCATCTACCACTACTTTCAAACCATACATGGTCCGGACCCGACACAACGCAAAGGTTCATATAATAGATAGATAGTAGCAAAGGTTCAAACCATATTCATGTAAACAAGAGAAAAAAATAAAATTCATCTTCTTATATTAAAAAATAAAATTCATCTTCTTATATTAAGTCTAATTAATTAATCTATTCTAAGCAAAAGCCAACTCACATTGGCTATATTAAGTCTAATTAATTAATCTATTCTAAGCAAAAGATGTTACGAAAAGAAAAAGCAGAGAAGGGGAAAAAAAGGCTCATACAATATTATGTGAGTTGGGTTTGGAAAAGAGAGGTCTTTCTCCAAGTGGGCTTTTAGCCTAACCCATATATGATTGGGCTAGGAACAATCCCAGACTTGAGCCCAAAAAAAATCCTTGCATTCCCCACAAGTACAATTACCATTTTAAAAAAATACTCTTACACTTACCAAAGAGATTGGCGTATTATCTTACAAGATGACAAACCAATGTTTAAATTTTTGTTGAAAGAAGTACCCACATTTAGTGTCTGATAGTGTTTATTTAAAATTTTCTATGAAGTAAATTTTGTATCAACAAGAAAGGTATAACAAGTAAGCCTATAAACCATGATCCTCACATCTTATAACAAAGGGCTAAGGGAAAAAAATATCCATAAACTTTTTTCAAATGTGTTTTTGGCACTGTCAACTTTTTTTGGGTGCGAAAATACTTATAAACTTTTTAAATTTGCAAAAATGTCACCTCCATTGATTTAAGCAAATTGTTCATTCCTTTTGGTTTGATGGGCCCCACACTATTTTTTAAAATCATTATTTAAAAAGAAAAAGAAAAAACACTCCTCCCACACCCTCTCTCTTCCCCCACCTCCTTCAAACCCATCACCCCTCTCTCTCCAACCCCGTTGCTTTCTTTCTCTCCCTCTTCAAAGTGTTGCCATTCGAACTTTTGAGAAAAGTTTATAGTTATTTTTGCTACTTAACCTTATAACAAATAACCTTGTAACAAATAATTAAGCTTCCAATTGACTGCACTTACCATATGCAGTATCTTGATGTGTGTTAAGATATTATTATATCTTAATTAATATTTGATATATTCTCATATTGAGATATTATATATCATTTGTTGATATTTGATATATCTTAGAAATATTATTATTATTAGAGATTATATTTGATTAAAATTAGATTAAATTATATTCTATGATTACTTTAGGTTATGTTTTGCCTATATAAAGGTTTTTGTACTCTCATTGAATCAAGGATTAAGTATTATAAATTCATTAATATTTTAGAGGTTCTTGTTTTCTCTCTACTCTAATCATTGATATTCTAATATGATATCAAAGCCAATGAAAAAGAATAAGAAAAAAAGAAGAACAAGAAGAATGGAGAACATCCATTCTTTCTTGCCTGTAGTGGTAGAGATGCTATTTAGTTGTTGTATGAGTGTTG
This sequence comes from Acacia melanoxylon, assembly GCA_019022615.1. Taxonomy (NCBI): domain Eukaryota; kingdom Viridiplantae; phylum Streptophyta; class Magnoliopsida; order Fabales; family Fabaceae; genus Acacia; species Acacia melanoxylon. The sequence continues at coordinate 10,383,077 of JAFJYJ010000013.1, forward strand.
AGATTAGTCATATATCATAAAGAAGGAGGAGGAAGAGGAGAAGAAGGAACTAGTCTCACTCATTCTTTGTGCCTTCTCATGTCGCCGCCTAAAGCCTAACTTGAAGCAAACTCAGCCCCACAAACAGAACACTCAAGAACCTTCCTCTTATTGGTAAGATTGGCTTATCCTCAACCCAAAAATTCTTTGTTGGTCGCTCTCTCGGTCGTCTTAGCCTATGAAAGAGTTCCTGATTTCAATCAACTTCCTCCATCTGTTATGTAGTGGACGCTGCTACACAAGTGTTTGCAAACTATATAGTTCTATCCCATATTCGTTCCTTGGAGAGTGCCCAGTTCCATCCTAGGGCTTCGTTCAGATCCGTAGACCCATTCTATGAAGAGTGTGTGGTTCCATCCCAAAGCTCTATCTAGATCTCTTGTCCATTTGGTTCCACCCAGATCTTTTGACCATATGGTTCTGCCTAGATTTTCCGTTCCCTGGACAGTGTATGGTTTCATCTCAAAGCTCTGTCCAAATCTTTTGATCATCTAGTTCAGCTCAGATCTTTTGACTATCTCGTTTTGTACAGATATTTACACTGTTTGGTTTCGCCTAGACCCAAAGACCGCCTTGTTCCTCTAGACCAGCTTGATTCTAGATCGGCGCTTGCTCCAAGTTGCTTTTGTTTCCTAGTTCGTCCAGATTAGTGCGACATTGTTTTTGTTTCGTCCAGATCGACACTTGCTCCAACATGTTACTTTTAGTCCACTGCTACCATTCTGCTCCTTCCGGTTGTCAATTCTAGTTTTTCGTTGACAAACTCAAGATGATCTTAAGTTTGAAGGGGGTGTTAAGATATTATTATATCTTTTGTTAATATTTGATAAATGGGTTTATTGTTTATCATGTCACTTGACATAAGGTTATGTCAAGTCACCCCAAAACTACGTTATTTTGGGGTTAGAAGAATTAATGAACTTTCACAACGACGTAGTTTTGGGGTTAGGGGAATTAATGAAGGATTTTTTTGGTAAAATTCATATAATAAATATAAAAACAAAAATAGAAAAACACCCTTTATTAATTCCCCTAACTCTCAAAACGACGTAGTTTTAGGGTGATTTGACATAACCTTTATGTCAAGTGACATGACAAACGATAAACCCTTGATATATTCTTATGTTGAGATATTACATATCATCTATTGATATTTGATTTATCTTAAAAAATATTATTAGAGTTTATATTTGATTAAGATTTATTTAGATTGTATTCTACTACTAGTTTTAATTATGCTTTGCCTATGTAAAGGCTCTTGTACTCATTGATTCAAGAATTAAGTATTAATAATTCAATAATATTTTAGAGCTTCTTGTTTCCCCCTATACTTTAATCCTTCAAATTCTAATTATGTGGGAGTACAAAGTGAGTTTAACATAAAAAGGTATAGGATATGGATTGAGAATGTAATGATGAATTTGACTTTTCTCCTTTACCCCTTACTCTCTTTTTCCCTTTCTCCTATTGGATTAAGATTTCAACGGTTTAGATTTAATATGTTAAATCTTTAAGGTAAAATCTAATAATATTTTTATAATATGTTAAATATAGACCGTTGAGATCTTAATTCAACGGAGGAAAAACGAAAAAAAAAGAAAAGAAAAAAAGAATAAGGGGTATGGGAGAGAAGCTAAATACTATAATAACGTTGCACTATAAAAGTAAGCACAATCCAAATTGCAAGTATTTATAGTTGCAAGGGTCCAAGGTTGACATGTGGAGATAACCACCATTGATGGAGCCCCGTTCTATTATAAACTCTATCCGATCTTAACTATAATACTTAATTGATTTTTTTTAAAGAGGTTGAGGAAGTTAAATAAATTACTTAATGATATTATATATTTTGTATTAGTTTATAAGTCAGACTAATTAATTTGGAGAAAAAAATGATAAGTATAAATTCTTTAAAATAATTTATTTAACTTCCCTAATCTTTTAAAAAAATCAACTAGGTCTCTCATTTAAGGTGGGATGTAATATATTAGAATTTAGATTTTGAGTTGCTCTAGGTGGTTTTTAAGGAAGAACACTGTCATTCAATGGTTGCCTGCAATGTGCCCCAACTCCTCTAAAACCATTACATTTGTAAATTAGGATTGACTCCTACCTTGAGTAATAGGGGTCCTTTTGAAACAAGGTTGTTGCCCTAGCTACATTCAACGGTGCTATACAAATTACTTGTTTAGGAGAGGATCTTTTTCTTGCATGACACAATTGATTTCACACAAACCGCAACCATGGTTGGATCACTACGGTTAGTTAACCAAAGTCTGATCCATTGAAGTAAATTCCAATTAAAAAATCATGTCAACCCTAATACCTAACACAGCCAAACCAACATGCTTGAGAAAAAGGGCAATAAAGAAAGAGACGTTCTACATATTCGTCATTGATACAGCAAAAGGAACAAACACCCACATTTGCTAAATTACACATTTTTAAAAGATTAGTGGTGGGCAGAATAACCCTACCAAGTCTATCCAAATGGAAACTTTAATTCTTGGCTGTAATTAATGTGTGTAATAGGGGGGTTCAAAGTGTCTCTGTCACAGTCGTCCCAACTCGGTACTAAACATTTTGATCCGGAATCTCTAGTCCCATCTGGGACGAGAACCGAGATCACCCTTAAGATCACAATGTCATTTCTTTAGATTTTTTATCTCATAAATCAAGTTATTTTTTTTATCCTATAAATTAAGTTATCCTTTGATAAGATATGTATCACATTTTTAGTTGGAGTTAGACTCAATATATCGTGATACTAATCCTAACTATATAATAATAATAATAATAATAATGATATTCTTCAACTCTAGCTCAATTTACGTAATTATTGTAGTTTTATTAGTTGTTAAATGTTCCCTTTAAACAATAGAATGTGAAGAACTTAAACAATATAATGATATTTTTTTAGGTTTTTTTTTTTAAAAAAAAATCAGGATTTCCTATTCCGGTCCCGTCCTACTACTATCGGGAGCAGGTCACACTAGGACCAAGATGTAAATTGCATCTCAGCAAAACACAGGGAACCGAGATTGGGGGATCCTAGTCCCATCCCGGAGTTTGAATACCGTGTGCAAGAGACAAAAATTCCATCATTCTTGAGGGCATAACTCACAGTGTAATACCTTCATTAAAGAATAAGACAAACCTGACTGTTGCATAAGTCACCAAAACATGGAAGATGATCTTCTCCTCATCCTTTTTCTTCTTTTCTTTCATCAACTCATCTGAGTCATTGATTGGGAAGAGGAGAGATATGTTAAAGTAGTGTTGTGATTGATTGGACGGATATGATTTAGAGATGATGAGGGATAATGAGAAAAATGATTAGGAAAGAAACCCAACCCCCAAAACATACGGTTTAAAGAGAAGAAAGTACAATAATTAATTTCCCAAATGAGATGGTGGATAATCTAATCACCAGCCTTAATGACATGCCTTAAAAGGTTGGAACTATATAAGCTGGCCTTAATTGAGGAGTTGGTCTTAGTCCTAAATAAGACCTATTTCTTATACTTATTAATCTAGTTCTAATTTACCTTTATTGATACTCCCTCAATAATAATTAAGTTAAAGAGAGATGGAGGAATTAAGGAAGGTGATTAGGGTGTTTAAAAAAATATGTCATATTAATTAATTTAATTAATTTTTTTAATCTAATTAAATTAAGTAAATAGATTTTACGTTAAGGATACGAAGGCTTAAAAGTAAAGTTTGATTTGAAGGATTTTAATATTACATATGGACTTAGAATAATACTTTTTTTTTTTTTTTGGCCCATCCGTTATCCAGCCTACGCCGACTAATTCGAATTTATTCCGCACCATTTATGGTGGGTGAGTCTCCCGAAGAAGGCTTTTTCGATTCACAGCGCTCGAACTCGGCATCTACTTCAATGGCACACTCGCTTACCATCGCGCTAACCTCATTGGTGACTTAGAATAATACTTTATTAAGACTCAAGATAATTTTTGTTAGAGAATTTTAAAAAAAATTAAGCTATTTTAAATTCTTATCTAATTGGGTCTTATTCAAGAATTACTCATCAAATTAGAAATAGCTCTCCAAGTGGTGGGAGGCTTAGAGATGATTCTTTTAGAAAAAATAACGGTTAGAGACCCTTCCAGTGTTTTATTTCCCACGAGTGACACTCTGAGTGCTTTCTTAATGCACGTCATTTGTACCGCGTGTCGAACTTTCATTGGAGGCAATTGTAGGTCTAGGTAATCATCCGCCGTGAAAATCATTTAAAATTCGCGCAATCGCAACGAAGAAGCATTCCATTTCGTCTTCCCCATTTTCCAGATTCGATCCCTGCGACTCCGAGAGGCTGATTCTTGTTGCGGCGAAGCTTCTTGACGTTTCTGTTATGGGTGATAACTCGGCCGAAATGGCGTCGTCAAGCTCACAACCTTCCTCCTCCGCCGCTCCTCCTCCTGAATCGACTGAAGGAGTTCCCAAACAATCCCAGGTATTGGCCATTTTCTGTAGTTTTGGTTTCCTTTCGTAGTTTCAGCACCTAGCACATCCCCTATGCCTTTGATTGCTTCATTACCAAATGTAGAAAACCAATTATTGATTAAATTGGCTGTGAAATCGGGGTTTCTTTTGCGCTCTGAAGTTTCTTGAGTATAAAGGCGGAACCTGTTGGTGTTTTGTTCAATTGGGATATTTTATCCGGTTTTATTTTTGGCACAGAAAACGCCTGTAGAAAACGAATTTAAGCGAAATCTGTAGCCCATGGCAAATTAAGAATATAGTCTGTTTCTTATCGATGCCTGGATTTAGGGGAAGGATATGCTGAGAATTCCTGAGAAACGATTTAACTTTATTTTTCATTTTTGATCGTTTGTAATTTGAACTGATTCTGTAACTATGTAGTTGTTAAGGCATCTGAAATATTTTTATGATCCAAAATGCGTCTAGTTGACCATGTCCAGTAATTCACGATCTTGTGGCGGTGTTTCGTTATGGCAGATCCCTGCATTTTACAATTTTCCGGCAGTCCCAGGTGGTTATTATCCAATGTATCCTGTTATGTACGCTGCAGTAGTTCCAGGATTAGTTCCTTCACAAAACGAAGAACAGAGGAACCGCGGAGCAGGCTTATATACTGTTCCCATATCCCCATATATGGGGCCTGTAACCGGAATGGCCTATAATATACTGACTCCTCTGACGTACAAAACACCCACGTAAGTTTTCTCTGGTTACCTTTCTATGCTAGGAGTGGACATGAAGTAGCTACTTATTCTACTTTTAATGATATTCTATTTTTTCTGGAGCTTGATTGTTCACAACACTTAGGGGAAGTTGCTTCTCATTTTGATATTCAAGGATATATGTATCTTGAATTTTGTTTTTGGGCCAACTATGCATTATGTATATATGAGTAATTGGCTGAACAATCATATTTCTCGAGCTTATTATCACATATTAAGTGATCAACGATTTGCTTGATGGAGGAAATACTCCCTCTGGTCCTAATTATAAGACTTAGTTGACTTTTTTGGAGAGATTAAGGAAGCTAATTAAATTAGCTTAGAGTATTTTTATTTTTATTTTTTTCTTCAAACTAAATAGTTTGATTAATAAACTAATATATAATCTAAGAAAACACAACATATGAAATGATTAAGTAACTTATTTAGCTTCCTTAATCTCTCCAAAAAAAGTCAACTAGCTCTTATAATTAGGACTAGAGGTTGTATATATTATTGAATTTGAAGATGCCAGAACAAATTGTTAACTAACTATTATTTAAATAAAATTCATTAAAGCAGTGAGAATGATTGTCAGTGGCAGCAATTTGATGAAGAGTATTGCCATGCAGTTTTAATTAAAAGTTCTTATGAATTAAAATTGATTCTTGTAAGGTATTGATGACTTTATAGAGGCATCAGAACATGTGCTTTCCCTTGATAATGAATGACTTTTACTTGATGCCATCTAGTCTGGTTATCTTAATTCCTTGATGAAGTATGCACTTGCAATGTGCCACTGCCATCAGCTACAATCTTGTGAATATCTTTTGTCTTCTAATGGAGGAATGCTCTGAATGACGTGTTTGTCACAATTTTTTTCCTGTTTCCCTATAAACCTGAATTTAAGGGGGGAAATTAGAAAGTGGTTGTGGTGAATTAGATGTGATTACTCTAAATGTGGTCCATATTTTTCTTGGATAATTAAAAATGATGACTAATTTCATGATGTTTTTTTTCCATTGAATGGGAACCATAAACAGTAGGCCAAGTTCTGAGGCTGGTACTAATGCTGAAAATCAGGGGCAAGCAGCACAACAGCAACATCAACAGCAGCAGCAGCCTGCCCCTCAAAGACAATTTGTTGTTAGGAGATTTCAAATTGGATTTCAAATTGATCTGTTCCTTATGTTGAAGCTGGCAGCCGTGATATTTTTGTTCAACCAAGATGGATCAAGGCAGAGGCTTATTGTCCTTGTGTTATTTGCTTCTATTGTATATCTGTAAGTAACCTTCTGATTCCTTTTTTAGAAGTTTTCCTCTTGAAACTTCTACCACGTGATAACTGTTACTCAAACGCAAGATATTTTATATTCCCCATATGGATGATATTCCCCTTTTCCTCCTCTATATAATATTTCGATTTTCCCATTTGGTATGCTTCCTGGATGAGGCTGTTGTATGGACTTCATGTAACTGGGTGGGTGAACGTTCTAATGATACATGATTTAGAATAGCAGTGGTCAAGTTGTGTGAAACTATGAATGGTAGCTGAGGTTCTTACCTAAGTGAAATGTGTTACAGGTACCAAACTGGAGCTTTGACACCAATCGTAAGATGGCTTTCACAAGGCATGCAGAGAGCGGCTGCACCTCCTCATCCACCAAGACGTGCTGCCAGGGTTGAAAATGCTCCTGCTGCCAGGCAGGGAGTTGACAATGCTGCTCCCGCAGGTATTATTGGTTTTCATTTGATGCACATGCTTTCTTGTGGTGGTGGTTAGAAACAGCTGTAATGATGCTATAGGTATTTATGATGTCATTTGGGAAATATTTAGGGAGCCTGTGGGATTTTTGCTATTGCGATGCATTGTTTCTGTTTGTAAAGTATCATTTCAGTTTGGATCACTGGAAAAGTGTTTAGATGTGGCAATTTAAGGGTAAGGAAGTGGGGTAGCCTTCTCAGGAGTTTGAATTGCGTCGTTGAAATTCGCCGTTTAATTAATGAGGAATGAACTTAAAATTATATAGGAATGGATTCGCTATAATATCAGCAATGCTTTATAGTAGTAAATGTTGGACTTCAAAGGGACCGCATGAACATAAAATGAGGGTAACCAAGATGAGGATGTTGAGATGGATGTGTGGTCATACAAGAAATAATAAGATTCATAATTATTATATACACGAGTGAGTTGGTGTGGCAACTATAGAAGAGAAATGGTAGAAAATTGTTTGAGATGATTTGGATCTTCAAAGAAGGTCATTGAGTCCACCAGTGAAGAGGGATGTTCAAGCAGAATGGAGTCCTCTAAAAAGAGGTTGAGGAAGAATGAAACGAGTACTCAATAAGGTTATAAAATGATATCTTTTAGTAAATAATCTATCCAAAGATTTGGTTTTCGACAAAGCATGATAGTGTCGTGACAAAGCATGTTAGTGTCGTGCGATTCATGTTTACCAACATCACCTAGTGTGACAAGGCTTTATTGTTGTTGTTGAATTTAAAAGTACTAAGGTAATTAGGCATAGAGTATAAACTTCTATTGAAATAAGTGGAATTTGAAAAAAAAAATTAACCCTGCCTCATCTTTGGAGGGTTAGTTGTAATATTTTAGACAATCCAAATACAATCCTAGGGATAGTGGTATTAATATTTCTTGCCTTTGCCGTTGTTGCAGAGGTTCAACCTGAAGGCGGGATGGCAAACCTGAACCAGCCGGCTAATGAGGTGGCAGACAGAGTGGTTGAGAATGAAAATGTGGCAGAACCAGAGGGAGGCAATAGGGGTAATCGATTGTGGGGATTTTTGCAGGAGGTCCAGTTGATTGTCTTTGGATTTATAACTACCTTACTTCCTGGCTTCCATCACCATCACCACGCGGATTGAATTTTACTTTCCAAGATATACATGAGTGAGATAGTCTTCTCAAATGAATGCGTAGAATATGAAGAGTTTTCTCAAATGAATGTGTAGAATATGATGATATCTTCTAGAATGAATGTGCAGAATATGAACTTCCTAGAATTGTAGTTTCGTACATACTTGGCATGGTGCAATTATAGGACGTCAGTTGCTTTTACGGTTATATTCTTCCGGTTCTTAACAAAAGACATATTTGAGAAGTTGATCTTGATCTTAAATATAAGACAAAATTTTCTTATTTGTCAATCTTTTTCTAATTTACCCATATGAATGTTTATCGATAATAATTAATGAAGAGAGAGAACGATGAAATTGAAGAAGATAATTAGAATATTTTATAATAATACATGTTATATTAACTAACTCGACTGACTTCTTTTATCTAATCAAATTATGTAAATATGTTTTAATTTCCTTAATTTAATCAAATTATGTAAATATAAGAACGGGAGGGATGGGTAATTTTTCAAATCAAAGTAAGTCTGTATTCTTTGTTTTATTTATTTATTTGTTTTTTTACTTGATCATTTGTCATCTTTTTTAAAAAAGGCACCGCAGAAAAAACATTTTTTTATTGTCCTGGGGCTGTGATAAAGGGGTATTTCGAAAAGCATAGATAACACCAATCAATAGAATTGTAATTTGATGGATGTTTCCAGACAAAAACATCAGTTTTTGTCGGGGTGTTGTAGTCCAAATGATATAGAAGACCCTTTAAACTTTGCGTAGAGTTGTGAATTCAAACTTTGTCTCAAGTATAATGGGTTAGTTATCGAGGGTATAACAGGATAGTAATGGCAAAAAAGAGAGTGGAAATCTCATTTAGATCCGAAAGGCTAAAAAAAATATCAAAAAAGTTTCATTGTAAATTTCTGTATAAAAAAGTCCCTAGTTATCTTATTGACATAGATATGCTTTGTTAATGGCTATTCTATGACTTGTCAATATAATCATATACACTTATCAATGGGAGCTACTTTAGTTAACATGTACAAAGCTTGTCAATGATCACTTTTTGACTTGTCAATATTGTCACATACAATTGTCAATGGGAGCTAGTTTAGTTAACATAGATAAGCTTTTTAATGGTCATATACAGGCTTGTCAATATTGTCACACATACATCATGGGAGTTGGTTTATTAATAGAAACTTTTTAATGGTTAACGTGATTTATTAATATAATCATACACTTAAGTTTAGTTAACATATAACGCATCACTCTTTGACATCGATATTGTCACTTACACTTTTCATAAGATAAGCTTACATTTAGAATTTATATCACTGAGGTCTTTAACAACTTTTTTTTTATAGAGGAATCTATAATAAGACTTTTTTTAATATTTTTCTGGTCGTTGAGATTTTCCTAAAAAAAAGTCAAATTTGGAACTCAATTAATTTTTATTTATTCATAAGAAGCCTTGATTTTCCTTTCAATATCTTTTTATTGCCAAACTAGTAAAAGAAAAAATAAATTGATTTATAATTTTTATGTTGAATAAACGGAGGCAAAGTGTCTAATGTCTTACAAGGAGTTTGCTATTTGTTTTATTATGAATGTTTACATATAGAATAATTTTAGCCATTAATTCTGCATAAAGCTTTTTATTTGTTTCTCAGTATAAAACGAACTTGACCACTTATAATTTATTTTTTTCTTGAAGTTTAAAAATATATCCTTCCAAAGCTAAGTAACAGAGACTCTAATCCTCAAGTAATTCTTCGCAAAATAGTCAGATAACGTCGTTTACTCATCTATCTTCAAAAGCTGTGACTGAATCATCTAACAAACATTTTGCAACTCCAATGCCATGCTTTATACATATATATAATATTCACGTATATAACCCAAAAACTTTTATATACATATGACCCTCCAAACAAATTCAAAACTAGTAACTTTTATTGTGAATTTAAAACAAAACCTATGTACAGGTTAAATATAAGATTAGGCTCACATCTCTGACAAAAGAATGCTGATCTTTCTAAGTTCCCCGAGAGCTCCCATGGCAGTAACCTGCCCTTTCTCCATCAGAGCATTTTTGAGTCCTCCAATGAGGCTGCTTGGCCACGATCTTGTTGAAAAACAGACTCGATTACCTGAAGTACGAAATGTAGTGATTTAGAAAATGACTATTATAGTAAAATTTCATGTGTCTTTGCTATTAAGGTCCCCCGTCCAAAAAAAAAGTAGAGAAACCCTTTTTTCCTTAAGAGTATATTGTGATTTTGATTAATACTAACCCTTGTCCTTAATATAAGAGCTAATTAGGGATAGGATTTGGTCCTAAATATAAGACTTCAATCAACTTTATCCCTCATATTTATCATTTTTTCCTAACCTATGTCTATTGATTGCACATGCTAAGTGGGTTTTCATCAAATGTTAGTTTCAATACAAAAATTTAAGAGGGTAGTTTAAGGAAACTAAATTTTTTTGACAAATAACTAATTTAACAAATTTACTTAATATACTCAAATTAGTTAAGTAGATTTTATCTTAAGGATCGGAGATAATATAAAAAAACCTGATTGCAAAAACCTTCAGTGAAATCATGAGCTTCAAAACAATTTTCAGGGTTCATTCAGAGAAAATGGCAAAAATCTTCGCCCAATAAACTGTCATCAGAATCCAGAGCTAAAGTTGGAAAAAAGTTCACCTGAATATGGTCAAGCATAGACTGTCCAATATTCCTCAGAGTGCCGATCATATTCTGGTCTACAGATTCCCCCTTGCAACTGACAGAACTACTGTGCCCATTAGCTGAAGAAGAGACTGCTGTATTGCTTTGGTTATTAGAACTATTGGCAGATTTAGCATCCTGACAAGCACCACCTGTTTCAGATGTAACCTTGCCAGTATTCCGACCAACCTTAAATAACCTTTGAAATCTATTCAGTTTTCTCTCCCTAGCACTGGAGGATGAATTTCCTGTGGTATCATTATCACATCGAGATGAATGACATAAGTTCAGAGGGGGATCAGAAATTGGAAGAGTTGAATCGGTTGGATCAGGGCGTGAATTTTCATGGCATTCATCAAGCAAAAACCGTGACGCAACACTATGATCTAACTCATTATCATGATCATTGACCTCAGCAACAGAATAAGTTGGGATAAAAGATGTGGACAGGTTCCCAACGGACAGATTCCCATCACTGCCAGTACTTCCACTTAGACATCTATCCTCTATTGTGTAATTGTTGCCTTCATGGCTTCCATCTTGTTGCTCCTCTTCAGTCTCTGCAGAATGATTCTCTTGCTGGCACAAGTTTTCATGGCATTGCATTCTTTCTATAGGTTCCTCAAATCCAAGTTCCCTGGTAAGATCCTCTATCGAACTGTGCCTGATGGATTCCTCCGCTTCCTTTTCATCTTTCTTAACTCTCAAACGAGAAGCTTCAGATCCTACTCTCTTCAGACTGGACTTTACCTTTTCAGTCCATCCCTTTTTCTGAGTTGGAACTTCTTTTTCTACACTTTGCTGCTTAAGTTCTTCATCCTTGTGGACATCTCTCCACTTTTCTTCCCAGTAGCTATCAGGTAACAAACTCACAGATGGTTTTGGAGAAGCAGAATCAGATGGAAGGGTCTGAGATCTTAAAAACATCAATTTACCTTGGTTATAAGTATGTACATATGAAGGTGATGAAGATGAAACATCAGCGCTCAATGCAAAAGCCTGCAAGGATTTAGCCTTCTCTAGCAGTATCTTAATGTCGGTATCCTCTGGGAAGTTTAGTAGTCTCTGTAGACAGATTGTTGGATTTTCAGTAGCAAGTAGTGACGATCTTAATTGAAGTAACATTGCTACAGCCAGTGCAGAGATAAATGCCCTGCGAGGGGAATTCAAGACCCAAAATCCACAGTCCCCATCATTATCAGCACCTTTTTCCACTTTGCAGTTCTTTGATGCAAAAACCTCATCCCATATAATCAAGAGGTTGTAAAGTGAAAATTCTCTTCCAAATAAAACTCGCAACCAGCGGAGAGCAAAGTACTGGGGTTCAACACCAAGATCAACAAGATGGCTGTGCAGAGATGAATCCACCAGGAACAGTAAATGATACAATGCAGTAGAAGCTTCAATCACTGGCGGTAAGCCAGTATGAGACCCAACTGCAGGGGAATAAGAGAAGAACTCGGCCATTGCAACTGAACCATTGGTCCCATTCATTAAAGCATCAAACATGCAATAAGCATCATGTTCCATAAATTTCTCAGACAATACAGTGCCCAGTTCGCCTTCAGCCCCATAAGCATCACTTAGCAACACAATGGTCTGTGTCTCAGGATCAAGCTCATCAAGATTCTTGACTTTCATTGCACCCTTAGGGGAGCCAATTTCATCCTTCAAAAAATCTGGAGATTTTCTGAAATCAAAGCCATAAGAAAGATCATTCTCTTGACATAAAAGACCATCAAATGTGTCTGTGAAGTGATCTTCATATAACTTTCGAACTTCTGAGAGACGCTCCACATCAATTTGGAGAACATACAACAGTGGAGCCAGTAATTCATGCATTCCTGTAAATAAGAGAATGAATGAAGCTAAATAATTGGAAGTCAACAATTTGCATGATATTTAATACTCAAGTACTAGTTAACTAACTCAGAGAGCAGCAGCAATAACAACAACAAAGTCTTAATCCCACTAGGTAGGGTCGGTTACGTGAATCAAATGACGCAATTGAGCTCGTTCAAAAACCAAATCTCGGGATAAATTGTTAATTAAGAGATCTCGCTCAATAATCTCCTTAAGTATTCTCTTCGATCTTCCTCTACCCCATTTAATTGAGCTCCAATGCAAGCAAAATGAATGAAACATACATTTTACCAAGTGACAGATTTCCCATTTAATCACTTTGTTTCAGTTCTATTTTCCCTTCCAAATAAGGAAAAATCTGGAAATGAAGAAGAAAGGCAATTGTTCGGGTAAAAGATTCATATATACCTATAAAGATTTTTGTAGCAGTAATCAAGCCAGTGAAATTAGAGACTTAATGGGAGCTGAGAATATATGACAGAAAAATTTCTCAGGTAAAGCCCATTACTCATAGCATTGCAACACTCATGTTTTCCATTAATATTTTAACATGAAATTGAGTAGGATGAAAGCATATAACACACCATTTCTACTGATAGTATAGCCGCACCATTATCACTTGTATATGATCAAGAGAGGAGAGGATTGCAAAGAAACCCAATGCAAGATGCGATATTGTATTCAAAATGAAATTGAATTTACTTCTAATGAATGAATTACTTCACTCAGCAATTTACCTTGTCTATATCCATATTCAGGGTGCTTGACACACCATAGCAATAAGATTCGTCTTAACAAGACTTGGCATACAGGTGTTTGGAAATAGGTGCCGTGTTCTGGGTATAAACGAGACAAATCCTGATTGACTGTCCTCTCCAGCTCCGCATTACGAAAAAAGCGACTCCATGTACTCTCTGCTTATAAAGGCCACATTATGTTCATCAGAAGATAAAATAGCATTGCTCATGCAGACAAAAATAAGAGGTTACATAGATGAGTTGTTTTCCTTTTATACCTGCCACTTACTTGTTGCTAAATTTTCTCATGGGTTGAGTTGTTATTAAATAAGCATTTATACCTTCCACCATGACAAATTAAATTTCCAATCACGAAACCTTGACAAAAGATCAATATGTATATAATACGGAAAGAACAAAATGAATACCTAGAGATGAGGCCCTAGTTATAGGAAAAGTTTCTCTTTAAGGAAAAAAATACTTATATTGGCAATGTTGATGCCTGACAGTGCATATTGGATGAATTGAGAATCTATAACCAGATATATAGATTTGACCAGCCACATGTTAGGTATTGGAATGGAGTATAAACACTAAAATTTACCTGGATTTTGTGAAAGTGGATTGTCTATGACAAGATTAGGTGAACTGCCCCCATCCTTGGGAGCATGTGGATCAACCAAGAGGCTCCTTCTCAAACTAGCATACCTAGATAGATAATATGGACAAAGAAAAATCAACACAAAAAATTGCAATGTGCTGAACATACATGCAGTAGATTCTAGTATGAAATCACAATATATATTCACAAATACCTCAATGTCACAACTCATCCTTCAATATGAAAACACAATATGGAGAGCATGATTCCAGATAAATACTGAATTATTAAATTATACAGACGACCACAGATGCCAAAGGAAAACCAAGGCTAATATTCTTCTTATTTCCACCTATTAAATAGTAAGCAGGCTTATAAATTGTCCGGCAGTATTTTTGAAATAAGGTCAATTTGACCAGGAAAAGGATGATAATGAAGTAGTTAGTTAGACCAAAACAATGCAGCAGAAATTCACATCAGTATGCAGCTTAGGAAATACAAGATCGGATTACAATCAGTATAGTAAATATCTACCTACCATAATCAACTCCTATGAAATTTTAGCGAAAATGTCAATAATCATGACATGTAAGATAGATAGGAGGCAAGACAATAACAGATAAGAAAACGGTCTTTCTCTTCACACACTTATAAGATTTGGAATTCCCAAGTTCCCATTGAAACTAAGAAATATGAGGCTGAAAATCGCAATGGAAAAACAAAAAAGGGAAAAGAGAAACTTATATCCTTGTTATTATAACAAAAATAGTAACTTTATTAAGGATAAAAACTCAAAGGCGTGATCATGAAGCTGAATTACCTCCTTCGAGAGTCAGCGGTGGCCCGACGAAGATCATTGATACAAGTTGATGAAGATGGCAAAACCCCAAGATTTATGCGCCACTGCAGGCCTCTAAGGCCACCGAAATCCGGATTCTCCGACGCGGATCTTCGAAAAACATAATCGGAACTAGACGACGGTTCTGACAATGTCGGATCCGTGCGAGCTTGCGGCATGATTAAACCAGAAAAATTCCTCGCAAAACCTGATGATCACGGGGACTGAAAATCCAGGAAATTTTTTTTAAAAAAAATACTGAAGAATTTCAGGAGAAATAAAGAAATCAATAAATAAAACGAAACGAAAGCGAAAAGAGAGAAATGTATAATCACAGGGGATTGTTGAGGTGGCTGAAATTATGGAAGACAAATAGGAGCCTCACGTTGCAGTTTGAGAGTGATGATCTCCTCAAACCTATGACATGGCTTGCGCACTCAATCATTGCTCATTCTATATGTCTGTCTCGCTTTTTCAGAGCGAGAAGGAGGAGAGAGAGAGAGAGAACAAGTTTGTTTGTGTACAGTACAGAGAACAAGATTGTGTCAATGGGGCCGCTTTGCATTTTGCTTCATCCACTGAATTAAAGTTAGCTCGCGCGTTCTGCAATTTCCGTCCCTCTTCATTTGGAAAATCACCGTCATCTCCCCACAACAATTCAAAATACCAAAAGGTCCTTTAAAATCATTAAATTAGTAATAATCCTATATCCTTTGATTGTCGATAAGCTTCTTGAAAAAAAAAATATAGATAAGTTTGTTGGGAAAAAATGTAGATAAGTTTAATATACATTTACCAAAGTAAATCCTCCTTCCCTTGTTAATGAAGCCCCATCAATTGTTGCTAAAGTCCATCGTCGCTCTACTACTAGAGCTATCACTACCAATAGCAAGTAAATAATGGCCATGTTTGGATAGGTTTAAGTAGTTTAAAGCCATAAAAAAGCTCAAGTAGGAAAAAAAAAAATCTTAAGTGGAGTATTTAGATTGAGCTTTAAATTTATTGAATTTTAAAAAAAAAAATCTCATAAAAGTCAATTAAAGAAAAAGTTTTCATGGGATAGCTTTTTCCAAAAAGCTATTATCTTTTTTACGCGCCCGCCACTTTTACCACCATCAATCCAAACACAAATCATATTTACAACCTGACTTTTTTTTTTCTATTGGGCTCCTATAAAAGTCAGATAGAAAATAAGTCATTGCTCCAACCACTAACCCAAACAGACCCAATGGCAAAGTGACTTTTGTGAGACTTAAACTTCGGTCTCAATTATTAAAAATAGTCATGACCATTTGAACTTGAGTCATACTACATTTTAAAAAAAAAATACAAGACATATTTTATAGTGTAAATTGCATTATAAATTATGCCTTATATTTAAGGACATAATGAATACTTTATTTTATGACATATATCCAAAGTTATTCAAATCGTTTTGTCATTATTTACTTGTAGCCAATGGTGGTGAATTCGATGGTTGGAGATAGGGGCTCAAAATGCCATGGAGTGAGAAGTTCTTTTCAAACTAAGGGCATTTTAGTAAATGTAAACTAAATTTATTTACAATTGAATATGGGGATTTCAAGGAATTTTGTTTTTTGTATTTTGGATTGTTGTGTGAGGCGTACGAGTAATTTTCCTATTCCCATTTTCTATTTTGGCCTTATTTTCCTTTATTTTTGAGTTTTGGGGCTAATATTTTTGTTGCTTTCTCTTATAATAATATATGTAGTGATGGAAACCACCCCGTTCAAATGCAAATATTGTGAATTATAAGATTTATTTCAACTCTGCATAATATATAAAGTTCATGTTTAATTAATAAATGGAAAAATATTACAGTTACTATTTAATTTTTAATAAATATAATATCTAAACATATAATTTACAAAAAAAAAAAAAAAATTGGGTTAAAAAAATTTACCAAGTGATGAAAGTAAGATAGAATGTGGGTACAGGTCAAAGAATTTTGAATACAAACCATATCTCCTGATGCAATAGAAAATTTATCAACAAAAGTGTAAATATTTATATTTAATATTAGGAAAAATTCCTTTCAAGTCTCAAAGGACTAAAAAAATGACAAAAAAGTTTCAAGGAAAATTCAGAAATCTCATTAATAACTCCTTCTTTGGGATTAACAATTATCATCTGTGGGATTAACAACTCCATCTATAGGATTAACAACTCTTTTAAACTTTTCTAACATCTGAATTTCTCTTATAACTTTTTTGACATTTTATTAGTCCCTTAAGACTTGAAAGAGATTTTCCCTTAATATCAATCCTAAACAATGTTTTTTGGTATTTCACCCGGTTCATCAGAACCTTTAGTTCTGACTACTCCAGATTCAGGTTCTGTAATAACAATGATGATCCTCCCAACAGTGGTAGCTTCATACAAGGCGGATTATAAGTACGTTAACGCAACCCTAACTCTTAAGGGAATCCACATTAATCCAACCAACCACATTCCGTTGGGACAATCCTAAACAATTTAGGACATGCTCCTTGACTCTCTTTAAGAGGAAACGGTTCCCCCACCCCCCTCTATTGGACCAACACGTTTTAAACGAAAAACAAGACATATCATTTCATGCATTGCAGCAAATATTGAATATTCACTATGTTCCTTTTTTATAAGGCAAAATTACCCACTAGGCGAATTTAAGAAATTAATTAATATCTTTTTTTTATAAAAAAATCATCTCATCTTCCCATAAATAAACTTTATTTGATTCTATGATCAAACTCTCTCACTTACATTTTAAAAAGAATGTATTAGTTATCGCCTAAAATTTGCAAATTATCTTATAAATAGAAATGCCAAGAACTTCTAAAAATTATCTTAAAAAAAGCAACAAACGGTGAATTTTATAAATTACTCCATAATCACAGAAAAAGGGGGCCAAATTGAATATTTAGTAGATATGTGGGGCGTGGATTATGAATGCAAGAAATTTAAGGTATAAAGAGAATATAATAACCCATAATATTCTCGGCATATACTCAGCTGACGTGGAGGTTACGTACTCATCTCTTGCAAATCTTCTGCTTACATGTAAAAAGTGATACCCTGACGCCATGTATCTGCGTTCTGACGTGTGCTGGATAAAAGCCGTTCATTTTAAGACGATGATATTTTCCTTTAATTGAAGGGCTACGATTGTCAGGTATCCCCAAGTGGAGGTGGTTATATTATAAAATTACAAGCCAAGGGTTAATGAACAAAGATTTAATCGAACTTAAACATAGATTTCATAATTATTTGTCAAATACTCAATCTAGATATTTAATACCAACATTCAAACTCCAGAAACAAAGATCAAATTAGTGAATTACTAATATTTTATTAGGAAGACAAATAGGATATGAAAGAGTATCTCTATTGATTTTTCTCTCAATTTACTTTAAGAAATATTCCCTCCAGTTAGGGGTGGAAATAGGTTAGGCCAGACTTTACCCTTATACAAGGAAGTGGTTTATTGAAGCGCATTGGCTCATCACATTCGGCTAAAATTTTAGCCTAAGCGCTTGGCGCATTGTTAAGAGGCCGTATTTTTACAGTAAAAACAAGTCAAATGTAAACAGGTCGAAAATAGGCCGAATGTAAACAGGTCGAAAATAGGCCGAATGTAAACAGGCCTACAACATACAAGCTAACAACAGGCCTAATGTAAACAGACCGAAAACGAGCCTAATGTAAACAAACCGAAAACAAGCCTAATGTTTTTTATATAAAAAATAATAATTACTCTTAACAGCCGGATTGTTGGCCTAATGTTTATTTGAGGCTAGGCCCGCTTTGTTAAGATAAAAAGTCTTAAAATAGACATTGGTGCAGCTTTTTTGACAGCCAGATTGAATAAAGCTTTTAATGCGCTGCGCCATAGCCTAAAAAAAGTGCCCCCGACCTATTTCCACCCCTACCTCTAGTCATAATTATAATTATAGAAATAAGTACAAATTGTATTATAAAAATATTCTTATAATTAAGACCGTAGTACTAACGTACTCAAAGAACATAATGTCAATCTTGTTCTGGCCAATCAAAATACAACACCTAAAATAATATTGACAGCTCTGTAATTATTAAAAGAAAGAACCTCAGATAAGTTGATTTTACTCATTCAATCATTGAAAATGCATACAAGCATGGGCATAGCGTGATTCTACCATTGATGTTGAGGTCATCAGCCATCTCGCTCTGTTCCCGCACAAGAAACACATATATGAGCACGTAAGCGACCGGCCTCCATGGATTTTTAACCCAGCAATGGCTGGGAATCGCCGCTCAAATCTGAGAAACGGTAGGGAGGAGGAGCGCTGGGATCGAAGGTGGAGATTGCATAGGAGGAGTTTGGTTTCTTACCATCGCCGGAGGAGACGATGGCGATGTCATGGGACGCCGTCTGTTCTGTTTAGGCGATGGATGAATGAAGAGGCGCGTGGGTGGGTGGAAGGTCTCTTTTTTCTTTTTCTTCTTCAGCAAAAAAAAATAGGGGGAAAACACCAAAATAAGGCACTTTTTAAAAAAATTTACCGGATTGACGCACTTTCATAATTATTTACCATACTAATGCTTACGTCATTAATGACGTAAGCAAGTATTGCGCCACTTAGCAGATGAAGGACACGCCACTAGGTGTCGTGCAAAAAGTTCACGCCCCTAATGGCGTGATGTACGTACATACCATGTGCCACAATTGAATTGTGGCGCATGATTCCAAAAAATAAAATAAAAAATAAATTAATATTAACTATAATATATAATTATAATAAATGATAAAATAGTAGAATAATTTAAAGCTCTACTTCATTTAATTTAAAGTTAAAAGAAAGAAAGTATGGAGCTAAAATAACTTATTAAGAACGCCTTTTAAAAGATTACAGCAGATAATTTGGTTATAACAACATATCCCAATACGGGGGATCTATATATTTGTTATACACCAAATATTTGTATAACAACAGTATTGATTTTAGGATCCGTATAAAAAAGTGTACCGCGTAAAAGTGTTTCTAGGATTTATATAACTTATTAGAAACACTTTTTATTAACTAATATAGGGGATCTATATATTTGTATTATATAATAATAATATTATATAATATTAAATAAAAAACATAAAATTAAATTTAAACCATTAAAATTATATATAAATACTTCAACTCTGTAGACTTTTTATTAACAAGTTTTATAACTTTTTTTTTTTTTACTTTTTATCTCAAGCACTTTTGAACTTTTAGTTTATATTTTAATATTTTAAATTTATTTTTATATATTTTTTATTTAAGATTATAATACTCCTATATTGTTATAAAATATTAAATATCAACTACTGAAAGTTGATCTAATGGTGGGAAAAATAAATAGAGAGAAAAGTCATGGATACAACCCTCTTTTTAGAAGGAGTAGGAATTTTAGAGAAAAGTGGATGGTAAGATAAAAATATCCCTAAAAATATTATGCTCTTGCAAATCATTAGAAGGAAGGAAAGGGAAAGAGAAACCTGGAATAAAATTAAGGGAAAATCATTTTCGGAGGCGCTTTTTGGAGAAAAAATTCCAAAAAAGGCCCTCAAAATTCTGAAATCCCATAAAAGGCCTTAGGGTCTTTTCCGGGATTTTCAGATCTACGTGAGTTGTTAATGGGTGATATAGTTGTTAACGCAGATCGATATAGTTGTTAATGACGATTTAGTTGTTAGAAAATTGTTGTTAATGAGGCTGATTTAGTTATTAATTAACAACTATATCGCCCTCGTTAACAACTCACGCGAGATTATGAAAATCCCAGAAGGGATTTCAGAATTCTGAGGGCCTTTTTTGAGATTTTTTTTTTCTCCAAAAAGGGCACTGAAAAGGATTCTTCCTAAAATTAATGAGTATCATCAACATAGGTACCATTAATTATGTCAATTTTATTTAGAGTATCACAATTCACCTACACTAGGGTGAATAAAGTAATTTATTTCTCAAAATCCTTGTGATGTTTGAGGATTCTTTTGCTCTTCAATGTAAAATATTGTATTTATAATAAATCATACACTACTTAATCGAAAAGTTATCGTTGGTTGATTGAAGTGGTAAGTAATGTCACCTTGTAAGTAAGAAAGAGAATATGAGTTTTAAGTCCGAGAAAACATATTTATTGAGAGAATCGAAAACTCTTTTTGTTATAATGCCTCAAAAGAGATTAGTCTAAAATCCAAAATAATTTAGGGGTGTTTGTATGAGAGAGAGAGAGAGAGAGAGAGAGAGAGAGAGAGAGAGAGAGAGAGAGAGAGAGAGAGAGAGAGAGAGAGAGAGAGAGAGAGAGAGAGAGAGAGAGAGAGAGAGAGAGAGAGAGAGAGAGAGAGATTCAAAACCATGGCTTTAAGTCATGACAAAGAGGTTTTTGTTTCTCCTAATAAAAGTGTTTATTAAAGTTTGAACTTATATTCTCCTCCTTACATATTACCATATCAACTAACAACATTTTCGTAAAATATCAATATACTTGTAGGATAAGATATACAACCTCCTGTCCTAAATATAAGATATAATTTATAGTGCAATTTGCACTATAAATTATATCTTGTATTTAAGTCTGGAGGGAGTAGTAAGGATGCATGCAATAACGTGAAGCTTAACAAGCAAACCAATCCATAAACTTATTTGCTTCTTTGAATATTTGGTCAAATTTGTAACATCCCAAATTTTGGGATTTGAAATTGGAAATTGAAACAATGTATGGAGATTAATTATAAAATTTTGAATTAAAATAATTATGAGAATAATTATTGAAATAAAGGCCTATCTTTCCTAGAAGTTTTTGGGAAAGAATAAAATTTACAGAAAATATTAAAGGGAGAATTCGTGGCTTAAGGCCTATTATATGGGAATTAAATTATGAAATTTGGCCAAAAACAATTACGAAGTTAATTATTATAAATTAAGACCTATTTTTCCTTAAATTTATTTTAGGAAAAGAGTAAGTTCAAGGAATATTTGTAAGAGATCATTTATGGCCTAAAGAAGTTAATTTAGAAAGAAAAATCCTTATATGAGATTAAGGATTTGTTTTGAGAATTTATTTGACAAACTAATGTCGAAATTAAGTAGGAGTAAAATGGTAATTTTACTACCCCAAGCCTACAAATGAATTTAGATAAAACCAAAGCACAATTTGATAGACAAGAATATATTTAATCAGAATTTTAGAGAAGGGAATTGTTGAAGTTTAAAGCTTAATATAAGGAAGAAAATGAAATATAAGAAATAGTGGAAGCATGCTCGTGGGACCCAAGGGTAAAATAATTGGTATCTCTTTTAAACCATGCAACACCAATCTGAACAATAAAGCAAGCCCATGTTATCTCAACCCACGTGCTCCAATTCATTCATGCAGAACCATTTGGTTTCAATATAACCTATACATTTGGCCCATGATCATTAAATCTCCATTAGCCCATGCGTACAGCAAATTATAATTTCCAGCCCATTTAACCTCAGCTCCAAAACACAACACTAGGCACCTAGATATATCTATTCAGGGAATCAGATTCCCAGCGGGGAGACGAGCCGGTTCCATCTATTCAGTTGCCATATCTCATTCTCAGCGTCAGTTACCAAAATAATAATAATAATAATACATATATAACAGAAGATGCAACACGTTAAACCGAGACAGTGAGATAACGTCAAAGTAACGAAAATGCAGAAAAGTTGAGATTCACACAGCGTCGATCACGGAATGCAGAAGCAACGCCATACCTCTTGAGCTCCACGCCTATACTCATCAGTTTATACTCATCAAACTGGACCCTTGGTTCTCTATTAAACCATAGCTTCATGCTTTCATTATTCATCTTGCTTCAAAAGGGGGGGGGGGGGAGAGAGAGAGAGTGAGTTTGTTTGTTTGTTTTCTCTGTTTTATACCAGCAAAACAGAGCCATCGTGACCTACGAGGATCAGCGTTCAAGTCCGGCGACCAAGGTTAGCTACTGTCGCATATGAATATATATATTAGCGTGTGTGTTCGCATTAGAAGAAAAGAGAAATCTTGTGTATATATACATGGTTTGAAAACTGAAATGAAACAGGGGCTGTTATGTTACTGCATAAATTTAGTTGCCTAATATATATATACAGTGACGAGCCAGGTTTCAGAGTTTGTGGGTGCACAATTAATTAGTGGGGGTTCGCGGGCAGCGTCCACGAATTTTTTTTTTAAAGGGAGAATTCAATACCATTGTAATCAAGTATTGAAGCTCAATTAAGTCACAATGCACATAAATTTGGCCAGTAAGTCAAATTCAACTAAATGCAACAAAATTCCAGTCAAGTGCACAAGTGATGTGAATCAGACACTGAACAAAGCAAAATTAAACCAGAAATGTGCAGAAGTTCCAGAATAGTTCAGTCAGATGAGGTAGAATTCAAGAAATGTAGGAATTAGGTATCATGAAAAAATTAAAGCATCTTCACAGTCTCACACTGTAAGATAGTATTTGAAATGTAATCTTTCAGTTTAATATTGAGGGAGTTAATTTCATCTTCCCCTTCTTTCACGGTTGGAGCATCACCTTGGTGGAAAACTGGAAATAGCATAAGGGCGTGGTGCCGGCAGACGAGGTGGGTGAGCTTGGCGACGACGTCTTCTTGAACGGCGGCCTGCTTCTGGTGGGCTCGGCAGACGAACTGGGGGAGCTTGGCGGCGTTGGGCGGAGGACGATCTGGCGGAAGAGAAGCGAGGGCGTGGTGCCGTGGTGGATAGAAACACAGTCGAAAGTGATTGGAATTTAGAACTGTTGGCGCTTTTGATTCATTTATTAAAATTAAAAAAAAAAAAGTTGAAAAGTTTGTGACCGCACGTACGGTCACCTGCACCAACGTGCATTCGTCCCTATATATATATATATATATATATGAGTAGGTAGTTGTACTTGGGAAACTAAAGAGAAAGCCTGGGATGACCAACGCCCAGCGAGGAGGCGTGCACTGGATATCATGAACCACGGCCTCGTTAATATCGCCCGAGGTAAGGCATTTGTAAATTGACGAGGCGGTAGCAGCAACCCCGAGCTCTTGGTCTTTGGCCCCTTCTCCCAAGCGAGACCTCGTTTGACTTTCGGGGAAGATGGCTGGAGTACCCGAGATGAGGAGGCGACGACCCCTCGGGAAATATCCTTACTTGGAGAGAGAAGCGGGGATGGTTGGATAGGCTCATCGACGCGACGAAGTCGTCCGAGTGGGGATGAAGCCTTGGTTTTCTTGGCCCTCCGGCTAGGTTTTCCTCCAGGAGCTGACTCTTTTCCGAGCCTCCAAAGACGGACGTTTAACGGGAACTCTTTTTAGGCCGAGCATCGAGGCGGGCGTCACCGGCGTAAGATCAGGGCGTTCCGCCATCGGTTGAGCCGCAAAGCAAAAAGCAAAGTTGAGTTAGTAACAAAGTAGAACAAAATGTAAGCATTATAATAAAGAACCTCAAGATGCATACAAATTACGTATTTAGAGGCTCCGTATAAGTTAATAAAATGCCGCGCTCCGGCACCACAAGATTTGGCCCGAGGATACCGGGCGGTCAACCGGGACCTCGTAACCGGAAGGTCATCGGACTCTACTTGATAGGAGGCGGCCAACTTATGATGATCCTTGGTCCGTCCAAGAGGGAACCTCCACTCCACATCGTCCTCCTCGGCCCCCTCAAGAACCACGGCTATTGGCGGGTTTTCACCGCCACCTTAAAGAAAGCGTCTTTGAAGTGCTTAAACGACTCGAGAGAAGGCCGTCGGGAGCTTTTGTCGGGATCACCTCGAAAGAGGTAAGCCCTTTAGTTGCTCCGGCTCCTTACCGGGCCGGGGAGTAAAAGGACCGAAAAAGAAGAAGAATAAGTGGTGGTAGTGCACGGAGATAGGGGAAAAGAAAGACCGACATAGCTTGCTCAAAAGCAACTATATAGGCCTTAGTTAGGATGAAGGCGAGAAGGGGCTAGATGGAGATGGTTGAGACAGGGACATTTGAAACTCGGTGAACGGCAGCGAACATAGAGCCGGGTCATATAAGCTTTGTAAAAGAAAAGAAGTTGGTAAAACCCTCGGCCCTCGGAAGCACGACGGGCTCGTTTCCCGCCGGGGGACAAAAGTAACGACCTTCCATGGCCGATAGTTTCATGCGGCGGAGGGCTGCATGGTCGTTAGGGAATGGGTCGCTAACACATCCCGTGTCACCCGGGGAACCTCTCCATAAGATCCGGGAATATTAGAGGAATCGAGCCTCCCGGCCTCCCAGGGGCATTACTGCTTCGAAGACGATGACTCCGTTTACCTATACAAAAAACAAAAAATACTAAAGTCGGTAAAGCGAGGTACACGACACGGTAACGTCCGGTCGAGAAGAAGACATGGGTGGACCCCAGCGGCAAAGACGGCCCCCGAACCCGGCGGGACAAAGGCCGACCTATGGAAAAGTTACTATCTTATATATATGAGTTTTTACGTTGCTACACATAGAGTATATATATATATAGTTGTCACTTTGCTAGTTTATAACAGGAAGGAAAAATCTATATATATATCAGTATGTCCCCATACATGAAATAATGGGGGGGAAAATGGTCTTTGAATGTATATATATATATCCATACATATATATATGCACACCCAAAAGCTAAAATACACACACACACGTTGCAACCTTAAGAAGAAAGAGAAGAAAATTACTGTTGAAATAAAAGGAAGGTTTTACTATCAAGTGTGTGTGTGTAAAGCTATATATAAAAAGGGGTGAAAGAAAACTTGCTTTTATATATAAATATATATACATACACACCACGTTGTGCAAGGAGGTAATAGGAAAAGAGGTCTCATATATATATATATATATATAAGTGCTGGTCACTGTACACGGAAATTAAGCCTTATTGTTATGTATATATATTTGTGTCATGTGTGTTCGTATATATCATTCAAGATGAATTTGTAGATACTGAGTGCTAGTATTTATAAAACCCAAAATCTTATTAATATAAATATATGTAATGCATTAAAACATATTTTATAAGGTGGTTGGTTTTATAAACTCCTAATTCAAAGTATTAGGATAGCCTATGAGAGTTTTAAATAATTGTAGAGAAATAATAATAATAAAGTAATAAAATATAATAAATAGATAATAATAATTATTATTAAAAAAAGGGAATAAATTAAAAAGGGAGTTAGTAATTAATAATAAATAAATAGGGGTATTATTGATTACTAACAAATAGAAAAAGGGTACTATTAATTAATAATAAACAGAAAGAGAATTAATAGTCTCCCTAATTTTTCAGTCTCGTCCTAATTTGTCCACTTCAAGCATTTCAAATTTATTATTAAAATTTGTATGTTTTTAATTCATGAAATTATAAGTTATAATTTTGAATATGTAGAGTTTTAGAAGAGTTAGTAATGATTAGTAAATTGGTTAAGGTATATTGATTTTTGGCGTATGTTTGAACTCTTGGATTAGGAGCAGTGTTATAATAGTTATCTTCGTGAGAGGTAACCACTTTCTACTTGTTATGTGTATTAATATGTTGTTTGTGAGTATTTTGTGAAATGATTATGAATATCTTAATAGAAATTGCCTTGTGGAACCTTATGATTTGAATTGTGAAATATTTGCATATATTTATATATGTATAAGAAATTGGGAATTGAGCTATTATGACATGTATATGAGAATTTCATGATTTGAACGTGCAAATCTTGGAAAATTTCTGTTAAATTATTTATTGTAATAATTATGGAAAGGGTTGACTTGGGAAGATAGAGTAATTTATTTCACCACGTGGTGAGGCCTCCATTGGTGCACAATGGTTGGCTTTCTATTGTCTCACATGTTCAATGATGAGTCGACCCACCAGCCAACGGCGATTTACTACACCCCATAGTTAGTTGAGGGGAAAAAACCCATGGTCCTGAGACATGCTTTCCGAGGATTTTGGTAGGTTCATCATGACCAAAATGAGTTTTCAAGAAGGTAATATGGATGTAACTTAGCCCGTGGGTCTAGTCGGAGGAAATAAGGCGGTTCGGTTGGATTGATGATAAGATTCTTGGGAATTGTGTTAATGAAAGCGTGATCTTGAATTTCGATACATAATTTCGATATGAAATTTTGTGATGTAGATATTGGTGGATTATATTTTTAATATTTTGTTATATAAATTGTTCCACTTTAAGACCTCATTTAAAGACATATTAGTATTCGTAATAAGTTGGATTGATGGTGCTACCACATTTTTCAGTGATAGCTCCCGCATGGGTCCATCAGGAAGACGCCGGAAGCTTGCGCTATCTGCTAGGGTAGTGCTTGTCTTTTTTGTTTATGTTGAATGATTGTATATCGCGTTAGGCATTCTCGCATACTGATTTATTTTTGTATATTTTGGTAAATGATGAAACATTACTTAGTAGTTGATCAACCTTTAATCAAAGTGATTATGTTAATTAAAATGGAGGACATTATAAAAGTCAAAGGCGATGATCCAATCAAACATTATAAATTCTTTAATTTCTTATATTTTAGATAAGATTAAGAGGAGCACTACAATCCATTTGCTTATTCCAGCTCTTCTTTGATTTACATAACCATCAATTGTCAAATCTTACCTAACTAGTTTAAAGTGGGATCCATTTACATTTGAAATATAATCTCATTTGTGCTATATAATTTACTCCCTTTAGTCCTAAATATAAGACGTAATCAACTTTTTTAAGGAGATTAATAAAGCTAATTAAATTACTTTAAAATATTTATATTTATTATTTTTTCTTCAAACTAGTTTTAACATAAAACCGATATATAATATAATGATACACAATATATAATATAATTAAATAACTTATTTTTTTAATTTCTCTAAAAATAATTAATTCTGTCTAGATGGTTGGAGGGTTTTAGTTTCATAGCAATTGCTTTGAAATGAAATCAAATCTTCATGTGTAAAGAAATGAGCCATTATCTGTGGGCCCACCATATATGTGCTTAGTGGGAAAAGGGAATATTCCATATTAAATGCAACGCCACTTAGCTTCTATAGTGTGCCTTTTTGGAGTGAGCGTTTTTGGCCCATTAGGAGCATTTGCATTTAAGTTATCTAACTGTGGAGAAAAAGCCCAATACTCTGTGTTTGGGTTAGCATTGAGTCTGTTTGGGTTGGCGGTAGGAACGGTGGGCAAAAAGCCTATCCGACTTTAAAAAAGTTTCTGGGCTGAAAAAATCGGGTTATAGATAATGATTTGTGTTTGGATTGATAGTGGTAGAAGTGGTGGAAATTACGTCAAAAGCCGAGAAAGATTATAGAAAAAATGGGTTGGAGCTTTTTCCGCCAGCTTTTTGAGTTTTTTGATGTTCCAGAACTTAACGCGCAACCCAAACACATCACGTCGAGCCTTTTCTCCAACGCTCATTAACTCTACCGCTAACGCTCCTAACGTTCTCCTAACGTTGATTCCAAACAGGCACATTATGGTTAATGGATTTTTCTAAAAACGCCCAAAAACGCAGCTTTAAGCCCAAAGCACAGGATCAAAGCGTTTTTCGCGCGTTGTGTTTTCTTCTTTCGCGTAGAGGTGTCAAAAGAGCTCCGAGCTCGTAACTTAGAGATAATAGAATACCCACCTTTCGAAAATCGACAACAAGCAGAAAACAAAAATCACAAAGTGCAACAAAAAAAACAACATTTTTTTTTGGTAAGGAAAAAAAACATTAACAGCCCAATTAATAACAAAATTTCCAAGTGTGAATGAAAATGTGAAGTTGCAAAACCTGGTACGGGGTCCATATCCGAAGGAGAATAACAATCAATTCGAAATCTTAATATATACAAATTAAAATTGTTAATTAATTTTTTTAATAATCATTTAACTTTTTTTTTCTAAATTAAAATTTTAATTATCCTAATATGTATAGTAGGATTCAATATGATTAATGTCTTTTTCAGTCATTTTCCATTTTAACTGACTTTTCAAATAATAATTCAAACACTCATTAGTTGAGAAAAAAGCCACTTCTGCAAAAAGCTAAACTGGCAATCCAAACACAAATCATTATCTATAATCGATTTTTTTCCCACCGAGCTTTTTTAAAAGTGATAGTTTTTTTGCCCACCGCTCCTACCGCCAATCCAAACAGCCCAGTATGTCTTGTGCTCATTTCTCGCTTTCTTTTTTGTTTCCTTAACAAATCAAATTCTCTCACAAAAGTGAGTGGGGTCATCAAATACGCTCCATACTCACTCAATGGAAATTGGCCGCTCAATACTTTACCATTTTCTATATTTAATTTGGAACTTTCAAAATGCAATGTTCAAAACTTATGAGTGGCTTTTTAGACAAACCTTGTTGATAATTTATTGTCATCCTCTTTCTTAAATAGGAGTTAATTGAGTGATTTATTTTACTTCTAAATGTAAGACCTCACTAAAGACTTTTGGACCTGACAACAGAAAATATGCCTTTTGTGGCATCAGGTTTGAGATTTGATCTTTACTACTCTCAAGTATTACGCCTTATATTCAAATTCAAAAAAAAAAAAAAAAAAAAAAAAAAAAAAATTTGTTAAACCACTTTTGCCTCCCAAAACTTTCAATTATTTTTCAAACTATCCGTATTGATTCACATATAATGTAGTTTCTATAAATAGGGGTAAAAATGTTATTTTAAGAAAGTCAACATATATTTATTATAAATGACTAATTTTTTTAAATATTTATAAATTAGTTATATAATTTTTACAATATAACCGCAATAATATATTCTATTATTAATGTTATAAAACGTGTCTTTCAATTTATTCCCCATTCTTTAGTACCAAGCAATGCAAAAGAAGTGGCTAACAATCATAGGCCATCAGGTTGAAAATATATGTCCCCCCCAAAAAAAAAAAAAACGGATCCAGCTCCCTTTCTCTTTTCTTCCCTCATCTTCCTCATCCGAACTGGTAGTTTTGATTGATTTTTTAAAAAATCCGACCAAAATCGCGTGATTTTTTGGGGGTACCAATTTATTAAGCAAAAGAGAGGCGGACGGCCCCACGCAGTGGGACCGTAGCCGCTCCCAAAAAAAAACCAAATACCTCCTGCAAACTGCATTAGGTAAAAGATTTAAAGTCTAAGAAACATGTGTGAAAGATTACAGGAGAATGTAAGAGTGTGATGTAGCTGGGAATCAAGGTGCAGTAAGGAAAACATATGTTTTTCAAAACCCGGCCCGATAGTACCAGGGCCGGCCCTACAAGGCCTAAAAATTATTATTCCAAATTTTAACTATTTTTCCTTCGATTTTTTTATAAAGAAATATAATTAGTAAACCGCAATCATTAAAGTTCTAATCTATCAAATAAATGTTATCATATCTAAACAATATAAATCATTCAACAAATAAACACATTCATTAATTCGTAATAAAAAAAAATAAACACAAAGAATATGTTTTTTTTCCTATTTTTTCAAAAAATATTAAACAAAGGAATTCTTTATGTACGCCTACCGACAAAATGCTTTCCCTCTCATAATTTTGTATGTATCTCGCAGATTCCTTCTGTTCATGCATGATTTTTGTGCGTAAAAATGATTATACTTATTTTACACCAAATATATTTATAATTTATTATTTATATAATATTGTAATACCAAAGTATGTGTTTATTTAATATGAAAACATCCTTTCTTTAAAATTTATAATAATTAATTATGTCTTATAATTAGGATCGGAGGTAATAATTACTACAAAAATCACATGTGAATAACATGTAAGGACAAGTTTCAATGTAGAAAATGATAAGAAGTGTGTGTTGCTCACTTGTCAGTAAAATTTTGCAGGCACTGAATAAGTACATCTCACTTGTCATTTTGAGTAAAATGACAACATGTTGATTTTCATCCCTTTCAATAAATACACTTTCACATTGCAGAGACCAAAGACCTTCTTCTCAGGGACTGGAACATCGAGATCTATCACACTCCAAGAGACAACATCTCTTGCGCTGACTATATGGCCAAGCATGGGCATGATAACCCGGATGACGAGGATGTGGTTCTAGTACCAGCTGTTCCAAGCGGTTGTCTTGATATGTTTTTGAAGGACCAATTGGTCTGCCATTCCTAGTTTGTGGCTTCTTTATTGTATCAAGGGCTAGATTTTCATAGTCTTGTCATCCTTCTCACTTTCTCGCCCGAACTGCTCTTCTAAAAAATAATAATAATACACTTTCAGGCACTCAAACTTGCTTGTATTCTCTTCTTTATATGGCGAGATTAATTATCACCTATTCGAATGTCTATGTTAAAAATAAAATATTTGAGTGTTAATGGCCTGAGACCCAAAATTTTTAAGGCTTTGGAGGCCTCCCTTAGACTTTCTGGGCTTGAGTAAAGAGCAAAGAGAAGACATTTGGCCCCAAAGAAAGAAAGGATCATATGAATAAGTTTTTTTTTTTCATATTCATTAAAAAAAAAAGTTTGCAAAGAATGGCACTCATCCCTCTGTTGTACCAATAAGTTTGCAAAGAATTTAAGGGTATGCACATTTTTTTATATAATTTATGAGTGAAATGGGTTCTTATAAATTTTATATTACATTGTTCATTGATTTTTTAATAGAAATTTTTTATATAAGTGTATTGCAAAATTTAATAGCATTGACTAATTCATATTTATATTTTATTAACCCATATTTAAATGAGGAATATTTAGCTTTCTATTATAATTATTTCTCTGTTTATAATACTCAAATTTAATTTTGATTGATGGACACTGATCACCCTACTGAATCTAATTAACAGTGATTATTCAAATGTTCTTCATACAAAGAATTTATTATTATTAAACTAGCTATTGAGATCTACTCATAATAATTCATTATTATGAATTGATCCAAACTTTTTGTTTGTATCAAAGATGAAAATGGTATATTTGAAAATGTAAATTAATTTGTGCATGTCATCATATTAAAATTATTACTTCTATTATCATTAATAAAAAGATCATTTAATTGTTTTTGTCCTTATTCAAATGTTGATTTGACTGGTACTCAAATGTTTTGAGAATATATATAAAGAATGGTGGGAAATGAAATAATTCTATTCTTTTCTTTTTGCACCTCCCCGTGATTCTCTCAATTATAATAATGAAATTCAGAGCCCACCTCAACCAAAAAGATATTTATAAAACATTTTCAACACACATTTTAATTTGTACATAACATTTTTTTATCTTTTTTTTTTTTTGGAATAAAAAAGCCAAATGCATTTAATAAAAATCTAACATAGACATTTTATAGCTATACATATAAATACAATATGAAATTTATCATGAGATTATAAATTTTTTTGTCTCTAAGAAAATATATTACATTTTTTTTATAACTAATTTTTTGAGATATTTTTGTATATTTTTACATATGTGATTATATCCTATAAATAAGGGAAATTATATTCGAAGATTAATTTCTTAGATTAAAAGGATATTTAAGGTTAGTAGTATTTCCAAAGGATAAAATTACCATTAAGTTCAATAGAGTTAAGGTAATTAAATATGAAAAAAATACTATTAAAGTTATTTAAAACAATTTTTTTATGCATTAAATTATTTAAAACTCTTATTCTGTTAAAATTTGAAGATGTCTTTTTAAAGGTCTAGTGATTCATTCTATAAAATTCAATAACAAATTTAGTTATTTAAAATAATTATAATATTTAAGATATTTAGGCTGTTAAATGTATTTGTTATAAGTAAACTCAAAGAAAGGTGATTAAAAAAGGAAGAAAAAGTGAATTGGTTAAGAGTGATTATGTGTCCTTAATTGGAACCAAAAAGTATGCTAACTTTTTTATTACACTGACAACTAGTTTTGTCTTCACTTAATTTATAACTAAAAGAATGAGTGCTCGTGACTCGTGAGTGTCATTTTCAACAAGTCATCAACAACTAGCTCTAGCATGAATAGGGGAGAAAAAAAAAACATTCATTTATTTTTATTATGTTTAATGAAAAAAATCACAGAAGAATGCTCAGCAAATTATAAAAGGACAAATAAGTGATTCCAATTTACTAAATCTCATGGCAGCAGTATTGCACCAATTTGGAATTATGAAATCGTGGCAAAAAGACGCCCCTGCCCAATAGTAGAAAGATCGCCATCCGTATTCCTCAAGGGTAATCAGCCTCTGCAACAATTTGTACAGTGCCTTCTTTCTACTCCATGGTAGGGGCGTCTTTATACCATGATTTCATAATTCCAAATTGGTGCAATACTACTGATATGGGGATTTAGTATATTAGAATCACTGATTTGTCCTTTTTGTAATTTGCAGAGTATTTTTCTGGCATTTTCCCTTTTCTAAATCCTGCCATACGTGTGTTTTTATTATTTAAAAAAATCAAGTGTTAATAATTGATTGAAACATTGGATCTAATATATATAAGTAAATTGACCTACATCTTATCTTTAAAAAAATAGTTCAAATTACTGACCACGGTATAATTTGTAAATAATAAATTTATTATATATTATATATTTTATCATGTCGGTCTCCATTGTTGCAGAGGTGGACCCACATAGTTGATAAGGGGGCAAGTCCCCCCGGTGAATTGAGTTTTTTTTTTTTTTAAAATTGATACATGTTTGAATGATTTTCTTACCCTTAAATTAAGGGCTCACTTTTAAATTAAATGTTTACCCTTAATACATTAAGACTGCACTTCTTAATCGGATGGGAGATGAATGATTGAATGATTGTTTAGACCTTATATTGAAAAGATATATTTGATAAAGCATTGATAATAAGATAATTATGATGGGATTTCAAAAATAAGGCCTAAGAAGGATGACATTGTAATTATTTTTATTGTAATATACTTTTGTTATTAAAATATATGTCAACTTATTGAGTCTACCCTTCATTATAGTTTATGTAGTTACATTTCTAATAACACTTATTCTTACTTTTATAAATGACAGGTTTGTAAAATAATTGTCTCTCTTATTACATCATCAGTATTCACTTGATTTCATAAATATTTTTTTTGATATTTTTTTCTTTTCTTGTTTATATTTTTGTTTTTGTTTTTGTTTTTTTAATTCATTTAAAACTTTCCTTTAAAAAAAAATTCAAAGAAACACGCCCCCGAATCCTCCGCCACTAGTACTCCTGATTAATTTTCTAGGTCCGCCACTGCATTGTTGTAAATTGGTAATTAACTAATTATAAATATGGGAATTTATTACAAACTTGATATTTTATATTAATATTAGTATATGTGTGAAAAAAGAGGGAGGAATGACATTTTGGTCTCTTGAAAAAAAATTGATTCTTTGAAATAATAACTTTTTTGAAATTGAGAACTATAAAACAGTATATAACTTTATTATGAGCAGTAACCAAAATATTAGTATATAAATCTCTTCATGAAAAAACTTCATTCTCCTGAAAATAAAACTAGCCGAACGTTTCAATTACAATATTGCCCATTAGAGCTTTCACCCAAATCTTTCACCCAAATTTGATAATCATGGGACTTTGAATTGTACTAAACCATAATAATGCTCTTTCGTTCACTTTATCAGCTGGCAATTTAGAAAGTTGAAAGATCACATATCTTTGTCTAGACACTTTATTTTCTTCTCTTTAAGAAATAAAGTCAGTTGGTGTGATTTAATTAATGGTAAGAATTGGGATCAATAAATTACAAAAGTCTTTTTTTTTTAATAATACAAAAGGGCCTTTGATTCAAAGATATGTCACTTATGTCAATATAGTCCAACTCCTCTGGTCCAAATGTAGGACAGTAGGGGTTTCCTAATTATTTATAATTTAATAAAATTTTATTAAATCATTTATTTATAATAAATGTGTGTTGGTTGTCTTTTGCATTATTATTATAATTGGACCGAACTGACCAGTTTTGGCTGGAAACCGGTGAAAGTGGAGCTTAATCACCAAGAGGGGGTGAATTGGGGATTTTAAAAATTCTTTCAGAAAAGCTCTGTTTTTCGAACACTAAAACAGAGTAGACTATGGAGTAGAGAAGAATAGCAAGACACGAGGAGTTATCTTGGTTGGTCCAATCTCTTGACCTACGTCCAGGTTAGGACTCTACGAGATTTTCACTATCACAATTGATTACACACTGCACTCAAGAGTAATTCTCTCACTAGAACTTACTCCCCTTACAAGTTATGTAATCAATGAACCCAATCCCAAGTCCGTGACTTGTGATTCTTTACAATAAATGATTTGTAGGTAAGAAACTCTCTCTAAGAGTGGATAGAGATAAACACTGAAGCTCAATGTATCAAGATACTTTACACAAGAAAACTCAAGAGTAGTTGGAAACTTGAATGATTTTCGTTTTTAGCGTCTTGGTTGTTGAGAGAAATTGAATGCTACTATATTTATACTAAGAGAGCATTAAAGATCCGTTGCAAGCTCCATTATAACCGTTGGTGCATTAATCTAGTTGTTGGAGGCATTTTGGAGTCTTCTCTCTCTACTCTTCACTTAATCCAGGTTTACGGAAGTTCGAGTTGACTTCTTGAGAATTAATCCGTTGGAATAGCGACTCACGGATGTGGAAGGTAGATATTAATCCTTTGTAGGCGTGTGCGAAGGATTACCCAAAAGTATGCAACTTACTGGTTTTACATTTAATGTTACGACATGCTTTTTACTTTTTGCTTTAAGTCTTCATTTAATCTCCTCTAAACAAGTGAAACTCACTAACAAAGTGGTTAAACATAGCTGGAAATATCAGAGAATAATAATGACAAGTATTAGGATTAAATAAAGAAGTTTTTACAAATTCGTTAAACTTGATTTTCAAAACTTGAGACCAATACTCGAGTATGTTCTTCAATACTCGAGTATGTCACTGTGCTCTAATGTGAATACTTGAGTATACATGTTGTTACTCGAGTATTCATCTTCTAGAGAAGGCACTACATGATTTGAGCGTTGGACAATTTCTTTGAGTAAGACCAATACTCGAGTATTGAACCTTTTATGTGAAAATAAGTTTAAGTCCAAAACCTCAATACTTGAGTATTTAAATCAATACTTGAGTTTTTCAAAATATTTGAAAAAGAGCCAAGCTTTTCAGATGTCAATACTCGAAAGTATTCAACTCAATACTCGAGTAATCAATTTGTTTGAAAACCTTTGTGAAATCTTTTCTAAGTCAATATTTGAGTATTCACTTTAATACTTGAGTATTCAAATTACTTGGAAATAAACCTTTTACATATGGCCAATCTTTCGAGTAATCAACTCAATACTCGAGTATTGAAATGTTTTCAAAAACTTTGTGAAGTCTCTGCACATTCAATACTTGAGTTTTCATTTCAATACTTGAGTATTCATAAACATTTGTAAAGTTTGAAAACTTTCTTTGTCCAATACTCAAGTATTCAAACCAATACAGTATTCACATGTTTGAATACTTTGATGACTTCTCGTATAACCAATACTTGAGTATCCAAATGGATACTTGAGTATTGGCAATTTTGCCTTTTAGTGAGAGAGTCTCTGTATGATCAATACTCGAGTATTCACACCAATACTCGAGTATGACTCATTGTGAACAACTTGGAATTCTATCTGTAAGCTCAATACTTGAGTATTCAGGGGAATACTCGAGTATTGCTCATCTATGTGAAAATGAACCATTCTCTGTCAACTCAATACTTGAGTATTCACTTGACTGCAAGTTTCTCAACTTACCAAAACACATTTTAATTTGCGTTTACAATTGTCAGTTATCATTAAAACACATAGAGAACTAACAACCGGCCAACCGGTCCGGTAAATGGGACTGGTTCAACTTTTTTAAAATTAAAAAAATTAATTAATTTGTTTTTAAAAGTTTTATTCAGAATTTAATATAAATAACCCTAAAATATTCACTTCCTCACCGTCCTTAGGGTTAGTTTGATTTGACTCGATCTAATTCATTAACCCTTTGACCTAGTACCTCGATTGGTTTAGTCGCCGGTCTAGGTTTAATAACCTTGGTATTTTGCAACCATGATGCCTCTCCCAAGAGGACATTTTTGAACAAGGTAGGATTCAAACTCAATTTGCCCATTTTATTATCTAGTTGGGGATCCATCGCTAGACCAATCATCTCTGGGTGATGTGTGTTGGTTTTCTTAAAATACATTCTTTAAGGTTAAAGTATAATTTCCATCCTTCAATTTTAACTTTAACTTTAAAAATTATGTTTTTAATCCTTTTAATTAACACCGTTAACATCAATAACGGAAAATGAATAGTCATCAAATCTAAAATGCTGACATGCCCAAATTTTAATACTTTGATACAATTACTTTTATATTTTAATTTAAAAATCAATATTCGAAAGACACTTTAGTATTTAAATTTGTTGAGTCAGCATTTTAAATGTATTGACTCATCATTTTTCGTAAATAAATTTAACGATGTTAACTTAAACGAACTAAAAGCACACATTTTTAAGTTAAAGGACTAAAAATAGAATTTGTTTAAATTTAAAGGATTAAAATTATATTTTAATATCTTGTTTAATCATTACTTTCATGAATGAAAACCCTCTTTTATATATGCAATTTGCATATATAATTTGAGAAAATATTACTTATATTTAATATAAGAGCTACTTAACTAATTTGAATAGATTGAAAAAGCTAAATAAATTATTAACTATTAGTACATATGCCCCAATTTCCTTAAAATAACCATGTATAACATTGAAGTATAAATTAGTTTATAAGTTTAGTAAATTAATTTTAAAAATATAATAAACATTAGAGATAAAACATATAGATATTTTATATTTAGGATGAAGATCAATATCCTAACTAGCTCCTATAATCAAAATGGGAGGAGTGTATATGTAGAAGGCAAAGTAGATTAAGATCTTATATATAAAAATAAAATAAACCCTTTAATTAATTTCTATATTTAAGATCGAAGGAGTTTATATTATTTTTATACAAGGAGTATTATATTATATAATCATAGATGAATATATTTTAATTAATTAATATGGGTTTGGCTTTTAGTATATAGAATCTTAGACTATTATGTGGTTGAGTCAAATTGGTGGGTTGGGTGGGGGCCTTTTATTTATTTCTATTTTTTATTTTTTTTTGATGAAAGGGCCTTTTGATTTATTAAACTTAACATGCAACGAGACAACAATATTTTAAAGAGGCTCACTCTTGTATGTGCGTGTGTATGTATATAAAGAGGCTATGCACATAGTTGCATATGTACCTAGAAAAGTCATGCCATGATAACCCTTTTTTTTTGTTACACATGGTATGATATTTTTCTTACATACAATTATACAAAAACAAATTCAAGATACTTTATAATGTTGTGATCTAATACTTTGTTAAAAAATAAAATAAAATAGATATGATTGAAACTTTTGTTATATAAAAGTTAAAGTATCTTTTATCTTTAAGTTTAATGGCGATATCTTTTATTCATAAACTCTATAAAATATACTTTTAGTCTATAATTCTAACACCGTTAATTTCTAACGGAAAATACAAACTGAGTGTAAATTTAAGTGATGATTGTGTAATTAAATCTTTATCAAGCTTAAATTTAAAATATGTATAAATTAAAGAATATATAAAATTTGTGTAATTAAATGTTATTATTATCAAATTAATAACATTTGTGTAACATTTTTAGTTAGCGGCATTGCGGTGTTAAAATTTTATGACCAAAAGTATACTTTATAAAGTTAAGGACCAAAAGTATGCTTTATGTAAAACTTAAAGTTAAGCCCTAAAAGTATATTTTAAATTATATAAAATGATGTTATTTTAAAATTTAAATCATTGTGAGTCTTGTGTATTGCATGAAGTTTAAAAATGAGCCACATTGCTCATTTTTTAAAGGTGCATCTTTTATTTATATTTATATATATAAACTTATTAATCATCTCGAGTCATATCTAAAAGTTATTGTGAATTGAAAAGGATGATAAAAATATATGAGTTAATATAGGTTCACGTTTTACAAAGTACTACTATCCGGGTCTTAAATATAGAACATATTTTATAGTATAATTTATACTATAAACTATATCTTATATTTAACCAATAAAAAGAAGCCAATAAAATTATCCTACAATTTAAGTAATTTTTGCCTATTAACACTAAACTCTAATATTATATTAATTATTATCAACCTACCATTAATTTGGGTATACTTGGAAAAAGCAATTACTCTTAGGCTATGATTTGATTTAAAGGGTATATCTTATATTTAGCATAAGGAAGTGCTATTTTTGCCTACCACCGTTACATTTTTATCAACCTAGCTACCATTATTGAGCTATTCTTAAGTTATGTTTGGTTTGAAGGGGGGAGGGAAAGGGAGTGAGGAGGGAGAAATTTTTCTCTCTCATTTTTACTAAATAGCCCATAGAAAATTTTCAATATTTTAAAAATACATTTTCAACAAAAAGAAAAACTCTTTTCACTAATGGCAATTTGGTAAATATCCTCCCTTGGGTCTGTTTTCTTCTCATCCCCTCCCTTTAAACGAAACATGCTCTTAGATGATTTGAATTGTTGAATGATATTCCTCCGATCCTTAATGTGATTTAATTGAGAAGTTGATATTAGTCCTAAATATAAGATATATTTCTTAATTTGTCAATTTTTTTTTTTGTAATTTACTCTTTATTGATACTCTCTC
Source organism: Acacia melanoxylon (assembly GCA_019022615.1). Taxonomy (NCBI): domain Eukaryota; kingdom Viridiplantae; phylum Streptophyta; class Magnoliopsida; order Fabales; family Fabaceae; genus Acacia; species Acacia melanoxylon. The sequence goes on from JAFJYJ010000013.1 coordinate 10,422,698, forward strand.
AACAATAATTAAGTAACAGAGAAATGAATGGAATTAAAAAAGATGATTATGGTGTTTTAAGTAAAAAAATATTATAATTAACCTAACTAACTTCCTTAATCTAATTAAATTAGATAAATATATCTTATTAATATAAAAGAGTATATCAATTAGTCATTTTAGTTTTTATTGATGCTTACTCCTCCCGTATGTATGAGCATACAAGTAAAGATATTGAGATGATCAAAATATTGAGAGAATAAAGTTGGAGTTGTAGAGATATATATATATGTTGAGATAGATGTGTGAACATATAAGAAAAAAGAATAAAAAAGATTATATTAGATCAAGACTATGTGTGACATTTATTGAAGAGATAATAGTTAAAACCGTTATGAGGTGATTTAAACATATATAAAAAGGTCTATTAGAGGTAGAACTAAGAATGGTGGATCATATAGTATGTAATAACATGAAAATGACATATGAATATGAAAACCAGAGTTAACATCCTTTTTTTCAAGGATTTGGTTGTTTGATTACGGATAATAGCATCATGCGACCCATATGACTTATTCCACCTAAAAGGGTAAGGCTTGTTGGTATTACTCCCACTTGTGGAAATATAGAGCACTTTTAAGAATAAATTACCTTCACTACAATTCCACAAGAGAAAACTTAAAATCTAATTAGTCATTTTATATGCTCTTAAATATAGGTAAAAGCGAAAATACGTTTCATTTTTAGGTAAAATTAATGAGTCATTAACACAACATCTTCTTAATTCCGGTGAGATAGTTGAAGAGAGTACCTATTATTTTCATGCCTTAATTAAGATAGTTGACTACCCATGCTTCATATGAGATGTGAGAAAACCATATGGTTAATAACTTGTGGATATTAAAATAAGAGTAAATATCCTTTCTAGTCCCTGACAAAAAATATGGACCCCATTTTGGTCCCCTACAAAAAAATCGACCCTTATTAAATCATTTTTATGATTAAAAAGGACATTTGAAAATCTGTGAGGATCAAAATGTGCCAACTAATCGATTATTATTCGTCCTTTTTATGGACTAAAAATGACCTTTTTTTTAAGGGATCAAAATGGGGATCACATTTTTTGTTAGGGACCAGAAAATGTATTTACTCTTAAAATTTCCTCTACACACGCACACATATATTATATTTTATATTGATATTGGCATTGGCATTGGTATTGATTAAGGATTCTATCTTTATAAAAAAAAGAAGAAGAAAAAAACAGATGAGTAAGTTAAGGGATCTTTCATCACATGCTTGTATAAGCACAAGGACAAGCATGATGGGCCCCCGACCATGTGAACTCCACAACCACAACCAGCAAGAACTCCATTTCAATGCCCATAACTATTTAATTATTAATTATTGATAAACAAAATAACAAGGAAATAAATACCAAAAAACAGATAGTGTTGCTAATTTCAATAAATGAACAAAAATTATTTCCCCCCCAAAAAAAAACAAAAAAGTATGGTCCAACATTAACTAAAACGACAATACAAAATAATAAAAGCAATATATTATGACATCCAACTTACTGATTAAATAATTGTTGATGGTGATTTTATCGACAAATTGAAACACTTTGTTTTGGCCAATTCAATGAAACTTTAAAGCAGTGTCTCTTTCTTTACCATAGAGGGCATTGAATTGAAGAACGGAAAACGCCTTCTTTGATTTCTTCTTACTTCAATTATTAATTATTAATTATATTATGAACAACACTAATTAATCTCAACTATATCCCCTTTATTCTCTACATCAAATTGAGACAAGGTTTAAGTTTTGAAAGTTTACTAACATTTTATTATCATAGTATATTATGAACAACACTAGTTAATCTCAACTCCCTCCCCCTTTATTCTTCACATCAAATTGAGACAAGATTTGAGTTTTGAAAGTTTACTAAGATTTTATTATCATTCTTTCTCTTTGATCTTTAATATAAGACCTAATTAACTTTTTTTTTTTCCTTGATAGATTAAAGAAGATAAATAGATTTCTTAATCGTGGCATATATATGTTTTTTATCATTTAATTATATATCGGTTTATAAGTAAGATAAATTAACTTTGGAGAAAAATGATAAATATAAATAATTTAAAGTAATCCATTTAGCTATTTAATTTCTCCAAAAAAAGTCAATTATGTTTTATATTAATGATATGAGGAATAAACATTTATAAAAGGGATAATTAATCCACAAGTTTTTATAGTTTCAACCAATTTTTAATTAGTCCCTTATAGTTTTTTTTCTCCTTTTCATTTAATCATGTCCTTATAGTTTTTTTTTTTTGTTTCATTTTTATTATATGATTATAGTTTCAATCATTTATTTTAATTAGGTCCCTATATAATTTTTATTCTCTAATCTATAAAATCTAATAATATTATTCTATAAATATTAAATATAATATTTTAATCAAAATATTAAAATTATATGAATAATAATACTCTATAAATAGTAAGTTATTATAATAATTTTTAATAATCTTAAAAATAATTTACCAATAATATATTTATATTATTTATTTATAGTTATAATTTTACTTATTTTATAATTATAAATTTGGAATCATAATTATATATTTTCTAAAAATATAATTATAATTGATTATTATAATTATATTAATTATACGCACGAATTTATAATATTATTTTTTTCCTAATGATGTATGTATTATTTAATTAAATTTAATATTAATATTTTTTTTTTATTTTAATGTTATTTTTTATTTTATTTTAAATTAAGATGATAAATAAAAAATTATAGGGACTTAATTAAAAATCATATGAAACTATAAGATTTGATAAAAATTAAAAATTAAATAAAATCAAGGACTATATTTAAAGGGTTTTATACTTACCGTATTACGGGAGAAGAAAAGTTCTCCCGCAAGCTTTGAAACGACACAGATTCTAATTAATATGAGTTTTTTCGCCATTCCGCTCACTCTCACTGTAGTGCTTTCCTTCCGGGGCTTCCTCACCCGTTTCTTGCTTCCGCATCTCGGCTAGTTCATCAATATCGCGTTGGTTCCACGTCGTTCGGACTTTGTCCTTCTCGGCGATGGCATTCTCCCAGTCTCAGTTCATCTATACTTTCTTGTTTGCAAACCAAACTAAATATTGTCACATAGACACTAACATGCAACCAGCAGATCCAATTATACCCCAAAGTCAAATTTTTACAACATTCTATGTAATCGGAGAATTTCAAAAGCATATCCACTGAGCAGGTTTGGAGAAATTATATGGGCATATTTGATAATACTAAACATTACCAAACACAGCAAATTGATTCTAAGAGTTCGCAGTGGAATCAAACTGTTCATAATGGAGTCAGTGTAGGAATTTTCTTGACGGAGGTAAGAGAGGATATTAGGATTGGTGCGAGAATTGTCCCGAAGCCAGTAATCCTTACGTCACCGAACATCTCCATTGTGTGTTCCACTTTCTTAGCCACCGGAGGAGGCGGGAATTGAGACTGGGAGAATGCCATCACCGACAATAGAAAAACCCTAAAAATCATTGCCTCCTATTTAATTAGAACGGTGTCGTTTCAAAGCTTGCAGGAGAACTTTTCTTCTCCCCGTAATACGGTAAGTATAAAACCCATATTTAAAACAAGTAAAAGTATAAAGACCTAATGAAAAAAAAAAAACTATAGAGATCCAATTAAAAATTGATTAAAACTATAAAGACTTACAGATTCATTTATTTTGCCCTCCCATTTTAGGCTTAGCTTAAACAGACGCTTGTATATGAGATGATCATTCTCTACAAAAATCCTTTATCTTAGTCAACCTATATATAATGTGCGTACGGGGGAGACAATCACAAGCACATACAAAGAAATTAAATTAGGAATTAATTAATTATATGCATATATAATTGTTTTCTCCAAATAATTATGATATTAGTTGGAGGCACAATCATTACAAGTTTCATTGTTCAACACCTAAGCCCACAAAATCTAATCTCATCAACACCATATAAAAGTGGTTCCATCATTAAATAAATTATAAAAAATATATTTTTATAATTTTGTTAAAAAAATTATATAAATAAATTTAAACTGTTAAAATTTGATTTGAGCCATTCACATGTTTTTTGATCAAATTTCAACAATTTAAAATTTATTTGTGTATTTTTTTTATAGTAAAACTAAAACTATCTTTATAAAATATTAAATCTAGATCATTGAAATTTTTATCCAATGGAAGAGAGGAAAATGAGGGGAAGGGTGTGGGAGTAAAGGTAGGGTCTGATTTTCTCATCATCCTTTTCTTATTATCCTTCATAATCTCTAAATCATATTTGTCTAATCATTCTAAAATATCACAATAATACTTTAATTTTTTTTTTTTTCTTTCCAATCAATGGTCCAAATTGGATGAAGAGGGATGTGGAGAAAAAAAGAGTAAATACCCTTTTGGGCCCCGGAAAAAAAAAGGACCCCATTTTGGTCCTCACAAAAAAATACCTTTTTAGTCCGAAAAGGATGAATAAAAGTCGATCGGTGAACATTTTGGTCCTCGAAAATTTCAAAAAACACTTTTTAGTCCATAAAAAAATCTCATTTTGGGGTCCGTATTTTTTTGTCGGGGAATCAAAAGGGTATTTCCTCAAAAAAAAAACTTATGAAAGGATCTCCACTTCCATATTTAGGCAATAAGATTTTGTAACAAACTATTTTTTTTAAACAATTTTCTTGGGAAAAAACTGACAATGGATGGATTAATTAATGAGAAAAGTATTTCTCCAGTCATCGGAGATAAATTATCTCCAGTAACCCTCAAAACTACGTCGTTTTAGATTAATGAAGGGTGTGTTTGTAATTTTAGTTGAATTAATGAAGAGTACAAAATTACGAAAACACCCTTCATTAATCCAAAACGATGTAGTTTTAAGAATCACTGGAGATAAATTATCTCCGTGACTGAAGAAATACTTTACCTTTAATTAATTTAGGAAAATAAAGGGAATAATTAATCGGGTGCCCCACCCGACCCAGCGATCCAATTTCCATAATTAGATTCCTTTTCCTTTGATTTCGGAAACGCGTAAACGTGACTACAGTCTACAGCGAAACCCGCCCCCCAGGGTCAAACTGTAAGCGCAATATCGTCTTTTCATCTCAACCGTCCGACACCTTTAGAGCCAAAGTCTCCGTATTAAATAAAATAATAATATTAATTAGAGGTTTGATTCGTTAATATCGTCCCCCCAAAAAAATTGATGCTATATGACTTGGTTATAAAATTATTTAATAATTCCCTTAAATCTATGGCTTCCTCCTCCTTCTTCGCCTTCTTGTCTCTCTCTCTACTGCTACTGCTACCTTGAGGGAAAATCCAACACTCTCACTCTTACTCTCCCACTGTTCTCTCACTAGGATCTCGTGCTTTTAACACTCTTGGGCAGTTAATGGTGACCGTTGGATCTCCGATCATGGCAATGTGAATGTGGTACGGCACTCTCTTTGCTTGATCCCATCTCTGATCTTCACCGGTGATACTCCGATTTTGTCATTTCATCCTCTGGTGCCAGATTCCCTGATACGGTGCGTTTTAACTTCTGTGACTGTGAGAGTGTGAGTGGTGGTTGCATTTGATTTGCCTTTCCCTTTTTCCGTACGATCTTCCGTTTTAATTACCGGTAGCTTTTCTTGCTTTTATCACAAGAGCTTTCTCTGTCTTGCTTCTTTTGGGTTCCGGTGAATGTTGGCTTTATTCGCAACTTTGCGTGCTGTTTTTGGTTTGGACTGTTTGCGACTTGGAGCATTCCGGATCAAGCGACACTAGTCCATTCCATTACTTGAGTTGAATTCCGAAAATAAATGATTTCGTTTGAGTTATTGCTTCAAATTTAGAAATGTAGGTTTACTTCTTCTGTTCGCTTTCTTGTTGTGTAATGAACGACTGTGATCATTATATGTTTTCTGCTCGTTTGCTTTCTCGGTCTGATGCCTCTTTCTTACACTTTTACTTGTGAGAGACACATTCACCGACTGTTTTCACTCCAGAACTAAATATTTTCTCTCATTGCCTTACATGCGTTTACTGTGCTTTCTTCCTCTTGATTTTTTTTTTTCTTTTAAATTTTTGGTGCGTGTTTCTTGCTGTTTTGCTTTATAAATAGAGTTTTCTACTTCAATTTAGTGTTATCTTAAGTATTTAGATTTATGTTTGTTTTAAATTGGATTTAGTTCCGAAAAGGGAAAATATCGGTTCTTTGGTGATATTTTCTGCGACCCAGTGTCGTCTTGGGTTTAGATGAAAACAAAAAAAAAATCGGAAAAAAAGCTTCATACCGAAAGTTTGGGGGGAAAAAGAAGGAATAAAAAAGCTGTTACTTCCCGCCCTTTTAAATCTCAGGGTAGAGCAAGCATTTTTATGTTTAATTTTAGTTTTAGTTATTTATTTCTGACTTTCATTGACAATTGCTTTTTCAATTTAGCAATTGAATTGGTGTCTTATTTAACCGACTGAAATTGTTTGCATGGTGAAACAGATCTTATGATCCATTGTAATTGATGTTAATGAACATGAGGCTGTCAGACTTCCAGTGCATCCTCATAATTTTATCATCTCTTCTGGTTGCTGCAAAAGCAGAGATTTATATAGTAACTATTGAAGGTGAACCTGTCATAAGTTACACCGGAGGTATTGATGGGTTTGAAGCCATTGCTGTGGAATCTGATGAGAAGATTGATACCACGAGGTATTTGCAATATTTCTTTTTGGGTTTTGAAATTGTGAGAAATAGAGTTACTGCATCTCTCCCATATTCTTGATTTGCGCGTAGACATATGCCCAAATCCTAATAAGCATTTTTCAACGAATCCAAACCAAATGTTGGAAAACTCTACTCTTGGTGACAAATTTAAGGACCAATTGGCATTTACCGCTTTGCCTGCTTTGGCCGTTACTTTGTGATTACATACGGGGAATTTGGAGGCAATATATACTGTGCTGTACTATTTTTCTGACTTGTTTTGTGATCTGTGAGATATCTATCCTTTTGGGTCTAGGAATTTTTACTAGTGAGGCAAAGTCATCGATATATTTTCACAATCACTTGTTTTTTCTCTTGGTGACACATCACTTGTTTTGTAGTCATCTTGTGTAAGATTTTTTACTTGCATTTTTCGGAGTACAAAGAAGGAAATGCTATAATTATTATCCCAATGAAATGTCGTCAATTATTTCAGTCAAAGCGGTTCTATTCATTACAAAGATCAGGTATATTCATATTTCTTGTATTCCCAATGACTGGTTCAAACTACTTTTATCTTAAGTAAACATGATACTATTACTACCATCCCACTACTGCCCTGCTGTTTGTGGTGTTTTTCCCCTTAAAATAAGTTTGGTCTTTTGGTTGCTATATGCTCCTCTTATGCACTTTAAACGAAGAGCTGGATATCATAACAAGTGTGCTTACTCACTTTTTATAAAATCTTCCAACTTCCTCCAGTGAGTTGGTAACTTCTTATGCTCATCACCTTGAGAATAAACATGATATGCTTCTTGGGATGCTGTTTGAACGGGGGACCTACAAGAAACTCTACAGTTATAGTCATCTTATAAATGGGTTTGCTGTTCATATTTCCCCTGAACAGGTGAACTCTTGTAACATTCTTTTACTATTCCATTTTTTACATTTTAAACACGAGTTGCTTATTTTTTTTTTACTCTCCTTGCGCTATCCTCTTATATTAGTAGGCAGAAACCCTTAAACGTGCTCCTGGAGTGAAATCTGTAGAGAGAGACTGGAAAGTAAAGAGACTTACAATACATACCCCGCAATTTTTGGGGCTTCCAACGGAGGTATGGCCAACAGGAGGTGGCTTTGACAGGGCTGGAGAAGACATTGTGATTGGATTTGTAGACTCTGGGATCTATCCACTTCATCCAAGCTTTGCCAGTCACAATACTGAACCATATGGACCCTTTCCAAGATACAGAGGAAAATGTGAAATTGATCCAGATACAAAGAAGGACTTCTGCAATGGGAAGATTATTGGAGCACAACATTTTGCTCAAGCTGCAATAGCTGCTGGGGCATTTAATCCGTCTATTGATTTTGCTTCTCCCCTAGATGGGGATGGGCATGGAAGGTTGGTATTACATTTATAACTATTGCTTTAATTCACGTGAAAGGAAAATCTTACTTGATTTGATTTTATTCCTAATGAACTTCTGGGATTCATTTTGTCTGAAAGAATTTTTATTGGGAGGTTTGCCTATAAATGTATGCTGATAAAATTAAGTTCTACATTTTAACTTGCCCACTTTTAATGGGTTTATGGTAATCTTTCATCCTATGTACAACAAATTGAATGCAACATTTAGTCATTTACTTCATATTGGCAGTAGTTCATTTTCTGTGGAAACCATATTGGCGGGATGGAACTAATCTAACATTCTTCAGAGCTTAGAGGCATTCTTGTTTATTTTAATTGCCCATAGATTTCCGTATTATTTGGAACAGAAATGACATTCATGTTTCCCCCTCTCGCATCAATATTTTGTTCCCTTGCTGTCTTGTACAAAGTAACAAAAACTGAGTATTCTAGCTTGTAGACGAATATTGGACACTTACTTGGATTTTCTTGAATTGAGGAAATTGTGTCGTTAGTAGTTTCTTATTGTACATGTTCAAAGTATTCGAAGTCAAAGTACGAGCACTTTTGCTTGAGGCCATATCTTCTAATTTTTAGCTTTTAATATTTCTTCTCTATTCCTTGCATCTACATCTGGCAGTCACACAGCTGCTATTGCAGCTGGAAATAATGGAATTCCTGTGAGGATGAATGGGTATGAATTTGGGAAAGCAAGTGGAATGGCTCCCCGTGCAAGGTGAAGAAGAATAACTTCTAGTTGTTTTTTTATAAACTTATAACTATAGTATCTGTTGCAACTTGCATCAGACAACTGACATGTTTGTGTTCAGGATTGCTGTGTACAAGGCACTGTATAGACTTTTTGGAGGGTTTGTTGCAGATGTAGTTGCTGCAATTGATCAGGTAAATAAATAAATTTTTCAAATAAATTGAAAATTTTATTTTGCCAATTTGTTGTGCATTATCATGGTTTATAACTATTGATTCTTCGTTGCTGGGTTTATCTCAAAATTTCTAACTACTAAGATTTGATTATCCACAGGCTGTGCGTGATGGGGTGGATATACTGAGTCTTTCAGTCGGACCAAATAGTCCTCCAGCAACCACTAAAACCACATATTTGAACCCTTTTGATGCTACACTTCTTGGAGCTGTGAAAGCAGGTGTATTTGTTGCTCAGGCTGCTGGAAATGGTGGTCCTTTTCCTAAGACACTGGTTTCATATAGTCCTTGGATAACTTCTGTGGCAGCTGCAGTTGATGATCGTAGATATAAGAACCATCTGACCCTCGGAAATCGAAAGATTTTAGCTGGAATGGGTCTGTCACGTGAGTTATCCGACTTAATATTGTGCTTCCTTGGATATATGTTACAATAGTTTATGCAATGCTTCTTGGAAATATAATGTCGAAGATTAAAATTATAATATAAAAAAAGCACTTTGCGTCAGATTTTTTTTTTTCCTGTGCAGTGAGTGAAATTACAAAATAATGGGAAAAGAGAAAAAGAATAAACCAAAGAAGATTACTCTTTTTCTCCCATGTATGCCTGATGTGAAGAAACAAAAGAATAACGGGGCTTGTTGGAAAACTGTTTCCAATAAGTTTTTTTTTAAAAACAAAAAAATAAAGGTTGTTTTTAAAAGCTAAAAAATGAAAACATTTTTTAGGTGTTTTCTTGTTTTGGTTTTTCTATTTTTTAGTTTTTGAAGCTTCTACGTATTCACTATCGACACTACACTACCAGTGATGACCATGACCATGTTGCTGCAGGTGACGACCTCCGCCACCTGACTTTAAAAACAATTTTTTTAAACAACTATCCAAATAGATTTTTTTTTTTTTTTTTTTTTTCAAAACTTGTTTTTAAAAACAATTTTATAAAACTGTTGGAAAAAAAAAACAGAAAACAGAATCAAACAAGCCATAGTCTTTCTCTCCCCTGTATCCTAAAAAGCACATGTATGGGTTGTCCGCATTATATTTGTTGTCTGTTTTTTTCCAATGTATGCCTGATGTGAGTGCCACTAAAAGTATATCTAATGGCAATATGCAGCTTCCACACATCCAAACCAAACATACAAATTAGTTGCTGCCAATGATGTGTTGCTAGATTCTTCAGTTATGAAGTACAGCCCCACAGACTGCCAGAGAGCAGAAGTCTTAAATAAGAAATTGGTGGAGGGGAATATTCTTCTTTGTGGCTATTCTTTCAATTTTGTTTCTGGTACTGCATCAATAAAGAAAGTCTCTGAAACAGCCAAGGCCCTTGGTGCTGTTGGATTTGTTCTTTGTGTGGAAAATGTTTCTCCTGGAACAAAATTCGATCCAGTTCCTGTTGGCATTCCTGGGATTCTTATCTCTGATGTCAGAAACACAAAGGTAATTGACTCATCTTAATGGGCTCAGTTATGTAGATGTGGATATACATGAGATAATCGCAAACTTTTATCTGTACAATCTCATTCACATATCTTCTGCCACTTCTTGAGTTAATGTTGTGCTTATCTCACTTTTTCTACATTTTTTTTATCCTTTTTAATTTCTCAAGTGCATAAAATTCATTCTCCCTATTCATCATGTAATTTGTTTCATGAAATCATTATTTTCAGGAACTTATAGATTATTATAATATCTCAACACCAAGGGACTGGACAGGGCGTGTGAAGAGTTTCAAAGGTACGGGTAATATAGGGGATGGTTTAGTGCCTACTCTCCATAAATCCGCTCCACAGGTGGCACTATTCTCTTCTCGGGGGCCAAATATAAAGGACTTCAGCTTCCAAGAGGCAGATCTTCTCAAACCAGATATATTAGCTCCTGGTTCATTGATTTGGGCTGCTTGGTCTCCAAATGGAACTGATGAACCCAATTATGTTGGTAAGTGGATTGTGATCCAGCTGATTATTTTATCTTTACTGTTGATGAATGAAAACCTTCAACGAAATTTTTTTGGGGAAAAGTAATTTTGAGCTAAACCAATGGGATTATAACTCAGAAATAAACCCTGAGTATGAGATATCTTGCTGTCAGAAATGAAGAGGATGCATAGTAATGAACTGTTTAATAATCTTTTTATAACTAGGATTGAGTTTGCCTTTTGTTTCAGTAACATGGAACCAGGCTTATACAATTTCTTGGATTGGTTTTCCCAGTACAAACTGGAAAATATGTTGGGGATTCCTAATATTAGTGGGTTTTATCTGTCTCTCGAGTCATCATTGGAAGGATTATTGCATAATATCAAGGGTTGGGTGAAAGAGGAAAAAGAAAACCTTGAACTACGATATAGAAATTATTAAGTGGCTATTTGTGCAGGGGGTGAATTCGCAATGATTTCTGGAACTAGTATGGCCGCACCACATATTGCTGGAATAGCAGCTCTTATAAAGCAGAAGCATCCTCAATGGAGCCCTGCCGCTATTAAGTCATCTTTGATGACAACGTCATCCACTCTAGACAGAGCAGGAAGGCCTCTTCTAGCACAGCAGAGTTCTGAGACAGAAGCTTTTAAGCTGGTCGCGGCTTCTCCTTTTGATTACGGGAGTGGACATGTTAATCCTAGAGCTGCCTTGGATCCTGGGCTCATATTTGATGCAGGTTTATTTTCTTCTTCCATCTTTACAACTACTTTGCTTGTCCGGTCACATTTATACATGAATGATTAGCTAGATTGAAAGCATGAAATTCTGGAAGCTAAGAATGAGTGTAGGTAACTCGTGAGTTTCTATGAACTAAGTATGGAGGATCAGTGAAGCAAAAAAGTTGACACAATAGAGCAAAGCAGAAAGTGGCTGAACAGTTCATGATCATGACATTTGTGATAAAAGTGATAATTGTTTGCTGAAAGTTATAGAAAAACCAGCATATAAGATGGAGTTAAAAAAAATTTCTAATGATTTTATAACCTTAAGATTTGGGACCACTCATTCATTTCCATTCTGCATTTATTTTCTTTCTACTGAAAATTTGAGTTCCTTTGACAAAAATTGAACATTGAAAGAAAAGGGAGAAGGGAAGAGTAAACAAACATTAATTTTCCATTCATTTTGTAGGATACGAAGATTACTTGGGGTTCTTGTGTACCACACCCGGCATTGATGTTAACGAGGTAAAGAAATTCACACACTCACCATGCAATAGTAGCATGGGCCACCCATCAAATTTCAACACTCCATCAATTACAGTCGCCCATCTTGTGGGAACACGAACCGTCACTCGCACCATCACAAATGTTGCCGAGGAAGAAACCTATGTGATCACAGCCAGAATGGGACCAGCCATTGCCATTGAAGTAAGCCCTCCAGCCATGACTATTAAACCCGGTTCGTCGCAAAAGTTCTCAGTGACACTCACCGTTCGCTCAGTGACAGGAACCTATAGTTTTGGGGAGATTTTAATGAAAGGTAGCAGAGGGCACAAGGTAAGGATTCCTGTTATGGCCAATGGATACCCACGTTAGCTTAGTTTGCTCAGAAGAGGTAAGTGATGCTTGTAATATTCTTTTGTAACTTGTTGGAAATAATGTACGTGGTTAGATATATAACATGTAATAGGGTGTAAAGGTAAGCTGGTGTAAGGGGGAGAGATTTCTTGTTTCTTCCACTTCTAAAGTTATGCCAATATTTGTGTCTTTGTGATTTTGTTGAAATGCTTGAAGAAAAGGGTTTTTCTATATGTATCAATCAATCTCTTCCCCATGGCATAATTTGAATCCTCAAATATTTCTCTCTGAACATTTCGGATAGACACAAGATATGTGATCCTATTCCCACTATGTTTAACTTTTTTTCTGAAAAACCATCAATGGAAATTTACAGCTATAAACTTTTATTAAAATCGGACCGGTCACTAAACCAATCGGATCTTCGAGTTAAGGGTTAAACTCGAGCTAATGAGAATCAAACCGGTGAGAAAGTAATGATTTAGGGTTATTAATATGAAATTATAAAAAAAAAAATTGATTTGAGTTTTTTTAAAAAAAAAAAAAATGTCCGGGTTAACCGATTTACCGATCGGTTCGCGGTTTAAAAGGCCGAACCGACTGGTGCGGTCTGGTTTAATAACCCTAATAAACTTTAGGAAGATACACATCCCAAAGAATAATTAGATTATGCCTTGTTGTTTGCTAGTATGGATGGTACTGGTAGATCATCATTCTATCACGTCTTATACATATAGTGTTTAGGTCTTATACCTCTAATTAGAGGTATAACATTAATTTGAGGTTTTTTTTTAATTTTTTTATATATTGTATTTATTTATATTTAAATTATGTGCTGCTTTCTGATTTTTTTTTTAAGTATCTCAAATTAATTAATTAATTATGCATTTAAAAATATTTTATGTAATACCAAAGTATTATGAAAATTAATTAATTTGAGATCTTCTACAAAAAACATTTTTTTCTCAAAAAGCAGCACATAATTTAAATATAAATAAATACAATATATAAAAAAAAAAAAAAAAATTAAAGAAACATGGCTTATACCTCAAATTGAGGTATAAGCATGTAATAACTATAAAGTCTAAGCACCTTATGTGGACTCATCTATCATAAGCTATTGGCCACATAAATTCACTTGTCTCTCTCTTTGGTATCTGGAGGACTTCTCCATCGTAATTTGCAAGGTTATCTATGAATTTCCTTGATTGCAGTTCGTAAATTGTCTTTGATGGCTTCTGTAGAAAAAACTATAAATGATTTAATTTTGTTGAATGGTGTGAATTTTAAGGTTTGAATTTTAGGTGTTTTATTAGATATTAAATTCTAAAATAAATATAACTGTTGAGAAATATATAATTGATTAATACAGAAAAGAAAGTTTTTTCATGCTATGTTGTTTGAAGAATTTCACGTGATTAACAGAATCCTAAGCCCCGAAAAAAAAAGACACGGTCATATTTTATGGGAAGATTAAGAATCTAGGCCTGTTTGAGTGGTGTTGGATAAAAATATTTACGTAAGTTGAGATAAAACTCCTCTCACAAACTTCCTTTATATATTGTAAATCATGTTAGAAAAAAGCTTTTAGTTAGAAAAGCAGTTTCTACTTCTAATTCAAGCTGGTAGGAACACTCCATTGTTTAAAGATATATTAATGCTTGTTTACATCCACAGCCCCTGTGGCTATTTATAGAATAAACTATGGAGAATAAATTTTGAAAAAATCTATCTATAGGCCACATTAGTTTGTTCCCTAAAAATATCATCCAAAGAATCTTGGAACCAAAAATGAGTCACACAATATTTTGAAAAATCTCTCTACAAACCACATTGGTTGTCTTAATGGTAGGTTTTTTGTCTGAATCAAGAATTAAAATCTTGATGTCATCCATTATTTAACCCTTGACAAAGCAACATATAACTAACCATTTAACCCTTCCATTGATGATGAAGAACTATGTTGGCAACAATGGTTAACCATTTAATAGGTTAATGTTAAATGTAAAAAGTATGTTACTTATGATCAACAATAGTTAAAACCCATTTCTTCTTTGTGTTGGAGTCTCTTCAAACCAATCTCCCAAATGCTTGTAAGAAGCCTATCACATCTGGATGAAACTGATATCCAGGTTAGGATAAAACAGTTTGAATACGAACAATGATAGGAAGGTATACTAACCAATCAACTCTTCGTTTTTGGTTTCTTCATGGGCAATGTCATTGATTGGGACCAGGTTGAATGCGTGTAGAGAGATGGAGAAGTCACATTAGTGGAGCATAATCTTTCATCGATGTGTACATGTTTTGTAATCGTCATCGCTCGTTGGCCAAGACTTTGAAGTTCTCGAACATGTAGACCTCTCCCTCTGTTAAATCATAGAAGCCTCAATTCGATCAACCTGTTTGCTTAAAGTAAGTTGAATTAAGAGGTACGCATAAATTCCCTTAAGTGAATATGAGAACTACACAGTTTACTTACTTGTGCCTTTCGGCTAAAATCATTCCAACTTTTCAGACCTCAAATGGTGGGTTCTTCTTCGCCATCGTCCACTTCCTAAGCACCCTAACAATAATGCACTAGGTTTCTTTACAATCATCGACGTCTTTGAGTAATTCATGAGTAGTGTTTGTCATTGCCTTCCTTGATGTTGCTGAGTAGTGATGCTTGGATAATACTCTTATGCTGTATATGATGATTATTAGTCATAGGTTGAGCTATTCCGTATTTTTATCATTTCGGCACCTTCTTTGCTTTTATTATACCAAAGTGCGCAATCACATGATATTTTGACTAATGATTCAAGAATTGATGTGTCCAAGAACGGAAATAAAATAGCTCAAATACAAATTATTAACTAATATATTTTAATAAGCTTTGTTTTATTGCACTAACCTAAAAGGCAACTACGAGGGACAAATAGGATAGGAAACCTCTAAGAGTTAATTATCATTGGAGACCATTTAAATCTAATTTGAATGGGTCTCATTGAATTTTGGGTTAAATACTAATTTTACCATGCAAGTATTAGCTATTTGCTCCTAAAAAAAACTTCCAAGGCATATTTGCTCTTTTTGTAAATTTAGGGCAAAATTGATACAAAAAAAACTTCCAAGTCTTTGAGTGTTTCGACCAATACTTCTTTGTGAAAATTGGTATTTAACCCTTGAATTTTTTACTTTAACCTTTTTTAAAAAAAGTATTTTAATGTGTACAAGATCTAATATAAAAATAATATCTTAACTATCAATTTTTGTAAAAAAATTATTGTTTTATATAAATATTATTATTTAAAAATATTAAAATCCTGTTTGAACTATGTAGATCTCATTCATTATGTTGATTAACTCTTAGTGCTCATCAATGCGATGAGTATTTATGTGGAGACGATTACGAGTGAAGGGGGGATTATTACTTTTTAATTATTACTTCAATAGTTCCATTAAAAGATTTAGGTTTTGTTAAAAAAAGAAGAAGATGATTTTAAGTTTTACTAACTTAAGAACAAAAGAAGTCATTAATGGCAAGTTGGCATCTGCAGCCCTACTCCTTGTTTTTCGTTAACGTGTCTTCATCGCAAATGTGGCGTCATGATTTGTTTTTTTGGCCAAACAACGTGGCTTCATGATTGCCACTCGGATTTCAGAATAATGTATGTGTTAATTGATAAGTAATATTTATGTAAAATAAGGTCCTTTGATCTAATTAGAAAAAAAGATTAATAATGTGATTTAAAGGATAATTAAATTTTTGATAGAGGGACTTATAAATAAGAAGAAAGTCGGTATAACATTTAGTTTTTAGGGAGGTTTATAAAACTATTTACACCAAACATGACCTCATAATATCGAATATAAGATAGATATTAGGGAAAATTTCAGGGAAGGACCAATGTAGCAAATTAATTTTTTTTACCTCCTAAAGAAATATGAAATTTAACTAGTTTGTAGTGAAATTAATTTGTAAAGTGAAAAAACAAAAATGATGCTTTCAAAATCAAGGTAGAAACAATATGATCGATTTATAAGTGATAAACACATCATGAACAAGTGAAATAATCATATGAATAAGTGAACTAGTCATATATAAAAGTAAAATTAATTTTTTAACAAGAACACATCAAATATGATAAATTCAAATTACATTTACAAGTAACTAACAAATCATAAACAACTTAAATAGTCCTATGAACAATTTTAGGAGAATACTTAGTGAAAAAGTGGAATCCCACTTATTCATGAAATGTACAATTTTATCCTCAACTTATTGTTGTGCTTGACTTTTTTCTCATAGGTTTGATATATATATTAAATAAAGATAAATTAAAAAGTTATTAAATTTTATGGAAGAATTAATGAAATTTAAAAATTAATTTTATTAGACTGTGTCAAACATGATTAAAGTATTACGTCTTGTAAATAAATCAGATGAATATGGGTGCTCATTCCATGTTTTGTTTTATGTGTTTGTTAAATGCTTATTCGTCTTGTAAATAAAATCAGATGAATATGGGTGCTCATTCCATGTTTTGTTTTATGTGTTTGTTAAAAAAAAAAAAAAAAAGGCTTATTCCCTAATTTTCACCAACTTTACGAGTATTCATTAATGTTCCCGCCTAATTCACTGTTACACGTACCCAAGTGGCAAACAGAGAAAACATCGTACAAATATGAGGACCCGCATCGCCGTTTCTTTCATAGAAAGCCATTAATGAAATAATGAGAAAAATACGTACATGTGGATAACGTGACTTCTATCACTCTATGCTTATATCATTTTTGTCTTATAAGTTATTTTTAACTAAATTTTAAGGAGAGATAGTTAACTCAATGATTATATGATAAATTTTTAACTATACCCTTATTTATGAATGTTTATTTTTTAACTCTTTCTTCTCTCTTTAAAATTTATTGTTAAGAGTAAGATTAATATGAGTAAAAATCACACAATCTCATTTATTCCCCGAATTGCACTTATAAATATGACCAAATTTTTTCATAAAAAAGTTAACTTATAAATAGGATTAGAGTGATATCTTAAAGAAAATATAGAAAAAGATCACTTAAACTTTAAAATCTTGTTGACAAAACAGATAATAAAATAAATAAAAATAGTTAAGCAATTGACACCTCATTTTATTGGGAAATCACCTAGCTATTTAAGATTTTGAAATTTAAGTGGTATTTCCTTAGGATTTTCCCTACATCTTAAGTCATTTGTATCATATTTTTACATATTGAAAAATACATTAAATATATAATTTTTTTAAAAAACAAATTAATTAAATCTATTGTCTCTCTTTACTTTTTTTTTGGTTGCCCATCCGGTATCTAGAGCTTCGCTCTAACTAAATCCGGATTTGACCTGGGTCGCACACCTAGCTATGGTGGGTGAGTCTTCCAGTGTGGGCTTTTCTGAATTCACAAGACTCAAACTCGAGACCTTATTTAAACGACACAAACTGCTTACCATTTTTACCAACCCCCGTTGTTTGTCCCTCTTTACTTTATAAATGATTTTCACACTTCTCTCTCCTCTATCTCATTCTGATAGAAATTAAATAAGGGTAAAATTGAAAAAACATGACTTATATTTAGACACAAAGTAATAGTGAACATAAATAAATTCTTATTACTTGAAATGATTAAACGAGAAAAAAATTAAGGAGTAGTAAACAAGAGGCACTAAAATTATTAAGGAGGAAAACCTTCAAGAGTAAAAATTATAAGTTGTTTAGATAGACCAATGAAAATTTGCCCCACTACAATTAAAATAGGGTATATGAGAGTCATGTACAAATAAGTGCGAATAACCAAAGCAACAAACTTATAAATTACTCTCTTTAGTTTTTATTACAAGGTATCAACTAATAATTGTATTTTTTTTTTTTTTTATAAGGCACTTGCTTGTTTTCAAAGTACATTAATTATTTTCTTCCATGTATGTCCATAATTATTAAGGATAGTGTGTGAAAGTAATAATTAATATAATATTAGAGTTTAGTGCAATTAGTAGGGGTAATATTGAAAGTTATTTAAGTTGTAGGATAACTTTATTGATTTTAATTGTTTTTATTAGCTTGTGAGAATTGTTAGTTGGTGTCTTATAATAAAAATAAGAAAGAGTACAATAGAAAATGAAAAAGCTGAAAAACATCCAAACCAATGGTTCTAGAGCAAACTCAATAACTCTCACACTAGGCAATTAACCGTGCGATCCCACCGTTAAAAATGACAATCTGGATATTCCAAACAAGGTAACAAAATTTCAACTCCATTCAATAGTTAACAAGTGTGCAAACATCGATTTAACGAGATTATCATTTGAAGACATGAAAATGGCTTTCGCTCTTATTCTCACCATAATCTAACTTCTCCCCACTTCAACAAGTGAGACACAAATAAACTTTAAATATTGGGTTTTTCTTCACAGGGGAAAAGAACCCAAACCATGTTGGCCCCAAAAGAACCCAATATTTCAAAAAGCAAAAGAAACAGACAAAGCTGTTGATACTATATATATGTGAGTGTGCATGTCTATCTATATGTATCATCCCTATACCCTTGCTTTAATTTCTCAGTTTTCACACTATCTACCATTCCCTTATCTTCTTCAACATCAGCTCATCTTTCTAATGGTTCTCTCTCTCTCTCTCTCTACACTGTTGTTCTTATATTATTGAGATGTAAATGATAACAAATATAGCGCGCGCTGAAATAACATGTCGGTTTCATGGATGCTGCAGGCAACAGAAGGCAATAAGGAGAGGAAAGTGATATTGACTAAGCCACTTTCATTAACTGATGAAGAAGAAGATGAAGCTCATGATAATGGAGGACGCTATTATGCTCCCAATCTTCTTCAACGCATCTTCAGTCTTTTCTCTCATGTCCGCCCTGGATCTGATCTCTCTAACTTTCAGGCATGTTTGTTTTCCACTTTTCTCGATTCAGTTCTTCAAATCTTAAGTCAA
Organism: Acacia melanoxylon; assembly: GCA_019022615.1. Taxonomy (NCBI): domain Eukaryota; kingdom Viridiplantae; phylum Streptophyta; class Magnoliopsida; order Fabales; family Fabaceae; genus Acacia; species Acacia melanoxylon. Next base: position 10,442,267 of record JAFJYJ010000013.1, read on the forward strand.
AACAAACTTAATCATAGAACTAAGCTTGTTTCAAGTCAATAAATCCGAGGGACTGAGTTATTCCCGGACAAAATTCAATTCGGGGATCGAATCAGTATAGTTGCGGGAAAATGTAAAGAACGAAAGCTATGTTCTCTCAAATCTTAAGCAATAAATATGGCTAAATATTAGTCCCTCAAATCGAAGTCCAAAATATAAGAAGTCTTCTAAACAGAAATTTTGGTACAAACTTCAGAGGCTGACAGATAAGGATCTGGCTTTGGTCCTCTGCAAAGCCAAGTCCGCTCCATCAAGATGGTGCCGTTTTGATGCAGCGGACCATACACCTGGTCCTTTTTTTTTAAAAAAACATTCAAGTTTTTTTTTTTTTTTTTTAAAACAAAGAAAAATTCAGGCATTAGGGTAGTAAAAAATAATTCAGCTACTGTTTGAAAAATTTCTTTATGATTTTGAAAAATTATTTTAGGATATTACAAAAATATTTTAAGATCTTGATTGATATTAAAAAGATCTTGAGGATACTAAAAAAATAATTCATGATCTAAAAATATTATTTTAGGCTCTTAAACAAATAATTCAAGTACTCACTGTTACTAAAAATATATTTTAAGATATTTTTTTAAGATCTTAAAATTATTTTTTAAAATCATAAATTATTTTTTCAATACAAGTTTGTATCATGAAGTATCATTTTAATACTAGTCAAGATCTTTAAAATATTTTTTTAAAATTCTAAAATAATTTTTAAGATCATGAATTATTTTATGAATTATTTTTTTTTACCTATCTGATTTTTTATTTATTTTAAGGACTAGGTGTGTGGTCCATCAAAACAACATCGTCTTGATGCACCTGGCTTTGCAAGGACCAAAGCCAGGTCCACAGAGTAATTAATGATATTTTTTTTAATTACTTTTATCTTTATGGAAGAGAGAAAGATGAGAAATAATAAATGTATATTTAAAATTTACAATTTTTTAATAAAGGTAAAATAAGTAAATTTGATTAATTTAAGAGACATTAAATATTTTAACTAGCATTCCTTGGTTCGTGTGAATTAATTAATGTCTTATATTTTGCGAGGATTACCCTCAATAAAAGTAATTACTTAGATGAGTTTAGTTAAGGGTAAAAGAACAATTTTACACCTTTGCCTCAGGGAGCGCCCAACACCACAAGCTTTTTTTTGGAACAAAAATACATATGTGGTTACCAAATGGGTGCAAAAGTCACACATCTGTAAACAAAAAAAAACGTTGACCCTTAAAAGACACACCTGGACGCAGAGCTGCTGACTAAGCATATAGGAGTATATTATTATTTTAGCATCTGAAAAAACCACCGACGTGAGGCTCTGTTTCTTCACCCCCCAAATCGTGCCAACTACCGACGCCTTCTTCTCTCGAATCCCCGAGCATACTTGTTTGTTTTTGACTGAGTTGACCTCCGGTACCGTCGGAAAGTTCCCACCCACGCCCGTTTGGCTTCCCTACTGACTCCATCTTTCTTCCTCCTCATGCTCTGTTTTACTCCTCCATTGACATCGTCCTCTTGCGTATTGGCTCTGGTCTGTCCGGACATGCAATCCTTTCATGGCTAGAATCTGAATGGAAACAAGAGACGCCATGGTATGCGCATTTCAGACGCCATGGTATGCGCATTTCAGGGCGACTGACAGGGGAGTACTTATCAATTATTGCTTTGTATTAAAATTGAAAATGTTCAGATTTGTGGTGGCAATGAATTGAGTGAGATGATTGGTGCCTGGGTTTGGCCTCACATCCATACTCGCTTCATGTTTCCTCATCCAACGGGATGGTCGGCCGTTCTCTTCACTTTCTCCTTTTAAAGTCCCTCTCTCGCTTTAATTGCCACATTTTTAATTCCACCTCCTTTCTTAATTAGGTAGTGTCGTGGCGGGAGCACGAAATGATTGACCATGGCATTTTGAGTTTGAATATTCGAGATTCCTTTGGATGAAGATCAAAGCTCAACTTCTTTTACTCTCGTAATTCGAGCCCAACATAGTTTAATCCACCATGAATGAATCACATTCATGAACCTCACCTCATGCATCTTTGGTCAATTTAATTCAACTTTATATAATAATCCGTGTTCACATACTTAGAGGGTCTGATGCTGTGGGTCTAACACGCCAATGAAATTAATAATCCGCTGCTTTATTTAATAACCCGTTGGATGGGGAAACATGAAGCGAGTATGCATGTGAGGCCAAACCCAGGCACCAATCATCTCACTCAATTCATTGCCACCACAAATCTGAACATTTTCAATTTTAATACAAAGCAATAATTGATAAGTACTCCCTTGTCAGTCGCCCTGAAATGCGCATACCATGGCGTCTGAAATGCGCATACCATGGCGTCTCTTGTTTCCATCCAGATTCTAGCCACGAAAGGGATGCATGTCCGGACAGGTTGGAGTGCGACGGTAGACCAGAGCCAATACGCAAGAGGACGATGTCAATGGAGGAGTAAAACAGAGCATGAGGAGGAAGGAAGATGGAGTCAGTAGGGAAGCCAAACAGAGCGTGGGTGGGAACTTTCCGACGGTACCGGAGGTTAACTCATTAAAAAACAAACAAGTATTCTCGGGGATTCGAGACAAGAAGGCGTCGGTGGTTGGCACGATTTGGGGGGTGAAGGAACAGAGCCTGAGACGTCGGTGGTTTTTTCAGATGCTAAAATAATAATATATATGCTTAGTCGGCATCTCGTTAGTCCAGTGTGTCTTTTAACGGTCAACGTTTGTTAATAGAGGTGTGACTTTTGCACCCATTTAGTAACCACATGTGTATTTTTGCTCAAAAAAAAAAAGCTTGTGGTGCTAGGTGCTCTTTGAGGCAAAACTCTTGTGTAAAATTGTTCTTTTACCCTTTAATTAATTAGTTAGAAAGTAATTAGTTAAGAATGTCGATCACGTGCAAGAATTAATACTCTAGACATAATATGTTATATTTCGAAACATGCTCGAGGTCCTTTCAAATAAGGAGTGGAGCAAGGTTCGAAAACTAGACCGGTCATTGAACTTGTGGAGATGATGGGTTAAGGGTCAGTGGGTCAGACCGGGGTCAATTAAAAATATAATTTAATTAAAATAAGTAAACATATTCATATTTTAAAAATAAAAATATTTTATGGTCAAGATATAAAATATAGGAGTATATAATGTCATGGATAATTATATAAATATTGGAGGAGTTAATATTATATTTATTTATTTTTAAAAGAAAAGTTATCATAGTGCAGTGAGGCCACGTGATTTACAGATTGAATTGTCAATTCAATCTCTCTCATCTTCAATGCATTTCAATCCCTCTCTCACATTCAGTTTTTTCCTGTTTTCACTTATATTATTATTTATTAATCTATCCAGCCGAGTGTGGCTACTGGTTCGAGGGAAAATTTTCTCAAAGCTCAGATCTCTCTATCGCTTCTTTCTCATTCTGTGCGTGTCTCTTCGTTCTGGTTCTATCTAGGCAGATGGAGAGCTTTCAGCCTCCAGATCATTACTCCTCTTTCGGCCTCCACTGCTGGCGTCTTCCCCATTGGTGGATAGCCTCGACATTGAGAGCAGAGAGGTGCCGTTCGGAGCTAGATTTGAGAATCGGACAAAGGCTTCTTTCTCCATCATCCATTGCTCTACTCACTCTTTTCCTTCTCCTTTTATGTCTCACTTTTTTCTCAGGCGGGTTTCATGCGATTTTTTTTTTTTTTTTTTAAAAAACTCCGTGACTCGGTCAACTCGGACGTGTTAGGCCGAGTTGAACCCGGGTTAACTCGTAACTTGGGGTCACCTCTTAAACCGGACCGGCTTTCCGGCCGGTTTCCGGTCTGAACCGGCCGGTTCGGCCTAGGTTCACAAACCATCGAGTGGAGGGAGCATATAATAAACTATTAATTTAAAGTTTGAATTATATGCAGAAAACCTCTATAATATTTTATTAACAATAAAAACAATGGATTAGCAACGGAATTGTATGATTATATTCCATCATTAAATAGACTGTGATTAAATAATCAGCGACTTGATTTTATCGTTAAGTTAAATTAGCAACAAAATTCCGTCGCTAATTAACTATTCTTTTTAGTTATAAAACTTTACAATAAATCCCAAAAAAATTTACATTTATGCAAATAAATTTTTTAATATTAATGCATGCAGCTTCCAGCAACGTTCAACCTGCCAAAGTCACAGCTTCAGGGCCATGGAGAAAGAATATACGGCACAAAAGTAGACTTAATAAGAAGATGCAATAAAGGAGAGAGCCCATTGGAAAGGTTTATAAATGTGTTGGCTTGGACCATATCTACCATTCGTCCTTGTCTCTTTGGAGTTGCTCCTTATAATCCTATTCTTGGTGAGACCCACCATGTGTCTCACTCTTCTCTTAATGTCTTACTTGAGCAGGTATGTCCCTAAACCGACCTCTCCCTTCATATATATCTTACTCTTCTCTTAATGTCTTACCTGAGCAGGGACCTCCCTTGATATATATCCACTCCTTCCTTGTCAAAAGGGTTAAAACGCATTTTTACTTTCGCACTTTTCACTAATGGCCAATTTTGTCCAGGAAGTATACCAAATGGAGCAATTTTGCCCTGCCATTTTTCTAGTTAATTTTGACCATTAGTTGATCAAATATATTAAGCTGACATTCCACATTTCATCCACGTTTTTTTTTTCAAGGTACAAATTTGCTCTAATAGTTTTAAATCTAACTTTGAAAAAATATAAAGTAAATGATACATAGATTTATAGCGCAAATTTATACCTTAACAAAAATAATGTTGATGATATGTGGATTGCTAGCTCAACATATTTAGTCAACTAACAGTTCAAATTAACTGTGATAACATCCAAGGCAAAATTGTCATTTGGTGAAAACTTTCGAAACCCTTTTCAAAATATAGGTTTTTCAAGGTGCTACCTTCTTTCTAGGACACTTTCTAAAAGATGGTTTTTTTTTTTTTTTTAAAAAAACGTTTTTAAAATATGCTCTTACTCCTTTTTACGAGGGTCTACATTCGCTTCTCATATATCACAATGATGATAACCTAATAGTTTCTCATCACTTTGATAAGATTCTATGTAATTGTTGAAACTTAATCTGAATACTCCAAATGTAAAATTTTTATTTGCAATCTTTTAAATACTAAATTCATTTTATGAGAAGTGATGATTATAAGATTATTTTTATTTTGAACTTTACATATATTAAAATAAAAACTTATTAAAAATATAAAAATTAAATTAAACTAAATCTAAACCGTTGAAAATCAATCTAACGGTGTGTATATGGGTAATGAGCACATTTTGATAAGGGCAAAATATGCTCCCTTCTCACAAGGCGTAACAGCTAGTTTTATGGAGGATTAAATAGTTTCCCCCCCTATATATGCGCATCTCCACTTCCCTTAATGAGGGGGTGAGAGAGAGAGAGAGTAGAAATTTATGTAATGTTGTAACTTAATATTCTTCTGATTTTTAATATAAGACATACTTACCTAATTTTATTAGATTAAGTAAGTTAGTTAAAATATTTAATATAAAATATATTATCTAAACACCATACTTATCTCTCTTAATTCCCTTATTAGTTATTACCTATTCTCCTTGATTATTGTTAAGAAAGCATCAATGTGGGTTAAATTAGAAAACTATATTTTATAATTAGGACCAAGATTAACTTTCTAATATATGTTATATTAAAGGACTGAAGGAGTATAATTAATAAAGATAATATTCAAAATAACTTGAATTTTATAATAAATTTATTGTTTTTAATTGTTTTTATTGATATATGTGAATCCCTTAGGAGTGATTTAGCAAAAGGCAAAAAAGTTAATTAGGAATGATTTATATTTGGGACTAGCTAGGGATTACTTCTGTCGATCCTTTTTGTGAGTTACAAATAACTTGATTACTTAGAATAAGTCCGTTAAAGTCAATAGAAATGTAAGATTTTTTTTTTTTTCAAATATACATTTATTTATAAAGAGGGTGAGTAAGAGGGAATGAGTTAAGAAGTGTTATATATAATGAATGCAATTAAAGGTAAAAATGGAAATTTTGCATTAACATTTTAGGCATATCTCAAGTGTAACAAAAAAAAAAAGCTACATACAGATTAAGAAATGCAATAATATTTAAAAATATTAATTTGTATGATCAAATTCATCCCTAAAAACATTCCTATTATAAAATTTATATTTTGAAAGAGGGAGAGAGAGTATATTCACATCTTCTTCATTATCAACTGCCTTCTTTATATTTCATGGATGAAATTTCATATCACTCAACTGTCCAATCCATTATTATGCCACATTAAATTGGAGTATTAATGCGAAGCCAGATATGAAGTATCATCAGACCCCATTTACGATACCTGCTGCTTCATCTCTCAACAAGTTAAGCCTTGATTCAGATTCTTACCGTGTCTATTTTGTACAGTACTGCTCAATTACCTAACATATTTATGTTACTTAGATACTCCTCCTATCATAAATGTCCTACATTTACAATCGTAGGTATATTTTTATGAAAATTAATCTTTTGGTCATTTAAATAATAACTCAATTATGACTTAGTCCTTTAATTAACTCTATTCATTATGACTCAATCCTTAAACTTTTAACTCAGTATGATTCATTCTTTAACTTTTAACTAGGTTAAAACTCAAGTCCTGATATTTTCTTATTTGATAAATTAATCCATGTCATACTTAAAGTCATCATCAGTCCTTGTTATGTGGCTGCTGACACGGATAAAAACTGAAGTGTTGCTTCCAAATAAGCTATATATAGGAGTAGATTAATTTATTAATGAGGAATGGAGTGATAAATTGATAAATTTATCAATTAACTCACATGCTAAGGTATGACAATTAAGTCATTATATATATATATATTTTCCCCCTCTGGTTTGTAATATACTTCTCTGATCTTATCTATAAGGAACTTTAGCTTGTTTAAGATAGACTAAGAAAAAACTTAAACTTCATTCATAAGCCACTTCTAGCTTATTTCATTTAGAGCAGTTAATATTTATTTGTCAATTTTGCTTATGTAATTAATGCTTAAATGTGATTCCTTATATTTTATTCATTCTTCAAAACATCATTTAAAATGGATATATAAAGTTGGGAAAAAAATTAATTTAAGAAAAATTTAATAAGTTAACTACAATTTCTTGATAATGATAAATTAGTTGAAGTGACTTATGTTCTAAAGTATTTAATTCGTCTATCTGTTTTTATTGTAAGGTATCACATCACCCTCCAGTATCAGCCCTCCATGCAACTGACGAGAAGGAGAACGTAGAAATTATATGGTGCCTTCGACCTCTTCCAAAGTTCCGTGGTATACATCTTCTTTCTCTTCTCAATATATGACATTATATGAACAACTTCAACTTACAATTTCTTCCGGTACTATATACAAGTTACATAAATTAGTTAAAAGCTATAAATATGTGAGATGTGTAATTTTAGGAGGAAGAATTAACTAACATCAAAATATTTTCATTCACAATAAAGACTAGATTAAGGCTTTGTTTGGATTTAGAGGAAAACCCAGAGAGTGAATAATTTTCTCGCCGTATTTTTTCCTCAACCCAAACGATCGAAGGGCAAAAACTACATGTAACATCTTGAATGCGAATGTTGATCTCATATTCACTATAAGTTATAAATTTATGTAATAAACAAAAAACGCAGGTACTTTAGTGGAGGTTCATATGCTAGGTAAAAGGACAATGAAGTTGATGAACCATGGAGAAACTTATGAGATGAATTGCCCTAATTTCATATTCAGATTTCTTCCTATTCCTGGCACTGAATGGGTTGGCAACGTTCATATTAGGTGCAAAGAGACAGGTTTGGTGGCTGATTTGTGTTACAAAGGTCGATCTTTCCTAGGTTTTAAGGGAAACCGCAGGTCTATCAAAGGAAAGATTCTTGACTCTTCCTCTTCCCATGTTCTTTATGATGTTGAAGGTCATTGGGACAGGTAACTTTCTTTTAGTTTTTTAGCTTATGTTGGGTCATTTCCCTAAAGTATATTTTAAGATTTAAGCATGCTTTTTTGGCATTTAATTGTACAATCACCATTTAAGTTTGTTTAATCAATATTTTCTGTTAAATAAAATTAACGGTGTTATCAAGGAACTAAAACTACATTTTATAAACTTAAGGGACTAAATTGAAATTTAGTGTAAGCTTGAAGGACCAAACATATAGTTTAGCCTATTTTTTTCCTAATTATCTATATATTGAGTTTTTAGTTTAAGAACTTATTAATGTATAATGAACCTGATGTAAATTTATAGTCAAAATTCCACAATGTGTTAGTTTTCAAACATTTATAAAGCTAATTAAATTCTTCTTCTAGTCATTTTTATAAGACCATATTAACGACTTTATCATGAGATTAAGAAATTTAGTTAAAATTAGGTAAATGTAAGAAAGTTCAATTCATAACTTTCAAATTGACAATGAGTCAATCGGATTTTTTTAAATGAATGACAAATATTTCATCAAATTTTGTAAAAGATCTTGTATTAAGAACAGGTATGATCTTATAAATAAGACTAGAATATATATACCTAACATTTTTGTGACCATTTGAATTCCTGAACGCAGAACTGTTGCTATTAAGGATAAAAATAATGGGAGTGTTAGAGTGATATATGATGCAAAAGAAGTTATTTCAGATCTCCAAACTCCAATTGTCAAGAATTTAGAGGTAATAAAATTTATCTTTCAATTTCCAAGATGCATGTATTCTCATATATCATGAGATATAGAATAATGATTAATTAATTTTTTTTTCATAAAAAATATTTTTAAATATTTCAAATATTTCATTTTTTTTAAACTTTTCCAAGATGCATGTATTCTCATATATCATGAGATATAGAATAATGATTAATTATATTTTTAAATATATTGTCATAAAAAATATTTTTAAATATTTCAAATATTTAGACTTATTAAGGAATATTTTTTATTTGCATTTAATTATAGAATTCTACAATGTTCATCTTATTGATTTTTAGGGTTGGGTTGACACATATAAATAGCACATCATCAACATATTGCCTTATGAATTGAATAGAATTAAGTATTGAGTTTCCTCCTCTAAGGTCTATCTTCTCCCTGTATTCGTCTGATTCATTATTCCAATTTTACCCTTACATTTCTTTAAAAACGCTATTGATGGATTTTCTGGGCAGATTTTTCAGCAACTTTGAAAAATTATAATTAATTCTTTTCATGTCTATTTTCAAATAAAAATAACGGATTTTCTTAACTTCAAAAATTATGATCTCCTTTCAAATTATATATCAATGGAAAGCCCTAGATGTCTACTTTATATCTGGAAAATTTCACTTTCTCTTTGATCCCAAAAATTATTTCCTATCTTTCATGAAAAAGTATTTTCTCCACAATTTTCTAGATTAAACCCAAGCTCTACCTCTAAAATCTAGAGCTCAAGAACTTACCGGAGAAGTTTTCTATCCTTGTTTCCCATTTCTTCTCTCTTATTCTCAATAAGATGTTTGATTGTGTTTTGGTGTGAAGAATGAAGAGGATTCAAGTTCTATTTATAGGCAAAAGGTGGAGTATAATTTGGTGGAAAGTTGGAGGAATTTGTTAAATAATGTTTTTCTTTAATTGAAGTGTGAAGATGGAAATATGATGTGGAAAGATGAAGTGGAAAGATGACCATTTAAAATAATATTTACACTTCACCAACTTTCAATTCCTACGGCACAATCAAATTTGCATACACATTCTCCATTTTTTTTTCCATATGTTGGCCAAAGGTCCTTCCTTGTCCATATAAGGATTTTCTTTCACAATTAACTTCTCTAGGCCATAAAATATTGCATAACACATATATATTAATTTCTCACTTTGAGATTATTCCTATGTTCATCTTTTAATGTGTTAATATTTAATGATTAAGAATTAATATTATAATTATGTTTCCCCTCTTCCTCTCTTTTCTCCCTTCCCCTTCCTTGTGCATAACACATATATATTAATTTCTCACTTTGTGAGTAAATGTTAATATTTAATGATTAGAATTAATATTATAATTAGTAAAGATTAAGAGATTGTTGTTGCATTGTGTAACAGAATGTGTGGGCAACAGAATCAGCCTCTGTGTGGAGTGATGTTAGTGAAGCCCTACTGAGAAAAGAATGGGACAAAGCTAACGAAGCTAAGATAAGCATTGAAAACACACAGAGAAAGCTCTTTAAAGAAAGGGAATCAGAAGGCCAAATTTGGAGGCCCCAACACTTCACCACTTCTCAGACTGAAGAAGGTTCCTTGGACTGCTTTCCTCTTCATAAGTGGGTCCCTCCAGCCCCGATTATTGCTGATCTCTAATTGCACAAGAGACATGTTTCATAATGTGGTATCATCTTTGGAAAAGAGTTTGGCATTTGTATGCCTTCTTTAGAAAAAAGAAAAAAGAAAAAAGAAAAAAGAAATTGGGAGCTGAGTCACTATATAACCCTGAAATATGAGTCAGTAAAAATTATTATGTTCTGAATTTTAAGACATATTCAATAAGATCTATGCTCTGGAGAAAAGTGAACGGGAGAAGAGAAAGTAGAGAGAAAATGTTATCACCCTCTTATTTAGATGGATGAGGGAAAATAGGGAGAAAAAGAAAATGAGAAATGATCTGAAATACTAAATAACTAAAATATACCCTTAACCATGTGTCAAAATATATCAGGCTTGAAATCAAATTAAATATCACTATGTAATAATCATATTAGCATTAACATCATCACATAATTTAAAATCAAATTATTTAGTGTGTGTGTCTATATATACACATATACACACACATATATATATATATTGATGTTGAAAATGCTGACTTATAAATAAAACCATAAGAGTATATATGCGTTATTATTGAGGCTAGCTTGTCCTTATTTTGTTCCCAATTATGGTCCCGGTTTCAAGGGTTAATCAGAAGCTAGTGATTGGGCCCAATGTTATCTACTTCCCCATCAAGAGGAACATATGGAGTTGGCTTCTCTTCTTTACCTATATCCTTTGTTCCCCTTCTTTCTTTCTTTCTTTTCTTTCTTTCTTCTTCTTCTTCTTTTTTTTTTTTTTTTTTTTTTTTTTTTAAATAAAAAAAAAAACGGCACCGTTTTTGATGTAAAATCACATTGTTCCTTTTTTTTTTTTAAAAAAAAAAAAACTAAAATGGCATTCACTATCTTGTACTATTTTTTAAGTATTTGTCAGTACTTTAAAATATTTTTTCGAGATCAAAATTATTTTAGAATCTTGGAAAAATATTTCAGTATTGACCAGTATTAAGAAAATACTTCAAAACATTGACCGTACTGAAAAATATTTCATGAAAAAATATTTAGTCTTGATGAATGGTACTAAAAATTTACTTGAGGATATTGATTGGTCGAAAAAATACTTCATGATCTTAAAAAATTATTTTAGAATTTTGAAATAATATTTCAGGGTTATGAATGGTACCAAAAAGATATTTCAGGATACTAATTGATACTGAAAAAATAATTCATGATCTCCTAAAATAATTTTAGGATCTTGAAAAATATTTTAAGATCGACTAGTATTTAAAAAATACTACGGGACGATGAATGCTAGTTTTTTTAAGAAAAGGAACAATATAATTTTACACCAAAACGGTACCATTTTGGGAGAAAAATAACAATATAATTGTTATTTTTGTAAACTTCTAAAGTAAAATTGATACAAAAAACACTTCCGAGGATGTTGAATCTTTCTTCCTACCAATACTTCCGTGCAAGCAAAATTGGTATTTAAACCCTTGAATTTTTTACTTTAGCCTTTTTTTTTTAAAAAATTTTTTTTTAATGTGTACAAGATCTAATATACAAATAATATCTTAACTATCAATTTTTGTAAAAAAATTATTGTTTTATATAAACATTATTATTTAAAAATATTAAATTGAATTATTAAAATCCTATTTGAACTATGTAGATCTCATTCATCACGTTGATTAACTCTTGGTGCTCATCCGATCAGCATTGAAACTAGTTTCAATAGTGGAGACGATCACGAGTGAGGGGGGGTGAAGGGGGGGTTATTATTTTTATTTTTTAATCATTACTTCAATAGTTCCATTAGGTTTTGTTAAAAAAAGAAGAAGATGATTTGTTGGGAAAATTCTAAATAAATACCTTCGAATTTGTAAAACCCCGCAGGCCTGTCAAATTTGTAAAAAGATTTTCGGGGACGCAGTGAAATTATCTTTTTCGCTCTTACTTTTAAATAAATAAAAGAAAAATGCCCTCGGGAGGATCACGGAGGACCACCGCCGGAGGGACGGCCGGCCACGGCCCACCGGTGGGGGGGGTTTTTTGGGGAGGGGGTGGGGTGTTTTTAGAAAAAATAAAACAATATATTGAAAGTGTAGGGGGTGGGGTTGAACCCCCACCCCCCGCAAGAGAACAAGTTGGGCTACTTGGTTCATTCATTATATATATACATTAATAAATATATATATTCTTCTTAACATTTTTTCAATTGTATTTTACTATTCCAGAAACGAAAATTACCATTCCACAAACGCGAATTACCATTCCACAAACGAGAATTACCATTGTTTATTCAGGGTTCCCTTTTTTACTCTTTGATGTATGTTTTTTAAAACAAAAGAAAATGCACTTTTACCATTCCACAAACACAAATTATTATTCCGCAAACGCGAATTATCATTCCACAAACGAGAATTACCATTGTTTTTCCAGGGTTCCCTTTTTTACTCTTTGATGTATGTTTTTTTTTTTTTAAAAAAAAATGCACTTTTACCATTCCACAAACACAAATTACCATTTAAGAACGCTAATTACCATTCCACAAACGAGAATTACCATTGTTTTTCTAGGGTTCCCTTTTTTACTCTTTGATGTATTTTTTTTTTTTTTTTAAAAAAAAAATGCACTTTTATCATTCTACAATGGTAATTCTCGTTTGTGGAATGATAATTTGCATTTGTGGAATGGTAAAAGTGCATTTTTTTTTGTTTTAAAAAACATACATCAAAAAGAGTAAAAAAGGGAACCCTGGAAAAACAATGGTAATTGCATTTGTGGAATGGTAAAGTGCATTTTTTGTTTTTGTTTTAAAAAACATACATCAAAGAGTAAAAAAGGGAACCCTGGAAAAACAATGGTAATTCTCGTTTGTGGAATGGTAATTCGCGTTTGCGGAATGATAATTTGCGTTTGTGGAATGATAAAATACAATTGAAAAAATGTTAAGAAGAATATATATATTTGTTAATGTATATATATATAATATAAGTAGCCCAACTGGTTGGCCTACTTGGTTCCTGTGTGGGGGGTGGGGGTTCGAACCCCACCCCTACCCTAAACTTTCAATATATTGTTTTGTTTTTTTTCCAAAAACACCTCACCCCCTCCCAAAAAAAAAACCCCCCAACCCCCACCCGGCCGCCCTCCGGTCCCATGCGGTGGTCCTCCGGTGAGGGCATTTTTTTTAAAAAATTTAAAAGTAAAAAAAAAAGGTAATTTCACCCGAATTTACATATCCCTCATAGGTCCTTGATACCTCTCAGTCTTTTTAAAAATTCGACAGACCTTTGGGGGTTTTACAAATTCTGAAGGTATTTATTTAGAATTTTCCGTTTTACTAACTTTTAAAATTTTAATAAGAACAAAAGGAGTCATGAATGGCAAGTTGGCATCTGCAGCCCTACTCCTTGTTTTTCGTTAACGTGTCTTCATCACAAATGTGGCGTCACGATTTGTTTTTTGGCCAAACAACGTGGCTTCATGATTGCCACTCGGATTTCAGAATAATGTATGTGTTAATTAATAAGTAATATTTATGTAAAATAAGGTCCTTTGATCTAATTAGAAAAAAGATTAATAATGTGATTTAAAGGATAATTAAATTTTAGATAGAGGGACTTATAAATAAGAAGAAAGTCGGTATAACATTTAGTTTTTAGGGAGGTTTATAAAACTATTTACACCAAACATGACCTCATAATAAAGTAACAAAAACAAAAATAACGCTTTCAAAATCAAGGTAGAAACAACATGATTTATAAGTGATAAACAAATTATAAATAAATGAAATAATCGTATGAATTAGTGAACTAGTCATATGTAAAAGTAAAATTAATTTTTTAACAAAAACACATTAGAATATGATCAATTCAAATTACATTTATAAATAACGAACACATCATAAACAACTTGAATAGTCCTATAAACAATTTTAGGATGATATTTACTGTTCATGAAATGTACAATTTAATTTTATCCTAAACTTATTGTCGTGCTTGACTTTTTTCTTATAGGTTTAATATATATTATCTCCGGTCCTAATTATAAGAACATTTTTGTAATATAATTTGCACTACAAAAGTATTCCTATAATTAGGACCGGATGGAGTATTAAATAAAGATAAATTTAAAAATTAATAAAACTAAAAAATTAATTTTATTAGACTGTGTCAAACATGATTAAAGTATTACGTCTTGTAAATAAAATAAGATGAATATGGGTTCTCATTCCATACTTTTTTTATGTGCTTGTTAATGCTTATCTTCTAATTTGGGGGTGTGGGCATATTCTTAAATATTTTTTTGTATTCAATATTAATTAATTTCCAGTCTTACATTCATAAATGTTTTCTTTATAACACCAGTATTATGTAAATTAATTAATTAAAGATACGTGTAAAAAAATATTTTAAGATGTAACGTATATTTTAATCTAAATAAATAAAATAAATATAAAAAAATGCCGACACCCCTAAGGATAAGCACAAAAAGCATGGAATGAGAACCAAAAATATGATACGAGTAATTTTTAACTTAACCAACTATACGAGTATTCATTAATGTGGCAAACAGAGAAAACATTACCGACGAATTGAGCCATTAATGTTAGGGAAAAACGGGGGACCTTTTTGGCCAAAAAAACCTAAAAAACCCAAGTGGCAAAGGCCCTAGAGAAAGTTACTAAAAGAAATGACATTAATATGAAAAAGGAACCCAGATGAACAATCGCAGTTTCTTTCAAAGAAAGTTAAACCCATTGGCAAACAGAGAAAAATGTTAGGAAAAGTTTCTTTCAAAGAAAGCCATTAATGTTAGGGAAAATCTGTACAGGGGCCCTTTTTGGCCAAAAAAACCTAAAAAAGGCCTCAACAATCTGAAATGCCCAGAATAGGCCCTAGGGCCCTGATGGGTATGAAGTTACTAAAAGAAATGACATTAATACCCCTTGACTGAAAAAGCAAAAAAGAACTCTGGAGATTAAAAAGTAAACAGATGAACAATCTGTTTTGGCGCCTACACGAGGAATAGAAGAGACGATCGTACAACGCGAGAGAACACAAGGTTTTTTTTGAAGCTTTATATTTGCTCAACACAGCAAGGGAGAGAACATTTATATTCCCAATCATCCACTGCATTATATTTGAACTCGAGATATTCATACTTTTGCCTTTGCTCCCGAACGTTTTTTTTTCGGTTAGAAGGTTGGGTGGTGAAAGGTTGGAGCTTGACCAATTTTATGTTATTAACAGATAGGAAATAGGTAAGAAATACTAAGATTTTGCTCAAGATATCATTATCACCATTCTAGTTGGTCTTTAATCATTAGAGGGTTGGGTGGAAAAATGTTGCTATGTTTTTTGGCATGAAAACAGAGGGAAATGTGTGTTTTTAAGTGGGAATGAGTGAATGAGATGAAGCTACATTTGGTTCAAAAACGTTGAAATGGTTAGTTGTTAATACATACTGTTTTAGTTGTTAATATGACTGATATAGTTGTTAATACGAGCTGAATGTTAAAACGCTGTAGGTTGCTCTATTTTTGGGCATGGAAACAAAGGGAGGTCTGTTTGTTAAGGGGAATGACTGAATGTGAAAACGCTGAAATGAGATTGTTGTTAATGTGACTGTTAAAGTTGTTAATACTAACTTTATGTTGCAGATCATAATTAAAGATGACTAGTACTTCAGGGAAGAACATATTATGCTTCTTCCATGTGAGGGGTTTCTTTGTACAGGGGGAGGAGAACAAAGTGATTATGTTGGTGGAACGGTAAGAACAAGAGGCATCAAAGAAGGAACAACATACGAGGAGATGCAAAGAATCATAGCGTCTTTAATTGGGAAGAAAATCGAAATTTGTGTTAAGTTCAAACTTAGCATGGATACATCTACATTCGTTGATCTTGTAGATGATGAAGGGGTAGAACATTTAATAAGGTATAATGAAACATATTGTCATGTGTACGTTGAAGAAAATGGGAATAATGACAATAGTCCACAACAAATGAATGTTCAAATGGAAGAACAAGAAGTGTAAGTGTTGTTGTGTTAAGAAATGTAATTTGTTCCTATATAAATTGTCATTACTTGGTTCTCATTACTTACACTAATAATTGTTTTTTGTCGCAGGAGGGATGAAGTCTTTCTAGGCGTAGGTGGGTTGTCTATGTCTCCCCCTCAAGTGTTGAATGAAACGTAAGCCTTGCAATCATTGCCGTGTTCTTCACAAAGTGTACCATTAAGCATGCCTGAAATGAATCATTCGAAATGGAAGGATTTGATAATGAGAGAATGACAGATTTTGTGAATGCTGTGACCCTCCGTGAAACATTGTACAAATTCAGCATTGCACACAAGTTTTCATACAAATTTGTGAAGAACAAGACAAAGAAGATAATAGTTAAGTGCAAGGTTGATGGTTGTCCTTGGTACATGGGTGCATATTCAGCGGGAGAACGTCAAGATATAGAGTTCCTAACCATCAAAACATACAGAGGAGCACACAAACACCATGCACATGATAGCCTTATTATATCTCATCCACCCAAGTGTAGGTTGACATCATCGCTTGTAATTGATGGTTTGAGAAATAATATTGAGAAGACAACGAATGAAATTCTAACTGACATGTACAGTGAGTATGGGGTACGCTTGAACTACAAACAAGCATATAGGGCGAAAGAAAGAGCGGTGACGCTACTATATGGACGAGTAGAGGACTCTTACAAGGTTATTCCTTGGATGTGTCAAAGACTCATAGAGAGTGATCCCAACACAGTGGTAAAATGGGAAGGGTAAGCTGATAATAGATTTGTCTGACTATTTATTGCATATGGTTGCTCCATTAAAGGTTTTGTAGATGCTTGTCGACCAATCCTTTATATAGATGGATGTCATCTGAGTGGCCCTTATAAGGGTACAATGTTGTCAACTTGTGCGTATGATGCATACAACCAAATGTTTCCCTTAGCATATGACATTGTTAGCGGTGAGACCTATGATGATTGAGCTTGGTTTCTAAACAATGTAAAACAGATTACAGGATCAATGATGATAACAATTGTGTCTGATCGAAACAATTCCATTATTGGGGCGGTAAGAGATATATTTGGCACCGAGAGACATGCATTTTGTTACAAGCATGTTAAGGAAAATTATAGTGCAGAGTTCCTCAAAATCATGAAAGGGACGCCACGTACCGCTGGGAATAGCAAGGATATTACATTGCACCTCCTCGATGGAATTGCGTACGTAAGGATGGTTGGCGAATTCACTGTTGTGGGAAAATTAAAATTGTTCAATCTACCATTGGCACAATGGGTTGAGACTCATGGGGACGTTGATCGATGGGCTATGAGCAAGTTTCCTTTCAAAAGGTGGGATAACATAACCACTAACATTGCTGAATCATTCAACGCATGGATGGTGAAAGAGAGGAAGCACACGGTGTCAATGTTAATACATGAGCATAGGGAGAAGTTGACTGCGAAGTTGCTTGCAAACAAGATGGCTTTGGTGAATTGGAAAAATGGTGTAGGACCTAACATTGAAAAAAAATTGTTGCAACATGTGAACTTTGCGGAAAATATGCATGCCACATATTATGGGGAGAACTAGTGTGTGGTTGAAATTAGACGCGGTGATGCCTTAAGTTATGTTGTTGTTGATATGGTTGCAAAAGAGTGCTCTTGTTTAGCATGACAAATGAGTGGACTACCTTGCCCGCATGCATGTGCAGCAATTAAGTTACTTAATGGTAATATGTACATATTTGTAGATGATTGCTTTACACTTTCAGCACAAGAGAAAATTTATGCACATAGCATGCGGCCAGTTGCAACACATGATTGTCCACTTGTTGATGCGCCCACGGTGATACAAATGCTAACATAGACTTTCTTGGAGCCCCCAATTACTACAAGGGCGTCAGGTAGACCGAAAATAAAAAGACGGGAATCTCAGTTCCAAAACAAGAAGGTTTATCATTGTGGTAGATGCCATGAGCCAGGACACTCCGTCAAGACTTGCAAGAATCCAAATCCAAGTTGATCATCGATGGTACCTTGGGTGTTTCTTTTTGGGCATTGCGTCTCACACTCTTTTGTTGTATATGGCTTTAGATAGAAATCCACACCATATTATTTTTTGAGATGGTGTGTGATGTTGTTATCATGAATTTGTAGATGCATTTGGTGTTGTAAATGAAGGTTGGATATTGTTGTCACAATTGTATCCAAGTGTCATTTATGTACACATATTCATACATTGTTACAAATGTAAATGACGTTGACAAATATATGCAGCTGGACTGATATTGTTATTATTAGGTATTGATATTGTTGTAATTAGGGTTTAGATATTGTTGTAATTAGGGACTGATATTGTTGTTAGTGACCCCTGATATTGTTGTTAGCGCCCCGATATTGTTGTTAGCGACCCCTGATATTGTTGTTAGTGACCCTTGTTTTTGTTGTTAGCGCCCCCTGATATTGTTGTTAGTGACCACTGTTTTTGTTGTTAGTGACCCCTGATATTGTTGTTAGTGACCCCTATTTTTGTTGTTAGCGCCCACTGATATTGTTGTTAGTGACCCCTGTTTTTGTTGTTAGTGACCCCTGATATTGTTGTTAGTGACCCCTGTTATTGTTGTTAGTGACCCCTGTTGAAGTTGTTAAACCTGTCCATTATTTTGCAGTTCTCATTCCATGAACACATCAAAACAGAAGCAAAAATTTCCTGTTGTCGTTCCATGAACACATCAAAACAGAAGCAAAAAAATTTTGTTGTCATTCCATGAACACATCAAAACAGAAGCAAAAAATTTCTGTTGTCATTCCATAAGTTAGCATCAGTAGACAATTTACAAAATAACAAGAACGTTTAATGTCATCCTCGTGAATACAAAGGAGTCATAAATACACATGTGTCCTAACAACTATGTCCCCTAATGTCTCTTCTTTTGGTTGTGGTAGTCCTCCATTAAAGACAACACTTTTTGCCTATGGTTGTTGTGAGGATGGGTGACGAGCCACCATAACAAGCCCACCTTCAATTCACAAAGATCTTCCTCGGTGTAGCATGGCATTATGTTCCCATCCTCCCCTTGTGAGCCATCCCACATTTGTAGCCAGGATATAACATGAACCCCACATGAGTGCCTGAAATAAAATAGACAGACAAGTTCTAGTCAAATCAGACATCAAACTTCACTAGCCACCACAAAAAATAAACCACCTAAGAAACATACGTGTCCGTTTGGACATAGACTTTAGCCCATGTAACATCCTTGGGGATTTTGGCCTCATCTTCTAACAACTTTGGCTTCACTGTTCGAAGTATATCCAAGAAATGATTGCGCTGAAAAGGAAGTTCAAACATTTAGATATGTTTACAAGTTTACGAACAAAACAGAAATTGAATTTCAATAGAACTTACCACTGTATTTGCCATATATTCCTTTTCTTTTTGGGCTGCTCTGTTTTTTGGCTTTTTCTTGGTTGGCTGTTTCGTTGGATGTTCCTTTTCATATTCCATCCGATAATAGGTTTTAGTGTCAACCAAGGAGTCAAGGGCGTAGAAAGTCATTGTTGTCGTATCAAATACATAACAAAACCAGTGATTTATAAAAAGACAGGGGCCAAAAATGAAATGATAGTCACCAATGTTGTATCCTAAATGATCAGGAAGAATTTGAGAAAGATTGGATTGGACTATCCATTTCGGGTCAGCACTAATCATTTTACCCATGAATTCAGCTGGGAAAATGTGTCTTTGGACTACACCACCATGCTCTAATTGATCGGCTGACAAAGTGTCTTTGCTACCATAGTCATCAGCTACATTTGGGAGAAATAAGCCAACAAAAACATATGGTCATGTGCATGCAAATGTTTTTATAACCAGAACTTGTTATGTCACCTAAATCATGAGCATAACTTTTTAAATACCATGAAAACAGAAATGTAAGTCAAAGCACTACATTGTATGTGATTATGAATTTTGAACTAACAAATAGCATAAAACACATCGGCTATTGTGAGTTCAGATATTGATGCAAATATCGATCCAAATGAAAGTGACATTGCAGTCATCAATCACAAATAACAATGAAATAGGTTGATAAGTAAACGTGCCGTACCCGATCACCTATCCAAGATCGTGGAGTTAGACATTGTAGCTCTTTCCTTGTGAGAAAATAGTGATGCATGTCCACAAATTCCCTAAATGACAACATATGAAAATCTTAATCAAAATCTGCATTTTCTGTAAATACAAAAATATTTCCATGTGAAATAGTAAATTAAACTTACTCCGCAGCCTCATTATCACTGACGGTCTTTGTGCACAACTCATATAGAGTGTCCTTCACGTCGTATGTCCTCTTTCCCTTGGACTTCCGTTGTGGATCGATCCAAGGGGATTTTAAAACGCAACTAGGGGTTATGACCCTTTGAGATCTCCTCAGATGTCCTTTGACCTCTTCGTACAGGTTCCTTCAGATGTTCTGAGATCTCCTCAGATGTCCTTTGACTAGCGTCCACATTGGGTGTCTCATCTTCATGTTCGGGGACATCGTCGACATCAATAATATTTTCAGCTTCATCTCCCTCCTTTGTGTCATCTCCTTCCTTTGTGTCATGTCCATTGTCATTGTCAAACTCCCTGGAAGTAGATGCCTGTTTCTTCTGTTCGTCACCTTCATGCTGGCCTTTTTCAAACAATGTATGTTGAAGCGCCAGCATTTCTTGTTGCAAGTTGGATAGCATCCGTGCATATGTCGTACGCACTACCTGGAAAAAACATATATAAGTTATTACATCATATATCACAACATCAATTTGTAATGAAACAGCCCCGTGGCTTAATTTTTGTCACACATTACCGGGTGTGTAAGCATCGTATCAGGATCAAACGATGTTGACAGACAGACTGATGGCTGAGGATGTGGCTGACGAGGCTTGACGCGTACGAGGAGGCCTTTTTTGCTTCGTTTCTCAAGCAACACTCTGCTCTTCACCTTTTCCTTAGTCCAAAAGGCCATGGCCGACTCATTCTGAGAGGTTATACTGTCACCGACCGGGAAATTTTGGAAACAAAAGAGCTGCACATAAAATGAAATCAAACAATTATTAACAACAGTTGTACATTAATGAGTCAGGATCACATGCAAACATAGTTAAAGACAACTTACCATGAGGAAGTATAGGCATCCGCCTACAGTTTTGCTCTTTTTTCTCTTGGACTTTTGGGAATCCTTCTTGAACTCATGTATCTCTTCGCAGAGTTCTTCAAGGATGAAGGAGGACCAATCAAAATCAGCAAGTGCATCCTTAGTCACCGTCATCAGCTTCAAAATACGGTCACTGACATAAATGGATGCACTAGGCGCCAATAGGGTACCCAAGGAAAATAAGACGAATAGAAACTCAAAATTTTCGTCTAATTTTTCTAGCAACATGTCTCCAATTTTTTTTTGTACGGAACGTTCTTGTACACTTTCCTAAGGTCGTTGAAAATGGTGTGTTGGTCGTTGATATTAACTCTTATGGCCTTCCCCTCAAAAGGAATATCCATCAATTGATGGACGTGTTCTGCCCCTATCACTTGGGTCTCTCCCCTAATGCACACTTCCTTTGTAGGGGGATCGAAACATGTCATATATTGGACACATAACGATCGGTTGATCTGTTGGCAACTTATATAGACCAACCAATCAAACTCGATCTCCTTTAGCCTTGTCATCACCTCGGGTCTTCCCTTCAAGTTATTGCAAACTTGGATGAACGTGTTTGGCGCACATCTAGTTAGAAAGGGCACCAAATACTTCTTCATTTTGGCCGGGGCTCTCAGTTGTTTAGCCTTCATTGTGTATTCAGATTTTTCATTTGAACTTAGCCTTTTCCAGGCTTCAGTCATCTCTACACTCAATCCACCTCTTAACTTAGCCTTGCCCTTGCCCTTACCCTTATGTCGTTCCTCATACTGGTTGAAGAATTCTTCAGTGAATAGGTTGTATCCAGAGAACCTTGGATCCCTTTGTGAAGATTTCGACTTGATATTTCTTCTTATATTACAGCCTTGTTGCTCGTGTGCCTACAACAATTGTAAATGAAGTTCATTTAAAAATATAGTTGATGATAATTAACAAAATTTCACAGTTTTAAAACCAAGTAAAGCTTTAAAGGTAATAAAACTTGAACAAGAGGAATGAAAAACATATTTTCACCATACAAAAACGAAGAAAGAAGGAACAAATAACTGCTGAAAATGAGATGATGATTTGTATGGTTTTATAGATCATTGAATCTTACAATGTAGGCGATAAAAGGAGCTGCCTCACTAACAGAGAAATCTACATTTTTCTAGGGGAATTAACCATGAAAATTATGTGCAACATCTATAGGTATTTTACTCATTTTACCACAACCTGAGTTAATACAAGCAGTTGATACATCCCTTCAGAACCTGCACTCCGAACACAATAAAGGGCAGGAAGAACAGCAATCACCCTGATTGTGGCATAATGAAGCCAGCCTGGAATGTCCAGTTTCAAAAAACTATGTACAACTACTTCTCCCCCTAAAATCCATGTTAACACCATGGTCTGATTTGAGCTAAACAAAAAGAGAAGAAAGGCAACTAGTGCCCATTTAAATTGGAATCCTCATTGGATTAGATCAGATGACCCCCAGGCCAGATGCGTAAAACTAATCAATTTGCACTATGCAAGGAAGAACCCAATAAAAAAATATACAGACAGATTCCAAGTATAAATTATATAGAATCACTCAAAAGTTTGAAAATTCATAGAACAAATACTGGATTCCTTACATGTGAAGAACATAAATTTTGATTTAGCCAATTTACACCAGGATTTAGGATAAATTCAATCACATGCTTTTCATACGTGGCATATTGTTACCCACACGTAAGTTAAACCTTTCAACCCCGCCATAATCAAAGATAAGGAAAAGTCTATGTGGTCCAAGTCAATCATGACTCATAAGGTCTTGAACCATATATAAAATACGCGGGGATTAGTTTGTTGCAGGTTCGGATGTGCTCTTCAATACAACCCACATTGTCTTGCTTGGTTCAAGACATATACATAACGCAACTAACCACCCAACAAAAAGAAAGCTAAGACAGATGCACCATGTCGGGAACCTGAACTTTTGAAGAATTTAAGAACAAAATCTCCAATCATTTTCCAAGTTATCATCATAAAGTATCAAATATTATATACCAACAGCATAATCATTCCAAGAGAACGCAAAACATCCCTAGGATTGATGCAATGGCAGATCAATTCCAAAAAAGTTAAGAAAACAGAGTCCAAACAAAATCTGAGAAGTGAAGTAAGCAAAATCAAACAACCAACTCAACAAAACCATAAACTGAATAGCCTCCAAGAAAAGAGAACGCAAAACATGCACTGCCGAAGACGTCAAGTTGAGAACAAAAAAAGTTGCCAACCAGAAGAAAGAAAATTACCAATTTAATGACTGCGGCTGTTCGGTTCTTATGGACGGAAATGGAGGCCGATCTCAAGCTTCAAATCTAGCTGCGACTGCGAAAGTGATGAGCTTCAAATCTATTCGAACAAGACGCCAAATGGACTTAGGGTTCACGCCTTCACCAAATAAAAGGACGAAATCACACGGGAGAATAAATGGCTTGATGATTTTACCTGTCCCACATGAGCGCAAACGGCGTCGGAGACGAGAGTGGCCGTCGGAGACGAAGACGAGAGTGAACAGAGATTCGAGAGAGAGTGAGGGAATGATTCTGAAATTGCCCTTCTCTCATTTGTCAGTGTGAGTGAGGGTGTTTTGGTCATTTGACCACACATTCACATACCAATTAGGGTCCTGGGGCTTGTTCTGGGAATTTCATATTGTTGGGGCCTTTTTGGGTTTTTTTGGGCTATAAGGGCCCATATATGGATTTTCCCTTAATGTTATGATGAGATAACGTGACTCATCACTCTATGCTTAAATCTTATCACTTAACGTGACTTGCATCACTCAATGCTTAAATCTTATCACTCTGAACTTTTGATCAAAATTTTTTGGTTATATTTATAAATCTTTCAAGATTTTGATAATTTAGTTCTTATTAATTATACCAATAAAAATAGAGAAAGAAAAAAGATTTAAAAGATACTCATTCATAAATGAGGGTAAAATTGAAAAATTACCCCATAATCATAGAGCTAACTACCTCTCTTTAATATATGTGATTTGGTCAAAAAAAGATTTATAAATAATACTAGAGTGATACGTCACTTGTATCATAATTTTACACATAGAAAAATACATTAAATATCTAAAAAAAATTATATTTGCCCATATTAAATTTAGGGTTAAGGTGTAGATTGGGCAACGAACTATTACCCGAGGAGCATCTGGCACAAACATTAATTGAGGGTACCTTAATTATCAATTAACAATTAAAAAGTGAAAAAAACACAATGCCGTTAAACTACCCTGTCACTGTCTTGGTGTCTTAGTCTTCCATTGACTGTCACAATGTCGGCGACGTTGGCGTCTCCAAAGCTTCCATTGTTGCTGGGTGTTCCACTTACCCTCTTGAACTCACCAAGGTCCGTATGCAGTTTCAGGGTGAGAATCATGCACTAAAACCAAATCCAGCAGTCCACAGCTTCCGACTGGCATGCGCATTGCACCCTGGTTCCGTTCCTCCGATACCACGGCGGCGGCCCCGGCCGCGTGCAAAGCCTCGCTCGCATGGGTCTCATCTCTATTGGTGTTTGCCTTATCCAACAAGAAGGAATAACCGCTCTTTTTTCTAACGTCTCCGCCAGTGCCTCATATTTTAACGTAATTGTGATAATTGTTTTTTAAAAAAAATTGTTATTTAGTACTTATTTTCACTTTTTAATTGTTGATTGATAATTAAGGTACCCTCAATTAATGTTTGTGTCATATACTCCTCAGGTAATAGTTTGTTAGCCAATCTACACCTTAATCCTTAAATTTATTGTCTCTCCTTACTTTGCAAATTATTTTTACACTTCTCTCTCCTCTTTATCTCTTTCCATAGAAATTAATTAGGGGTAACAAGCATGATCAAGTCAGTTACATTTAGGGAAAATTACGAGCAGGTCCCAAGGACCGGAAATAAATACAATGAGGTCCCTTACACAAGAATCCCTAAGGACTTTTTTTTACATTAATTCATATTAGGAAAAGACCTTATTGCCCATTCAGCATAAAAAAGGAAGGAAACAAACAGAGCAAACTTGCGCGCGGGAGATAGCTTTTGTCAAAAAGGAAAAAACGCAGAAATCACGTAAGCAAGATAAGTCGATCGAATCTCCGACGTAGAAGGCAAGTAAGTGACATTTTCATGTCCTAGGAAAAACTTAGATTTTGCAGCTATCATCTATTCTATGTTCGTTGAATAATTTATTTTGTCGGTGTATGTTCTTTGCATTCAAAGAGTGAAAGGTTGGTAAAGGGTTGAAGTTTGAGCTCATTAGTGGACTATAAGCTGGTACCTAGGTAAGTAATGCTAAGATTTTGCTAAAGATATCATCTTCACCATTGAAGTTGGAGTTTCATGTTATTGGGTAGGGTTAATAACATTGTGCTATCTATTTTTGGGAAGGTAAATGAGAGGATTTTTCTATGTTTTTATTGGCTTCTGGTTGATGTGATGATGGAATGTTTAGTTAAAAGTTCTGATAGGAGATAATAAAGTTGTTGTTAATACGTGCATTTATTGTTGTAAATATGGCTTTTTCAGTTGTTAATACAATCCCGTTGTTGCAAATTGTCCTGAAATATAGCAGGTACTTTTGGGAAAAATCTATTATGTTTCTTTCATTTGGGGGGAAAGTTTTTAAATGGTGGGGGAGATGGAATTCAATATGTTGGAGGTTTGGTAAGAACAAAATTATAAAGGAAGGCACAACCTATGACGAGTTGCGAAGAATTATATCATTTCTGATTGGAAAAGAAAGTAATGACATTTGTGTGAAATTCAAAGTTAGTTTTGATCCATCAACATATGTAGATCTTGTAGACGATGAAGGGGTGGATCATTTAATAAAGTTCAACCAAAATCAAGGTTTCAAAATTTTGTTGTAAATGTGACTTTTTCTGTTGTAAATGTGACTTGTTGTGTTGTAAATAGCCTCTGGACTTGAGTTTCAACCAAAATTCTTGTTTTGAAAGTTTGTTGTAAATATATGCTTTTTCTGTTGTAAATGTAGCATTTGTTGTTGTAAATAGCCTCTGGACTTGAGAAATGAAAAAAAATCATGGTTTTGAACGTTTGTTGTAAATATATGCTTTATCTGTTGCAAATATAGTATTTGTTGGTGTAAATAGCCTTTGGACTTTAGAAATGAAAAAAACTCTGGTTTTGAAAGTTGGTTGTAAATATATGCTTTTTCTGTTGTAAATATAGCATTTGTTGTTGTAAATAGCCTTTGGACTTGAGAAATGAAAAAAAAATCCAGGTTTTGAAAGTTTGTTGTAAATATAGGTTTTTTGTTGTTGTAAATATAACATTTATTATTGTAAATAGCCTCTGGACGTGAGAAATGAAAAAACTAGGTTTTGAAAGTTTGTTGTAAATATAGGCTTTTTCTGTTGTAAATATAGCATTTGTTGTTGTAAATAGCCTCTGGACTCTGAGAAATGAAAAAAAATCCAGGTTTTGAAAGTTTGTTGTAAATATAAGCTTTTTCTGTGTTAAATATAACATTTGTTGTTGTAAATAGCTTACGAACGTGAGAAATGAAAAAAAATCTAGGTTTTGAAAGTTTGTTGTAAATATATGTTTTTTCTGTTGCAAATATAACATTTGTTGTTGTAAATAGCCTCTAGACTCTGAGAAATGAAAAAAAAATCCAGGTTTTGATTTTGTTTTTTTTTGTAAATATAGGTTTTTTCTGTTGTAAATATAACATTTGTTGTTGTAAATAGTTTCTGGACGTGAGAAATGAAAAATGTTTTTAAGTTTCAGCAAGCTGAACTCAATGCACAAGTACCAAAATTCCAATGAGTTTACCAATGAAAACAAACAAAATCCTAAGCTAAGGCTTTAGCTCCAAATTGATGAAAACTTTTTAGGCCCTCAATTTAGCACAAATGGGGACAAGTCAAATTCAAATTTCAGCTACTAACACGTACTCAACTTGAGGAATTCACCAAGGCCAAGCAAGCAAGCAAGCATTGAGGCACAATAGCAAAATAACATCCTTAAGATTTTGAACTACACCAGCAAACATTCACTTAGTTCAATCTCAAACAAAACTTTAAGAATTTATTAGCACTCAGATATGGTCTTTTAGTGGCTTAAAGGCAACGGGTAACAATGATATCACTTGGAAGACTTGCCAAAACACATGAGCTTAGCACATGCACCAATTTACAGCTCAAACTACTCAAAGGATTATGTAGAAACAACAATGAGTGGTAATAAATAGAGATTGAAACTCAGAAAACTATGTAGCAAATCATATTTTTTTCTTTAATGAAAATAACTTTGGTTTGCCTTCTCTCTCTCTTCTTTTTTTTTTCTTTTTTCAGTGCAAAATAAGCAATCACTACAACAGACTTGTACTAATGACAGTACTAAGTGCACATGTATCAGATTTTCACAGTTCTAACAAAAGATTCAGCAACCCAAGAAAACTGGAGCAACACATTATCAATACAGTAAAGTTTCAATATAGCATTTCCTGTTGCTAATGTCAGATTTTGCTTTAAGGCTAGTCAAAAAAGGAACATTCAGTTGCCATTATATACATTGTTAGAATAAGGTAATATCAATGACAATACTTTCAACTATTTTACAATAAAACTACCAGTCTATTTCTTCTTCTTCAATTGTTGGTTGCCTGGCAGTCGGGACAGCACCTTCTGTGCATGTATGTTTTTCTCATGCGATACAAGCCACCATAAGCATTCAAGCTTAATTTGCTGCAGTTGCCTAAACCAGATAAAGCTTCTTGTTTTGAAATTGAGATTCACCCACACCCCATACTCTATATAAATCTGAGTGAATTTCGTTAGCAGTATTGTCGATATTGCCCCTTAAACCATCCATTACAATTGAGGATGTCGAGGTGGATGAGAAACAATTAGAAGAAACCAGACGTGTAATTGAAGTATCTATACATGGTATATTTGCTCTTAGCCACCTTCTTTTCCTTGCTCTTCTCACTCCAATAACGCACCATGACCCTGTTTCATCCTCAGTCACCCAAGATACAATCACTACTTTTCCCACAAGATCACCTTGTGTAATATGAACCTAAATTCAGATCCACCACACATTAAAACTCCAAGACCCACATGCTTCACTACAAAGAAGGGCTATACTATGTTAGCAAGACATTAACACACTATTTTCAACCAAAAGATCAATCCTAAGGAGAAAAACCATACTTTTATCTCTGTAACAACCAAAATCAGCAAAAGTATAACTTGTTGATGCTAGTCAATACAAAAGTTTTTTACAGCTTAACATCATCATCCAGACAGTAGATGGAACATACAGGCAAAACTCTCATCTTCAAAACTAGAGCCCCAAATGTTGATTCCTCCAATTCCCTGCGGCCATTAGTAGTATATATTTTACCCAAAACCAATGAAGCACTCAATTTCTTTGGTTGTGTCAAAGCAAACATTGCACGGGCCACTGGAGTAGGTATCCTTCAAGTGCTCAAAGACGTCCCAGACCAGCAACATAGCACAAAGCCTTTAATTTACATTAGAATATTAATGGTCAAAGCGACTAGGATTTCACACAATATAATAAAATGATTTTAAGTTTATAAAAAAGAAAAAGATACTTGTGGTTGAATGAGAGTGAGAGATTTGGAGTTGAGTACTTGAAGGATACCTGTAGTGGCCCGTGAGTGAGAGATTGAGACAGAGAATCTAAGACTAGAGGTAGAGACAAAGTATAACACTTAAGACTAGATAAGAACAAAAGGGGTTTTAAACGCAGATCACTGGGACTAGTTTTGTTCATATCGCAAAGAATTCCAAAACTGAAGGCAAGAAATAAAGGTATCAAATCTCATGATATAAACACGCATTTGAAGAAAAATGAAAGAGAATACTTGAAAAGTGAGAGCGAACATGATTCGCATACAAAATACGCTGTGTTGTGAGGAGAATATGAAAGGAAAAAGAATTCTGACAGACTAAACACAAAACCAATTTTCAGTTTGTGTGGTGTGAGGAAAGAAAAATGGCAGAGTTACCTGAGAGGCTTAGAGAAAACTGGCAAGATGCGGACGGGATTGGGGTCTGGGATGGCCGGCGAGAGAGAAGAAGAGTGGAGACGATCGCAAGAGAGCGAGTAAGGCGAGTGTCGGCGCTGCAAGAGTAAAATGAAAGATGAAGAAGAAAGAGGGCAAAATAGTCATTTAACAATTAGAATTAATATCACAAATATCTGAGACTTTTCTGCTATTTCATGATTCTAAGGGACTTTATTGTGATAAATTCTTTTCCTTGGGACCTGCGCATAATTTTCCCTTACATTTATAAGTAGTGGATACATTATAAATAAGTTGAATAGTTGTATGAACAATTTTAGGATGATACTTGATAAAAAAAAAATGAAATTTCACTTATTCATGAACGTGCAATTTTATCTTCAATTTATTGTTGTGTCGACTTTGTTTTTATGGGCATAATATATATTAAATAAAGATAAAATTAAAAATTATTAAATTTTATGAAGTTTAAAAATTAATTTTATTAGACTTTGTCACACATGGTTAAAGTATTTACCTCTTATAAATAAAATGAGATGAAGATGAATATGAATATGGTGCGAGTATTTTCAACTTCACCTACTTTACGAGTATTCATTAATGTTCTCGCCTAATTCACTGTTACACGTACCCAAGTGACAAACAGAGAAAACAACGTACAAATATGAGGACCCGCATCGCAGTTTCTTTCATAGAAAGCCATTAATGATATATATAATGAGAAAAATACAAACATGTGGATTAGAGCTTGGAATCAGGGCTGGTCCGGCCCTACAGGGTCTGATGTAAAGAAAAAATCTGTTTTTCAAAGCCGGCCCGATAGTACCGAGCGGGTAGGCCTACAGGGCTCGAAAATTATTATTCCAAATTTTAACTATTTTTCCTTTGATTTTTTAAAAGAAATATAATTAGTAAATTGCAATCATTAAAGTTCTAATCTATCAAATAAATGTTATCAACATTAATATTTAAACAATATAAATCATTTAACAAATAAACACATTCATTAATTCGTAATAAAAAAACAAATAAACACAAAGAATATGTTTTTTTTTTCCTATTTTTTCAAAAAAATAAAAAATAAACAAAGGAATTGCTTTATGTATGCCTACGACAAAATGCCTTTCCTCTCGTAATTTTGTATGTGTCTGCAGATTCTTTCGGTTCATGCATGATTTTTCTTGATTGGGTAAAAATAATTATATTTATTTTACACCAAATATATTTATAATTTATTACTTATATAATATTGTAATACCAAAGTATGTGTTTATTTAATATGAAAAGATCTCTTCTTTAAAATTTATAATAACTAATTATGTGTTTTAATACGAATAATAATAAACATAAAAAAGGGTTATAGTTTAAATTTAAAAAATCTAAGTAATTACAAATAAACACATTCATTAAGTGGAAGTCTAAGTAATTATTTTTTTAAAAAAAACTACGGTTAAACGGGCTGTAGGCCGGCCCGGTAGCTTCCGAGGCCCTACGGGGCCGGCCCGCAGGGCCAATTTCAAATTTCGGCATATTTTTCAAGCCCAGGCCCTGCAAGGCCAAGGCTTAAACGGGTCGGCCCGATGGGCTTAGCCCGATTTCCTTGCTCTAATGTGGATAACGTGACTTGCATCAGCATCAATTTATGCTTACACCACTTTTCTGGTGCGGTTTATAAGTCATTTTTCATTAAATTTCATATACTAAGGAGAAGTAGTTAATTCAATGATTATAAGGTAAATTTTTAACTATGTCTTTATTTATGAATATCTATTTTTCAACTCTTTCTTCTCTCTCTTATATTTAAAATTTATTGTCATGAGTACAATTAATATGGGTAAAATTGTCATAATCTCATTTACTAACATGAAATTGAACTTATAAATAGGACTAAATGTTTTTGTCAAAAATGACTTATAAATAGGATCAGAGTGGTATCTTAGAGAAAATATAGAAAAAGACCACTTAAACTTTAAAATCTGGTTGACAACAACAATAAAAAGATTAATAAAAATAATTAAGCAATTGACAACTCGTTAAAATACTAACCTGATGTTTTTGAAAGTTAAAATGTAAAGGTCGGTTTCCCACACATACCCTACTCAAAAGAATCCTGTGTAAAATAGGGGATTATATTTAAGGGTAAAGGTGCAAAAATACATATGTGTTTTGTCAAGAGGAGCGCCCAACACCAAATATTTTTTTAAGTATAAAAATACACATGTGATTATAAAATTGGTGCAAAAGTCACATCACCGTTAAATCTTGCTTAACGGTGTTAATTTTGGGAGTGGGACCCACACTAGTTTCATAAAAATACCGAAATGCCCCTAATTTTTTTTTTATTAAAAAAAACGAACCCTTAGTTTCGGCGATGAAGCATCTGAAATCGATTTCGCCTGGGAGTTTCAACCTTAGTTTCGGTAGAGATCCGATCGCAGAGGATCGCGAGGCGAAGGATTTCTCAGGTAAGGATTTCATTTATGTTACTCGCCTCGACCTCGATTTTGCTTCCCCTGTTCCTCCTGTTCTTTCCGGCTTGAAACTTGTTCCGAACAACAGGCCCTATGTTGGGGTTTTTTTTTTTGTTTTTTTTTTAAATTAGGGGCATTTCGGTATTTTCATGAAAATAGTGTGGGTTCCACCCCCTAAATTAACACCGTTAAGCAAGGTTTAACGGTACTGTGACTTTTACACCAATTTTATAACCTTTTGTACCTAAAAAAACACTTGGTGTTGGGCGCTCCTCAAGGCAAAATAGATGTGTATTTTTGCACCTTTACCCTATATTTAATCTAGTTCCCAATTTGTTTTTGTCAAGTTTAAAATGAAATTAATATATATCACTTTGGTTCTATTTATGAATCCATTTTGTTATAAAAAATGTTGGTCCTTATTATAAGTTCAGTTTCAAAGTAATAAATGCATTTGTTACATTTTTATCCCTATTAATTACAATAAATTTAAGGGTAAAATATGATAGGAAACCAATAATTTATTCATGTTGACTTTTGGAACCAATAATAGATAAGGACGAAATTGAAAATTTAGATCATAATTAATAAGTTAACTAACTCTCATTGATATGTGAGAGTTACTTAATTTAAACTCATAAATAAAACCAAGCATATGCCAACACCAAACTAAAGGAGGTGTTCATATCATTAAGGAAAGGAGGTGTTTACTGTTTGTTGTAACACCCCAAATTTTGTAGCATAAATTGTGCCGGTGACACGTGGTTTTATAAAATTTGTCAGAATTTGAGGTGCTACAACTCAGCGTTTTGCGGAAACGGAGAGCACGTACTAAAAACAATTTGAACAACGAGTAACGATATAAAATACTCGGGCATATCGATGCCCGACGTATCCGATATATTACAAATTTTCTGAAGGAATATTCATGTGATACAGTAATACAAAACTTTATAATTACAACTCTTCCATGTAACTATACCCTCTTCAACGAAGCCTTAGGTAGACTTGGGGCATAGAACATAACTCAGTTAAATCATCCCATTTGGCGAGCCGGGTAAGGTCTAGTGGAAGTCTCCCGATGTTAACGGCGATCGATTGTGAACCACATAGACGACCCTTTCTAGTTTAAGCACCAAATGATATGAAGTAACCTTATTAGATTCATGTCATAAGGTAGGTCCTGTTTGCTTTCTTCAATTTGACCGGTGCCTTCTCTTGGCTCCGTCCATTGGCGTCTTTCCACGGCTCCATCTACTGGTGCCTTCTGTGATCCATGATCCTTCCCTGACTATTAGTTAAGACTGAGGTCCAATGCCCATCGGACCTCAGGTAACGGTTAACCTCATGCTTATGTAAACAATATATGTATGACAAATATTCATGACAATATAGTAGTACAAAATCTCTTTTTCAAAACAATAACAATATTTCAGGCAATAACAAAGCACAGCCCCTGGAGTATGCATGTTATCCCAGTCTGCACTTTTCACCAGTGCCACGATGGCCTATCGTGTCCTCAGCGCTAGGAAAACTCTAACTGCATTATTAAAACCATAACCCGTAAACAATTTAAGACAGAGTCTTAGTATATGAACATAACCATCATATATAAATATACTATAAGCATCAGAGTCAGTGTTACAGTACGTCGCGAACGTACCTTCGTTGTTGTTCACGGTACGTTGGACGGTCAAATTGTGATCACGGATATCCTATAAGGGTAATATCGTATTTATTAATTCATAATTAATATTCTAATAAATATCTTAGTCTTAAATGACCATTTTACCCCTGGATTAATTATTTTCAACTTAATTCCCTTTTATTTTCGTAAAAACGCTGTTGTACAGCAAGTGGGCTGATTTTTCGCTAACTTTAAAAAATCATAACTAATTCACAGAACTCGAAACGAGGATCCGTAAAATTCCTCGGAATCCTTAAGATGTATAATTTTAAGAAAAAATATTTTTTATTACCCAGATTTTATGAAAAATTCTCAGTTTTCGTATTTTCATCCTCTGCTCAGAATTTTCCAGAATTTCGTAGCCCATTTTGTAGAATTTTTATCTCCTAGCACAAAACTCAAAATGACATGCTATAGGTATATTTGAAAATATATATATGTCTAATTTTACCATGAATTTAATCAGAATTTTAGCATAGCATCTTCAACATAAGATACCAGCGTTTTTGAAATAGCTTTTAGAAATCGCTAATCGACAAATTTTCGCCAGAGCTTTGCTACTTTGATCATAATCTTCCAAAAAAATTTCTATAACTTCTTCTTCATCATTTTTTCGAAATAAATCCAATTATAACCATAAAAACATGAAAATAAAACTATAATTGAAAGATTATGAATCAAAACAATTTAACTAAAAACTCAAAAAAATTTGAAGACAAGAACTTTACCTAGAACTTTGCTCCCTCTTTCCCAAAGCTTCTCATTGTTCTCTCACTTTCTCTCTATTTTTCTGCTACTCTAAGATTGTTCTTGCTTTGTGAATTGGTGAGGACATTTATCTATGAAGAAAAGGGCTAGAGAAAAATTACATAAAAGGACCATGTTTTTGGAAATCACAGTTTTACCCCAAAATGTTTCAAAATTTTACACTTAGGTCCCTCCACCAAACTTTTTTTACTTTGCACTTAGGTCCCTGGTCAAAACTCTGCGTTTTGACCAGGGACATTGATTAGACCTAGGACGCAAGTAGCAGACCTGAATTTGGGGGAGATTAAATACTGATTCAGCGCCGCGAATTGAGCTTCTTCGGACCTTCATCATCGACACCCACGCCTTCACACCTTCGACCCATCTTCACCAGTCACCACCACACCTCCAGTCTCCTCTTTTCATTCTTCCATCTCACTGCACCTTCTTTCTTAATCAGTTTCACCACACTTTCCACCTTCATCAATAATTCCTTCGTTTTTCCTTTATTCTTTTCCATGGATGCTGCGATTTCAGGCTTGTTGGTGACAGAACTGGGTTCAATGCGTGGCTGAGATTTTTGCCTCTTGGTGGTGGATATTGACTTGAGTTCCAAAGCTTCGAAGGGGAGTTTATTTGTTCAATTTATTTTCTCTAATTACGTTTTAATTTCCTAGTTTTAGGAACGTTGTTTTGTATCTTTGAGGACTTAGTTTAGGTTGGATAACTTTGTAGATTGAACTTGTGATTGGATTGAATTTTAGTAGGCTTGTTGGATTTATAAATTTGTATTTCCTTATTGATTCAATGATATTACGCTTTTACGCCAGTGGTATTGTTAGATAGTATAATTGAATTGGATTAATTGAGTGGCGCAGATCGCGTCATATCGAAGCTGAGTTGCATTAATTTAATCCTAATCACACACTAAGTGGTTTTAAACAATATCCGAGAGGTAGTAGTTAGTCTAAGGTAGTAGGATTTCTTATTAATTGGGAATATTGACCAGTGGTATCTTGAGGTTTTTCATCTAGATTTAGTGAAAATTTACTCCCACATTTAATTAACTAGGATATCACTATTCCATTAAATTATGAAGACACTAACCTATTTATAGCAAAATATGAGTTAACTACCTAACAACTTCTAATCAATTTTAACCCTTGGATTTAAACTTAGTAAAGAAGTTTTAATCTCACCCATCTAACCCTACAAAACCGCCACCTCCTCTCCTTCCTTTCTACTTCATCTTTTTATCCCCAAATGTTTATTTAGTTAGGTGCAAGTTAGTGTTTTTATTCAAGATTTATCTCCACTTTTCTAATCACAATTTTATGATTTGATTTAAGGTATTTTAAACTTTTAAATCAATTAAGTATGAATCTCAAAAGTTTATGAAAATTACTTTGGTGATAACCAAGTTCAAGCTTAAATGGTGCTTGTTCATAATATCTACTTATATTTGTTTAGGATCAATGGATTTCAAGATACAATTTATTTTTATTGGTTTTCTTTTACTTGTGTCTTGAATTCATCCTAATGGTTTTTATCTTACCATTTATTAATTAAACATTAATTACCTTTATTACATAAGCTTATATCACAATTACCCCAAAAGTCTTCTTGTATTTGAACTTGATTATGACATATTATAGGTAAATATCTAGATATTATCTTGGCTCATCTTTCTTGCTTCATAAAACCGACCCCCCCTAATTTCATTTTAATTTGCATTTCATCTCCTTTATGTCTTAATCTTACAAGCCTTGAAAGTCTTCTTCATTAATTACTTTGATTGTGATGTTTAATTAGCTAATTACATTTAACAATTTTAACTCTCCTTTCCTCTTGTATGAACTGAATACACACTCTTCAATTTACTCTTGGAATTGTGTTTCATTTGTCTCACAAAAGCCATGGTAAAACTCTCTTATTTTTAATTTCACAAGGATTAGGCTTTATGAAATAAATTATAAAACCTTTAGATTAACTTTATTAAATTTAATCCAAGCCTTTGATTTTGGTTTGGAAAAATCTAAACACTATTATTGATATTTGTTAATGATTTAGGATTAATGATTAATACAATTTCTTAACTCTTTTAATTAACAACTTTCACCACTAAATAAATTAAAAGGAGAATTAATTATTCTTTGGTTAATATTGCTAATATAGTGGTTCAGGGGTTATTAGGCTTAATTGCCAAATTTTGATAGGTTTCTAGATTAATCTTGTTGATTATAAACTCTTTGTGTATTAATTTTGGCCTTTAAATATCTTTTGGATATTAATTAAGTTGATATATTCTTAATTATGACCTTTTTTAATTAATTATCAATTAATTTCTAAAATTACAAAAATATCTTAATTATTGCAAATTTAATTGCCCAATAATTGTTGATAACTTTCTCTAATTATTTTAGGCATCTTGATGATATTTAATTGCCTTTTGTGACAAAATTAAGATTCCACTTAATTAGGATAATCTTAAGATATTTTATGATCCCTAATAAGGTTTAGAAAATTAAATCTCTAGTTACCTAAATTCTAGGGAGAAGTTACCTAGAAAATAGAATAAACACAACCGATAAAATTGAGACCACATATTCACCTATTTTAAATAGGTATTATTTATCCAAATATAATGTTTAAGACAAATATTTATTTGGGTATTACATTTATCGGCTAAAATCATTCCAACTTTTCAGACCTCAAATGGTGGGTTTTTCTTCGCCATCGTTCACTTCCTAAGCACCCTAACAATAATGCACTAGGTTTCTTTACAATCATTGACGTCTTTGAATAATTCATGAGTAATGTTTGTCATTGCCTTCGTTGATGCTGCTGAGCAGTGATGCTTAGATAATACTCCTATATACAATATACTGTATATGATGGTTATTGGTCCCAGGTTGGGCTATTCCGTATTCTTTATTTTGGCACCTTTGTTGCTTTTATTATACCTAAGTGTGCAATCACATGCCTATGAGAGTTGGCACATATGGTAAGAAACGAGTTCAATCACTAAAAGGACGTAGTTCGATCATTAAAACTTAGTTGGCGGCTCTTTTGATAAGCGTAATCATATAAGTATCTTGTAAGTGTTCGAAAAAGCGCGAGGCTATCTTCACGGCGCAGTGGGGGGCATGTGACCTAAACTTATATATATATAAACTTTTATATATATATATATATATATAAAGTGTGCAATCACATGAAGAATTAATGTGCCCAAGAACGGAAATAAAGTACCTCATATAAAAGTTATTAATGAATATATTTTAATAAGCTTTGTTTTATTGCACTAACCTGAAAGGCAAGTAGGAGGGACAAATAGGATAGGAAACCACTAAGAGCTAATTATCATTGGAGACCGTTCAAATCGAATTTAAATGGATGTGATTGAATTTTTTACTTTAACTTTTTTTGTTCAAAAAAAATTATTTTAATGTGTACTAGAAGATCTCATATAAAAATAATATTATAATTTTTTTTTAAAATGATTGTTTTATTTAAAATCATTATTTACAAATATTAAATCTAAACCATTGAAATTCTGTTTAAACTGTATAAATCTCATCACATTGATTAAGTCTTAGTGCTCATCAATACCATCAGCAATGAAATTAGTTCCAATTGTAGAGACGGTCACGACTCACGAGTGAAGGGGGGAATTATTTTTTTAAATTATTACTTCAATAGTTCCATTAAAAGATTTAGGTTTTGTTGAAAAAAAAAAAGATAGAAGAAGAAGATGATTTTAAGTTTTACTAGCTTTTAAATTTTAATAAGAACAAAAGGAGTCATTAATGGCAAGTGGGCACCTGCCACCTGACTCCTTGTTTTTCGTTAAGGTGTCATCATCACAAATATGGCCTCATGAGTTTTTGACAGGTCTTAAAGGGAAAAGCACCATGTAACAACTTCTACTAGAAATTGTACCTAATTAAAGCACTATGAAAAATATTTATCGAAGTAGTGCAGTCAAACGTCATCTGATCTGACGTCACTAGTAATGTCAGAAAGTCTGACATCATTAGGTAATAGCGTCATATGTACTGACGCCACTAGTCGCATCAACATTATTCATGCCACTAGCGGCGTCTTAAAGTTTCACGCTATTAGTGACGTGAACATAATTCATGCCACTTAGTGTGGCGTCAATTAAAAAAATATAATTATAAATAATAATTTTAATTAATTATAAATAATAAAAAGAGTAAATAATAATTTTAATTAATAATTAAGGGATTTAAAATATTTAAAATTTATTATAAACCTTAGGATCAAGACTAATTGTAAATTAATTAATTAGTGAATTTATTATAAACCTTAAGATAGATGACTAATTATTTAATATTTTGTACATTAACAATTTGATATATAAATTGTAAAATATTATTAGCTAAATTTAATTAAATAAATTTGTGAGAATAATAATTAGTGAATTAATAAAAATATTTTGTGAAATATGTTGTATATTATTATTTATAGAGTACCCTAAGATAGATAAGATAAGGTTAAATTGAGAATAATAATTAGTCAAAATTTTAGGCTACATACTAGGAAAGAAATGTGGGATAAAATCACAATGATAATATAATCTTGAAGATTTTATTCTAAAGGTAAGTAGTACTAATTTTTCGCAAAATAAAATTAAATGTTGTTTCAAAATAAAATAAATGGTGTCTAAGATAAAGATTGTTTTTATTAAAACAGTCGTTGTATAAAAACATTTAACGTTCATTTTTTAAAAATGGACGTTAAAAATAAGGAGAAAATTACAACAATGCCACCACCTACTTTTTAACGTCCATTTTTTGTGAAACAATCATTAAATATTCTCGCTAAAATTTCAAAAATATCACCGCCTCGTTTTCTATGTCTGTTTTCATTTAATCGGTCATTAGATGGGAGTCGTTGAATCTACTTTTTGTAGTAGTGATTATTAGTTCAATTCAAGGCCATACTTTGTAGCAAATAATTAAAGTTGTGTTGCAAATTATGAAACCAATCAATACAACAGCTAAATGCTTAAGCGTATGACCCCTGACAATGTCATGAGTCCATTCATAAACCTCTTTATCAGCAACTTATGCGTAGATTAACAAATAATTATGTCTATTTTGACAACTTCATCATGCGCCTATTTTGACAACGATATTTTCATACCTCGAAATTTTTTGAAACTTCAGTACTTATTTTCTCAAATTTCACACCAGTAGCTTATACGTATTTTAACAACTTCTTGTGCCTATTTTGACAACATCAACAACCATTTTGACAACGATATTTTCATAATTGGGGAATTTTTGAAACTTTAGTACTTATTGTCCCAAATTTAGCTTCTACGTATTTTAATAACTTCTTATACCTATTTTGACAACATCAACAACCATTTTGACAACGATATTTTCATACCTAGAGAATTTTTAAAACTTCAATACTCATGCCTACAATATGAGATTTAAAAAGAAACAAAAAAGGGTGCAGGGGATACTGACTGGTTAGACGGTGGCAGGAGTTTTGGAGAGCCTCAACCAAGAAGGGGGTCAACCAATGACTCTGTGTTTGAACACATAAGTCCCATCGATAGATTCAGATGAAGAATCCATGGCTAAGAACAATCTCCAAAAATTCAATAAGGAAAAAATTCAATAAGGAAACTTCTTTTCCCCTTTTCATTTTATGTTAATTATAATCCCTCGCAATATTCTGAATGTAAAAGTCCCGTGGGATCCATAATACAGAAATAGCTTTATCTAATATTCTCACTTATTGTATCAGCATTATCATGTTATATAAATATAGTAAATCATAGCCTTCTTCTTCGGCCTTTTCCTTGTTTCTTTTTGGGGTAACTTTGTCATTTTTAATCCAATTAATCCAATGTTCAACTATTCAATCAAGTAAACTACTCGGTCAAATTTGGATCACTTGATATGGGCAATTGTCTTACCTATTATAGAAGGTAATAAGCTAGAAAGGATGGTCTTTGAGATGAAAATGAATCAGATTTTGAAGGCGGAATTTTCGAAGTTGGAGCTCAACTTTTGCATTGTCAAAGCGCAAAAGAAATATGGGTGAAAAGCACGTTCTCTTTTGGTGCTTCAACCAAAGCCGAGTCATGGTAAGATCGAACAAGGAAAGGTGGAATGAAGATGGAAGATTTTTTAAACAAGATGATTCTGGGAGCTTTACATGATGAACTTATCATTCATACTTTGAATGGTTTGAATACTGAATATAATGCTATAGTTGTTAAATTAATTGATCAAACTCATCTCTCTTGGGTTGATATTGATTTTCTTCTTTGTCGAACAACTAAATTTTGGTCTTAACAAAGTGGCTTCATGCTAATTTTCCGAGTTAATTCGACAACAATTTTTTCGGAAATGATTCCAATACTACACAAGGACAATAACGTCATATACTTGTCACTATTGTAAGCGTTGATATCTCAAAATGCTACTATTTATGTGATGATGGAGGTCAAGTACATTAACCGATCCGGCGTGGTACATGGATAGTGGAGCCAACTATCATGTGACTCATCGCACGAGCATATTGATCAATATTTGTTGGTAAATCTTAAAGGTCCTCAAGCAATTGGATCAAAGAAATTATCCTCTAATATAAATCTTAATAAGATTTTGGAAAAAAGATTAGTAATGTGATTTTAAAGATAATTAAATTTTAGATGAAGGGACTTAAAAATAAGAAGCTTAAGCATAATGAGTATGAATTTTGTGAAGCTTGCCACAACGTATCAAGGGAAACCAAAGCAAAATTGATCCAAGTGATCGTGATGAAGTTCGGCGAAATCACTGTGCTCAAGTTCATTTTGCTTAACCGTTGAATCTAGTCATGATTTCTCCTTATGGCATCGAAAGTTAGGACATCCTGGTAAAACAATACTTGGTCATATTTTGAATAAATGTAATGTCAAGCTTAAGCATAATGAGTATGAATTTTGTGAAGCTTGCCAATATGGAAAATCCAAGTATCAACCATTTCTGTCATCTAGCTCTCATGCTTTGGCTCCCCTTGATATCATTCACACTGATTTATGGGGTCCTTCTCCTATTCAATCAACTTCTGGACATCGATTTTATGTTCATTTTATTGATGATTACAGCCGATACACCTGGCTATATCCTCTCAAGCATAAAGGTGACGCAATTGTAGCATTCAATCATTTTCGAGCACTTGTTGAGAACCAATTTGGCACTACAATTAAAGCGATTCAATGTGATATGGGTCGAGTTTAAACCATTTGTTCCAATTGCTAACTCCCATGGTATTCGGATGCGATATACTTGCCCTTATACTTCCCACCACGAATGGAAGGGCGAAAGGAAGCATCGACATATTGTGGAGAGGCTGGTTTGACTTTATTAGCTCAAGCTAAAATGCCACTTAACTACTGGGTGGAAGCTTTCCGGACTCTGTCTTCACGATAAATCGAATGCCCCAGCCTTGGTCTTTGAAAGAGGTTCAGTTATATAAAAAAGAGCCAGATTACAAAACTCTTCAACCTTTTGGCTGTGCCTGCTATCCTTGTTTAAAACCATACAATGATCACAAGTTTTCCTTTCACAGTCAACAATGTGTTTTTCTCGGGTATGCGTCCCAGCAGAAAGGTTTCAAATGTCTAAGTCCTTCTGGTCGCATATACACTTCTCGCCATGTTGTGTTTGATCCAATGGTTTTTCCTTTTGCTAATGGTTTTCTTCAAAGAAAAACCAATCTTAATGATATTGCAGCTATTCCTCTAGCCATCAATCATTCAATGGATGTCTCGCTTCACCAAATCGCTATTCCTCTAGCCATCAATCCTTGATGGATGTCTACGCTTCACCAAATACTCTTTCGAGATACAAACATCGAAACTAATGACAACTCCGTGCCACTAACTACGGTGGTTCCATCATACAATCTCCTAAACGAGTCTGGATCTTCTATTAATCGAATAGATGAATTTGTTCAGAATTCATCTTCATCATC
This sequence comes from Acacia melanoxylon, assembly GCA_019022615.1. Lineage (NCBI taxonomy): Eukaryota > Viridiplantae > Streptophyta > Magnoliopsida > Fabales > Fabaceae > Acacia > Acacia melanoxylon. The sequence continues at coordinate 10,484,826 of JAFJYJ010000013.1, forward strand.
AGCCAACCCAAGCTTATCACCAGTTCAAAATGTCCATCCAATGACTACGAGGGCTAAAAGTGGAATTTACAAGCCAAAATACCCATTTGTTGGGCTTTTACATTCTGAGGATAATGATTCCTTGAAACGTATAGCTGAACCTCTAACTGTCAAAGAAGCCTTCTCCTCTTCAGATTGGAAAGCAGCCATGAAAGAGGAGTTTGCTGCTCTCCAGCGAAATCGGACATGGCGTCTAGTTCCATACAATGGTACCCAGAAAATAATAGATTGCAAGTGGGTGTTCAAAAACAAATTTCATCCTGATGGTTCTCTTCAGAAAAGGAAAGCAAGGCTTGTGGCTAAAGGGTTTCAGCAATCTTTAGGAATCGATTATCACGAGACTTTTAGTCCGGTGGTTAAAGCAACCACAATTCCTACTGTTCTCACTGTTGCAACCACATTCAATTGGGATGTTCGGCAACTTGACATCAATAATGCATTCTTGAACGGATATCTTAAAGAAGATGTCTTTATGCGACAACCTGAAGGTTTTGTGGATCAATCTCGACCGACTCATGTGTGCAAACTTGAAAAAGCCCTCTATGGACTTAAGCAAGCACCACGCGCGCTGGTATGATCGCTTAAGACTCACCTTGATCCAATGGAATTTTAAAAATGCTAAGAGTGATAGCTCTTTATTTGTCTTTGAAAAAGGATAAGTTTCTTGTTTATGTTTTGATATATGTCGATGACATGCTGGTAAGCTTGACAAAGAATACTTGAATTCATTTGTTAACAAATTGAATTGTCTATTTTCCTTAAAAGATCTTGGTGCAATTAATTATTTCTTGGGTATTGAGGTTTTCGAGATAGCTCTGGCATTTATCTAAACCAAGGAAAGTACACTGGATTTACTTCGAAAATTTGGAATGCTTGATCTTTGCACCAATGCCAACACCTATGGTAACTGGAAAACATTTCTCGATTAATGATGGGAAATTGTTGCCTAATCCTACTGTGTTTCGGCAAGCAATAGGAGCTTTACAATATCTTACTACCACTCGGCCAGATATAGCATTCTCAGTAAACAAGTTGAGTCAATTTTTATCTAGGCCTACTGAAATTCATTTTCAAGCTGTAAAAAGGGTACTAAGATATCTTAAGGGAACATATCATTATAGCTTACATATCAAATCTTCTCCTAGATTGAACCTAATTGGTTTTTCGATGCGATTGGGCAACTTGTATTGATGATAGAAAATCAATGCGGTATTGGTGTCTATCTAGGAGGCACTTTGGTTTCATGGTCCTCTCGGAAACAACGCGTGGTATCACGTTCAAGTGCGAATCCGAATATCGGTCATTATCGATTCAAATGCAGCTCATTTGAAATTATGTGGCTTCGCTCATTACTATATGAGCTTGGTTTTAAATGTAGAAAACCACCTATTATCTGGTGTGACAATATTAGTGCACAGGCGCTAGCTACTAATCCAGTACAGCATGCCCGATCCAAACATATTGAACTTGACGTCCATTTTGTACGTGATAAAGTTTTAGCTGGTCAGTTGGAGATCCGATACATTCCTTCTGCACAACAAATTGCAGATGGTTTTACAAAGGTTTTAGCTCATCCTCAGTTCTCAGAATTTCGAAGCAAGCTCGGATTGGTTATCACCCTTCTTCGCTTGAGGGGGAATGTTAATAAATAAATATATCCCACTACACACGGCTCTACGCACTGAGACCACAATATTCCCTCGATTATGTCGCTGCACTTTGTTCCCATCACGTATATATTATTCCCTCTATCTGTCGGTAGGATCCATAATATTCCATCGGCTTTGTCCGTAGAGTTGCTGTAATATTCTCACTTCCCATACTGTATCAACTTTATCTAATATTCTCACTTATTGTAAATATAGTAAATCATATGCCTCATATTATTCATCGAGGCTACAGACTACTTGGCTCGTACACACTCTTTTCTTTCTATTTTTAACTTTTTACATTAACAACTAACCACACAAAACTAGGGACTTTTTTGTTAGAGGAATTTGGTGTAAGACTTTTTTGTGATTCTTTTTAGTCCTTGAAACCTGTCAGTGATTTTCTCTTTGTTTTTTGGCCAACAAAGTGGCTTCATGATTGCCATTCGGATTTCAGAATAATGTATGTGTTAATTGATAAATACGAGTAATATTTATGTAAAATAAGGTCCTTTGATCTAATTAGAAAAAAAGATTAATAATGTGATTTAAAGGATAATTAAATTTTAGATGAAGGGACTTAAAAATAAGAAGAAAGTCGGTATCGTAACAGTTATTTTTAAGGGATGTTTATAAAACTATTTACACCAAACATGACCTAATACCAAATGTAAGATAGATACTAGGGAAAATTTCGGGGAAGGATCACTTTAGCAAATTAATTACTTTTAGCTCTTAAAGAAATATCACTCTAGTTCTATTTATAAATCTTTTTTGATTAAATCACACATACCAAGGAGAGGTAGCTCAATGATTATGGAGTAAATTTTTAACTTTGTCCTTATTTATGAATGAATATCTTTCAACTCTTTCTTTTCTCTCTATTTTCATTGGTATAATTAATATAGGAAAAATTGTCATAATCTCAATTATTACTTGAACGAGGACTTATAAATAGAATCAAATTTTTTTGATAAAAAAGGATTTATAAATAGAACCAGAATGGTATGAAATTCCACTGCAATCTGACGAGCCTGCAGTGAAATTAATTTGTAAAGAAAAAAAAATAACGCTTTCAATATCAAAGTAGGAACAACATGATTTGCAAGGGAACTAATCATGAACAAGTGAAATAATTCTATGAATAAATGAAATAGTCATATGAAAAAGTAAAATTAATTTCTTAACAAGAATACATTAAAACATGATCAAGTCAAATTACATTTACAAGTAACAGACACATTATAAACAAGTTGAATAATCATATGAATAATTTTAGTATGGTACTTAGTGAAAAAGTGGCATTCCACTTATTCATGTATGTACAATTTTATCACCAACTTATTATTATGTTGATTTTGTTCTTATGGGTATAATATAGAGTATTAAATATAAATAAAATTGAAAAGTCATTAAATTTCATGGAAAAATTAGTTTATGGTTAAAGTATTACATCTTATAAATAAAATCAGATGAATATGATCCAAGTATTTTCAACTTCACCAACTTTACGAGCATTCATTAATGTTAGCGCCGAATTCATCGTTAAACCGTGCCCAAGTGGCAAACAGAGAGAACTTAGTACAAGTATGAGGACCTGCATCGCTGTTTCTTTCAGCCATTGATGTTACGATGAAAAAAGAGAAAATTTCCCTAAAGTCTCAAGATACCACAAAAATATTAAAGAAGTTTGAAAATTCAGATATTAAAAGTTTTATTAACAACTCATTTAGTAGATGATTAACAACTCTATTTGTGAGTTTTAACAATTCTTGAGATTTTTTTGACATCATAATTTTTTGTGGGATTTTTTTAACATTTTCTTGATCTCTTAAGATCTTAAAGAGATTTTTCTTAAGAAAAATACCCAGGTGGATAACGTGACTTGCATCACTCTCTGCTTAAATCTTACGTCACTTGTATCATATTTTTACATATAAAAAAAATACACTAAATACATAAAAGTTATATTTACCCGAATATATTATAGCATTCGTGCAAAAAAATAAAAATATTATAGCATGATCAAGTCAATTACATTTATAAATAACGGACACATCATAAATAAGTTGAATAATTGTACGAATAATTTTAGGATGATACTTGGTGGAAAAATGAAATTCCACTTGTTTTTAGATGTACAATTTTATCTTCAATTTATTGTTGCATCGACTTTATTTTTATGGGCATAATATATACATCCTCTAGTTCTAATTATAGAACAGCATTTGAGAGTTGATTTAATTTTAATTATAGGACAACATTCTAATTACTTTATAAAATACCCTTATTGATACTTTCATAATAATAATTGAACATAATAATAATTTAATAATGTACTTATATATTCTATAAAGTAAGTAATGCTTGCAACTCATTAATGTCACATACACTTTAATTCTAATCTTTTTTTAATAGAATAATTTTGAGCAATTTTATTTCTTCATATTTTTCCCATAACACCCTTACTAATATTTCTTTCACAATAATTAATTTAATAACATGTTTATATTCTATTTTACGTAATTCTCTGTTGAATGTTGAAGAGTAGTTAGATTAATTTAATCGAGGCGGCAATATAAAAAAAAAAAAATTAGCAGTGATGGTTCTGAATTGATACATGAATTATGAAATTATGAAGTACATCATAGTACGATGATATATAAAATTATGAAGTTTAAGCCACAACATAAGTTATTTATTTATAATATAAAGCACAGTTCATATATGAATGAGGGATTATTTGAAATCAATAAGGTAATTGAAGTGCAAAATTAATACAAGGGCATTTTAAAAAAAGTGTCAAAAAATTAACTAATTTAACTAATTTAACTCTTATCTTGAAAGACCTTCAAAATTGTTTAATATGTCTTATAATTAGGACCAGAAGTAATATTAAATAAAGATAAAGTTAAAAAGTTATTAAATTTTATAAAAAATTTAATTATTAGACTGTGTCAAACATGGTTAAAGTATTTACGTCTTATAAATAAAATCAGATGAATATGATACGAGTATACTATTTTCAACTTCACCAACTTTACAAGTATTCATTAATGTTACCGCCTAATTCACAGATACATCGTACCCAAGTGGCAAACAGAGAAAACATCGTACGAATATGATGACCCGCATCGCTGTTTCTTTCTGTTTAGCTCAGACATCGCTGTTTCTTTCAAAGAATGCCATTAATGTTATAATGAGAAAAATACATACAAGGTGAATAACGTGACTTGCATCACTCTATGTTTATACTCCCTCAACTCCTTCTTATAAAATGCTAACTAATAATTCTCACATTTATTAAATTAGTCATAAAATTTAAATTATTTCCGATATTACCCCCTATTAATTGTACTAAACTATAAAACATATTAATTATTACTTCTACCTACTACCCTTATTAATTATGAGCATACATTAAAAAAAATATTTAATACTTTTGGAAACAAGTAAGTGTCTTATAAAAATGACTAAATATACTTGTTAGTTGATTTTTTATAATAATGACCAAATGGAGTATCTAAGAGAAAATATAGAAAAATATCACTTAAACTTTAAAATCTTGGTGAAAACAACAGTAATAGGACTAATAAAAATAATTAAGCAATTGACAACTTGTTTTGTTGAAAAATTACTTATTTAAGATTTTAAAATTTAAGTGGTATTTTCTTAAGATTTTCCCTAAATCTTACGTCACTTGTATCATATTTTTACATATTGAAAAAATACATTAAATATATATATATATATAATTTACATTTGTTTTTATTAAAATTATTGTCTCTCTTTACTTTATAAATGATTTTCACACTTTTCTCTCATCTTTATCTCTTTCCAATAGAAATTAAATAAGGGTAAAATTGACAAAATGTAATATCCTGAATTTTAGGCCTAGAGACTTGAGGATAAACATGTATCGGAAGACGACTGACCAGTTCGTAAAAATGTGACAATATTATGAAAGGAATTTTTCTTGAAATAGCGAAATTTAGCTGAACATTTAGTTTTTCCGAAATTTTAAATTTCAGAATATAATGTAATATACAAATACTTGTCATGGAATTAATATCTCAATAAGCAATTGAGGTCACAATTTTGGGCAAAAGAAGGTTATTTGAATATTGCCTTAATAAAAATAATTAAGGAAGTAAAAATGACAATAATGGCTATTATATGTTAAAATAGGAAATTATTAATTGTTGATTTTGGTTAACAAGTAAATTTTCAAGGATTTCGTATTTATATTGGGATTATTTAAAGATGTGATATGGATATCCTATGATTCACATTATTTTTGAAATAATGGAGAAGGAAAAGGGGAATAATGATTTTATTAAATTGTGAGTTAATAAATAATTAAATTAATTTGATAAGAAAGCATGTGATTGGAGGAGATTAAACACAATTTTGGACTCTCTTTCTTATGATTGATTTCGTCTAATAAGAGGTAATGAGAGGAATGAAAATTAATATTATGTGTACATGCGTAAGTTAGAGAATAAGAGATGAAGTTCTATGTATGGTTAGGGATATTCCAAGTAGACAAACACATATTGACACATGAAATGAAAGATTGTAAAAAGGATACATATGCTTCATCTATAAGTACACATATACTCTGTTATATTTATGGCCATACATTCCACCAACCAAGGGAAAGAGAAGGAAAGGTAAGGAATAAGACACCAAAGCATGGTTGCCACATGTCTTGGTAGGTAAATTTTGTGGACTTTAGGAGGACACCAAAGCATGGTCAAATAAGATGAAAATGGTGACTCAAACCTCCCTCAAGCCATGAATAACTTGAAGCATGGGAAGGGGGCAAGAAGACCAAATATTTACCACATATAGAAGGGAAATAAGTTGATCTTAAAAGGGACACATGTGCATATAATAAGATAAAAATTTGTTTTATGTAATAGGATTAAAAGGCAATTAAAGAACCATAGAATGCCACATCATGTGGTAGGTAAAAGATGTGAAGTGAAAGTGGCCAACAAGGCAAAGTAAAGGAGGCAAAACTTGATAATGTCACCCTTCCTCCAACCATGAATTTCGGCACACATAAGAGGGGACATGTAAAGCATAAATTTACCACACATGTAAAGTAAAATTAAGAGCTAAGCAAGGCCAAGAATTTGGCCAAGAATTTGGCCAACAACAAGAGAAGGAGGGAAAGTATTAAGCAAAAAAGGGACCCTTAAGCAAGGGTAAAATAGACAATTAACAAGAGGGTTATTTGGGTAATTTGTTATCAATTATAAAATACCATTTCACTCCTCTTATTACGTAAATTTTGTCCAAGGGTCCCAAGAGGGAAGAGAAGAGCATAGAAACTTAAGGAAAAGAAGGAAGAAGGAAAAGAAGTCCAAGGAACCTAAGGCCGAAAGGTTGTGAGGAAAGGAAGAAAAACAAAGGACTTCACAAGTGCAAGAAGTGACACCGCCGAAGGATTTAAGGAGACAGAAGTAAATTGTCGAATTAAAAATTAACCAGGTAGTAACTTTAATCTCACATACTCTATATAATTGTGTATGCGTGTTTGTATCATGATTGTGGATCCGTGTCTGGGACACGAGTGTATTGCATTCAGTTGTTGTTTCCTAGCGCTATGGATCAAGAACTTGCTGTGTGCTCTGCAGTCATATTGTGTGCATATATGACTGTTTGTTTCGGGATTGACTATGTGCCTTGCTGTGTGCATTCAGGGCCTTACTGTGTGCCGTGCTCAGCAGTCAATGCTATGTGTATTATTTGGCTGTTTGTGATATACACTGAATGTTGTATTTGTTATTTTAACGATTGTGGTTGACTATCATATGCTCTTTATACATTGTACTTGAGATTAATATGTTACTCTGGGATCTTTTGGGATTCCATCCCTTGTTACTACCTTTGAATTGTACAGCATACTGGACGAAGTTCTCAGGACAAAGTGGCGGATGTTAACAAATGAGAGTGCCTGGTTGATCTTAGATTGTTCAAGGGAATAATTGTAGAAAATTTATGTAATTATATATAACCAAGATTTGTAATATATTATCAATATACTACGCCTAAACCGTTTTACTACTACGCTGTGCTATAATGCTCTGATGTATGATGTATTGATGGAAGGGTGTGACACAAAACATTTACAAGTGACTTATATTTAAGCATAAAGTAGTACTGAACATAAATAAATTCTTATTACTTGAATGATTCAATGAGAATAAAATTAAATAAATATATGGCAAAAAATTAAACAATACAGCAGTAGTAAACAAGAGGCACTAATATTATTAAGGAGGAAAAGGGTAAAAATCATAAGTTGTTTAGATCAGACCAATGAAAATTTGCCCCGCTACAATTACAATAGGGTATATGAAAGTCTAAATTAGATGTACAAATAAGTGCGAATAACCAAAGCAATAAGCTTATAAATTTCAACAAAAAATGAAAAAAAGCTGAAAAACATCCAAACCAACGGTTCTAGGGCAAACTCAATAACTCTCACACTAGGCAATTAATGAGCGATCCCTCCGTTAAAAATGACATTCTGGATATATAATATATATATATATATATATATATATATATATATATATATATATATATATATATATATATATATATATCAAGGTAACAAAATTTCACTCAATTCAATAGTTAACAAGTGTACAAACATCGATTTAACGTGATTATCCTTTGAAGACACGAAAATGGCTTTCGCTTTTATTCTCGCCGTAATCTAACTTCTCCTCACTTTAACAAGTGAGACACAAGTAAGCTTTTAATATTGAGTTTTCCTGGTAGTTTGCAGGTTTGGCTCAATTGGAACACCAATCACAAGCCCGGAAAAGGAAGATTTCAGAACTTCTCGTGGACACGAATCTTTAGCTTGGGATGCTGGATCCTCTGGTCAACCCGATGCAAATTTATTTTCCAGGGAGTTAGCACCGACACTAGGGAGATGCTGCATCTGTGCAATTATCTTCTCATAGAGGATAGTGCCAACCAAAAGCTTCATCATCAGATTTTCCAACTTGGCAGGCAAGAGGAGAAATCTTGGACCCCACCTCCTGCAAATGTGATTCGCATTGATGTGGATGGTTCAGTGCGCCAACATCACCAAGCAGCTTGCGGGAGAGTGTTAAGAAATGCTCAGGGTGAATGGTTGATGGGTTTCTACAAATCTTTAGGCATTCACTTTGTTATTGAAGTTGAAATGAATGCTATCTTGCTAGGGCTAAAAATTGGCCTCCATATGTGTCTTCAGAGAATCCTGCTTTATTCTGATTCTCTTGATGCTGTTAACATTGTAACACCCCAAGTTCCGTAGCATAAAACGCGCCGGTTGACACTTGGTTTTAGAAAGATTGTCAGAGTTTGAGGTGATACAGCTCAGCGTGTTGCGGAAACGGAGAGCGTGTACTAAAAATTTGAACAATGAGTATCTGATATAAAATACTCAGACATATGCTGATGTCTGACGTATACTGATATATTATAAATTTCCCGAAGGAATATTCATGTGATACATTAATACAAAACTTTGTATAATTACAACTCTTTCATGTAACTATACCATCTTCAACCAAGCCTTAAGTAGACTTGGGGCATAGAACCCAACACAGTTAAATCAAACCCATTTGGCCAGGCTGGGTAAAGTCTAGTGGAAGTCTCCCCAAATTCACGGCGACTGATTGACTGAACCACATAGACGACCCTTTCTTAGTTTAAGCACCAAATGGTTTGAAGTAACCCTATTAGATTCATGCCAGAAGGTAGGCTCTGTTAACCTTCTTCATGTATTTGCTTTGACCGGTGCCTCTTCACGGCTCCGTCCATTAGTACCTCTTTTCGGCTCCGTCCTTCGGTGCCTTTTCACGACTCCATCTACCGGTGCCTTCTCTGATCCTGGTTCCTTTCCTAAACCTTAGTCAAATCTGAGATCCAATACCCATCGGACCTCAGGTAACAGTTAACCTCATATGAAAAGTATAACATTATATGTATGACAAATATTCATTACATTTCAGCATTAACCAATACATAGCACACAGCACATGTAAGGTTACAACAATACATAAGCACACAACAGATGTAATGTCAACACAACAACAATACATAGCACACAGCACATGTAAAGTCTATCCATGTTTACACTAACCAGTCCCACGATAGCTATTCGTGTCCTCAGCGCTAGGAAAACAATCTCACGGCATTATCAAGACTATAACCCGTATCAAGCTAAATGTATAAACAGGTGATCTAAGACCCATAAACTTAGTCACAGTGCATGACCCAAGACCAAGTCTTGTCCATCACTTTATGAAATCATACTACCACATATATGCATACAAGACATATCAGAGTTAAAAACGCGTTCTTCCTTCCATGTGAATATAATTACTATTTCCATATGAATAGTAATTTACTATTTCGGAATCCTCGGATATCCTAACATATTACCTTATATGGCAATTTTCAATGCAAGGAGGCCTAAAAACAAGTATAGGAATTTATTCTCCAATCTTATGAATTAAACTACAATTCTACCAAGAACTAAAAGCTATAACTCAAGAACTTAAGAACTCACCCTTAAAGTTCTTGCTCCTTCTCTCTAGCTCCAAGAATTCTCACTCATCTCTTAAACTCGACCATTTTGATGAGTTTGGTGTGAATAAAATGAAGAAGTGAAGCCTCTATTTATAGGGAGGAAAATGGGTCCTTAAGTATAATTTTCCCCCTCTGGGTCTTTTTAGGTAATTTTTCCCGAGCCAAATTTTCAAACACTTCACGTGAAGGGGTTGAAAATATTGCCCATGGGTCCCATACCTTTAAATATTATATTATTATTCAAATAGTAAATACTATTCACGTGGGTCCCGCATGACATTTTATTCAAACTTTTGTCGGCAGAGGAGATATAATTGGTCGTGGGTCCCACATGAATAGTAAATACGTATTTTTGAATAGTAAATACTATTCATGACCCATAAAATACTGATTCCAATTTTGTCACTTTAAAAAATAGGGCCTAGTAGTCTTCCAAAAATAGGCAAATTCTCAAGTTTTTAGGTCTAAAATTCGGGATGTTACAAACATCCTTATGAGAGATTGCCCTACAGATCACCCTCTAAGAGACATCATTGGCGAAATTAGAGATCTCTTGTTTCGGAATTGGGATGTGGAGTTACACTACACCCCAAGAGATAACATTTCATGTGCTGATTATATGGCCAAAGAAGGTCATGGAGTTGCTGCCGATGCGGAGGTGACCCTGATTCAAATGACTCCTTCAGGATGCCTTGATATGGTTTTGAAGGATCAACGATCTTGCCAGTTGTAATTTATTTTTGGCTTTGTTGTATTTAGGGCTAGCTATTAATAGTTTAGTTCCTAAACATCCTTTCAAGCTTCGGCTTGCCTTTATTATTCAAAAAATAAAATAAAATTGAGTGTTTCTCCACAGATCAGGAAAAGAACCCAAACCTGCATGTTGGCCCTAAAAGAACCCAATATTTAAAAAACCAAAAGAAAAAGACAAAGCTGTTGATACCTATGAAGCACGGACACTCCAACACCATCCGACACCCTTCGACACTCCTATTTTTTTAAAATATGCATGGCTTTGAATATTACTGAATTGATAATGAATTTTCCTTTTGTATTTTTTTAAAAAAAGGAGGTACGGCTTTTTTGATGAGGCCTAATCTACGATGAGCCAAAGCTGGAGGCTAGGATTTAACGGAAAATTGAACTTGAATGTAAATTATAGTATATATATTTAATATCAAAACGTGTACTAACGTGTTGAAATTTAGATTTTTTTAGAATTAACGTGTCGGAGTGTCGAGTCGTGTCGTATTTCATATCTCGTATCGGTGCAACATAGGTTGATACTATAGATATGTGAGTGTGCATGTCTATATGTATCATCCCTATATATACCCTTGCTTTAATTTCTCAGTTTTCACACTATCTACCATTCCCTTATCTTCTTCAACATCAGCTCATCTTTCTAATGGTACTCTCTCTCTCTATATACTGTTGTTCTTATATTATTGAGATGTTAATGATAATAAATATATATGTGCGCGCGCGCGCTGAAATAACATGTTGGTTGCATGGATGCTGCAGGCAACAGAAGGCAATAAGGAGAGGAAAGTGATATTGAGTAAGCCACTTTCATTGACTGATAAAGATGAAGATGAAGCTCGTGATAATGGAGGACGCTATTCAGCTCCCAATCTTCTTCAACGCATCTTCACTCTCTTCTCTCATGTCCGCCCTGGATCTGATCTCTCTAACTTTCAGGCATGTTTGTTTTCCACTTTTCTCGATTCAGTTCTTCAAATCTTAACTCAAAACAAACTTAATCATGGAACTAAGCTTGTTTCAAGTCAATAAATCCGAGGGATTGAGTTATTCCCAGACACAATTCAATTCGGGGATCGAATCAATATAGTTGAGGAAAAATTTAAAGGAAGAAAGCTATGTTCAGTCAAATCTAAAGCAAAAAATATGGCTAAATATGGGTTAAGGTGTAAAACTATATATGTGGTTTTTCTAAAAGTGCATCCAATACCAAGTGCTTTTTTGGGGGTGCAAAATTTACTGTGGTTACAAAAGTGGAACAAAAATACCCATTGACTATTAGTTTGACTTTTTTTTATTTTTACGGCTGACATGGACGATGAATCAACTAAATTTCATCTCAGCTAGTAGTAAAGAATTGAAGAAAATTACAGAAAATGACATAGATATTTTGTAAATTATAGTTTAGCCCTTCTCTCTCCCAATCCCAATCTTACCTATTGGGCTTATCATCTCCGCTTCCTCGTCGTTGTTGCCGCCTTTCTATAGTTTTCAAAACTATTTGGGCCCTTTTTCTTTAATTTTTCCAGTCCTCCATTGTCAGCTGGGATGAAATTTAGATGAGTCATCGTCCATGTCAGCCTTCAAAATATAAAAAAGTCAAACTAATGATCAATGTGTCTTTTTGCTCCATTTTTGTAATCACAGTGACTTTTACACACAAAAAACAAAAATTTGTGTTGTGTGCACTTTTGATAAAACTATATGTATTTTTTTGCACTTTAACCTGCTAAATATTAGTCCCTCAAGTCGAAGTCCAAAATATAAGAAGTCTTCTATAAAGAAATTTTGGTCTAAAATATAAGAGGCTTAGAGAATAATCAATAATCAATATATATATATATATATATATATATATATATATATATATATATATATATATATATTACTTTTATCCTTATAGGAGAGAGAAAGGTGACAAATAATAATTGCATATTTGAAAATCACTTTTTTTAATATGGTAAAATAAGTAAATTTGATTAATTTAAGACACATTAAATATTTTAACTATCATTCCTTGGTTTGTGGGAATTAATTGATGTCTTATATTTTGCATCAGAGGGAGTATAGTGAAGTTAGTTAAAATTAGTTATTTCTTGTAAAATATTAAAATTACCCTCAATAAAAGTAATTACTTAGATGAGTTTATTTAATTGGTTAGAAAGTAATTAGTTAAGAATGCCACGTGCAAGAATTAATACTTTAGACATAACATGTTATATTTCGAAACATGCTCGAGGTCTCCTTCCATTAAGGAGCGGAGAGCGGAGGGAGTATATAATAAACTATTAATTTAAAGTTTGAATTATGTGCAGAAAACCTCTATAATATTTTATTAATAATAAAAACAATGGATTAGCAACGGAATTGTACGATTCCATTGTTAAGTAGGCTGTCACTAATTAATTAGTGATGTAATTTTATCATTAAGTTAAATTAGCGACAGAATTCCGTCGCTAATTAACTATTTTTTTGTAGTTTAAAACTTTACAATAAATCCTACAAACTCTTACATTTATGCAAATTTTTTTTTTTTTTATTTTAATGCATGCAGCTTCCAGCAACGTTCAACCTGCCAAAGTCACAGCTTCAGGGCTATGGAGAAAGTATATACGGCATAAAAGTAGACTTAATAAGAAGATGCAATAAAGGAGAGAGCCCATTGGAAAGGTTTATAAATGTGTTGGCTTGGACCATATCTACCATTCGTCCTTGTCCCTTTGGAGTTGCTCCTTATAATCCTATTCTTGGTGAGACCCACCATGTGTCTCACTCTTCTCTTAATGTCTTACTTGAGCAGGTGTGTCCCTAAATCTTACTCCCTTCATATATATCTCACTACAAAAGAAACTTCGGAGATTATTTACAGAGATTACTAACAGAATTTTGTCGGTAATTGGATTTCCGACGGAAAACATCCGTTGCAGAAAAAACTGTGACAGAAGACATTACCGATGGAATTCCATCGGTAATTCCTGACTAAATTATTTCTGTTGGTAATTCCGTCCCTGATCCGAAGTTTTTTTTTGTAGTGTCTCACTCTTAATGTCTTACTTGAGAGCAGGTACCTCCCTTCAAAATATATCCACTCCATCCTTTTCAAAAGGGTTAAAAGGCATTTTTGTTCTAGAAGCTAAGTTTTTACTGAGGGCCAATTTTACCTCAGAAGTACAGTGGACCAAATGGACAAATTTTGCCCTACCATTATTTGACTAATTTTGACTGTTAGTTGACCAAATATATTGAGTTGATAGTCCGTATTTCATCAACGTTTTTCGTTTGTTGAGGTACAAATTTGCCCAAATAGTTTTAAATCTAATTTTGAAAAAAGATAAAGTAAATGATACATAGACTTTCGACGTAAATTTACACCTTAACAAAAATGACATGGATGACATATGGACTTTTAGTTCAACGTATATAGTCAACTAAAAGTCTAAACTAATTGCGATAACGGTCAGGGACAAAATTGTCCCTCGGTGAAAACTTCTGAGACAAAAATGCTCCTTAACCCTTTTCAAAATATAGGTTTTTCAAGGTGCTGCCTTCCTGTTATAGTACACTTTCTAAAAGATGTTTTTTTTTTGTCAACTTTTTTAAAATATGCTCTTGCTCCTTTTTACAAGGTCTACATTCGCTTCTCATATATCACAATGATGATAACCAAATGGTTTCTCATCACTTTGATGAAATCTATCTAATCGCTAAATGGTCTAAATTTAAAATTTTTATCTGTAATTTGTTAAATACTAGATTCATTTTATGAGAGGTGATAATTATATGATGATCTTTATTTTGAACTTTACATATATTAAAATAAAAATTAAATTAAACTGAATCTAAACAGTTGAAAATCAATCTAACGGTGTGTAAACGGGTAATGAGCACATTTTGATGAGCACAAAATGTGCTCCCTTCTCACAAGGCATTTACTCGCTAGTTTTATGGAAGATTAAATAGTTTTCCCTCCTATATATGAGCATCTCCACTTCCCTTAATGAGGGTGGTGAGAGTAGAAATTTATGTGATATTGTAACTTAATACTCATATGATATTTAATATAAGACATGTTTATATAATTTTATTAGATTAAGAAAGTTAATTTAATGATTTAATATGAAATATATTGTCTAGAACACCTGATTTGTCTCTCTTAATTCCTTTATTCCCTTTTCTCCTTGATTATTATTAAGAGAGCATCAATGAGGGATAAATTAGAAAACTATGTTTTATAATTAGGACCAAGAACAACTTCCTAATATGTGTTATATTAAGAACTTGAGGGGTATGGTTAATAAAGGTAATATTGAAAATCACTTGAATTTTATAATAAATTTAGTGCTTTTAATTGTTTTTATTAGTATGTGTCAATCAGTTAGCGGTGATTTAGCAAAAGAAAAAAAGGTTAGGATTGATTTATATTTGGTACTAGCTAGGGATTACTTCTTTCGATCCTTTTTGTAAGTTACAAATAACTTGATTACTTAGATTAAGAAATCGGTTAAAGTCAATAGAAATGTAAGAATAGTTTTTTTTTTTTTTCAAATATACATTTATTTATAAAGAGGGTGAGTAAGAGGGAATGAGTGAAGAACTGTTATAATAAATGCAATTAAAGGTAAAAATGGAAATTTTGCATTAAAATTTTAGGCATATCTAAAGTGTAACAAAAAAAGGCTACATACAGATTAATTAAGAAATGCAATAATATTTAAAAATATTAATTTGTATGATCAAATTCATCCCTAAAAACATTCCTATAATAAAATTCATATTTTGAGAGAGAGAGAGTATATCATTCTGCTTCTATTTATAAGTTCTTTTTTACCAAAAAATTTGGTCCTATTTATAAATCATCTTTCAGGTAATAAATGAGATTGTGACAATTTTGCCCATAATAATTGTACTAATAAAAATAGAGAGAAAATAAAAACCTGAAAGGTACCTATTCATAAATGAGGGCAAAGTTGAAAATTTACCCCATAATCATTAAGCTAACTACTTTTCTTTAATATATGTGATTTTAGTTAAAAGAGACTTATAAATAGGATTATAGTAGTATTCACATCTTTTTTTTTTTTGAACAACACATCTTCTTCATTATCAATTGCCTTCTTTATTCATGGATGAAATTTCATATCACTCAACTGTCCATTCCATTATTATGCCACATTAAATTGGAGTATTAATGCGAAGCCAGATATGAAGTATCATCAGACCCCATTTACGATACCTGCTGCTTCATCTCTCAAGTCAAGCCTTGATTCGGATTCTTACCGTATCTGTTTTGCACAGTACTTCTCAATTCCCTAACATGTTTATGCTACTCCTACCATAAATATATGGCATAGTTTATAATATAATTACACAACAAATTCGGTCATACATTTAAGATCGTAGGTAGGTTTTTATGAAAATTAATCTTTTGGTTTTTTAAATTTTACCTCAATTATGACTTAGCCATTTAACTATGATTCATTATGACTCAATCCTTAAACTTTTAACTCGATATGACTCATTCCTTAAACTTTTAACTAGGTTAAAACTCAAGTCCTGATATTTTCTTATTTAATAATTTAATCCATGTCATACTTAAAGTACTCATCATCAGTCCTTGTTATGAGGCTTCTGACACTGATAAAAACTGAAGTGTTGCTTCTAAATAAGCTATACAAGTGGATTAATTTATTAAATAAGAAAATATCAAAGACGAACGAGTTTTGACTGAGTTAAAAATTCTGGGATTAAGTCATATTGAGTGAAAAATTCAGTGACTGAGTCATACAAGTAGTCATAGTTAAGTGACTGAGTCATAATTAAGTTAAAATTTGAAGAATCAAAATATTAATTTTTCCTTATTTCTTCCATTTAATTTATAATAATGGATTCAACCTTATCCTAATATTCATCTTTATCCTAAATCCTAATGTATTGGATTTGAGTACCGATAAAAATAGGCTCCACAAAAAAATATAAATCCTATGTTGTTTTAAAGTTTAAACATGAAACTGCACACATATACCACTCTAATCTTTATTAATGATTGTTTTCAAATTTTAACCCTTATTTAATTTTTGTTGAAAATGGAGAAATGGAATAGAGATGTGAGAATGATTTGTAAATAGATGAGAGTGAAAGAGAAACTTTCAATGATAGTAAACTTAAAAAATGTATTCCTTAGCATGTGAGAGTTAATTAAAATGAATTTATAATTAATAAAGAATTGAGTGACACACACACTTTCTCTGGTCTATAATATATATTTCTCTAGTCTTATTTATAAGGAACTTTTAGCATATTTAAGATAGACTAAGAAAAACCTTAAAATTCATTCATAAGGCACTTCTAGCTTGTTTCATATAAAGTAATTAATATTTATTTGTCAGTTTTGCCCATATAATTAATACTTAAATGTAATTCCTTATATTTTATTCATCCTTCAAAACATCTTTAATATGGGTAAAGTTGGGGGGAAAATTTAATTTAAGAAAAATTTAATAAGTTAACTACAAATAATGATAAATTAGTTGAAGTGACTTATCTTTGAAGGAGTATTTAATTCCACTGTTTTTATTGTAAGGTATCACATCACCCTCCAGTATCAGCCCTCCATGCAACTGACGAGAAGGAAAACGTAGAAATTTTATATGGTGCCAAGTTTCGACCATTCTTCCAAAGTTCCATGGTATACATCATTTGTCTTCTCAATATATGACATTATATGAACAACTTCAACTTACAATTTCCTCCGGTACTATATGTAAGTTACATCATATGAAAATTTAATGAAACGGCCAAAACTAAATCATGTAAATAAAAAATATTAGTTAAAATGAGTGAAAAGCTATAAATATGTGAGATGTGTAATTTTAGGAGGAAGAATAAGAATTAACTAACATCAAAATATTTTCATTATCAATAAAGACTAGATTAAAGCTTTGTTTGGATTTAGAGGAGAAAACCTAGAGAGAGAATAATTTTCTCGCCGTATTTTTCCTCAACCCAAACGAAGGGCAAAACTAGATGTAACATCTTGAATGCGAATGTTGATCTCCTATTCACGATGAGTTATAAATTTATGTAAACAAAAAACGCAGGTACTTTAGTGGAGGTTCATGTGCTAGGTAAAAGGACGATGAAGTTGATGAACCATGGAGAAACTTATGAGATGAATTGCCCTAATTTCATATTCAGATTTCTTCCTATTCCTGGCACTGAATGGGTTGGCAACGTTCGTATACGGTGCAAAGAGACAGGTTTGGTGGCTGATTTGTGTTACAAAGGTCGATCTTTCCTAGGTTTTAAGGGAAACCGCAGGTCTATCAAAGGAAATATTCTTGACTCTTCCTCTTCCCATGTTCTTTATGACGTTGAAGGTCATTGGGACAGGTAACTTTCTTTTAGTTTTTTAGCTTATGTTTGGTCATTTCCCTAAAGTATATTTTTAGATATTTAAGCATGTTTTGTTTGCATTTAATTGTACAATCACCATTTAAGATTGTTTAATCAATATTTTTTGTTAAATAAAATTAACGGTGTTATTAAGGGACTAAAACTACAATTTATAAACGTAAGGGACTAAACTGAAATTTAGTGTAAGCTTGAAGGACTAAACATATAATTTAGCCTATTTTTCCTTATTATCTATTGTGTTATAGTTTAAGAACTTCTTAATGTATAATGAACCTGATGTAAATTTATAGTCAAAATTCCGTCATGTGTTAGTTTTCAGACATTTATAAAGCTAATTAAATACTTTTTCTAGTCATTTTTATAAGACCAGATTAACAACTTTATCATGAGATTAAGAAATTTAGTTAAAATTAGTTAAATTTAAGAAAGTTTATAACTTTCAAATGAATTGAAAGTGACAATGAGTCAATGGGACTTTTTTAAATGAATGACAAATATTTCATCAAATTTTGTAAAAGATCTTGTATTAAGAACAAGGTATGATCTTATAACTAGGACTAGAAGGATTATATCTACATATATACCTAGCATTTTTGTGACCATATGAATTCCTGAACGCAGAACTGTTGCTATTAAGGATAAAAATAATGGGAGTGTTAGAGTGATATATGATGCAAAAGAAGTTATTTCAGATCTCCAAACTCCAACTGTCAAGAATTTAGAGGTAATAAAATTTATCTTTTTTTTTTACTTTGCCAAGATGCATGTATTCTCATATATCATGAGATATAGAATAATGATTAATTAGATTCTTAAATATTTTGTCATATATATATATTTTTTAAAATATTTCAAATATTTAGAAATATTAAGGAATATTGTTATTTTCATTTAATTTTAGATTTCTACAATGTTCTCTTATTGATTTTTAGAGTTGGATTGAGACATCTATATATTAGCACATCATCAACACATTTGCTAAAAGAGTCTGTTTGGAAAAGCATCATAAGCTAAAAAAAGCCCATCAGAAGTGAAAACTTGTTTTTTGGGTGTTTGGGAAAGCTTCACTATGTGATGGGCTTCAAGGGCTGAAGCAACTGATCCCATCACAGTAGTTTAGGCCTTTTATTTTTAATTTTTTTTATCCTAAATAATCACATTATATATATATATATATATATTTTTCATGCCCTTTTCAGTGATTTTACATTTCAACTATCTTTTCAAAAGCTATGTCAAACAGGTGCTCATCAGGAAAAAAAGTCACTTCTGCCACTGTTATCCCAAACACAAATCACATCAGGAAAAATCCAGTAGAAAAAAAGTCTATCAAGAAAAATCCATCAGAAACAAAAACTACTTCTACTACCACTATCCAAACGGGCTTTGGGCTTTGTATGCCTTATGAATTGAATAAAATTAAGTATTGAGTTTCCTCCTTTTCTGAGCTTTATCTTCTCCCTCTATTCGTCTGTTTTCATTCTCTTTTTTCTCACTTTCTCTCCTTCCTCTTTATTTTCTCTATCTTTGTTCCCCTTCTCTTCCTCTCTTTTCTCCCTCCCCCCTTCCCCGTCTTGCATAACACATAAATATTAATTTCTCA
This sequence comes from Acacia melanoxylon, assembly GCA_019022615.1. Classification (NCBI taxonomy): domain Eukaryota; kingdom Viridiplantae; phylum Streptophyta; class Magnoliopsida; order Fabales; family Fabaceae; genus Acacia; species Acacia melanoxylon. The sequence continues at coordinate 10,504,896 of JAFJYJ010000013.1, forward strand.
CTTTGAGATTATTCCTTTTTTAATGTGTTAATGATTAATGATTAAGAATTAATATTATAATTATGGTGTGTGTAGATGAGTAGTAAGGGATTGTTGTTGTATTGTGTAACAGAATGTGTGGGCAACAGAATCATCCTCAGTGTGGAGTGATGTTAGTGAAGCCTTAATGAGAAAAGATTGGGACAGAGCTAACGAAGCTAAGAGAAGCATTGAAAACACACAGAGAAAGCTCTTTAAAGAAAGAGAATCAAAAGGCCAAATTTGGAGGCCCCAACACTTCACCACTTCTCATACTGAAGAAGGTTCCTTGGACTGCTTTCCTCTTCACAAGTGGGTCCCTCCAGCCCCTATTATTGCTGATCATCTCTAATTGCACAAGAGACATGTTTCATAATGTGGTATCATCTTTGGAAAAGAGTTTGACATTTGTATGCCTTCTTTAAAAAAAAAAAAAAAAGGGCGCTGAGTCACTATATAACCCTGAAATGAGTCAATAAAAATTATTATGTTCTGAATTTGAAGACATATTCAATAAGATCTATGCTCTGGAGAAAAGTGAACGGGAGAAGAGAAAGTAGAGAGAAATGTTATCAACCCACTTATTTAGATGGGTGAGGGAAAAAAGGGAGAAAAAGAAAATGAGAAATGATCTGAAATACTAAATAACTAAAATATACCCTTAACCATGTGTCAAAATATATCAGGCTTGAAATCAAATTAAATATCACTATGTAATAATCATATTAGCATTAACATCATCACATAATTTAAAATCAAATTATTTAGTAAATATATATGTATATTTTGATGTTGAAAATGTTGACTTATAAATAAAACCATAAGAGTATATATGCATTATTATTGAGGCTAGCTTGTCCATATTTTGTTCCCCATTATGGTCCCGGTTTCAAGGGTTAATTAGAAGCTAGTGATTGGGGCCCAATGTTATCTACTTCCTCATCAAGAGGAACATATACAGGAAAGTCAGTTGAGAGAAGGAAAACAATAAAAAGAAAAAAAAAATGATGTTTTTGTGAGGATATACTGGTTAAAAAAATATTGTTGGTCGTTTAATTTCATGATGATTTATTGATTTAAGTGATGCATTCCAACAACAACAAAAAAGTTAACTCAGGGTGCAACTCTCGAGTCCACATTATATGCTTTTCGCTTATATGCTTTCCAACAAAAAATGTAAAGATCTTCCATTTGGTAGCCAAGTATTGACTAATTTCTACTCAACACTGCTTAATCAGCTTGCCCATTCACTATACCCAGTGGCAGAGTCACACTTGCGCCCATGACCGCACGTGCAGACACAAATTTTGAGTTTTTTTCCCCTCCCTTCTCAAATCCCAATCGCCTCCTGTAACATCCCATTTGAAAACGGCGGATTTTTTTTTTTTAAAAACGTTTCCAAATATTTCAAGCAGAGTAATCGAGTAGAGCATTGGAGCGAAAAAGTAATTGATTCATAACAACCATCAACCACGGTGTAACATTGTAATGATTACATTAATCCTAGAGTTTGAAAGTGAATAACCGAAAGCGGTAAAGATAGATAAGTCTCCGGCCGCACGCCTATCGTCGCTTGCCTCGATCTTCGATCCATATTCCTCCGGATCCCGAAGCTATAGCCGAGATTCAATTTACCGCATTGAATCTCGGGTAACAGTTAATCTCAAACCCAAAAATACAAAGATACGATAAAGATATTCTGACAATACAACAAGATATCACTACATAAGCATACAAATAGATGCATGATCATTATGCCGACAAAACATAAGCATTACGCAATATGTAAAGCCCCACAATGTAAAAAACAACAATAACAACTTGCACTATTCACAAGTGCCACGATACCACTAGTGTTCTCGCGCTAGAAAAACATACGGCGTTATCATGACTATAACCCGTGTAAAAGCTGCGTATATCGATCTACGAACATATCTATCACATATATGCTTTTAAGCAAAGTACAAGATTAGGGTTACAAGACGCGTCCGTACCTTCGTTGAGGACGTTAGGTACTTCGCGGAAAAACGTACTTTTTACGGAAAAACGTGAAATGTTCGCTAGCGGCACGTCGGGCGGCGAATAACAAAGCAAATCAAAGTTTCGATGCCCTATCGAGTAATATCACTTTCATTAGTGATTTGACATCATAATCGGCATTTTAGGTAAAAATTACCATTTTGCCCTTCTACCCCTAATTTGGCGGAATTTCGCGTAACTTCGTTACTTTAACCGTATTCCATTTCAAAATTATCCCCACTATGTTTTTACCTCGTCGGGCATCTTTCAATGCAATGAGGCATAAAAACAAACATAGGAACAAATTTCGAAACTTCCTAGATCAAAACAACGGTTCTACTATAACTACCGAAAGAACTACGGAAACTAAAAACTAAGGACAGAAGAACTTACTCGGAGCTAAGACAGAATTTTTCCAGAGCTTCTCTCTCTAGAACCTCTCTCTAGGATTCATATTTGGTGTGAATAATGAGAGCAAGAGAGCTTGCTATTTATAGGGAAAAATAGGGACAAGGTGGGAATTTCCACAAAAGTCTTGAGATCGGATTCGTAGTTGGATCGCATTTTTGAGGACAAAACACTCTTGGCCATCCATGGTCAAGATCGACATCTAAGAGCCCTAAAGTCAATGGATGAGTTGTCATCCATGATGGCTCTTGCTTTATGGCCTCCGCCCGATAAAGCTACCCGACGGTGTGTCCGTTTCGCGATTTTCGCGAAAACTCAAAAATCCGGGCATGTAACTTTGGAGATTTTTTCATCCTCTTTCATATTATCTATTTGGATCCTCTTTTTGATCATATCCAGGTATTCTCCGTGCGTCGGAAGATATTCGGACAAACGCGTCCGATTCTAAATCGCTTCCGATAGAACCAACTTCTGGACAATAATTCGTTGAATCGTAAAACATCCAGTGGTTGCCTAACTTAATCCCGTGTTTGAAAACACGCAATTGTTTCTATAGGTTCTCATTTTTCCTATCTGGCTCTACTATATCGATCGCTTTTCGTCTTATTTGAAATTAGGGTTTTCGGTTTTCGAATCGACGCCTGGTAAATTCTTTCTTCGTGTAGAATTTACGTAATACCGGATAATTATTTATCCGGAATATTATATTTCGATAGATAATACCTATTGAAAATAAGTGAATATGTGGTCTCAAATAAGAAGTAATAATTATCTTATTTTCTAAGGTAATTTCTATGGAAATTAGGAGAGATAAAGAGCTAAAATCCATAAAATGTATTTTTGAGGCATTAAATGGCCTAAAAATATTATGATAAATCTCGGAGGCAATTAAATATTTGTTAAAAATTAGAAAGTATGTTGTCTCTAATTTTAGGAATTTTTTGGGATAATTTCCCTTGAAAAATAATGAGGCAAAATTAAGTATTATTTTGGGATCATAAGTGACCCCATGATTTTTAATATTTTACATGAGATATAAAATACCAATGTAAGTAAAATAGTTGTGAGATAATGATTTATCCTAATTAAGAAAATTATCAAAAATTAGTAAGTGGCTAATCTGGTAATTAATGGGATAATTAAGGTATAAAGTAAAATGAATTAAAAATAATTTAAATAATTATTTTTAATTGGAGAAATTCGAAATTATTAAATAAATAAAAAATAATAAAATATTAATAAAATATTTTATGCTTAGAAAAATAAATAAAAAAATAAAAGAAAAATAAATAAATGTGAAGGTAATTTAGAATAAAATAATAATATAATGCGGTGAGTCGCCTTATAAAGGCATCGAGGGAAAAGTTAGAAATAAATTCTACGGGTAAACCAAAGGTAAAAGTATTTTCAGACTGATCAAATTAAGAACAAGTGAAATTTTACACGAAGAAAGAATTTACTGTGCGTTGTTTCCGCAACCGAAAACCCTAATTTCAAATAAGACGAAAAGTTGATCGGATAGAGTAGAGTCGATAGGCAAAGTGAGAACCTATAGAAACAATTGCGTCTTTTTAAACACGAGATTAAGTTAGGCAACAACCGGACGTTTTACGATTCGGTGAATTGTTGTCCGTAAGTTGGTTCTATCGGAAGCGATTTCCGAACCGGACGCGTTTGTCCGAATATCCTCCGACGCACCGAAGAATACCTGGATATGATAAAAAAGAGGATCCAAATAGATAATATGAAAGAGGATGGAAAGATCTTCAAAGTTACACGCCCGGATTTTTGAGTTTCTACGAAATCGCGCGAAACGGACACCGATCGGGTAGCTTTATCGGGCCGGAGGCCATAAAGCAAGAGCCATCATGGATGACAACTCATCCATTGACTTTAGGGCTCTTAGATTTCGATCTTGACCATGGATGGCCAAGAGTGTTTTGTCCTCAAAAATGCGATCCTACGGTCCATATTCGTCAAGACCGAAGTTCGAATTATTTACCGTTCGCCATCCGTCTCTTCTATAAATACCAAGCTCCTCTTCTTCATTTCTCACACCAAAAATCTGCCTCTTAGAGAGAAGTTAGAGAGAGAAGCTGGAGAAAGTCCGAGCAAAGTCCGGGTAAGTTCTTCGGTCCCCGGTCTTTAGTTTGGTAGTTCTTTCGGTAGATATAGTAGGAATGCTAGATTTATCTTTAATTTTTCAAGATAGTCTAGATATCATATTTAGGGGTAAATATGATATATATTTCGAAAAATATGATGAGGGAAAAGATCTGTCAAAATTCTAGAGAGATAGAGCGAAAACAAATGAAGCTCTGGGCGAAATTCCGCCGATTAGGGGTTCAGGGGCAAAATGGTAATTTGTACCTAAAATGCCCGTTATGCTGCTAAAAGTTGTTAAATATTATCCTTATAGGATATCTCGAGATAATCGTACATTTGCCGAGCCATTTGTTGTGCCGCCGTCACACCGCCGTTTTCCCGCCGTCGGAAATTTACCGTTTTTCCGTAAAAGTTCCGTTGTACCGCCAAAAAGGTACGTTCGCGTCGTAACACTAACTCTGATGGTTATTGTATGATTATATATGTTTGTTGTGCTCTGTTTGTTGTTGTAGCATACGTGGTTATGTTATATACACGGTTATGTCACATACGTGGTTATGTCACATACGAGGTTATTATTGCTGTATCATACGTGGTTATGTTACATACGTGGTTATTATCTTACATACGTGGTTATGTATTTTTAATCATACATCCGTTGTGGACTCGTTGTATTGATTGCTTTGTTGTCGTGTATATGTAGTCGTATTTAAGCATGAGGTTAACCGTTACCGAGATCCAAATTGTAATTGGATCTCGCTCTTCATATAGCGTCAGTTCGGAAGAACCGAGGACCGAGGAGAAAGGCAAGCAGGCCGTACGAGTCCCGATCGAAGACTTTCTTCGGGTGTTATTCATTTTGAAAACTCTCGGTCAATGTACCGCTTCGTAAATCGCCCGGACTTACGGCAATTTGAATAAATGTATCGCTTACTCAATTGCTCCGATGCTCTACTCGATGAAAAAAATATATACCGCTTTTGGAAATGGGATGTTACATTTTTGGTATCGTTTATGAGCGGTTGTCCCGGCATAGATCGACTAAGTTATTCCAAAACTTTTTGGTGCCGAAGGCGGGGCTAGTCTATGTGGATCGCCCAATCGGTCACCCTAGCACGGTGAGGCTCCCATGATAGACACCTACCTGGCTAAATTGGTTGAGTAACGGAGTTAGGCTCTACGCCTTTTTAAAGAGCATGTTTTGAAAATGAGTACTGATATAGCCCTAAGTCGGTGTACTAGTCTGGACTGGTATACCATTCTGAACCGGTGTACCACCCTCTGTCGGTGCATCATTCTAACCCAGAATCAGTAAATCCATCGTCCATATTCATATTTGATATTAGACCCTGATCATTCTGATAACTCTGATATCAGTCTCTGGTAATTCTGATAACTCTGATAATCGCCATCGCGGGGGATGTAATTTCCATCTTAGCCCGAGCTTATACGAGGAGCCGGGCCACGCCGGATGAAACTCCGAGACCAACAAGGATAAGTACATGCAATATTTGACTCATGTAGAGGAACTCCCGATACTACCGTACCCGAGTAGACCGAATCAACGAAATTCTAAAATAGAACGAGTGTCCGATCGTTTGTAGAATTAGTGTGATAAAGTCTGCGATAGACTAATCATTGTCTTTTAATCTAACGTTTTGTCCAAGGTACTATCTCTCTTAGAAGGGAATCTTCTTTAGATTTTGTATGATTCGGGTGTTAGCATTCGTCTAAACTATATGATTATGCAAAACGTGAAATGTTTTTAAATGGGTGAGAAATCCTGTGTTTTAAAACGGATGAGAAATCCTTTGTTTTTAATGGACGAGAAGTCCTGTGTTTTTAAATGGATGAGAAATCCTTTGTTTTCAAATGGACGAAGTCCGTGTTTTTAAAATGAGTGAGAAATTCCGTGTTTTATTAGACGCGAAGTCCCGAGTTTTAAAACTATACCGAGTACGGGGTAACGGAAATCGTTAAGATACATGTTTAGTAAGAAATCCCCTATGGTTTGATAAATAGTTATCTTACTTGCCGCAAAAATTTTAGTTTCCGATGCATATCTCTTAGTTACTACAACCGGACCGCGATCGTGTCATTGAGTAGGAGGTACCTTGTGTTGTCATGGTGCATGGGCGCCATGGAAACATTTAAGGTATCTTGTGTTACCATGGTGTATGGGCGCCATGGAGACATTTTGGTAACTGGTATTGACCGCGGTATATGGGTGCCACGGAAATACTATATATCAAGGTATGACATGACAAGATCTTGACGGCCAAACCGAGCTAATTCTCGAACATCAAGCGGAGCGCCGACATATAGAGAAAAGTTCCGGAGCGAATAGTCCGAAGTTTAGATAGACAAGAGTCTAAATTGTTATAGAGCAAATTTCGAGGGCGAAATTTTGTTTAACGGGGAGAAATGTAATACCCAGGATAATTATTTATACGGAATATTATATTTCGATAGATAATACCTATTGAAAATAAGTGAATATGTGGTCTCAAATAAGAAGTAATAATTATCTTATTTTCTAAGGTAATTTCTATGGAAATTAGGAGAGATAAAGAGCTAAAATCCATAAAATGTATTTTTGAGGCATTAAATAGCCTAAAAATATTATGATAAATCTCAGGAGGCAATTAAATATTTGTTAAAAATTAGAAAGTATGTTGTCTCTAATTTTAGGAATTTTTTGGGATAATTTCCTTGAAAAATAATGAGGCAAAATTAAGTATTATTTTGGGATCATAAGTGACCCCATGATTTTTAATATTTTACATGGGATATAAAATACCAATGTAAGTAAAATAGTTGTGAGATAATGATTTATCCTAATTAAGAAAATTATCAAAAATTAGTAAGTGGCTAATCTGGTAATTAATGGGATAATTAAGGTATAAAGTAAAATGAATTAAAAATAATTTAAATAATTATTTTTAATTGGAGAAATTCGAAATTATTAAATAAATAAAAAATAATAAAATATTAATAAAATATTTTATGCTTAGAAAAATAAATAAAAAAATAAAAGAAAAATAAATAAATGTGAAGGTAATTTAGAATAAAATAATAATATAATGCGGTGAGTCGCCTTATAAAGACCGAGGAAAAGTTAGAAATAAATTTATAGGTAAACCAAAGGTAAAAGTATTTTCAGACTGATCAAATTAAGAACAAGTGAAATTTTACACGAAGAAAGAATTTACTGCGTTGTTTCCGCAACCGAAAACCCTAATTTCAAATAAGACGAAAAGTTGATCAGATAGAGTAGAGTCGATAGGCAAAGTGAGAACCTATAGAAACAATTGCGTCTTTTTAAACACGAGATTAAGTTAGGCAACAACCGGACGTTTTACGATTGATGAATTGTTGTCGAAGTTGGTTCTATCGAAAGCGATTTTCAGAATCGGACGCGTTTGTCGAATATCCTCCGACGCACCGAAGAATACCTGGATATGATAAAAAAGAGGATCCAAATAGATAATATGAAAGAGGATGGAAAGATCTTCAAAGTTACACGCCCGGATTTTTGAGTTTCTACGAAATCGCGAAACGGACACCGATCGGGTAGCTTTATCGTAGGAGCCATAAAGCAAGAGCCATCATGGATGACAACTCATCCATTGACTTTAGGGCTCTTAGATTTCGATCTTGACCATGGATGGCCAAGAGTGTTTTGTCCTCAAAAATGCGATCCTACGGTCCATATTCGTCAAGACCGAAGTTCGAATTATTTACCGTTCGCCATCCGTCTCTTCTATAAATACCAAGCTCCTCTTCTTCATTTCTCACACCAAAAATCTGCCTCTTAGAGAGAAGTTAGAGAGAGAAGCTCCGGAGAAAGTCTCGAGCAAAGTCCGGGTAAGTTCTTCGGTCCCCAGTCTTTAGTTTCGGTAGTTCTTTCGGTAGATATAGTAGGAATGCTAGATTTATCTTTAATTTTTCAAGATAGTCTAGATATCATATTTAGGGGTAAATATGATATATATTTCGAAAATATGATGAGGGAAAAGATCTGTCAAAATTCTAGAGAGATAGAGCGAAAACAAATAAGCTCGGCGAAATTCCGCCGATTAGGGGTTCAAAGGGCAAAATGGTAATTTGTACCTAAAATGCCGTTATGCTGCTAAAAGTTGTTAAATATTATCCTTATAGGATATCGAGATAATCGTACCCATTGTCGAGCATTTGTTGTGCCGCCGTCACACACTGTTTTCCGCCGTCGGAAATTTACCGTTTTTCCGTAAAAGTTCCGTTGTACCGCCAAAAAGGTACGTTCGCGTACCGTAACACTAACTCGATGGTTATTGTATGATTATATATGTTTGTTGTGCTCGTTTGTTGTTGTAGCATACGTGGTTATGTTATATACACGGTTATGTCACATACGTGGTTATGTCACATACGAGGTTATTATTGTCCGTATCATACGTGGTTATGTTACATACGTGGTTATTATCTTACATACGTGGTTATGTATTTTTAATCATACATCCGTTGTGGACTGTTGTATTGATTGCTTTTGTCGTGTATATGTAGTCGTATTTAAGCATGAGGTTAACGCTATTCCGAGATCCAAATTGTAATTGGATCTCGGCTCTTATCATAGCGTCGAGGTTCGGAAGAACCGAGGACCGAGGAGAAAGGCAAGCGGGCCGTACAGTCCCGATCGAAGACTTTCTTCGGGTGTTATTCATTTTGAAAACTCTCGGTCAATGTACCGCTTCGTAAATCGACGGACTTACGGCAATTTGAATAAATGTATCGATTACTCAATTGCTCCGATGCTCTACTCGATGAAAAAAATATATATCGCTTTTGGAAATGGGATGTTACATTTTTGGTATCGAGCGGTTGTCCCGGCATAGATCGACTAAGTTATTCCAAAACTTTTTGGTGCCGAAGGCGGGGCTAATCATGTGGATCCCGATCGATCACCCTAGCACGGCGAGGCTCCCATGATAGACACCTACCCGGCTAAATTGGTTGAGTAACGGAGTTAGGCTCTACGCCTTTTTAAAGAGCATGTTTTGAAAATGAGTACCGATATAGCCCTAAGTCGGTGTACTAGTCCGGACCGGTATACCATTACGAACCGTGTACCACCCCTCGTCGGTGCATCATTCTAACGGAATCGTAAATCCATCGTCCATATTCATATTTGATATTAGACCCCGATCATTCGATAACTCGATATCGAGTCTCGGTAATTCTCGATAACTCGATAATCGCCGGTCCGTCTTTGGGAAGTAATTTCCATCTTAGCCCAGAGCTTATACGAGGAGCTGGGCCACGCCGGATGAAACTCCGAGACCAACAAGGATAAGTACATGCAATATTTGACTCATGTAGAGGAACTCCTGATACGACCATACCTGAGTAGACCGAATCAACGAAATTCTAAAATAGAACGAGTGTCCGATCGTTTGTAGAATTAGTGTGATAAAGTCTGTGATAGACTAATCATTGTCTTTTAATCTAACGTTTTGTCCAAGGTACTATCTCTCTTAGAAGGGAATCTTCTTTAGATTTTGTATGATTCGGGTGTTAGCATTCGTCTAAACTATATGATTATGCAAAACGTGAAATGTTTTTAGATGGGTGAGAAATCCTGTGTTTTAAAACGGATGAGAAATCCTTTGTTTTTAATGGACGAGAAGTCCTGTGTTTTTAAATGGATGAGAAATCCTTTGTTTTCAAATGGACGAGAAGTCCTGTGTTTTTAAAATGAGTGAGAAATTCTGTGTTTTATTAGACGCGAAGTCCTGAGTTTTAAAACTATACCTGAGTACAGGGTAACGGAAATCGTTAAGATACATGTTTAGTAAGAAATCCCCTATGGTTTGATAAATAGTTATCTTACTTGCCGCAAAAATTTTAGTTTCCGATGCATATCTCTTAGTTACTACAACCGGACCGCGATCGTGTCATTGAGTAGGAGGTACCTTGTATTGTCATGGTGCATGGGCGCCATGGAAACATTTAAGGTATCTTGTGTTACCATGGTGTATGGGCGCCATGGAGACATTTTGGTAACTGGTATTGACCGCGGTATATGGGTGCCACGGGAAATACTATATATCAAGGTATGACATGACAAGATCTTGACGGTCAAACCTGAGCTAATTCTCGAACATCAAGCAGAGCGGCCGACATATAGAGAAAAGTTCCGGAGCGAATAGTCCGAAGTTTAGATAGACAGAGTCTAAATTGTTATAGAGCAAATTTCGAGGGCGAAATTTTGTTTAACTGGGGAGAAATGTAATACCCGGATAATTATTTATCGGAATATTATATTTCGATAGATAATACCTATTGAAAATAAGTGAATATGTGGTCTCAAATAAGAAGTAATAATTATCTTATTTTCTAAGGTAATTTCTATGGAAATTAGGAGAGATAAAGAGCTAAAATCCATAAAATGTATTTTTGAGGCATTAAATGGCCTAAAAATATTATGATAAATCTCGGAGGCAATTAAATATTTGTTAAAAATTAGAAAGTATGTTGTCTCTAATTTTAGGAATTTTTTGGGATAATTTCCCTTGAAAAATAATGAGGCAAAATTAAGTATTATTTTGGGATCATAAGTGACCCCATGATTTTTAATATTTTACATGGGATATAAAATACCAATGTAAGTAAAATAGTTGTGAGATAATGATTTATCCTAATTAAGAAAATTATCAAAAATTAATAAGTGGCTAATCCGGTAATTAATGGGATAATTAAGGTATAAAGTAAAATGAATTAAAAATAATTTAAATAATTATTTTTAATTGGAGAAATTCGAAATTATTAAATAAATAAAAAATAATAAAATATTAATAAAATATTTTATGCTTAGAAAAATAAATAAAAAAATAAAAGAAAAATAAATAAATGTGAAGGTAATTTAGAATAAAATAATAATATAATGCGGTGAGTCACTTATAAAGGCGAGGCCGAGGGAAAAGTTAGAAATAAATTCTACGGAGTAAACCAAAGGTAAAAGTATTTTCAGACTGATCAAATTAAGAACAAGTGAAATTTTACACGAAGAAAGAATTTACTGTGCGTTGTTTCCGCAACCGAAAACCCTAATTTCAAATAAGACGAAAAGTTGATCGATAGAGTAGAGTCGGATAGGCAAAGTGAGAACCTATAGAAACAATTGCGTCTTTTTAAACACGAGATTAAGTTAGGCAACAACTGGACGTTTTACGATTCAGTGAATTGTTGTCCAGAAGTTGGTTCTATCGGAAGCGATTTCCGTAACCGGACGCGTTTGTCTGAATATCCTCCGACGCACCGAAGAATACCTGGATATGATAAAAAAGAGGATCCAAATAGATAATATGAAAGAGGATGGAAAGATCTTCAAAGTTACACGCCCGGATTTTTGAGTTTCTACGAAATCGCGAAAACGGACACCGATCGGGTAGCTTTATCGGGCCGAGGCCATAAAGCAAGAGCCATCATGGATGACAACTCATCCATTGACTTTAGGGCTCTTAGATTTCGATCTTGACCATGGATGGCCAAGAGTGTTTTGTCCTCAAAAATGCGATCCTACGGCCCATATTCGTCAAGACCGAAGTTCGAATTATTTACCGTTCGCCATCCGTCTCTTCTATAAATACCAAGCTCCTCTTCTTCATTTCTCACACCAAAAATCTGCCTCTTAGAGAGAAGTTAGAGAGAGAAGCTCCGGAGAAAGTCGAGCAAAGTCCGGGTAAGTTCTTCGGTCCCCGGTCTTTAGTTTGGTAGTTCTTTCGGTAGATATAGTAGGAATGCTAGATTTATCTTTAATTTTTCAAGATAGTCTAGATATCATATTTAGGGGTAAATATGATATATATTTCGAAAATATGATGAGGGAAAAGATCTGTCAAAATTCTAGAGAGATAGAGCGAAAACAATAAGCTCGGCGAAATTCCGATTAGGGGTTCGGGGGCAAAATGGTAATTTGTACCTAAAATGCCCGTTATGCTGCTAAAAGTTGTTAAATATTATCCTTATAGGATATCTGAGATAATCGTACCATTGTCGAGCCATTGTTGTGCCGTCACACCGCCGTTTTTCCCATTTGTCGGAAATTTACCGTTTTTTCCGTAAAAGTTCCGTTGTACCGCCAAAAAGGTACGTTCGCGTCATCGTAACACTAACTCGATGGTTATTGTATGATTATATATGTTTGTTGTGCTCTGTTTGTTGTTGTAGCATACGTGGTTATGTTATATACACGGTTATGTCACATACGTGGTTATGTCACATACGAGGTTATTATTCTTTGTATCATACGTGGTTATGTTACATACGTGGTTATTATCTTACATACGTGGTTATGTATTTTTAATCATACATCTGTTGTGGACTGTTGTATTGATTTCGTTGTCGTGTATATGTAGTCGTATTTAAGCATGAGGTTAATTTACACCGAGATCCAAATTGTAATTGGATCTCGCTCTTATCATAGCGTCGGGTTCGGAAGAACCGAGGACCGAGGAGAAAGGCAAGCAGGCCGTACGAGTCCCGATCAAGACTTTCTTCGGGTGTTATTCATTTTGAAAACTCTCGGTCAATGTACCGCTTCGAATCGCCCAGACTTACGGCAATTTGAATAAATGTATCGCTTACTCAATTGCTCCGATCTTTCACTCACGATGAAAAAAATATATTGCTTTTGGAAATGGGACGTTACAATTTCACTTGTACTTAATTTGATCAGTCTGAAAAGACTTTTACCTCTGTTTTACCTGTAGAATTTATTTCTGACTTTTCCCCTCGGTCTGCCTATAAGCTGACTCACCGCATTATATTATTATTTTATTCTAATTATCATTTTAATTATTTAAATAATTATTTTTAATTAAAAATATTAAGAATTTCGACCCCTTAATTTTAAAATTCAGTTTTAATTATTTTTCCATAATTTTTTCCATTTTTTAAAAATATAATATTTTTTACCAAAAATTCTCGTTTTACCCCTGCCTTCGTTAAGGCTTAATCGGGCCTAATTTCTTTGTTTAATGATCTTTTTAGGATCAGGTTTCTTCATATATTTATCTTTACCAATTTTACAGTATATTGTTATCTTACAACCTTTTATACTGACATTTGTCATTTTATATCCTATGTAAAATATTAACAATGTTTACACCATAAAGCTACTTTATAGTTCTGGAATGCTTTTTAAACATTTCTTCATGTTATTTCCTTTGAGATAATTTATTAAATTCTCATAATTAAGGATAACACTTCCATAATTTTCTCATAATTTTTCACGATCTTTCGTATTTATCATAATGTTTTTAGACCGCTTTTATCACCATTATATCATTTTTAGTCATTCTATTCATCGATTTTCCTGGAACTTTTTTGACAATTTACTCTATAATTATAACAATTTTCTATAACAGTTTTATCTCATGAATTTACTTCATTAAAATATTCATTAATTTTCCTTTATCTCAGAAATTCCAGATTTGCTAAAATCCGGGTATTACACCTCCACACTCTCATTAGCTTCCCCAAAATCCTGAAGATGAAGATGATGCCCAACTTGAAGACCTTAGAGCGTTCCTCCTCACTGGTTACTTCCTTCCAACGCCTTCCAGGTATTCCCTCCAATTCCTTTCCTTTTCTCATCTTCATTACTGTTTCCCCACTTAATTACTTCCATCCTGCTTCACTCCCTCGAGGATTTTTTTTTCCCTTTTTGTAATGCCAGGTGCGTGATTATACCTTCAAAAAAAAAAATTCTCTACTTGGGATATTCATATCAGCTGGCCAAGTCAGTATGAATCTAGTGAGAGTCTCCTCGTCTTTCATGATGACTATAGTTGGCGCTTGTTCTACCAGTAGTAACTGCTAGTGTTAAGTGGGGTTTTTTTTTCGTAATGACTTTTGTTAAGGATAAGTTGCTCAATCGGATATGTGATGATTGATTTAACTCATATATGTATGCTAACTTATGTTGAACGTGATACGTTTGATAAGATTGATGATGAAGATATAATGCAATATTTTCAAGGAATGGAGAATCGAAGAATGCTTTTGTAATCGTTCTGTTGTAATAGCTTAGTTGACTCTTGATTATTATTTTTCTATGTTAAGTTGAAGTTTTCTTTTCTTTTCCTATTTATATTCTTCTGTTTTTTAATACATTTAAAATTTTCCTTAAAAAAATTTTTGGGGGCGCTACCCCGAACCCCAAATCCTCCCATTAATTATGCGAACACAAATAAAAAATCATAGCTCAACCACTGACCATACCAGGAAGAAAGAAAGTAATACTTATTCGGCTAAGAAAAACCTATCATTCTTCCTAAACCAAGAACCATAATGAAAGTGAGCAAGCACAAAACGTGTGTGGCGAGCTCAATCTCACCTACTCTTCATGCATAACCCAAGAAGTCAAGGGAAAAAAAAACACCCATAACATCGTAATCAGGACAAAAATAGAACCAAAATCCAAGTAAAACAAGGCACATACCGCTTAGTGTCTTCCATGTGGCTCTGCTTGTAATACCCTAAAATTTCTAATTCTCATCACCACTATATTTTGATGAGTAATACCTATTAAAAATAGGTGAATATGTGGTCTCAAAATTTAGTATCTTATTTAGAGTAATTTAGGGAACTTTCTCTTAGAATTGAATAAACCAAAGGTTATGAAAATACTTCAACAAGGGTGGGATAAAATTATCACATAAAATAATAAATGTTTGTGGATAAATAAGCAAGAGAAATGCTAAGGAAACACTTAAGTTAATTAAGGGGAAGTAGCAACAATAAATAACCAATTTAACTTGTACTAATTGAGATTAGTTGCAAAGGGCTTCAAAATGATTAAAAATAAATTAGGCTCCTCATCTACCATAAAATTCTTACTTAAAATACAAAATTTTGTTAAATCATATGTGATGAATAAAAGAGAATATATTGTCTTTAATATAGGGATTCATTTATTTTTATTTTTGGTTTGAAATTTAATAGATCAAAGTTAAAATTCTAAGTTTCAACTAGGGATCATAAAATACCCTATAGTTATCACATTGAGTCATAGTTCCTATTTTATTTCTAAAGGGCCATAAAATGTTATTAAAATACCCAAACAAATTAAAAGAAATTGTCAATAATTGTTGGACAATTAAATTTACAATAATTGAATTAATTTTCATAAATAGTTAAAAGACATATTAAAAGTCATCAAATATGAATGTTTTGACTTAACTAAAGATCAAGGACCAACAAGGGGTCAATATTAGCTTAAAGTGAATTATTAGAAATCATAATTAATCTAGTGGCGATTGTTAATCAACAACTTGGAATATTTTGGCTTAATTAAAAACCAATAAAGGTTTAATATTAGTGTCAAATGAATTTATAAAGATCATAATTAATTTGATAATCAATCACACTATTACAATTAAGCCTAACAACATCTAAAACACTATACTAAGATAATGACTTGGATTAAATTATCATCCCCTAAGATTTAATATGTGGCGAAAATTCAATAATAATAAAGGGGCAAATATTAAGCAATAATATAAGATAAAAGCACATGTGATATAAGATAAAAGTCTACCAAAGCAAGTAGGATTTTTCTACACAAATGAAGAGCCAAGATTTAATAAAGCTAAATCCAAAGGACTAAACTAATTACATAATTAAAAATCTAAATCCAAGTAATAATTCAAGAACCAATAAGAGCTAAAGGCATGGATTATGTGAGATAATGAAAACACAATTCAAGAGTAATTAAAGGGGAAGGGGGGGACAGTTTTTGTGTGTGTGTGTGTGTAGGAAAACTTGTCAAAGAAGTAGGAGAAAACTTGTGGAGGAAGGGGAAAAAACTTGTCAAAGAAGTAGGAAGAGACTTGTTGAAGAAGGAGGAAAAAAAGATGAGGGAAAGAGAGAGAGAGGGATAGATCACGGTTTGAATAAAGGAAGAGGAAGAAAAGAAACTTGGAGAAGAAGTAGAGAGACTTGTTGAAGAAGGGGGGAAACTTATTCAAGAAGTAGAGGGTGAAAGCCTTGACAATTTGCTATAAATAGAGACCTAAGGCTTCATCATTTTTCACACCAAAATCAACCCAAGAGGTGATTTTCTAAAGAGAGTAGAGAGAAGTGAGAACTAGAGGGAAGCAAGAAGGAGGAAGTTCTTCAAGGGTAAGTTTTCTAGTTCTTGAGTTTTAGCTTTGAGTTCTTATAGTTGTTAGAATAAATGTTGGTTTGATCTTTAATCTTCCAATATAATTTTGATTTCATGTTTTTATGGTTAAAAATGTGTTTATTTCTAAAATTTTATGGAAAATATGTTGGATCAAAATTTTTGGAAGTTAAAGATAAAAGTAGCGAAACTTCGGCGAAATTTTGTCGGTTAGCGATTTCTGGAGTCAGTAGTAAAAACGCCATAATTTTATGTTGAAGATGAAGCTAATTAAATCTGAAATTTTTCATGGTTGAATTAGACATATAGGGCTTTCCAAATATACCTAGAGAATGTCATTTTGAATTTTTTGCAAGAAGATAAATATTCTCAAAGAAAGGCTACGTTTTTCTGGGATTTTTCTGGGCAGAGTTTGGAAAATGAAAACTGGGAGTTGATCGATAATTCTGGGTAAAAACCAGTATTTTTACTCAAAATTATACATCCTAAGGATTTCGGGGAATTTTACGGATCCTCGTTTCGATTTTTGTAGAATTAATTATGAATTTTCAAAGTTAGCGAAAATTCTGCCCCGAAATACTGAATCAGCGTTTTTGAGAAAATAAAGGGATATAATTGGAGTAACAAATCCATCTGGGGTAAAAAGGTCTGTAGTGGCTAGAATATCTCCTAAGATATTATTTTTACGTAATAATGCGATAATACTTGTAATACCCTGAAAATATTATGATAAATATCATATAGCAACAAATCTTGACAAAAACTTGGGAAGTATGTTGTCTCTAATTTTATGAATTTTTGGGATTATTTCCTTGAAAAATAGAGAAGCATAAATAAAATATTATTAAAAGTACTTTTTGGCCCCATGATTTTTAATATTTTACATGGGATATAAAATATCAATGTCGGTAAAATAGTTGAGATAATAATTAATCCTAATTATGAAAATTATCAACAATTAGTAAGTGGCTAATTAAGTAATTAGTAGCTAATTGTTTAGATTATGATATAAGTAAATTAATTAGTAAATAATTAATTTAAGGGGAGAAATTCGAAATTATTAATTAAATAAAAATAAAAAATAAAAAAATATTTTATGCTTAGAAAAAAAATAAAAAATAAAAAAAAAAAAAATATCTAGATATTTTGATTAAAATAATAATATAATCGGTAAAGAGCCAACAGGAGAAATGAGAACGGATAGAAATTAAATCCTACCTCCAAATATAGAAACGAAGTCATTAACATCCGCACTTTTTATAAACAAGTGGAATTTTATCCGGAGTGAGCGGTCTCGAAGTCATTTTGAAACCAACAGCGTAATTGGGAGTACCGAATAATTAGGAAAGGGAAGATAGTGCTAAAAGTGACTTATAGAAAACGGACCGTGTTTTTCAAACCAAGAATTAGGTTACTTAGATCAGATCATATTACAAACCGGTGATTTTCTGCCAAGAAGCTGGAACTTCCGGAAGTGATTTCCATAACCGACAGCGTTTGTCCGAAAATCTTCGGTAGATAACGGAATACCCTTAATGGGATCAAAAATATAGTGAAACCTAGTAGTTTTAAAGAGAAAGAATGGAACTACAAACCTAGTTCCGGATTTTTGAGATTCGGCAAAATTACGCGATTCGGACACCGATCGAGGAAACGCTATCGGTAAGTCAGCACATGTGATGTCATGCATGACATCATCTTCTTCTAGAAGGATGATGTCAGCCAAATAGGTGTAAGGCCAAGATCGAGCCACATTTCAAAGTGCGATCCGACGGTCGAAATCCGATCTGAAGAACTTTTATGTAATTCCCACCTTGTCCCTCATTTCTTCTATAAATAGAAGCCTTCTCCTCTTCATTTCTTCATCCCAAAAAATGCAGCCTAGAGAGAGGTTTTAGAGAGAGAAGCTCTGGAGAAAGTCTGAGCAAAGTCGGGGTAAGTTCTTCGGTCTCTGGTCTTTAGTTTCGGTAGTTCTTTCGGTAGATATAGTAGGAATGCTAGATTTATCTTTAATTTTTCAAGATAGTCTAGATATCATATTTAGGGGTAAATATGATATATATTTCAAAAATATGATGAGGGAAAAGATCTGTCAAAATTTTGGAGAGATAGAGCGAAAACAGCGAAGCTCTGGCGAAATTCCGCCGATTAGTCAAACTAGGGGCAAAATGGTAATTTGTACCTAAAATGCCTGTTATGCTGCTAGATATTGATAAATATTATCCTTATAGGATATCTGAGATAATCGTACCGTTGTCGTACCGCCGTCGGGCCGCTGTCAAAAATTATCATTTTTCGTAAAACATATCGTAGTCGACAACGAAGGTACGTTCGCGTACTGTAACACTAACTCTGATGGTTATTGTATGGATATATATGATTGTTGTATTCACACTATAGTGGTAGCATACGTGGATATGTTACACCCGTTGCTATGTCACATACGTAGTTATGTTACATACGTTATTATTATTGCTGTATCATACGTGGTTATGTTACATACATTATTATTATTGCTGTATCATACGTGGTTATGTTACATACGTTATTATTATTGCTGTATCATACGTGGTTATGTTACATACGTGGTTATTATCTTACATATGTGGTTATGTATTTCTAACCATACATCTCGTTGTGGATTGTTGTATTGATTCTTTGTCTTTATCGTGTATATATATTGTCATATTTAAGCATGAGGTTAACCGTCACCGAGGTTCAATGTGCATTGAACCTCGCTCTTATCATAGCGTCGGGTTCGGGAGAGAACCGAGAACCGAGGAGAAAGGCGAGCAGCCGCACGGAGACCAAATTTTGAAGACTTTCTTCTCGTTGTTATTCATTTTGAAAACTCTCGGTCACGTACCGAAAACACGTAAATTAGCCAGACTTACGGCAATTTGAATAAATGTATTAGTTACTCAATCGTTCGATGCTCTACTCTGATGATATATGAAAAAAAAATTATACTGCTTTTGAAAATGGGATGTTACAATACTATTATAGGATATCCGGGAAAATCGGGAGACGTACCGACCAAGCAAGCGTACCGCTATCCGAACGGGCTAAGATACGTTCACGACGTACTGTAACACTAACTCTGATGCACATTGTATACTTATATGTGATAGATACTTTCATAAAGTCATGGACGGGACTCTGTCTTGGGTTATGCACCGTGACTAAGTTTATGGGGCTTAGATCACTACATATACATTCAACTTTATACACGGGTTATGGTTTTGATAATGCCGTTAGAGTTTTCCTAGCGCTGAGGACACGATAGGCCATCGTGGCACAATGAGGTGCAGACGACTATACATGGATTTGTATAGATAACTTTACATGTGATATGTATTGTTGATATATTAATCTTACATATGCTGTGTGCTTATGTGTTGATTACTGCTATAATGTCATGAATATCTGTCATACATACATTATTATACATGAGCATGAGGTTAACCGTTATCTGAGGTCCGATGGGCATTGGACCTCAGCTCTTACTATAGCTTCAGGGTTCGAAGAACCGAGGACCGAAGACAAGAGTAAGCAAAGTGAACAGCACGCGCGAAGACCTGGCTAAAGATTTTTAGATATGTATCGTTATAAGACCCGATAAATGTACCGTTCTTTATGAACAGACAGATACGCCACAATTAATGATATATTAGTTACTCACTCTTTTTCTTGCTCCGATGCTCTACTCTAATGAAAACATTTTATTCCGCTTTTGAAAATTGGGGTGTTACACTGCTAGATCCCTAAGCAGAGACTAGAGCTAAGACCGAGTGAAGAAGAAACAGAGTGCATAGAGGAGAGAGAGAGCGTGAGCTCCACATTGTAGCTGACTCGTTGCAGAACTTCCGGTGAATTCTGCTGGAGAAAATCCTTGAGGTGAGGGTTGTTCTCGGGTTCTGCGTGAGATTTGCGCACATAGAGAGAAATAGAGAGAGAGGGAATAAGCTATGAACGAACACAGAGGCCCACGCGTCAGCTTCTCATTAACCCACTATATCAAATGGTGTGTTTTTAGGGAGAAGCAGGTAACAAGTATATAAGCGAAAAGCATATAATGTGGACTCCATAAAGCTGGTCCTAAGCATAAGTAACAATTAATTATATGTCTCTTTAATTTGTTTTTCCTAATTACCCTTTCCCGTATCTTTCCTTATTCATTCTCTCTCCCTCTCTTACTCATTATCTTCATAAATAAGATTATCCTCTATTTATTTAATCACTTCCAATATATTTCACACATAACAAAAAAAAAAACTTTAAACTTTTTAAACTTTGCTTTAAAACTCAACAATTTTTCAAATTTGTCCTTATTTAATATGCATTATACCACATAATAAATAAAAAGTAAAATTATACATTGCTAAAAAATATTTAGTGAAATGACTTATAAATTGAATTTAAAATGTTAAATTATTAAAAGGAAAAATATTTAATCAAATTCAAATCGCTAAATTTTGGTATGATACTTTAATGCTATAATAAAAAAAATTGTATAAAACCAAATATGAATAATTCAAATGTTGATCTTATGGTTAAAAAGGAATAGGAGGTAAGAGGATGGGAAGGGAAGAAGAGAAACTTCCTCCCCTGTTTAAGTATGATAAATGAAAATAAAAGAAGGAATTGACAAATTTTTATTTTTTAAAAATATGAATGAATAAATATTCTATCAAATTGCTATGTTAATGGATATATGCAACTGAAACCAAGTTTTGGGTTTTTTTTTTTTTTTTTAAATCTTTTCTCTCGTATTTTTTGGATGCAAACACTTGTCATAAAGAAATAGGGAAAATCCCTTTAAGGTCCCAAGGAACCAAGAAAATGTCAAACAAATTCAGAAAAAAATTTTGATGTCAAAAATGTCATATTAACAACTCCTTCAATAGGGCATTGACAACTCTATTTGTGGGTTTTAACAACTATTTAGGATCTTTTTGACATCAGAATTTTTTTCTAAAACCTTTTGGACATTTTCTTGGTCCCTTGTGACCTTAAAGGGATTTTCCAAAAAAAATATGCACATAATCTTAATAAAGTTAGATTATATAGTCACTAAACTACATGTAAGCAAATAATCTGAATGTTATGTCTATTCATGTATATATGATATGTATTTATACAAGAGGGTATAGCCTCAGTCATAATGGCTCTTAATGGTGATTTCCTATAATCCCTGATTGATGGGGATTCTGATTGATAATATATTAATTAACATATATTTCCTAACACTCATCCTCTAGTTGGAGCATATATATTGATTATGCTCAACTTGTTACAAAGATACTCAACTTGTGTCTCATTTAAGGCTTTCGTTAAAAGATCTGCTAGCTTGTCATTTGATCGCACGTGTCCTGTAGATACAACATTCTCTTTGATCTTGTCACGAATAAAGTGACATCGATTTCAATATGCTTCATACGTTTGTGGAACATATATAGAGTTCGATGCTATATGGAGTGGTGCTTTATTGTAATACCATAGTTTTGCAGGTAATGCCTTGGCGATGATGATTTCCCTCATGAGTTGAAATACCCACACAATTTCTTGTACTTATTGTGACATGGCTCTGTATTCTACTTCTGCACTTGATATTGACACAATACATTGCTTCTTACTTCTCCAAGATATCAAGTTTCTAACAAAAAATATATAGTAACCCATAGTGGATCGTCTTATGGCCTTAGATCCTGAATGATTTACATCATAAAAACACTCGACTTTAGTGTGCCCATAATCTGTATATAGAATGCTACGACCTAGGGAACCTTTCAAATAATGCAAGATATGCTCTAAGACTTCCCACTATGCCACTGTTGGAGATACCATGAATTGGCTAAGTACATTGACTGAGAAGGTTATATTAAGGTGAGTTACTATCAGATAATTCAGTTTCCCAATGAGTCTTCTATATCTCTCATAAGATGTAAATGGCTTCAGTTTCTTTGGATCAATCTTCTTCTTCAAGTCATCAGGAAGTTCATCAAACAAGCTATCATTAAGATCCATGAATTGATTTAGAATCATAGGAATGTTGTTTGGTGCCGCTCCAAGCTTTCCAGTCTCCTTTAACATATCAAGAACAAGTAAAAAATACGCCCTTCTTGCTTTTCAAGACTTCAATTCCGAGGAAGTACTTCAATGGACCTAAGTCTTTTGTTTGAAAGTAGGAGTTAAGGAATACCTTAAGCTCTGGGATTCCATAGATGTTACTCCCAGTAATCATGATATCATCAACATACACTACTAGAAGTGTAACACCTCAAATTCAACTCCTGAAAACTTGGTCAAAATATTTGAAATACCTCCTACAGGGATAATCAATATCCAAATCATTAAATTACACGACCATTTAAAATAAAGTTCATAATACATAATCAAAATAAATTTCCGAAAATGTTTCAGAGTTTGATACAAAGCGGAAGTCTTAGGTTCATGGCAAATAAAATAACATAACATAAACTATAGGAGTACAAAAGAGCCTTCAAAGCTCACTCTATAGGTGCTTTCCCTTGCTCCCTACTAGGACATTCACCTAAAAAATGTTAATATGGGATGAGATTCTATGTCTCAGTAACTACTGAAAGTTTCTACCGTACACAAGCAAATTACATATGACAAAAAGCAGGGCCGATCTCAAATATATTTATATATGCCATAATTTCTCATACAAAATTATTTTGCAAAAGTAATCATCATTATGTTGAATTGTGAAATTATACAATATGCAATATGCAGCCTCCCTTATATCACCATCCGCCCTTGTACCGCTGACTGGAGCCATAGGCTAACACATAGTCCAATAGAAACTCATTCATTTGATTGGATGGTTTCAAGCTCACCAAAACTTAAGATACACCCGGCCAAAGGTATAGAGCTTAAATTTGGACTATGGCTCCCCTCCTTAAAAATAACAACTAAGGAGGTGTCACATGTCCTACAACTCCAATGCAATCCCGGCCAGAGGAAAACATGGAAGAAGGGGCCTTGAAAAGTACCATCCACTGTGCACCGAGTGGTGGCATAAAGAAATCTTATCATTCAAATTCCTCCTTACTCCGACCCATCACACATACATCCGCCATGATAATTATATTCAATAAAAATAAAGTAGATTAAAACATGCTTCCATTTATATCATCACAAGGAAAAATCAACATCTCATAAACCTCATCGGACCAATCTTTCATACTTGAGAATTCAAAGGACTAAATTGTCATTTTTGAAATTCGGGACTAAACTGTCATTTCTGAAATTCGGGGGCAAAACCATAATATTCAGTTTTCATCATGTTAATATCATAATACATATACAAATAATTTAGTCTATATAAAATATAACATAATTTATAATCATACACAATTCACAAGTATATGGAAGAATATTCGAGTTACATGTTACTCTATAGTTCCCAAAATTACCGCAAGGCTTCCTTCACTCTCTCTCTCTCTTTCTCTCTTTCTCTACCTTTTTGTGAGTCTTGAGTGTTTGTGTGTTGTGGAAGAAGAGAAGGGGTGAGGTATTTATAGAGTTTTGGGTCTCAACCATTTTTCAAAAATCACATGTCTATCTACTACCCAACTACTTCAATCTACCATCTATCTACCACTCTTATGTCCATCTACCGTGTAACTACTATTCACATCTTCATCTACCATCTAACTACCACTCTTATGTCCATCTACCATGTAACTACCATTCACATCTCCATCTACCATCTAACTACCATACATATGTCCATCTACCAAATACTTATCTACCGATCAAATTTCACATGCTTATCTACTACATAATCATCTACCATTCAAATTAATATCTGATTTTTACCCTGATAAAATACCGATTATCAAAAGCCTAGTAACTTTCTTATCTCAGTCTCATTCCTAAACTCTCTTATTCCAAAATTTGAGATATTACTATAAAAATAATCTTAAATGATAAATTTTAATTATCATAAATTAATTTCTTCCGAAAAATTAAGGATGTTACAAGAAGAATCATGCATGCATCGAACTGCTGGTAGAGCACAAAATGATCACACTTACTTTGGCTCAAACCAAACTTCTTGACCACACCACAAAACCTATCAAACCATGTATGAGAACTTTGCTTTAGGCCATACAACGACTTTTGGAGATAGCATACTTTTCGATGGTTGCTCCATATAAACTTCATCAAGAAGATCATTATTCAAAAACACATTCTTAACAACTGATTGATCAAACCATATTTTTATATGATTTTTTATAATTAAATTGGGATTCTTAATGCATTTTTGTATAGTTATTGAGCTTAAAATGTGTTTCTTAGGATAAATTGATATTAAGAGTAAATACATTAAATTAGGGCTAAAAAGGGCAAAATTGTCAAAAAATGTAATTACTCTTGATCATTGATTTTTCTAAGAATATTTGATGTTGGCTAGATTGATTTAAATTGTAGGTGCTTGAAGAAATTGGAAAAAATTTGAAAATGGAAGTTCGGGCTCAAGTTATAAAAGTTTCAGTTTAGTCCCTCTTCCAAACTTTTTAAAATTTTCACTTGAGTCCCTGACTAAACTCTGCGTTTTGAGAGTAAAGCTAGGTCAGAGGAGACGGACCTATGAGACGCAGCTGAGGGAAAAAACTTGGGAATTAATAATGAACCAGTGCCACATACACAAGAGACCTTCACGCCTTGACATTCATGACTTCATCTCTTCCTTCCTTCTTCTTCCACATCACACCTCCGTCGCCGGCGACTTCATCCCTTCCACCATTGTCGCCGACGACATACCTTTTTCCTTCACCCTCCACCAAGGCCGAGAACGAACAGGGAGGAGGAGCATCCAGCGTAGCGCAAATCCTCGACCAAGGAGCTTCTTTCATCGTCTTCCTTCCTTGACCCTCATCGACTTTCCCTCTCATCTCCATCCTCTCCCTTCACTTTACTTCTGTCACAGCAACCTGAAACAGAGGGAGAGATTTGCAGGAGAGACAGAACAAGAGATCCAAAACCGTGAGAACGAGAACTTGGAGACCTTCGTCTTCTTCACCTTCTTCACCACCTCATCGTCTTTCTCCAGCCTTCATCGAGAGGAGCAGAGCCGTTAACCACCGTCACTTTACACTTTCTCCATTGTTCCTTCAAGTCCAACAAGCCACGTTCTCTCTCTCTCTCTCTCTCTCTCTCTCTCTCTCTCACAGTATATAATCCCTGATTCGGTGCTTCATTGACTTCTCTGGTTGTTTGGGTTGTAAGCTAATGTGATGCTGTGATGGATTTGTATTGCTGAGCCTATTGCTTCTTGGAGGTGGATTAAGTGGCTTGAGTTCCAAAGCTTAAACATGGGAGTATTTTGTTCAATTTATTTTCTCTAATTACATTTAATTTCCTAGTTTTAGGAATATTTTTTGTATTTGTTGAGACTTAGTTTACCCGGTTGGATAACTTTGTGGATTGAACCTTGTGATTGGATTGAATTTTAGTAGCTTGTTAGATTTATAAATTTGTATTTTCTTATTGATTCAATGATATTGTGCTTTCTACGTGGTATTGTTAGATAGTATAATTGAATTGGATTAATTGAGTGGCGTGGTATCGCATTCATATCAAGAGGAAGCAAGTTGCATTAATTTAATCCTAATCACACACTAAGTGGTTTTAAACAATATCTCAAGAGGTAGTAGTTAGCTATGGTAGTAGGAGCTACTATAAATTGGGAATATTGGACTCAAGTGGTATCTTGGGGTTTTTCATCTAGACTTAGTGAAAATTTACTCCTATATTTAATTGAACTATGATAGTCACTATTCCATTTCCAAGAGCAATCACTCATACATTTCATACTCCATTCCATTTTATTAAAAATACCAAAAACAATAGTTTAGCATTTAATTAAATTGCCTTCCTATTTCAGTTTATTAATTTGAAAATCCAAAATCAATTTTCCCCTTGTTTTAATTGCATTTGCATGACATTTGGATTACTTAGGATTCAATAAAAGGCTCCTCGAGAGAGAGAGAACGATCATAGGGTTGCCTATACGCAATCCTTGGTTTATTTTTTATTGTGGATCCCAAGGCTAATGGCAAAAAGGCCTTCATCATTGATGCAATTCCCAAAGATATGTGGCAGCCAGAGAAACAAGGAGACGAACAGAAGTGAGCTTAGATACATGGGAGAAAGTCTCGGAATAATCAATGCCATAAGTTTGAGCAAACACTTTTGCAACAAGACGAGCTTTCAATTGATCTAAGGAACCATCAGCCTTAGTCTTAAACACAAACACTCATTTACAACCAATGACCTTCTTCCTAGAAGGTAGATCAACAAGTGTCCAGGTACCAGCCGTCTCATGGGCTATCATTTCTTCTTCCATCACTGCATGCCAACCAGGGTGAGTCAAAGCTTGGTGAAGGGTAGTAAAGGTAGAGATGAACTCAAGGGTAGCCACAAGGTAAGAGGAAACATAGGACAATTGCTAGTAGGACACAAAATAGGATACGTGATAAGTACAATCATCATATCTTTTGGGAGGACAATGAGGATGGGTACCTTTGCGGAGGGCAATAGGCAAGTCATTAGATGGGTCAATAGCAAAGTCAGGTGCAAGAGGTCAGGGACAAGAGTGGCAGGATCTGGTGACTCAGGATCAGGAACTTGGGAGGCATCAACAGAATCCGTCGGCGAAGTAATTACTAGCAAAGGCAGAGCAGTGTCAATTTCAGCATCATCGATGATATCAAGTTCTGGAACAGCAGCCTAGACTGGTGAGATAGGGACACGATAAATGGGAAGATATATCATCAGATCATAAATGACAAAGGAAGACTCATAAGATCGAAGTCTTGAAGAAAGGAGAAGACTCATGAATGGTCATATTAGTGGACACAAGATAACGACGGAGTTTAGGAGAGTAACACTGATAGCCTTTCTGAACTTGAGAATAACCAAGAAAGACACATCTCAAGGACTTGGGATCGAGTTTACTAACACTTGGACAGACATCCCAAACAAAACAGACACAACTAAAACTTTTGGGATCAACAGGAAACAACTTAGTGGTGGGAAACAGAATGGAATATGGAACTTCACCACTAAGGACAACCGAATGCATGCGATTGATGAGGAGTAAAACATGAGAGCTCAAGCATTTTCTAAGAGACAACGGTTCTTTCTTTCAGCAACACCATTTTGAGCTGGTGTATCTATATATGAGGATTGGTAAATAATCCTATGACTATGCATATAATCGATGAATGAGGTGGAAAAATATTCTTTTGCATTATCATTTCGAAGGATTTTCACAAGTGTACTAAATTGGGTTTGAATCTCAGCACAGAAATTATGAAAATGAGTAAACAATTCATAACGATGTTTCATTAAGTAAAGCCAAGTGGTTCGGGAAAAATCATCAACAAAAGTGACAAAGTATCGATAACTAGTCTGAGACAAAACTGAACAAGGACCCCAAACATCAAAATGAACTAACTCAAAGGGGGACGCAGCCCATTTATTGACACAAGGTGCCAAATGAACACGATGGTGTTTGGCAAACTGACACAACTCACAATCTAGAGTAGACACAGATGAAAATTGAGGATACAACCGTTTAAGGGACGAAAGAGACACATGACCGAGACGACAATGGACTTCAAAGGAGACGACCTACCAGAACAAGCAACATAACGCGGAACTTGATCATCAAGGATGTAATGTCTACTTAATAATTTATTGCCTTTACCAATAATCTGCTTCGTCGAATGATCCTGAATTAAATAATGGTCTGGGTATAGTGAGATAAAACAATTCAAATGACGAGTCAGTTTACTTAGAGACAAAAAATTAAACGTGAGATCAGGGACATTAAGAACGAAAGAGAGTGAAATAGATGTAGTTGGCACAATAGTTCCTAATTCAAGTTCGTGGATTGGGGAACCATTGGCGACGAATATGGAGGACGGACTGGCATGGGAAACATATGATGAAAATAAATGATGGTTACCCGTTATCTGGTCGGTGGCACCAGGATCAATGACCCACTTCATGAAAGTAGTAGCAAGGCCAGAAGACAAAGTACCTGTAGCAAGTTTCCCTGTAGATGATGGATTGGAATTAGACTGATCGGTATTTGAGTAAGACGAGCAAAACCACGCTGCTGATCACGTCGCTATTTATTCTGCAATTTTTGACAATTTTTTATATGACCAGGTTCTTTGCAATAATTGCAGATAATACTGCCAGAAGTCGGGTGTGGAACACTAGTGCCTTGTTTGGATCCATAATTCTTGTTTTCAAAAGGGGCACACCCAGCCAAAGCACTAGCATTCAGATCAATAAATGAACGAACTAAACTATCAGCATGAAGAACTCGTGATAACACATTTTTGAGAGATGAAAGCTCCAGACTGGACATAATTTGAGAGCGGATTGTGTCATAAGACAGGTCAAGAACTTCAAGGAAACTGATGATAGCTTGAAACTCCATATTCTTGATACGTGTCTGAAGATCCGCTTGTGGAGACATGCATAAGAACCTTCATTTCTTCGTACAACCGCTTAAAGTTCAAGAATAAATCTATCAAGGGACAACCCTATCGCTGAAAGCGATATAATCCTTTACAAACTTCTTGAATCCGAGTGAAGTTCCCTTTACCAGAAAACATAAATTCAAGATAAGTCATAATTTCTTTCACCATGTTGTAGTGACTAACCGAAGATAGAATCTATAGTTTAATAGAGTTTTGAATTTGGAAAAAGAGACAAGCATCTGCTCGAGACCAAGCCAAACTTTTCTTGTTATCACTAGAAGGAGGATCCTGAGTTAAATGGTCTTCCTTTTCAACACCCAAAAGTTAAACTCTAACATTTTTATTCCAATCATTATAATTCATCTAGTTTAATTTGGAATCAGTAATTTTAACAGACATAGGTAGCATATCATAAGTCTTGGATTTAGCCATGGAAGATGTGACACTAAAAAAAACAAGACAGCAAGCCGAGCCAACTAGGAAGTAGCAAACAGACACCTCACACGAGGTAAAAGAGCAAATACGACATATAAATTAAAGCAATCAAAGAACCCCAAAGCAATATTACCGAGGACTAGAAACACCAAATAGTTATAAGAAGGACAAAAAGCGTGCACAAGGGTGATCCAAAACACTGCCTTTTGCTAGGAAACACCTTGCAAAGACAAAACACAAATTTTGACTTCAAACAGAGAAGAAATAACATACCAGATATGGGAAACACAGTACCAAAAATTCGAAATCCACAAATCAGAGCAATGACCACATAGAATGATTGAAGACACCGAGTCGAACCCAGAGGAAGAAATGGTGACGAAAAACTCGTTGGAGGATGGCCACACACGCCAGCACGTGTAAATTCAGGTGGACGGTCATACGGTGCATGAGCGACATTGGACTTGGGGAAGGCCAATCGGAGGAAGAGGAGAGACCTGGTCAGGGCGTTGAGACTCCACACTCTCATAGGAAAATGTCTCTAGAACAAACCTCCTCAGTGAACAACGCAAGCATGCTAGAATTTTTTTTATTTTTTTTTTTTAAAAAAAAAAAAAAAAAACTTAAGTGAACAGTGATGCGCAAGAAAAATTATGTGAACCTTAAAGGTTTTGGTATCATGTAAGCAAATAATTTAAATGTTATGTCTATTCATATACATATGATATGTATTTATACAAGATATGAGAACCTTAATAATAATGACTCTTAATGGTGATTAATTGTGATTTCCTATAATATTTGATTGATAGGAATTTTGATTGATAATATATTACCTAACATTAACACAAAATATAAACGTACGACATGTGCCATTCCCCAATACGACGTGGATGAAGGTTCGCATGAAGGTTTTGTCAAAAGTCTCTACAAGGAGTGACAAAAGTCTTTCCTTGGTTGGATTTATGTCAAGTCAAGTAAATGTGTCCATTCCACCAAAAAAAAGTAAATGTGTCCAAAAAGAGCATTCACACTAACGACGGCAGAACTTGGACGAGATATTATCCAGTTCTCTAATCAAAATACTCTTTTAGTCCTATTTATAAGATATAAAGAAAGAATTTTTTTATTCTATTTATAAGATATCTCAATAAATTTTTTCATGTGAATATATAATTTTTTTCCATTCATTTATTATTGTATTGACTTTGTTCTAATGTGATATGATGCATGTAGATAGGGATAAAGTATAAAAATTTAATAAAGGGTAAAGTTTTTCTTAACCTATGTGAAATATATTTAAAGTGCTTTATAAATAAGACTAAATGAGTATGCGTTGATATTGTGCATTTTTTTTCGTTTGTAATATTTTATTCTAATTTTTAATCTTGTTTGCTTTCCAACTTTCTACTGCAAACTCAAAATTCAGCGAATTTCACACATGATGAACCAAACAATTTATAAACACGGTGTAAAATACTTTTGTAAACGTCAGATCCAACTCATCTAAACTTTTTATTTCAAAAAATAAAAATACTCCATCTAATCTTATTTATTAGTAACATTCTCTCTCATATGTGTGTTCTTATATATAAGTAATAATTTTACTTTATCTAAGAATTTAATGTACTTTTTTTCCATTTTTACCCTTAATTAGTTGCATCTCTCCCTCATCTATTTTTCTCACTCTTCATTCTCTCTCATCTTTTTTCTCACTCATTATCTTTCTCTCACTGATCATCTTCATAAATAAAAGTATGTTAAGGAAAAAACTATACCTCCTATACATTCATTACTCTTAACTAATTGTAATTACTAATTCGTAATTTAAGTAGTTGTTACTTATTGAAGTAGCTAACAAGAATTTAGTTTGGTTTGGGCATTTTAATGACCGATCCTTCTACAGCTAGTGTGTGAGGAAGATGATGAGACATTTCTTCGAAATTTCGTTCAAAGCCGTTAAATGGGGACCACATTACTTGTTGTCCAAATCAACGCACGTATGTACGGATGCACTTGTTGATAACTGCACACATATAAGACATTGTTACAGACGATCTATCTCATCACTTGCCTTTGCCTATTCATCATTCATACTCCTCTCAGTCCATTTGCTTGCTCTTTTGCGCCATTATTATTTCTTCAAGTTTTATTAAGAATTAAGACGACGAGATCAGTTTCAAGTCACCTCCACCGCCGTTTACTGTCTTAATGGGTGATTTTTCACTTACACGCTGGATCCGGAGGATAAATTGAGTGACACGGTTGATTCTACCATGAAATGGTCAACGGCTGCGAGTGTTGGTATGAACCTATTAATCTTAATTCATTCCTCTGAATTTCACTTTTCCTTTCCTTTTCCTCTTATACTGTGTGCGTCAATACTTAATTCTTCATTTTATATCCTACTAAGGTAGAA
Organism: Acacia melanoxylon; assembly: GCA_019022615.1. Lineage (NCBI taxonomy): Eukaryota > Viridiplantae > Streptophyta > Magnoliopsida > Fabales > Fabaceae > Acacia > Acacia melanoxylon. The sequence goes on from JAFJYJ010000013.1 coordinate 10,536,997, forward strand.
ACAATAAAGTTAAGGGTCGGGGGTGCTTGATGCACATTTGATGCTACCCAAGAAAAATCTCCCTCCCAAATGTTTTTTTTTAACTTCTTTTTATCATTAGATTCTATGTAAAATAAGTGGTATTTTAATGTTTTATGGGCAAAAAATAGTGTTGTTTTCAATTTTATTTTTATGATTAGTGTTGTTTTTTTTTATTAGTCTTAATTCTTCCCTTGATTTTCCCTTTTCCTTTCCTCTTATGCTGAATGTGTGTGCAGGGGCAAACCTAAAAATTTCGAAGGGGGACATCATTGCGCGGGGATTCGGGGGTTCAGGGGCAGCGCCCCCAATTTTATTTTATTTATTTATTTTTTTAAGGAAATTTTTAAATGCACTAAAAAAACAAAAGAAAATAATATCAAAAAAGTATTTATGAAATCAAGTGAATACTGATGATGTAATAAGAGAGACAATTATTTTATAAACCTGTCATTTAGAAAAGCAAGGCTATTAGAAATGCAGTTACATAAATTACAATGAAGGGTGGGTACTCAATAAGTTCAATTACATATATTTTAATAACAAAAGTATATTACAATAAAAATAATTACAATGTCATCATTCTAGGCCTTATTTTTTGGAATTTCATCATAATTGTCTTATTATCAATACTATCAAATACATCTTTTTCAATACAAAATACTAAACTATCATTCAACCATTCATCCTTCATCTGCTTACGAAGTGTAGTCTTGATGTATTAAGGGTGAACATTTAATTTATGGGTGGGTAATCAGTCAAACATGTATTAATTTTTTTTATTAAAAAAATCTCAAATTTAAGGGGAGCACTTGCCTTCCTTGTATATAACATGGGTCTGCCCGTGTGTGTGCGCGTGCGTGCGTGCGTGTGTGTGTCTTAATTCATTCCCTTGAATTTCACTTTCCCTTTCCTCTTGTGTTGTGTGTGTTAATACTTAATTCTTCAATTTATATCCTACTGATCGAACCATATTTTTATATGATTTTTTATAATTAAATTGGGATTCTTAATGCATTTGTTCATAGTTATTGAGCTTAAAATGTGATTCTTATGATAAATTGAGATTAAGAGTAAATACATTAAATTAGGGCTGAAAAGGGTAAAATTGTCAAAAAATGTAATTACTCTTAATCATTGATTTTTATGAGAATATTTGATGTTAGATTAATTATTTTTATTGTAGATGCTTGAAAAGATTAGATCAAATTTGAAAATGAAAGTTTGAACTCAAATTACAAAACTTTCAATTTAGTCACTCACTGAAAACTTTTAAACCTTTCAAATTGGTCCCTGGTCGAAACTCGTGTTTTGACCAGGAACCAATTAATGAATTAGGTTAGGCGAGGAAACATGGAGGATGAGCTGAGGGAAATTAATTCAGCGCCGCTTACACCAGGGGGACAGCTGAGAGTTGATTTATTGATTCACGCATTCGGACCAGGGGGATTGACATTCGGACATTCACCTTCGTCTCCATCCTCCACCTTCCACCTTCACCCTCGCCGGCGGCTTCCTCATCCACCGTGGTCGCCGGCGAGCAATCTCCCTCAACCACCGTGGAAGACGCGTACAGGAGCTGAGGCGAGAAAACAGAGACCTAGAGATATCAGCAATGCGAATGGGGATCTGATGATTCCTCCACCTTCCTTCCCTTCTGTCGTCGGTGTTTTCCATCCCCTTCACCATTTTCGCCGGCAACCACAATCCCTCCATCCTTTTTCACAGCCTCCATCATTCGTCCTTGTCTCTCATTCACCATCATCATCATCTTCATCGCTGATCACTACGTCACCATAAATACCATTGCTCCTCTTTCTTTCCATTATTCCATCCCTTATTTTCCGTCCATCATCTCATTAGATTTTCTTTTTACTCCTTCATTTCTTTACAAAATCCACCTTCTTCCATAATCTCTTCATTTTTATCTTACTCTTTTCCATGGATGCTGCAATTTCAAGATTGGTGGCGACAAAGAGTTCAATGTGTGGCTAAGGTGTTTTGCTTCTACTTGAGGTTTTTCATCTAGACTTAGTGAAAATTGACTCCTATATTTAATTGAACTATGATAGTCACTATTCCATTTCCAAGAGCATTCATTCATTATACATTTCATACTCCATTCCATTTTATAAAGAAAATACCAAAAATAATAGTTTAGCATTTAATTTAATTGCATTTCTCTTTATTTAATTAATTCAAAAATTCAAAACCAATTTTTCCCTTGTTTTAATTGCATTTGCATGACATTTAGATTATTTAGGATTCAATAAAAGGCTTCTCGAAAAGAGAGAACGATCCTAGGTTTGCCTATACGCAATCCTTGGTTTATTTTTGATTGTGGACGCCAAGGCTAAAGACAAAAAGGCCCTCATCACCTATCAAGACAAAAACCATAAAGTCAAGGGTTGGAGGTGCCTGATGCACATTTGGTGCTGCCCAAGAAAAATCGCCCTCCCAAATGTTTTTAACTTCTTTTTATCATTAGATTCTGTATAAAATGAGAGGCATTTAAATGTTTAATGGGCAAAAAATAATGTTTTTCTCATTTTTTTTTTATGATTAGTGTTGTTTTTTTTATTAGTCTTAATTCATTCCTCTGAATTTCACTTTCCCTTTCCTCTTATGGGAATGTGTGTGTGTCTTAATTCATTCCCCTGAATTTCACTTTCCCTTTCCTCTTGTGCTATGTGTGTTAATACTTAATTCTTTATTTTATATCCTACCAAGGCAGAAACCATAATGCTAAGGGTCAAGGGTCTCTAATGCACCTTTGATGCTGCCCCAAGAAAAATCCCCCTCCCAAATGTTTTCTTTTTTTTAACTTCGTTTTATCATTAGATTCTATATAAAATGAGTGGCATTTTTATGTTTTCTGTGCAAAAAATAGTGTTGTTTTCAATTTTTTGTAATGATTGGTGTTTTTTTTTTATTAGTCTTAATTCATTCCCCTCAATTTCACTTTCCCTTTCCTCTTATTTTAAATGTGGGTGTGTGTTTTAATTCATTCCCCTAAATTTCACTTTTTCTTTCCTCTTGTGCTGTGTGTGTTCATACGTAATTCTTCATTTTATATCCTACTAAAGCAGAAACCATAAAGTTAAGGGTTGGGGGTGCTTGATGCACCTTTGGTGCTGCCCCAAGAAAAATACCCCTCCCAAATGTTTTTTTTTTAAACTTCTTTTTATCATTAGATTTTATATAAAATGATTGGCATTTTAATGTTTTATGGGCAAAAAGAAAATAGTGTTGTTTTAAAGTTTTTTTTTTTTGTTTTTTTTTATTTATGATTAGTGTTGTTTTTTCATTAGTCTTAAATTCCCCTCAATTGCACTTTCCCTTTCCTCTTATGCTGAATGTGTATGTGTCTTAATTCATTCCCTTGAATTTTACTTTCCCTTTCCTCTTGTGCTATGTGTGTTAATACTTAATTCTTTATTTTATTTATATCCTACCAAGGTAGAAACCATAAAGCTAAGGGTTGGGGGTGCCTGATGCACCTTTGATGCTGCCCCAAGAAAAACCCCCCTCCCAAATGTTTTTTTTCTTAACTTCTTTTTATTATTAGATTTTATACAAAATGAGTGTCATTTTAATGTTATATGTGCAAAAAATAGTGTTGTTTTCAAAATAAAATAAAATTATGATTGGTGTTGTTGTTGTTGTTTTTTTATTTTTTTTATATTAGTCTTAATTCATTCCCCTCAATTTCACTTTCCCTTTCCTCTTATGCTGAATGTGTGTGTGTGTGTGTTTTAATTCATTCCCCTAAATTTCACTTTCTCCCTTTCTTTTTTAACAGCAATAGAAAAAAATCATGAGTGTTTAATTACTGAATCACTTGCCAACGGTATGTTCCAAGTTCGTTCCTATAATGAAAATAAGATTCTAGATAATGAAAATATAGATTCTAGGTGGTCATGTTTCCGGAAAGATTCAACATAGTTTTATACGTATACTATCGGGAGATAAAGTAACAAAAGAAGTAAATAATTTTGATTCAAGCGAGAGGGTTATAGACTCGGAACAAAAATTAGAATGATTATCTTGTTTTTCAACTTCAACATTCTTTTTTATGGGGATACAATTAGAAGTTAAAAATTTCAGGAAACCCTATTCTCTTCCAATAAAAAAAAAAATCGGAATTCGGTTAAGAGTTAAGGAATAACAAATATGAAAATAAGGGCCTCCAATCGTAAAATTTGTGAAAAATGTCAACCGATTCGTAGACGCGGACGAATTATAGTAATTTGTTCCAATCCAAGACATAAACAAAGACAAGGATAATCTTTCAAAAAAAAAAAAAAAAAAAAAAAAAAAGGCTTGGGCTTGACCAAATGCACACAAAAAAATGAAAAAATTGAAAAATGGAAAGGATCCGCTTTTGACATGAAATGGATATATCCATATATCTCTGACTTTTATTTATGAGATAATAAAATATGGGAAAACCTATACCAAAAATTGGTTCACGTAGAAATGGACGTATTGGTTCTGTAGTAGAGATGGAATTGAGAAAAAACCATCAACTATAACCCCCAAAAAACCAGATTTCGTAAACAACATAGAGGAAGAATGAAAGGAATATCCTCTCGGGGGTAATCATATTTGCTTCGGTAGATACGCTCTTCAAGCACTTGAACCCGCTTGGATCACATCTAGACAAATAGAAGGGGGCGGCGAGCAATGTCACGAAATGCCCGTCGCGGTGGAAAAATGGTACGCATATTTCCGGACAAGTTGGTTACGGTAAGACCTACGGAAACACGTATGGGTTCGGGTAAAGGATCTCCCGAATATTGGGTAGCTGTCGTTAAACCAGGTCGAATACTTTATGAAATGGGCGGAGTAGCAGAAAATATAGCCAGAAAGGCTATTTCAATAGCGGCGTCCAAAATGCCTATACGAACTCAATTTATTATTTCGGGATAGGAACGTAGAACCAAAGAAAAGAAGTCTTGGGGATAAAAAAAAACAATTGCAATTGTAGGTTTCTTTTTTTTTTTTATACACAATATTTCTTTTTTTTTTTACTTTGCCCTTTACCGAAAGACCGAAAGAAGAAAAAAAATGATATGATTCAACCTCAAACCCATTTGAATGTAGCCGATAACAGCGGGGCCCGCGAATTGATGTGTATTCAAATCATAGGAACTAGTAATCGACGATATGCCTATATTGATGACGTTATTGTTCTTGTAATCAAGAAAGCGTACCAAATACACCGTTAGAAAGATCGAAGTGATCGAGCCGTAATTGTACGTACTTGTAAAGAACTCAAACGTAACAACGGTATGATAATACAATATGATGATAATGCTGCAGTTGTCATTGATCAAGAAGGAAATCCAAAAGGAACTCGAATTTTTGGTGCGATCGCTCGGGAATTGAGACAATTAAATTTCATTAAAATAGTTTCATTAGCACCCGAAATATTATAAGACGAGACTATGATATATTTATAGTATTTGAATGAAATAGATTAATTAATAGATTGATTATATGTCACGCATATACCTTTTCTTTTGTAATTATTATAAAAAAAAGATTCAAAATAAAAAATATAAGAATCAATATATCAATATAAATATATAAATAAAAAAGAGAATAATTAAAATATATAAAAAAATAAAAATAATAATGAATTTTAATAATTAATAAAAGAGCATGTTGATTATATCAAAAGTCAAGGGCAACAATCATTTTAGTTTATCATGGGTAAGGACACCATTGCCGACATAATAACCTCTATACGAAATGCCGACATGAATAGAAAGGGACGGTTCGAATACCATCTACTAACATCACCAAAAGTATTGTTACAATACTTTTCCGAGAAGGTTTTATTGAAAACGTGAGAAAACATAGGGAAAGCAACAAATTTTTTTTGGTTTTAACTCTACGGCATAGAAGAAATAGGAAAGGGTCATATAAAACTATTTTGAATTTAAAACGAATCAGTAGACCCGGTCTACGAATCTATTCTAATTATCAACGAATTCCTAGAATTTTAGGATGGATGGGGATTGTAATTCTTTCTACTTCTCGAGGTATAATGAGATCGAGAGGCTCGATTAGAAAGAATCGGCGGAGAAATTTTATGTTATATATGGTAATCTTTATGATATCCGAATTCTATGAGAAACTTACATACATTTTTGTGAAAAAAAAAAAAAAGAGAGAGAGAAAGCGGGTTTCTAATATCACTCCACATACATTAGTTAATACGGGAAAGGTTTTTTTTTTTAACAACAATAGAAAAAAATCATGAGTGTTTAATTCTTGAATCACTTGCCAACGGTATGTTCCAGGTTCGTTCCTATAATGAAAATAAGATTCTAGATAATGAAAATATAGATTATAGGTGGTCATGTTTCCGGAAAGATTCGACATAGTTTTATACGTATACTTTGGGAGATAAAGTAACAAAAGAAGTAAATAATTTTGATTCAAGCGAGAGGGTTATAGACTCCGGAACAAAAATTAGAATGATTATCTTGTTTTTCAACTTCAACATTCTTTTTTATGGGGATACAATTAGAAGTTAAAAATTTCAAGAAACCCTATTCTCTTCCAATAAAAAAATTCGGAATTCAGTTAAGAGTTAAGGAATAACAAATATGAAAATAAGGGCTTTCCTCTTGTGTTGTGTGTGTTAATACTTATTTCTTCATTTTATATCCTACCAAGGCAGAAACCATAAAGTTAAGGGTCGCAGGTGTTTGATGCACCTTTGGTGCTGCCTCAAAAAATACCCCCCTTACTTCTTTTTATCATTAAATTCTATATAAAATGAGTGGCATTTTTATGTTTGCTGTGCAAAAATTAGTATTGTTTTCAATTTTTTTTTAATGATGTGTTGTTTTTTTTTATTAGTCTTAATTCATTCCCTCAATTTCACTTTCCCTTTCCCTTTCCTCTTATGTTGAATGTGTGTGTATGTTTTAATTCATTCCCCTTAATTTCACTTTCCCTTTCCTCTTGTGTTGTGTGTGTTCATAATTAATTCTTCATTTTATATCCTACCAAAGCAGAAACCATAAAGTTAAGGGTCGAGGGGTGCCTGATGCACCTTTGGTGCTACCCCAAGAAAAATCCCCCTCCCAAATGTTCTTTAAAAAAAAAACCTTCTTTTTATCATTAGATTCTATATAAAATGAGTGGCATTTTAATGTTTTATGGGCAACAAGAAAATAGTGTTGTTTTCAAGTTTTTTTATTTTATTTTATGATTAGTGTTGTTTTTTTTTTTTGTCTTAATTCATTCTCCTGAATTTCACTTTCCCTTTCCTCTTATGTTGGATGTGTGTGTCTTAATTCATTCCCCTGAATTTCACTTTCCCTTTCCTCTTGTGCTGTGTGTGTTAATGCTTAATTCTTCATTTTATTTCTTACCAAGGTAGAAACCATAAAGTTAAGGGTTGGGGGTGCTTGATGCACCTTTGGTGCTGCCCCAAGAAAAATCATCCTCCCAAATGTTTTTTTTTTAAAAAAAAAAAAACTTCTTTTTATCATTAGATTCTATATAAAATGAGTGACATTTTTATGTTTTATGGGCAAAAAGAAAATAGTGTTGTTTTCAAGCTTTTTTATTTTTATTTTTTGTGATTAGTGTTTTTTTTTTTATTAGTCTTAATTCATTCTCCTGAATTTCACTTTCCCTTTCCTCTTATGTTGAATGTGTGTGTGCCTTAATTCATTCCCTTGAATTTCACTTTCCCTTTCCTCTTGTGTTGTGTGTGTTAATACTTAATTCTTCATTTTATATTTTACCAAGGTAGAAACCATAAAGTTAAGGGTTGGGGGTGCCTGATGCACCTTTCGTGCTACCCCAAGAAAAACCCCCCTCCCAAATTTTTTATAAAACTTTTTTTATTATTAGATTCTATATAAAATGAGTGACATTTTATTGTTTTATGGGTAAAAAATAGTATTGTTTTTAATTTTTTTAAAATATTTTTTTTATAGAGATTTAATACTCTAAAATTGTGTTGCGTGATCTAGAAGCGAAAATTTATATGCAGTTCCAATTGGATTTTCAGTTGTTACGGTGGTGTTGATTATAGCCATTATAGCAATAGCATACGCCATTGTTAAGTGCTTGAAGAGAGCACCAACAATGTCAGTGATTCCATCTCAAATCCAGATTTCCACAACAGATATAAGGCTTCAAACAACAAGAAGGAATTGCATTAGCAATGCCAGCAGATTCAGATTCGCAAGAAGAAATGGAGTTTGCAACTATGGAAAGATTCCTCAACAACATCAACCAAGAGAAGCCCTTCAGATTCTCACCTGAGGAACTCAAGTGCATTATGTCATTATCTTCCACGGCCTGGGTAAGATCTATCATCTACGTACAGTATGTACTTTAAAAGGTTAAAATAATGACGGAAGTTCAATGAAAAAAATTAGATTAAATAAACCTAAACCCATATAAGCTTAAGCCAAGAAGTAATTTTGGCTTTAAAATATTTCATGAAGTTCTGTTGTTGGAAGAATTTTGTCTGATGATCATTTATATATGTAACCTTTTGTAGCCGCGATCGTTGGCTTTTTATTACTTGTCATATCATTACGATATTTTATAAGATGTGGTGAGTGCAATAGGCGTCGCACAGAGTTTCTGACATTCACTATGGAAAGTTTTCTGAAAGCTTTTGGAAAGAGAGAGACCAACTAAGTTCACATCAAATCACCTAAAACGAGCAACAAAGAACTACTCCAACATGTTGGGGTCAGGAGCTTTTGGATCAGTTTATAAAGGAACATTTAGTGATGGAACTGTTGTTGCAGTCAAAGTTCTACATGGTGGCGTCTCTGACAAGAGAATGGAGGAGCAATTCATGGCTGAAGTAGGTACAATTGGAAGAGTTCATCATTTGAATCTTGTTCGCCTCGTCGGATTTTGCACTGAAAAGAGTATGACAGCTCTAGTTTACGAGTACATGAGCAATGGCTCTCTTGACAAATATCTATTTAGTGAAAATAATAAGAGCTTAGTGTTTGAGAAGCTACATGAGATTGCAGTTGGAACAGCCAAAGGAATTGCTTACTTATATGAAGAATGTAAAGAGAGAATCATTCACTATGACATAAAACCAGAGAACATCCTTTTGGACGATAATTTGCATCCTAAAGTTTCTGATTTTGGTTTGGCCAAGCTTTCTAATAGGGAAAAGTCTAATGTCACGATGACAGGTCAACGAGGGACGTCGGGTTATGCTGCACTGGAATTTTGGATGCCTTTTCGTGTAACTCACAAGTGTGATATTTATAGCTATGGAATAATGTTATTTGAAATCATAGGAAGGAGAAGACACTTTGATGTGAACCTCATAGAAGGTCAAGGATGGTTTCCGAGATGGGTTTGGATAAAGTTTGAAAGTAAACAACTGCAAGAGATGTTAACAGAATGTAGTATTGAAGATAAAGACAAAGAGATAGTGAAAGAAATGGTGAGGATAGCTCTTTGGTGTATTCAACATAAACCAGAGTTGAGGCCCAAAATGAATGATGTTGTGAAAATGTTGGAAGGCTCGATGGAAATTCAAGACCCTCCAAATCCATTTCAACACTTGATGGAAGAAAATCATCAGATCAAAGCAGCACAAATGGATAGTAGTATTGATGATGGCTCATCTACTCTTGACGGAACGGAATCTTCCACTGTGCCTGCTCATCCTGTGTTGGAGATTTCAAGCAAAAATTTACAAAAACAGTTTTTCTTTTAGATGGCATCTTCCCTTTATTAGGTTCTACAATATCTTATTATAATTGAGAAATTCCTTCAGAATCTATATATGATTATGATTTGTCCTAGGGCTTGTTCAAAATATTTTTTCCTCAGCTCCCCTCATTTTTCCTCTCCTCCCCTCCCTAGTACCAAACAAGCCATTAAGGATCCATATATAGAAGAGATATTTGATGAAATGCATGACAACCACTCAGAAAAAAAGGTGAGAGCTAAGTAAATAAAATTATATAAGAAGGTAGCACATTAAAAAAATATTAGAGACAGGGACATTAAATCTTATTAATAGAGACCCACCTCTAAAGCTTCCTCGATCCAATTGTTTCCTCCATATTCTAAAAGGGATTTACCGTCTGCGAAGCTTGTTCACAAGAATATTCTTTATCATGAAATGTTCATGTCAAAAAGCAGAACATTATATAGCTGTCCCTTCTATTCAATTTTCTGGTGTTTTTTTTCTTATTCTTTTCATCGTTCTCCTCTTAATTAAGGAAATAATTCTTTAAAAATAATTATCAATTTTTTAAGAAGTAGCTATAATAATTTTCGTTTACGATACAATTTAAAAAAAAAAAATTAACACTGGAAAATATGAACGTCCCGTGTAATTAAGGCACACATTGTCAAATTCTAGTTAGTTTCCCTAACTTGTACGTTATAACTGTTAATAAATCTGTACCTCTCATGAAAACCAAAAGAATTTTGTTGCCTTAATAAGTAGCAAAGATTCTTAAGGCCAAGGGCATCACGTTGTAGCAAAGTAGTTAGCGTTATTTGTGATGAAGGCCGTCTTTTTTGATCATCGGATGCATGGCTATCGATTGTACCCCGAGTATGCATCCATGAATGATAGGAGTTGAAACCCGAGGATTTATCCACCGGTGATCTATGTTAGGCATTGGGAATGCGTCTTTTGGGCATACCTTATTGAGATCTTTGTAATCCGTACAAACACGCCATTTCCCATTTGGTTTCTTGACCATAACCACGTTGGAGAGCCATGTTGTGTATTGTATTTCCCGGATAAACCCGGCTTCGCAATTCTTCCACATGTGCTTCCAAGGCCGTAGAGTAATCGGAACCTTGCTTTCTCTTTTTTGCGCCAGGTGCCGAGGCAGGTGGATTGCCAAACTATGGCGCAGAACTCGTGATCCATGCCCGGATTTCAATGCCTTCCATGCAAAAACATCTTCATTTTCCCTCAAGAATTTTTCAATGTCTTTACGGATCTCCATCCAACCACTTCCCGACTTTAGTGATTTTCTCCGGGGTGTCTCCCAAGACGTAGTCCTCGAGTTCATCATTTGGATTCGCTCTCTCGGATCTTCTCCTCCTCCTCAAATCCAACTCCACAACGTGGACCGACTCTGGCTTCTTTCTCTCGGTTCACCTCTCTTTGAATCTTTATTCCCTTTGACTGTGTCAAAGTAGTATTGTCGAGAGTCTTTTTTGGTCGCCTCTTACGTAACTACTTGGTTTCCTTGTTGATGAACTTGAGTTTCGGTGATTTGAAGAGACCAACATATTCCAGTCATGAATGGCAAGTCGTCCCGGGATGATATTGTATGCGGGGAGGGAAGTCGGCCACTATAAACCGAACCGCTTCGTCTTGAAAGCTTGTTTGGTGAGTGAGTTTGAGATCGATAAATCCCTTTGGACGGGTATCTTGACCGTTAAAACCAGTTAACACGGTCTTACAGTGGTTTCAGCCTCCTCAGAATCAAACCTCATGCGTTTGAATGCATCCCAAAGGATGATATTAACGGCGCTGCCATTATCAAGAAAGATTTTCCTTACCCGGCAATCCACCAACGTCCCCGTGATGACCAGGCCGTCGTGATGACCAGGTATTACCTCATCCAAGTTCTTCATTTGTGAAACCGAGCACGGGGGCAGGGGTTTTTGAAGATTCTCCTTGAACTCGGACGACTTCTCGCGCAGATGACTTATATATCATATTTGAGGTGCCAAAGAATATTCTCATTAATCTTAGCGGATCTTGACTCCGTCATATTTAATCTCCATTATTTTATCCACGAAAGGACTCGAATATTGTCATCATATGTTTAAAGAAAATAGAAAAAACTTTCCAAGCTAGTCTCGAGAATTTGCTTCCGAAGCCGCTTCAGAATCGACAGAATGGGTCTTGATCTTATGGGGTCTTCCTCAAAAATAAATGGTTAAAAACTTTTTTACCCGGAAAGCATTCGCTTCAACTCTTCAAAACTCCTCCCAAAATCGGGCATTTTCTTTGGCCTCCATGAATGGAGCCGAGCTTGCATAATGCGAATGTCGGGGGTCTACATTTTGGGACTACCAAATTTGCTGGAACGCGGGGAATTTTCCGTATCCGATGTCTCATGCGGTTTCTACCATCACATTTTTTTGTCGTGATGTTGGCTCCGGAGACCTGAATATCGCCATGTGGGAACCCGTAGCTTTGCATGGGATTCGAAATTTATTATCTGTTTCAAGCTTCTAGTAAGTTAATATAGGATCTTTTACTCTTCTCTTAGATATCCATATTTAAACGCGGGGTTTTACCGATATGGTAAATAACAAACTTGGATCCTTCCTATTTATGGTTTTGGCTTCTCACTTCACTTCGAATCGTGGGGCCTGTGCCTGCAGGAGCACGTTTCTTCGGTCCCTGCCTCCTACTTCACAAATATGGCTAATGATGCTGCAGGAGGAATTGCTGCTATCTGCGTCGTCGTAGGTAGGGCTCAGAGCTATGATTGCTTCTTTGTTATGTGTTTTCCCAAATTCTTGTCCCTTTTTTTTTTTTGGCTTTCTGTTTGTTTGTTAGTATGTCCTGTAACATAAATAACTCTGACCCCATTGTAGTTTTTGTTGGTGTGCTTTTTTGGAGATTAACTACAAACTGTGACCCTCGTAGCTCCCATGAGCAGCAGCTTAGTGTGGAAACAGCAGAATTTCTGACATACACAATGGATAAGTTTCTAAACGAAATGGCAAGGGAAAAGCCAATCAGGTTCACATTACATACCCTAATGCTGGCAACTAAAAATTACTCCAACATTTTGGGTTCAGGTGGTTTTGGATCAGTCTATAAAGGCACTTTTAGTGATGGAACCCTTGTGGCTGTGAAGGTTTTGAATGGGAGCTCTGACAAAATAGACGAGCAATTCATGGCTGAAGTAGGCACAATAGGAAGAGTTCATCATTTCAATCTACTTCGCCTCTTTGGATTTTGCATTGAAGGGAATGTTAGGGCACTAGTTTATGAGTACATGGGCAACGGCTCACTTGACAAGTATCTATTTAATAAAAACAAGGCGTTAGGATTTAAAAAGCTTCAAGAGATTGAGGTGGGAACTGCCAAAGGAATTTCATATTTGCATGAAGAGTGCCAACAGAGAATTGTCCATTATGACATAAAACCAGAAAACATCCTCTTGGACAACAACTTCTGTCCTAAAGTTGCTGATTTTGGTTTGGCCAAGCTTTGTAATAGGGAAAATACTCATATTACCATGACCGGAGGTAGAGGGACTCCTGGTTATGCTGCGCCAGAGCTTTGGATGCCGTTTCCGATAACCTACAATTGTGATGTTTACAGTTTTGGAATGTTGTTATTTGAAATCATAGGTGGGAGAAGGAACCTTGATATTAACCTTGCAGAAGAAAGTAAAGAGTGGTTTCCAAGATGGGTTTGGATAAAATTTGATAGTGGAGATTTAAATGAGATGATAACAGTATGCGGAATAGAGGAGAATGACAAGGAAATGACAGAAAGAATGGTTAAAATAGCTCTTTGGTGTGTTCAGTATAAACCTGAAATGAGGCCTCGGATGAGTGTTGTGGTGAAAATGTTGGAAGGTTCAGAAGAAATCCCACAACCTGTGAATCCTTTTCAGCACTTCATGGATTCAAGTGTTCCAATACAATCCGTTCAAACATCACAAAATGATACTAGTTTTACTTCTAGCTCTTCTATAACAACATCTAAACCTAGCACTTTGAATGCTACTCCTATCATGAGTAAGTATGAGATCCAAATAGCTTCAAGCCAGGATTAACACAATTTCTTCAGAGTACAATGCAAATCTTGAAATATATATTATTTTGTCTAGTGATTTGATATTCTGTTGGATCTGCTCAGTTCCTAAATGTAATAGTTTATTTTTCCCCCCTTGGCATTTTCCAAAGAATAAGGAAACTTCTTATGAATTCGCTATACTAGTATTATGGATCAAAGAAGCAGCTTTATTAAAAAAAAATACATGGACTCAAACAGCAAGATCACACAACCTGACTTGACTTGAATATTGTCAAAACATTGTTTCTTTGCAGGTTGCATGTATGACTATATCAACGCAAAGGCTCTTTTTTTTTTTTTTTTTGATAATTAACAGCGCAAAGGTTGCATGTATTTGCTTAAAATCTTGATTTAGTGAAAACTGTTGAGGTTTTTAAAAAAAACAAAAAAGAGGCAAAAGTGTATAAACTTTGGGTACAAATAAATATTCAAACATTACCAACGGTTGAAGGTCTTTTAAGTGTCTTATTGTTAAGCTATTTATAGAAAGAAAAATGGGCACGTTAATATTAGCGTAATAATTTTTAAAGATGATCATCCAGCCGCATTAACGTGTTTTTACATGTTGCGTAAATCAAGCGAACCAGCGTCTCGAGTTCGAGCCTTAGTGAATGCCCCACAAGAAAAAGAAGACCTAAAAAGCTTGTGCGTGTGATATGCTGGGGCCTGGGACGAATTGAGACTCACATTTTTGGAGAGAATGGAAATTGTTCCACCACGACAACGTTTTGGCTGAAAGCATTTGGAATAATTGAATCAAAATTGTGCAGAGGGGACCTTCACGATAGAAAGAATTGAAAAAGAGAGCAGGTCGATTTGGATTAGTCGGAGATCATCCACCACGAACTCCGAAGCAGAGCGAAAGACAGAATCAGAGGACGTAATCAGGATATTTTCATTCGGATGGGCAACAAAAAAAAAAAATTCAAACATTCAGTTACCGAGGACGTTGAGTGCAGATTATGTTACAAGGTGAAGCCTATAGTGATTCTGTTTTTTAATAAGAGAGTTACAAACAAAAGAACAAGATTTATTAATAAATAAGAGGATATATATGTCTTCAAGAAGGTTCTCTTCTTCAAGAATCTGAAAAATGTCCTCCAAAGGCTAGTTAATTTAATGGAACTCACTATAGTTTGAGGCAATCGCATTTAAGACATGGTCAAACACTAAATTGAGCAATTTTGTCGGTGGGGATTCTTATATTAATTCTTCACATCATGAAATACTAGCTTCTTATACTAGGTGACTGATGATTTCTTTTTTTTCCTCTACTACATAAGTTGCTTGCCCAAAAAAAAAAAAAATATTTAATTTTCATTATGAGATGCTTTGAAAAAAGACCTATGTAAATTGAGCCTCGTATTCCAAGGAGCCCAAGGAATTTAGCAATTTTTTTAACCAAAAAAGAATTAGGTAAAAAAAATAATACAGCTTGATATATATTTTACATTATTCATTAAATTAATTAATATTGACATGAATAGTTAATAATATTTTTTCATTCCTCAAAAAGAATTTCAATTTTATAACAAAGTTCCTTCGAGCACGAGAATCTGATGGGTTTCTCTTTGGTGATATGATGTCACCAAGGAACTTTGAACAACAACAAAATGTAGCCAAGGAACCTTTCCATGGTTACGTTGAAAACTTCACTTGTGAGTCTAACTTTATTGCCAACGCAATTTCTTTATTACCTGAAGGAATCAATTTTCAAGCTTTATGGTCGTTTTTCGTGTCTGCTTTCTTCAAAGTCTCAACAAATGGCGTATAGGAGGATATAGTTATTATTTCACTACTGTCTTCACTTTGACTTAGTTATATAGAGGCTAACTTATTTAGTTGCCAAATTATTCTGAGTCTACAAGTCTCCATATGTGCTCGCATATTCAAAGAAAATAAGGGGAAAAAAAAAACCCCTCCAAGATTGTCTCAATCAAATTTTGGTCTGAAGACAATAAAAATAAAAACAAAAAAGCAAAAGCCTCTCCTTTGGTGAATGAGTGGCTTCATCTGCAAAATGTTGCTTTCTTAGTGGCCGGCCAATTCTTATTTTTTTCAAGTCTATATAATACTCCATATTTTGTATCCTCACTTCACTTTTTTTCTTATCATTAGTATTATTCTTGAATTCTTTGCCTTCATAGGTCGCAAATATGGTTTCAGCTGTTGAGACAGGAATTTCTGTTGTCATCTTCTTAGGTAGGACATAGAGCTACGATTTTCTTCTTTGTTCTGTACGTGTTTCTCCATATTTTTGTCTATTTTTCTTTCTTTCTGTTTGTTTGTTTGTTCTTATGACTTGTAACTGATGAGATATAACTCTTACCCCATTGCAGTTATGATTACTGTGATTTATATGAGATCAACTAGAAAATGTCACCCTCGTAGCTCCCAGCTTATTGCAGACTCAGAATTTCTGACATACACAATGGATAAGTTTCTCCATGAAATGGAAAGGGAAAAGCCAATCAGGTTTTCCTCACCTCACCTGCTGCTTGCAACTAACAATTATTCTAACAAGTTGGGTTCAGGTGGTTTTGGATCAGTCAATAAAGGGACTTTTAGTGATGGAACCAATATTGTGGCTGTTAAGGTTTTGAATGGGAGCTCTGATAAGAGAATAGAGGAGCAATTCATGACTGAAAATAGAAATCTTTTGTGTTTATCACAAGATGTTTAAAAAAACTTATTCTATATTGGATCACGTGTATCGAAAGGAACCCAAATTATGAGTCACATAGGTCTCCAAACAAAGCCAAAAAGATTTTTATTTAAAAAATATTAGTATTATAATTTTAAATTTAAACAGTTAAAATTGTATTTGGATGATATAGATCAAGGAACAAAAACCTGCAGACCGGGCATTAAGGCGATTGGGGGTAGTAGTTCAAGAGTTAATGGGTTAGATCGAGGTCAACTCGGGGCTAAACCGGTCATATTAAAATAATATAATTTAATTGAAATGTAAAAATTAATATTTTAGATAAACTAAGAAAACAAAATGCATAACAGAAAATATATTTTAAGTGATAAAAAAATAAGTGGTGATATATATACTTATATATTTTTTAAGCTCCTATAAATAAAAATGAATATTTAAAAAAAAAATTGCTTAAAATCTGTTAGTATCAGTTATTATGCCTATACTTATGCTATGGATATCTTACTTAGTAATTATCATTACTGCATGAGCAAATCAGTGCAGGAATAGTGAGATGGCAGTTGGAAGACTGAAAAAATGTAGCCGGTCAAACCAGCCAAACCACCGGTTTTCCTGAATATAACTGGTTGTCCTGGTTCAATCTGAGTCGCACTGGTCTGCTTCTCTTCGGTCCAGGGCTAAATTAGACCAGGCAACTGACCGGTTCACTGGTTTTTTTTGGTTAAACCGGCTGATTCGATTTTTTGTTCCTTGATATAGATCTCACCACAGTGATGAGTATCGAAATCGATTCCATATAATTAGTACGTGTCACACAATAGAGACGTGTTTTATCAATTTGTGTGGCAAACATTCTGAAGGCAATTTATTGAGATAGCATTTGAGACCCACATGTCTTTTCCATGGACACAATTCCCTTCTTTGTGTTCACTACTACAAAAGTTGATACTACTTCCTTAAAAGACGTCCTTATTTAAAAAATAAAAAGTATAGATGGTGGCATTTTCGTAATTATT
The DNA here is from genome assembly GCA_019022615.1 of Acacia melanoxylon. Lineage (NCBI taxonomy): Eukaryota > Viridiplantae > Streptophyta > Magnoliopsida > Fabales > Fabaceae > Acacia > Acacia melanoxylon. The sequence continues at coordinate 10,554,512 of JAFJYJ010000013.1, forward strand.
TGGCTGAATTTTGAGACTTAGGCGTCCTAAATATAATTTTAGGACGCCTAAAATTAATTTAGGTGTCCTATACTATATTTAGGACGCCTAAAATTATTTTTTGGTGCATTTTGAAGAATTTTTTGGCGACCTGAAAATAAAATCAGGACACCAAAATTGAATTTTAGGCGTCCTAAAATATATGTAGGACGCCTAAAATGAAATTTTTGGCGCCAGGAATTTTTTTGGCGCATTTTGAGGAATTTTTTGGCACCAAGAAATTTTTTGGCGACCTGAAAATAAAATCAGGACGCCAAAAATGAGTTATTTGGAAAAATTTTGGCGTCCTAAATTAAAATTTAGGACGCCAAAAATGAGCTATTTGGCGCACAATTCAAATTTTTTTTGCAATTTTGGCGCTAGTTAAAACTTTTGGCGTCCTAAATTTTAATTTAGGACGCCAAAATTTCGTGACTTTTATGTATTACTTTTTTTTCCCTACCTGCTCCCACATCCCATCCTTGACTTATTAATTGTCTCTCACCTTTCTTTTTTTTACTCAGAACCTCTCACCTTTCTCAGTCTCTCTCTCTCTCTCTCTCTCACGCCAAGGTATCATCCATCTTGCACCATCTCGGATAACTTTCCATCGTTCGTGCTCACCATCACTCGTTGCTCGTCACTCGCCGCCGCTCGCCGTCGTTTGTTGCTCGCCATCGTAAGGCTTCACCGTCACAAGTCTTCACCACAGCGCATTTAAGCTTCGAAGGAATCATGCCTTTCGCCATTGCTCATCGCCGCCGCCCTTCGCTAGTCTTCGGGTTCCGGATCTGCTTTGTTCTTCTTAGATCTCGCATTTTTATATTTTTAGATCTGCTTTGTTAGATATATTGTTCTTCTATTTGTCGTAGATCTCATTGAGGAAGAAAAGTTTGATTTCTTGTTGAAAATGGTTCGATTCGATTTATTTTTCATCTCATATGGACCGTATCCGATTCAATTCTAAGTTCACCTCACAAAATTGCTCTGTTCATTTTGTTCTTTTTTGTTAGTGATTGAATTTCATAACTTGAAAGAATATTTAGGGGAAAAATGCCTCATCTCCTTTCAAGAAAGTTTGCCTTATATTGTGTATGCGTATTTGATTCTGGACTGTATTTGATTCGATTTATTGTTAAACATTTACATTCTAAGAGTTTGCCTTGTATTGTGATATGCATATTTGGTTCTCGACTGAATCTGATTCGATTTATTGTTTAGGTTTTTTTTTTTAATTAAAAAGGACATATGGCGTCCTAAATCATGGTTTAGGACTCCATAAATGGAGTATAGGTGTCCTAAAATAGTATTTTTAGGACGCCTTTAAACAGAACTTATGGCGTCCTAAAATAAAATTTTTGACGCCATAACTTCTAATTGTGGCGTCCTAAAATAAAATTTAGGACGTCATAACTTCTAATTATTGCGCTCTTATTTCTTTGAGGACGTCATATCTGCTACGTCCCCTGAAGAGACGTCCTTTAGAAAAATGAAGTAAATTGGGTTTAATTTAGAATGTTGTACATGTTTTTTGTAGTAGTGGTTAACTATTTTCTTTCCATTTTATAACAATTTAATAAATTAAATATTTTATAGGTAATGTCAATAAAGATTGGTGTATTTGATAAGAAATTAAACCATAACTAGTATGATTGTGAATTTAAATTTTGCTGTTTTGATGTAATGATTTAGCTTGTGGGCAATTTTTAAGTATATTTGTAATCCTTTGGGCTTAGTGGCCTACCTGATCTGATCGGTGAGCCTCTCATATCCAATTCACCTCAACCTTTTGCCACACACACACATATATATATATAGCCCTTGTATGACATTTATGGGATTGATTGTCAAACTTGTTTTGTCGTTATAAGGAAGTAAAGTGCACATGCGCACTCACTGACCCAGGTTCATTGTTGGCGACAAGTGCCCCCAAAATGGGATGATTTTTGGGATTATTTAAAAAAAAAAAAAATCAAGTTAAAGGAGACTTGAATATAATGGTTTCAAATTTCTATTAGCATTAGTATTAGCATTATTTGTCTACTTTCTTTGAATTAATACATGTTTGAATGATTGTCCACCCATAAATTAAGTGTTTACCCTTAATACATCAAGATTGCACTTCATAATCAGATGGGGGATGAATCGTTAAATGATTGTTTAGTGCCTTATATTGAAAAATATGTATTTGATAGCATTGATAATAAGGCAATTATGATGGAATTCCAAAACATAAGGCCTAGAAGGATGATATTGTAATTATTTTTATTGTAATATATTATTTTTATTAAAATATATATACTTGAACTTATTGAGTATCCACCCTTCATTGTAATTTATGTAGCTGCATTCCTAACAGTATTTAGCGTTGCTTTTCTAAATAACAAGTTTGTAAAAGAATTTCCTCTCTTATTACATCATCAATATTCACTTGATTTCATAAATATTTTTTTGATATATTTTTTTCTTGTTTATATTCTTTTTTTTTTTAATGCATTTAAAATTTTCCTTAAAAAAAAAAAAAAAACCCGGGGCCCCCGCCAATTATGCCCCCATTCTGTAATTTTCTAGGTCCGCCTCACTACTCAAATGTTTAAAAAAGGGAAGAATATGCTATGACAGGCATATGCTTTTTAATGAAACAAAACCAAGTTGAGATGTTGGGCAAGAAAATGTAATGTTTGGTACGTAGAAAAGTTTTTTTTTAGCAAGTTATAAGCAATGAATCTAGCTAGTGCCTGTTTGGTTAAGCAGCTTAAATAAGCCTGATTGAAATAAAAGAAGTGATTATAAACCCCGATTGTTTAGGTAATTTTTGAAAAACCCCGATAACCCCCAATGAATTGTAATTTCATCCTCTAACTGCATATTGAGCATAAGTAGCAAGGAGGTTGCTTATGTGATTGAAAAACACCGATTGAAACTTACACAACAAGAATTTCTCCAATTTACCCTCTAATGTCACTTTTGCAAATCACGATCACAACTGTCCACGCTAATCCAAACGGACACTATCTGTATGTATTACCCACGTTTAAAAAAAAAACAAAGCACTTTTTCCTGTATTAATCACATGACCTTGTCTCTGTGTTTCTATTTCTATGTTTCCTTTCCTTTTTTTTTTTTGCCTACGTCCTTTGAGTATTTTATTATTAATTTTCTAAAAAATATTTAATCATTTTTATATCAAAGAAATTAATGAAAAATGTAAGAATTATAAGTTTTATTTTATATCAAGGGATCATATGATGATTTGGAAGGACAATTTTTGCATGAATGAATCAAATTGTTCCTGGACATGCCTGCAAGACTATCATAGATGGAAAATAAAAAAGGAAAAATATGTTTGACAAAAAGGCAATTTGCACAGAACATATTTACACACAATGACACCCAAACGAATTAAATTTAGCACGGACTTGGTAATGTATTTTGATGGGAAAAATATATGAGAAGGAAAGGAAAGTAGAATGATATTTTTTTTCCCGAAAAAAATGACATAAAAATATAAAATGTCCAAAATATCCCCATTCAAAGTGAAAATGGAGAACTCCATCTTCCTTAAATCCTCTTCATGGATAGCAATAGACCCACAATAAAACCTCATTCTGATATTTCAAAAAAAAATCAACTTACAAACCCAAAAATCAAAAAACAAACCCAATGTAAGGGGGAAAAACAATATTTTGTACTTCATAAATTCTACAGAATGACTTATGGATAGAAAAATAAAAAAAATTCTTGAATGGTAACTTATAAAAAAGAATGGAGGCATTTTTTTAACCAAAAGTGTAACTTACAAAGAAAAATATTATTTTTATTCATCATTTATTTTAGTGTATGTAAAATTATAAATTGAACGTATTTCAATTAAAAAATGTATAAATTATTACGTTAAATATTCATGGCGTATTTATAAATAAAAAATATGATCATATATTTTGGTCAAAACATTTGCTTCTGTTATTTATATATTTTCTATAGAAATTATATTGGAACACTTGTTTTTATTTTTGGAGACACATGCATGTATGCAATTGCTTTTTCAAACTAGAAAATATAAAATAATAAAATGTAGACAAAGTCTTATAGATAAAAAATAATTTACTCAATATTTTTTACGTATATGATAAGAAATTCAAAGCTGGCCGGTTACATGAGTAAAAGATTAAAAGAGAACACTCTTACTTTCTCCATTTTAAAATATATATACACACTTTTCTAGTCCTTATTATAAAGCACTAACTATCAATTCTCAAAAACCAATAAAAACAATTAAAAACATTAAAATTGTTCTAAAATTCAAGTAATTTCCAATATTACCATTACTAACCACACTAAACTCAAATATAATATTAATTGTTACCTTCTCCCACTATCCTTATTAAATATATGCACATATGAAAAAATAAATTAAATGCTTATTGGAAACTTGTAAGTGCCTTATAAAAAAGATTAATAATACTTATTAGAGAGTGAGAGAGAGCTTACAGAAATGAATCTAAAAACATGATCGGAAAAAGTTGAACCAGAAACTTGCAAATTGAAAGAAGAAAAATTCTGCGAAATTTCACTACTTGCTTTAGAGATTTTGATGTTCAAGAACAACAACTTCATCATGATTCATTATATATATATTTCATTATGTTTTTAATATAAGAGTTATTAGTTGATGTCTTTCGTTAAAGATTAAAAAAAAAACTAAATAAACTAATTAATCATAATATATGTTATATATCATTATTAGTTAGGTTATATTTTAATTTATAAGTTATGCAAATTAGTTTAAAGAAAAAAATGATAAATATAAAAACTTTAATACAATTTAATTAATTTTTTTAATCTTTAAAAAAAATCAAATAGTTTTTATATTAAGTGCCATAAACGAAAACTAAAAAATGAATTTTCACTGTCTTATAGATTCAGATCACTCACTACATCTAGAACTGAACGAGCTTTCACCGATCGCATCCAAGATAGGTTTCCACGGTTGAACTCCACGACCATAAGGGCTTCTTCCTCCTCCTCCTCCTCTCCTTCTTCCACCTTGCAATCTACAAGCTGCCGACACTGAAACCCTATCTCTTTGGCTCAGCCCAAGGTGGCTCGACAGAGGGGGGTGGCTGCCTCCGAGCCGCGGCAGCTTATAACTATCGTCTTCCTCGGCTCGGCTCACAGTATTACAAGTCGTGGTTTTAGCTATGGCCGTGAGCCGCTTGGTTAGGGAGGCCAAGTCGACTGGAGAAACATCCGCCTGCAGGACGGAGCACGGTAGCTTAAAGTAGAGCTGCCCCGGCTGGAGCCGAGTGTCTCCTCTCAATGGCGTCCCCGGCGACGGTGACAGAAGCTGAAGTTTCGTACACACAAAATGCTTGGGAGGATCGCCGGTGAGTTGCCTCACTGAAACTGGCTCCATAAAGTCTTCAACGTAGCCATTGAGGTGAACGACACGAACATTATCAAACAACGATGACGTTGACGACGATCTACAAGAAGAAACGCAGCCTCCCATATCTGGATCTGATAATGAAGAAGAAGAAGAATGGTTTAATTTGTTTGAATGTGTAGGGAAGAGATTAATGATCAAGTGGGGTTTATATATATATATAATGGATCCAAAGTTTAGTCTAAAGAAATGGCCACTAGCTAGATATATTAGTGCACCTAACCTACCAATTATTTTGAGGTGCCTTTTGTTTTTGTTTAATTTATTGCAAAGGTTGAAAAATGGGGCAAGTCAATGAACACATACTCTATTTACAAGTGGTGTTTATTTGGACTCTATTGAATTAAAAATCTATATGTGTTGTGAGCGTGAATACAGTACTTTCCCACCTTTTTTTAATTATAAGCAGTTAATTAGAGATTCTTATATATATATATACACACACACACACACACATATATATATATATATATATGAATGTTTATTATCTCATATCTATAGAATAAAATATGGCTGGATCAACCTAATCACGAGGTAGCCAGCTACATCAGCTATGTATTTATGTATATTTGTATGTGAATATATAGATACACACACATATCTACACGTATATATACATATGTGTATATATATACAGGGGCGGATTCAAAAAATTACTTAAGGGGGCACCATTGGCGGAGGGATTCGAGGGTGCTCCATAATTTTTTTTAAAAGAAAGTTTTAAATGCATTAAAAAACAAAAAATATAAATATAAAAAAATCAAAAAAAATATTCATAAAATCAAGTGAATACTGATGATGTAATAAGAGGAAATTATTTTACAAACCTGTTATTTAGAAAAGTAAGGCTGAATGCTGTTAGAAATGCAACTACATAAATTACAATGAAGGGTGGGTACTCAATAAGTTCAAGTATATATATTTTAATAACAAAAGTATATTACAATAAAAATAATTACAATGTCATCCTTCTAGGCCTTATTTTTTGGAATTATATTCCATCATATTTGTCTTATTATCAATACTATCAAATACATTTTTTTCAATATAAGGCACTAAACAATCATTCAATTATCCATCATCATCCGATTATGAAGTTCAGTCTTGGTGTATTAAGAGTAGACAATCATTCAAACATGTATTAATTGTTTTATAAATAAAAACTCAAATTCAAGGGGGGCACTTGCCCCCCTTCTCTACAACGTGGGTCCGCCCATGTATACACACACATATACATGGATATCTATATAAACATATATAGATATATACACACACATATACATATATATACATGTATATAGATATATATACATGTGTGTGTATATCAAATTCTTCAAAATGTAACAATATTAAGGTAAAAAAAAAGTCACAATATTCATTAATTATAAATAATACATAATCTAACTCTTCTCAAACATTTCCATTAATTTAAAAAGTTATATTCAACTAAGTTTATAAATATATATTTTCTTTTTGGGGTTTTTTTTTTTAATAAATCAATCAAGTGTTTGATATTATCAAGTCAAATTAATACAATTTAATTTAATTAAGAATAGATCTCTCAACATTATTTTCTTAATATATTCATAATGTGGGAACTTTTATTTAAGAGAAATCGAATCTTTCCACTTAACACATTGGATTTTGTTTTGTTTTGTTTTGGTTTGGTTTTGCTACATTGGGATTAATTTTATTAAATTAGGATGAATTTTTAATGAGAATGTGGCTCTTGTGAGCATTATGTTATTAATTTTTCTTTTTCATTTTCACACTTTATTGTCGTTTAGCCTCAAGCCGGCATCCACGATCTTCTTTTTCAAACTATCAAAGTTTCTTTTATTGGATAAGCCCTTTGAGTGAAAAATGGAGATATTAGAACGAACCACTACTTCTACTTTGTTGACACGAGAGGGCGCTTTAAATGATTGAGAAAAAAATATTCAAATTTCTATACTTTCATCTTTTGTAGTATTTTCCCTTTTTACTTGTATTGGTTCTAATTATGCCTAAGGGTACTTAATCTAGTGGCATAACAGCTATACTGCAAAGTGCGTAACAGAGTTTAAATCCCATCTTGTTAAAAAAAAAAAAAAAAAAAAAAAAAAAAAAAAATTATAGAAAGAGACATTATGATCACAAAGTCTCAATCTGAATTTAAAGCCGGCTGTAAATTTTGGCCTCTCTCTTGAAAATAATGATACACATTTCATTTCTAACATACTATATCGAGTGTCTGTGAATTTTTTATGAATATTTTTTGTCAGAGCCAATAATATGACTTAATTAATTTTTTTAAAAAAAATAGCTTTTAATTTAGCCCTAAAAATATTAAAATAAAATATTTGAATCATCTTATGCATTCCTATGACCTGAATCGCAGCCCAAAAGAAAGGTCTTACTTTAGAGGGTATATTTAGTTATTTACTTCACAATATAATTTTTTTAAAAAAGTATCTAACAGCATAAATTTAATTCTTCATATTTCTTCTGCACGTTCGCATGCAGCTTAGTTTAGAGATGCAGTTCCATATGCATTGAATAAATATTTTGGTACATTATATTAATTAATATTTTAATTCATCTTCAAATGATCCATTCGGTTTCAACAAAAGACGCGTTGTGATTAATAAATGATGTTCAACAACTTAAAAATTATACCACAAAAAATCAACAATTTAATTTAATTGTTGTAAAGTTTATTTGAAAATTCGGTAAGTTTTCTTCTTTTTTTTTTTTTTGTCATAGCCAACTTTATTGTTTGATCTTTCCACATCACAAAACTATATGTGTGTGTGTATCAGATAACATACTATGATGGAAATAGAATAAAAAAAAAAGATTGAACTATATTTAGTTTTGTGAATAAAATTAATAATGGGATACTAATTTCTATATTTAGGTTTTGTTATGATCCTAAAATTAAGTTATAAGTTATTTATTATAAACAGATCCGAAACAGTATGATTTTAAAGATATTTCTCATTGTTCTCCGCGAGTTGTGATTTTTTTTTTCTTTTGGGTCAGCTAGAGTTAATCAGATAATTGTGATGACTAAGGAGTAAGGACAATAAGAAAGAAAGAAAAAGGTAAATGAGTTTAATAATATTTGACTTTATAATGACAATTAACAAATTATTTTGATATTTCAATGAACATTTTTGACCTAGAAGTAACTAAAATATAGCAATTTTGCCCTCATTAAAAATGTTAAGGATCAATATTAATTTTTTGGTTAAGGTGTAAAAATACACATGTGGTTTTCTTCCAGGTACGCTCAGCACTAAATGTTTTTTTTCAGGGGTAAAAGTGATTATGTGGTTTCAAATCAAGTATAAAAATATTGTTTGAACTATTAGTTTGATTTTTTCTTACTGATTGGATAATGACATAACTTTTAAAGTAACAATCTGAGGAAAAAAAATAAAAACATGCCGACGGGGCAGGGAATGCAAGTGGTTGGCAAGGATTAAAGAGAACCATTAAAGTCTGAGTTCTCAATCAACACCAAATGCAGATTGAGAAAATGGGTCCGATATCGCATAATTGTTTATATGTACTGCTGATAGGGGGAAAAAAAGTATAGCAAAATACTTCACAAGTGTACGAGTCATATCAAGCAATAAATAATGAGTAGGATATCATTCCCACAAGAACTTGGTACCCAAATTTTAGTTAAATATTAATTTTAATTTATACTTTTATTTAAGTTAAGCAACACAAATTAAATTCAAATGGGTGAAAAGAAACGTAATCAGGTTAAATTTGATTATTAATTAACTAAATATACTAAGCAATGGGTATAGCTTTTGTATCTTAAGATACAAAAGAATAACTAAAAGTAAATTTGCGATGAAACTTTTAGGTGAATTTATTAGTAATAGATTTGTGATGCATTTAGCTTTTGTACTCCGATCCTCCGGCCTCTGGTTGTATATATAAGAAAAAGTCTTTAGGGTAAATATGTAAGATACATTTAAAGGAAGTATGAATAATAGATTTAAAATATATAATTTTATTGCCTTTTTTTTGGGACAGGATGGTGAATTTTTGTTGTAGCAACAGATTTTGTGAATTTGTGTGGATAGTTATGTTTTAGAATTTATATTATAACTTTCTAAATATCTAAAAAAAAAAAAAAATCTTTTAAATAATTAATTCAATGGTTATATCTTCATATCAATAATTATATATTTCTTCATTTGTATCTTAAAATTTCAAAAGTTGTTGTATCCTACGTATCGCGTTGTGTCAGTCACGTACATATCTTTTGGCAGTCACGTACATATCCTCTATGGTCCTTGCATGGGTAATTATCATATTTATATCCAAAATTGAAAAAATAAACAAAGTTTAAATAATACTAAGAATGATATAATTGATAGCACAATTTTATTTTTTATTTTTTAAAAACCCCTTTTTAATCACGTTGAGAGTGTAAAATTAAACCAATTAATGAAAATGACTTTCAAGACGCCAAAAGAAAAGTTTTCAGAATTTATCCTTTTTTAATTATGTTTGATGCAGTAGAAATACTAATGATCCATTTAAACATTCTTAAAGGTAACTTGTAATAACAAGTGTCGAATATATCAATTAATTAAGGGGAAAAAACCACAAATTGGCACGTGGCTATGCACCAGAGTTTGAGGCAAACTACTGTGAAAGTTGACCCTCCTTTCATGGTCACATATAAACACCTTCATTATTATCTAATTATAAATTAAATTGGTTTTATTGAAGTCACCAATTGATCAAGTGAACCAAGTTTTGGTCAATTCATTGAAAAAAAAAAAAACCCCCCTTAGTAAGAGTTAAGAAACAATGAAATGTTAAAAGAAACTTAAAATAAGTTGAAGATAATTTTAGTCAACTTGCCAACAAGAAAAAAGGAAAAAGAAAAATAGAGAAGATTGGGAGAGACGCCCACATTGGACTTTATGCACAGCAAATTACAATTATTTGAAATAAAAATAAAAATAAAAATAACAAAACGTTATGGGGGTACAATAATAAGCTTATTTGATTATGTGATTGAGTTCATTGCAAGATATTAAGTTCATATAATGGTTTAATCCTACTTTTTATTTTGGTTTTTACTTCATGGAGCTTTTAATTATGTTTGAAATTTGAAACCTTAGCGTAGGTTTGAGTAGTAGTCAATTAGGAGAACATGCGAGCAAAAAAAAAAAAAAGAGAATAGACTATATGGAATCCTTTAAAAAAATCGATAAAGTAATTGAACGATACCTTTTAGATTAACTATTTATTTAAAAAAAAAAGTTCATCTTTAATATATCGATAAAGTAATTGAAGATACCTTTTGATTAACTATTTATTGTTCATCTTTAATATCATACAATGAAGTTGTGTGATATACGTAACCCACATCACTTATAGCCTGTTTGGTTTGATTTTATGAGAAATGATTATATATAATTTTGATGTAATAAACCGATTATAGCGTTTGGTTGAGCTTATATAATGTAAAGATGATTATATTGCTATAACTTATGAATAAAGATGTAGACATCTTGTAATCAAATGAAAAAGATACTATTATTATTATAATTTTTTATATTGACCAAAGTGCCCCCATAAAATGTTGCTAAATATTAAATAGTTATCACCATTTAATACTAAAAATTAATTAATAATATAGAAATTTAAAAATATTCCCCATCAAAAAATTAAAATAATTATATTCTAACGTTAAAAAATATTAAAATATCTCATTAAATAATAATCCCACAATTAAATATTAAAAAAATCACCATGTACCCAACCTGTACACAACATAATATTTCCATAAATAAATATTAAAAAATTACTATAAACTCAACATATACACCGCACAAAATGAAAAAATTGCCATGAACTCAATGTGTACATTATACTTTACATATATGTGTAGACATGGATAATTTTGTCCGTTCCTATATTATTCCCAATTCATATATATTTGATATAAACCAATCAAACGTTAACGACGAACCACACAAATTCATATAATCATAATTACATTACATTTCATTATATTGCATCTAGTTCTGTGAACCAAACAGACCATTAATGAGACTTTATATATATATATATATATATATATATATATATATATAATGAGACAGTTGCTGTCAAGCAATATATGATATTGTAAGGCGTTTTAACCCCAAAAATATTAAAGCCTTGCATGAATAGGATACTAAAAGGGAACAAATAGATAGGGCTTGATGCTGAATGGGCCCTTTCATTCGGCCCAGGATTTTTATTGGGCTTCACCCTTAATAGGGACTTGTATCCCTTAGCTCAAATAGGATCACATTTTTATATTAAAAAAAAAAAAAAAATAGGATCACATTTTCTGTCTTAGAAAATTACATTTCAACCTTATAAAAAAAATGGGAAAAATTCTAAATAAATACCTTCTGAATTTGTAAAACCTCCAGAAGTCTGTTGAATTTGTAAAAAGGCGAGTGTAGGGGCGCATGAGGGATATCTGGTCGGGTGAAATTACCAATTTCGCCTCTTACTTTTAAATAAATAAATAATAAATAAAAAAAAAACCTCCACCCCCACCATCCCCCCACCACCGCCGGCCACCACCACCACCACCGCCGGCCGGCCTCCACCACTGCTGGCCGACGGCGGTGGTGGTGGTGGCTGGCGGTGGTGGGGGATGGTGGGGTGGAGGGTTTTTTTATTTATTTAAAAATAAGGGCAAAATGGTAATTTCACCCGAATTTTCATATCCCTCATAGGTCCTTGGTACCTCTCAGTCTTTTTACAGATTCAACAGACTTCTGGGGGTTTTATAAATTCAGAAGGTATTTATTTGGAATTTTCCCTAAAAAAATTTAATATTTTCACTTTAATCCCCACTAAAAGTTTTGTGGAGGGATTCAAATAAAGTATTGAAATGTTTATGAGGTTTAAATATAATTTCATGAACATCTGGGTTCTATTTTGTAATTTTTGCCCCCTAATTACCATTCCTAACTCCACCTTGGTACCAGGTCATTACCAAATAATTTTTAAAAAAAAAACCTTAGCACCAGATCCAAGACGCACAAGCTTAAACTCATGATCAAATATAGTTTGGCTTGGTTCATTACAATTGCTTTTTTCCCCTTTTCCTTGTTTATAAAGATATTTTGTCCAGGTAAAAAAAAAGATATAATCATGTTTCCTCAATTGGTTTTCTTTCAATCCTGTCTGGTCCAATTCTTACACACTAACCTATCCAAAAAGTGTGTTCCCCAGCTAATCATCTCCATATTAACATTTTCAATTGCAGTTTATTTGCCTATGGCTTGGTAGCATGAGAACTCCTAAATGTGAGACATCACAGATTCAATCTTATTTGTAACCTTAGACTGTCACTGTTTATTCCTTTAATTTTTTTTAAAAAAAAAAACGCACATTCTTTTATGAAAATATACAATCTTCAGTCAAAATAAGTTCCATGACATAAAATCAGTTGGATGCAAGTAATTCCAGCAAGAAGCCAAGAAGAGAGTTACCATTGGTATTTTCAACTAAACAATTTCCCAAGTGGTACAAGATCAAGATCAAGATCAACAACCATTCAAAAGAGCTGACATGATTTCTCCCAAAAATTCGTCATGTAATCAGAAACGTCAAACTTTGATAACCCAAAAGAGAAGAAAGGGCTATCTATCTCCAAGGAAGCAAACACACTCAATTAGCTTCCTCCCAAATTAAGGTCACCCTATAACTGCAATGCCATTTTCCCCTTGCACCCTATATATATATTTGTATATATCTGAGGCTGGCAGGCCACATTCAAGCCTCAACAATGGCTGTAATTTACACCTTATCAATAATGTTGCTATATGAGAAACCGAGATGACAACGAGACAAGTGGGAGGGCTGAAAGAAGCAACAATCGGTGGTAGATCTGACCAAAGAATCGACTCAAGAATAGGTGTGGCTCAAGGTGTGGAGTAATTGGAAAAAAGTAGCAACAAATTGTCCAGTGTTTCAGGAGTGAACTTTCTAGCAAATAGGTAACATGGCTTCTGAATCCCATTCCATAAGCATGGCCAACTTTGTACTTCTTTCTGAACAAGTAGGTAGAGAAAAAAACATGTTATTAAATTCATTTTTGAATGAACAAGATCAGAAAATCTCTTTAGGAAGATTGATTACCTTGGCATCACTGGTAACATGCACACTAACATCAATGGACTGCAAAGAAAACAAATGATCATTATGAATATTAGGCAGAAAGATAAATTCAGGGAAACTGTACGTTATAATATACTGAGATTGGATATGAAGAAGCCAAAATATACAATAGACTAGCAAAACATGTCAACGCTAAATTTGTTTTGCAAGGAATTTGCCAAAAAGGTAGGTGCAAATATACCGTAATGTTCTTCATAAGCTCATATGTGACATCATGAGCCCTATACGATTTTGGGTGCCATTTTCTCTCAGACCAGTCCACATTAGTTACTGACCAGTTCGCAATTCCACCCGGATCAACAATCTAAAATAGATGCAAAGTTAGGTGGGGTTGAAAACAGTCGAACACAAGAATTGGAATGCAAATAAGGTAATGTTCTTACAGTGAAGAAGGTTGGCATGTAATGTTCATCAGCAATACAATTCTTCCCTTCCAGACCAGGCTGCCATTATCAAGAACTTTTGCACCATTAGTTAAACAGCTAAACCAACCATGAATATGGAACTCAATAGAGATAGTGATGGGCATGTAAGCTAAATATACTTGAATATATTAAAAAACATAAAGATCACTTCAACTCAAGAGCTTAAAGCTATTAAGAGCAGTTCCATAATTTTGTTATTATCTCTAATACAGCTCCTCAAAAGCCCCTTTTGCTTGATCTAATACACAGCCCATCATACCAAGCTCATGAAACTTAAGTTAATCAAGGAAATAAAGGGCGGCAAAGATCAATTCCTAAGAACCACTTCAACGCAAAAGCTTAGGTTGTAAAGTTCCATGAACAATTAAATTAAAATATCAAACAAAAACAAGCATTCCATCCAATTACATCAACTTCTCAGGATAAATTAAATATAAAAATAAATATTGGAAAAAAATTCACCTTGCAGTAATCACGGAATTTTGAGTAATACAGATTGTCAGCCATAACTATAATAGCATGCTGCCTTTTCATAGAGAACCACTGCAGAAAATTTTAAATAATGAGAAGTAGGCATATTAGAATTAGTGAGTAATATCTCAATGAGCTAAATATTGCATAGAGAATTTTAAATCTGAGAGTTAATCCTATCAAGTACATAAATATCGTCTTCAGTAAGAAAATTTGTTAATTTTGATGTTAAATTTTGCATGGATTACAAAAGAGGACAAAATTGTATCATTTAAAAAAAAGGACAATGACATTGCCTATGTTTAAACTGAGACCAAATTTGAACATTTATGAAACCTCAGGGTCCAATAGTACATTCAAACCAACTTCTATTAAAAGCAGATGAAGTTTCTACAGAGTTAACATAACGTACTCCGAGTATTCAAGAAAAAGATGTACCTGTGCGCCCTTTCTGAAATTCTTCACCTCAACTTCAGGTAACATATGTTCTGAATACCTGCCATTGCCATGAGGACCAGGATCCCTAAAACTGAAAAAACAAAGGAAATAATGGTGAATGGGGATATGAGATCAGATTATAACAGAAAGAAAATACCAGAAAACTACCAAGACACACACAAACCCTGAGGAATTCACCACAAAATTAAGCAAGACATACCAGTCGACAAAGCTAATATTTGTATACATCAGATAGTTGTATATATAGTCAAAACTATACAGTGGCACGCAGCTGCAAAATGAATAGAAGAATAAAAAAATTTACACCAGTTAATAAATGAGTAATGAAAACAATTCAAGTACCAATCTCAGTCATTCACCTATCAGAAAGTAAAACAAATTGCTGATTGTCAGAATCTTGTAAAGCATTTGCCAATAGCCGTCTCTCTGCGTCAATCATTGAAATCTTACCCCACACCACCTGTAACATTACAAGTGATCACTTTGGCTGCTCATTAGATAACCACAGTTCATTAACCAACTGCACATGATTTGCGCTACTATTATCTTGAGGTAAGGATTGCATTGATTACATAGGATAACCCAAAACAGATACTCCCTCCAATCCTAATTATAAGACCACTTTTGTAATGCAATTTGCACTACAAAAGTGGTATTATAATTAGGACCGGAGGTAGCATCAAACACAGTAAATGCAAGGGGAAATATCACAGAATTAAACTTTGATTAACATTAAAGAACACACTTTCACATGGATGAGGCGCCACTATTGACGGATGAATGTAAACAAAACAAAAAACAAGAACAAGACAGTCTATGAACCTGTTCACTGCGTATGTCCCGATTAACAAAATAACGGCTCACATGAACTGGTCTAGTCTTAGAAGCATGAACATAAACTGAGAATTTCCCTTCATGACCCTGCCAAAAACAGAAAAGCACTCTTCAACATAAATACACACAAACAAAAGATGAACAGACTTTATAAACAACAGTGATTAAATGAAAATTACAAAAACAAACACAGGACAACATTTGACATCATCATCCCACACTTTCCATTTTTACAATTAGTCTATTGGTTGAACCATTAATATAATCTTAATCAAAAAGGGAAATAGCACAGATTTGTAAAAGGTTGTAAGTTGTAACATGCTAATATCTACCACTGTCGATCACCCAACATGCTACACAATAATAAGTTTCAATTTGTGCTCCTATTTCCTTCACCCTTTATGCCTCTAGCAAAGGAGAGAAACCACCAATAGATTTCATGCAAAACACTTGCTCAGTATCAGCTAAGGGTGCAATAAAGCACAATGCATTTCCCTAGTTCAGAATCCTCAAAGGCAAACAAAGAAGTTCCAATAGCAGTAACTCCCCATGCATCAGTTCATCATGCAAAGATGCTACCAGGGGTCAGAAGTATCATATATAATTCAAAAAAAACATGGGAAATTAAATATGTAAATAGAATACACCAATTATTTAAGAAAGTGAGATGCAAGGGCTTGCACAAATTTACACTGAATCTAGATTGTGGGCATGTGCTTTGCAAGAAGTCTAAGGTGAACCACATAATTCATAGCTTCTTATAAATTTTATATTAGATACAGACATATAGAGTAGTTAGCCATTAATCTTCCGATTGAGTAGGTCAACAAGTTTAGCGTCACCTTCCTTCATATTGACAAACTATTTGTAACTGACAAAAATAATTTATATATAGCATCAGACATTAATTGATATAAAACATTTGATAGATAAAAGGGACAAGAAATGATTACTTGGAAAAACTTATCCCACAATTTCTCAAATGGAAGGGAACCAGGAGTCAGAAACATGAAGGCAACTTTAGGATTTTTAGGAAGAACATATGGTGCACTCAAAATATCCCTAATCACCACTTGTGATGCAATCTCTTTATCTGTGTATTCTCTTGCAGGAACAGGTGGAAGCCACTGAGAAATAACATCGCAACCTCTAGAAGAAAAGACATAACAGGGCGAACTGCTTTTGGGTGGGTAGATGTAAGCAAAAATTAGAAACACGCATACAAATAAAACCAGGACAATTATCCAAATTGGTTTCTTCATGGGAGGGCGGTGGCGAGACATAGGCAGGATCTGTATATCTCCAATGCCTAGATTCCAAATTTTTGTGATATTCATTCATCTAAGTAAATGCATCACAGCATCACCTCCAAAAGATCTCCCTAATATCTGTATTCACCATCCTCAAGCACAAAGAAACCAATATATAGAGCCTATAATGAACCTTTGACAGACTGATGTAGATAAACCTGAAATCAAAGCACATCAAGCAAACATATTAGCAATCAACATAATGCTAACCACTCAATCCTATATGCTAGCATGACCACCCAGATGGTATGCATACTATATGTAATAGAGAATAAATTTTAATTTTGACAGCAGAAGATCCGGATGTTCACAAAAACAATATCCTAACACAATATTCAGTCCCACATAATCTACAATCAGAATATCCAATTGAGTTTCCAATTGTGTCTTCCAACTAACAGATAAACATATCAAAACATTTATTGAACAATCCTACAAGAGCTAGCGCACAAATGAAACATAGAGATGCATGGAAAAATCTATATGAAATATTTCAAATCCAAACTCGAAAACATGGAAAGAGATGCTAGATGAGAATGAAGAGGAAGTTTAATCCCTACACACTAATCTCAAGTCTTAACCCTTTCCTAGTTTATAGATAAGAAGCACTGGTAAAACAAGAATAGAAACTAGAATGAAAAACCGACCCTCAGTTGTTTATGGTAAGACGCTTTATGTCAAGACACTAGAGGAGATAGGGGGGGAGAGAGAGAGGGTGAGTGAAAGATAGAGGGGAGAGAGGAATTTCCATATACAGCTACAAACAATATACTAAAACAGGCATTACCTAATGACCTCCAGTGTGTACCAAAGCTTTCTAGCTTACCAAACAATAATAACATTCAGGAATCAGGAAGGAATGTTCCGGAGAAAATAAGTTAGAATATAATAAAGTAATTTAAGATTCAAATTAGAAAGTAATCATCATAATTATATATCCGATCGATTCAGGGTCTTGGAGTAGCCCAAAAGCGAACAAAACACAATACAATTTCCTTCATCGAGACACATCAAAACTCGTAAGCTTGGGTTTAACAAGTCATACCCATCCGAACCCCCATAGTTTCAATCAATCCGTACCAAATACAAGAGAAAATTCAAATCCAAAATGCACACTCCAACGCCGCTAATCCGCAACATGCTCTGTTCACTTACCAAGAAAGCTTGCAAAACAATAAACAAGAATACACAAAAAAAAAAAAAAAAAATTGCAAAATCATTCATTTCCCTTTCTCACTTAGTTACGTTTCTTTATACTTCACCACCAACTATAACTCAAACTTTCAAACAAAGAAACCCCCTCGCTCTCCGACTCCGTTTCCCTCCCCTGCAGTAACTCAAATACACTAAAAGCAAACACTAAAAGCAATCTAAGTATTTACCTGAAAGCTACAGCTACACCGAAGTATCAAAGAAGATCAGAGATTCAGAAGAATCCAACTTCAATTCAAAGATCTTATCGAACCCACCAATGTTTCGGGAAGATCTAGGGCAAAGGGGGAAGAAAAGCATGCACACGCAGAGAGAGATAACAATATTATAGGAGGCGTGATGAGATGTGAGAAAGAGTGGATTGTGTGTTGTTTGATTCAGTGATTCGTTTGCTTGGTCTTTCACTAAACTCTCTCGCTTCGGTTTCTCTCTCTCTAAAACAAATCTCGCAGTCACAGACGAACTCCGTGCCAGCCAAAATACAACATCGCGGCCGGCGATTGGTCAAATTTATAGTTTATTATTATTTTTTAAAATTTCATAAGAGTTTCATAAATGTTTGGCAATAAAAGCAGTATAAGTATTTATTAATTACCTATTTTTGGAGATTTATTATATTTGGCACTCTCGGCGCTTGTCGTGTTCTTGAAATAGAAGTCATCATAATAGAAAGTCATGAGCTAATGAGCTATGACCCGAATTTTTTTTTTTTTTTTTTTTTTTTTTTTTTTTTTATCAGAGACCCGAAGTTGTTGGCTTTTTTCTTCGCAAATTTTTTTTTTTTTTTTTGGCTAACATTTTTAGCTCTAATTTTCTAGAATTTGG
The DNA here is from genome assembly GCA_019022615.1 of Acacia melanoxylon. Lineage (NCBI taxonomy): Eukaryota > Viridiplantae > Streptophyta > Magnoliopsida > Fabales > Fabaceae > Acacia > Acacia melanoxylon. The sequence goes on from JAFJYJ010000013.1 coordinate 10,573,717, forward strand.
ATTCCTCATACCGGAAGAAATTAATTTTTTTTAACAAAAGTAATTAACAATTAAACATCTCTGTTTAATTTTTTTAATAAAAAATTAAAACTCTTTCATCATCACTTTTAGATAGTAATTTAGTTATTAATATACTTGGGTTGAAAGGATCCAAATCCAATTTTTTAAAAATTTCAATTTTTTCAGTAAAATTAACTCACCACTTATTATAGTTTTACATTATTTTTAAATCAGGTTTTTGTAGGTTTTTTTTGTCAATCATAGGTACTAGTGCATCATAATCAATTAAGAGTATGTTATTTTTGTCAATGTAAAAAGCGCTTTTTAGTTTTTAGACTAGTTCTCAGTCAGGTTTCGATACAGCCGATCTAAAAAGTATGTTATTTTTTAAGATCAGTTTTTCAATCAGTTTAAAAAGCAACAGATTTTTTAGACCGGTTTATCAAAATATTAGGTCTTTTTAAACTGGTTTGGTAAAATATAAGGTCTAAAAATATGACTTTTTAGACCGATTGCTTAAGATATAAGGTCTAAAAAGTATGACTTTTTAAACCGGTTGCGTAAGATACCAGGCCTTAAAGGTACGCCTTTTTACATTGGTTGCGTATATTAGGTCTTAAAAGTAGTTTTTAAGACCGGTTGTTTTGAAAACACGTCTTAAAAATAGTTTTTAGACCTTATATTTTTAAAACCAATCTTAAAAAAGTTAGACCCCATATTATATTCTTTACGTATTAATTCTTTTTAGACCTGATATTTATAACATCTGGTCTAAATTTTTTCATTTTTTTTTTCACATATCCACTCTATTTCTTCCTTTTACCCACCATCAAATACATTCAGCAACTAAAAGACAGTTTAAACTATAAGCTTTGAACAACTTAATATGAGTTACCAAATGAATTACTGGAAATGAATATACAAATTGATCAACTATTGAAAATGCATATAATGCCAACAATATTCCAATTCGAGTGGGAACAAAATTGATCTAATAACTATTATTCATTACATCACAACATTTCACAGCCTTCAAATGATAAATACATACATGATGAAAAACACAAGACCTAAGCTCACTATTGTTCTAAGAGCTCATAAATGAATTCATAACAACATTTGCGGATGAAGTCAATATCTTCTTTAGAAAATGGATCGGTAGGATCAAACATCTGTAACATTAAAGCCAGACAAATCTTTAACTTGCGTGCTAAGTATAAAAGAAAAAAAGTATAGTTGTACAAAATTGTTGAAATATACATTTACCTCTTGAAAGAATTCAGTCATGCATAAGGTGATAATGTTAAATATGTGTCTCAACACATACAAAGTCATATAAGTTGAATCCTGGTGGTTGCCTACGGACTAAAAAAGAACATGACATAATAAAACTGTATAGAGCATAACTTATTACTGAACAAGTTCATAAATCAAACAAATATGTACTAACATTTGGTGTGATTCATTTAGGGTTTTTTACCTCGTGCACATGCTTACCACCAGCAGCATGTCAATATGTCCTCATTGCCCTATCATCAAAATCACGAAACTTACTTATTCAAATGACATTGCTAGTTCACTACTTTATATAGTAATAAGAAAACTTACGAGTTCATGGTATTCTTCAATTCATTCCCTGATTGTAGTGAAGGGAGCATAAGAAGACGATAGTATAACTCGTCTTGCATAAAAGCACCAACAACCAATGATCACTGAAAATAAAAGAATTGACTAGAAATCCATAAAATTGATTCAAGCAATATATATATTATGAAATAAAAATTTGTTTCTTACCCATGCACATATAGTGCCAAGAAACACTCAATTTTGGTTTTACTGAGCCTCTCTGATAAGTATGTGTGTCTAATAGAAGTAATGGTCCCTTTTTCTATTCTTTGAACTGGGCAAATGAATCCAAAATCATTGTTGTTGCCCGAGGAAACCAACTTACGATTTATGTACCTACAATAATGCAATCAAACAATTTATAACGGCTTAATTATATTATTAAAATATTTACAGTTACAAGAAGATACTTACATTAAAAATACTTGGATAATTGCTATTATAAGCTTCTGTTTAGGAGCTATCAGGGACATTAAATCATCCCTCTCAAGAAAAATCGATACTGCTGACTTGCCTGCAACTGAATCCATAGGTCACAATCTTGTTGTGAAAGATGTATCATATGCCATAAGAATCACTTGTTGCATAGCATTCAACTTAGGCTGTGAAACTTGTTTAGTGGATTGAGCTACAATTGGGGTTATGATTGGGGTTCCTTAGCTCGAATAGAAACAAGGTTCTTTGGCCACAAGATGAAGGTACGCTTGACATCACTCACAATCTTCAAATCACTAGTAGGGATAGGGACATGTGCATCTGCATTGATCACCTCTGCAACTAACATTCTTACTTGATCATCTTGTTTTTGTTGGTAGTATACATTTGATACCAAGTTGTGGACACTCCTACTTGCAACTAATCATCTCAAAGGATCCTCCACAAAAATCTTACAAGGTTCAGCAATTTACATTCTAGGACCCTTTGATGACTGCCTAATAATGTAACAACTCCCTTGAGTGCTCTGAATAGGTGCAAGTGAATGTGCCTTGGGAACACTGGTCTCTTGACGTATGCTCATAATCATCATTATTTCGTCCTTCATCTTGATCAATTGGGCTTCTATTATTGCATCAAATGAAGCTTTTGCCTCTGCCCTTGCTCCTGCCAGTGTTGTGAAAACGCCGAGTAGAAACGTAAGAACGTCCGTTCCTACGTTTTTCTGCCGGAAAACGAGCAGAGACGGAGGTCTGAACAGATTTGGAGGAGAAACAGTGGGAACGTCGTTCAACTCGGTGAACTCGGTAAAGACGGCGAGTTTACCGAGTTCACTTATTTACCGTTTAAAAAAATGGAGCCCCAATTAAAACGCACAGAACCGAGGGAACCCTAGGTGTGTCGGCCTCTTCACTGCTTCTTCTTCGCACGAGCACGACAGAGTCGACCACTCAACCGCTGCAGCGCTGCTCCTTCTTCTTAATCTTCTATTCTTCTTCTTCGCTCCTGCTTCTTCTTCATCGTCGACCACTCGACCGCTGTTGCTTCTTCTTCACCGTCGATGGAGGCTGGACGCTGGATGGCTGGAGTGCTGCCTGAATCTGATCGTCAGTTCGTCATCCACTCACCCTCAGTCCCTCACTCAAAGTATGCCTATCCCTTATTCCCTTTCCTTTCGTCATTCATTAATTTTTATTTTGCTTCTTTCTCGCTTTCTGGTTTGTATTTTATATATGTATAATTGTATATTCATGTCCATGCTTCATGATTTAGTCTCATATTGTCATGTTTGAAAAAAAAAAATATCGAATGTTATGTTGTGAGTTGTCACTGGTAGTCTAGTACGTTAATTCCTTAGTCTGAATATTTGGTTGCTGAATCTAAATCTGTTTGCTTGTGTATTTGAATTTTCTGAAATTTGAAAGCCTTAAATAGTTAAATTGAGGTAATTTGTTTGAATTTTGATTAAATATAGTTTGAAATCACATGGCTTCATCAAGTGGTGGTGATAGTAGTAGCACTCCAGCTTCTGCAAGTGTAGTTTTACGTTTTAGTTTTAAATCACATGGCTTAAATTTGTAATGACTTTAATGTATTTGTGTGTTTTAGTTTTACGTTTCCGTTCCGTTTTACGTTTTTACGTTTTTGCTCACCCTTCCCGTTTCAACGTAGACTCTACGTTTTAACAACATTGGCTCCTGCCCTCACAGTGACCAACATATGTTCCATCTCCTATTTTGCTTGGCCGCCGTAAACTATTTTTCAGCCTTTTTATAACCGCAACGAGACATTGTATGAGGGCAATCATTCTTTCTACCATTCTCTTGTGCTTTTTCCTTCTTCTTCTTCTTTTTTTTTTTTTTGGTGTGAATAAGAATCCAAAACAAATATTACAGTCTATAAAGACAATTGATAAGTAAATAAAATCCAAAATAAATCAACTCATCAAAGCTTGTAGAGTAGTTCGAGTCCGACAAAATTCTTGTCAAGTCTCTTCATCAAGATATGAATACTTCTTGTAACGATTAGGACAAGACTCAACACCTTTCACTTTGATATGCATGTATTTGTTAGCTAGATCCGTCTTAAACTTCCTCCAACGTTCACAACAAAACGTCATTGTCTTCTTATACAATTTGTCACTTTCAAGAACATCGCAAGTGAGTTGTAATGCATGCATTGAAGTAGTTGATCACAAATTTGATATTGGAAACATAGAAAAAAAGCATTTTATACATGGATAGTATCCTAAATATATTTCTTTACATAATCACGATATTTCTCCACTTTTCTATCAAGAATTCAAGATGCTAGACTTATTACGTGCTAGGAGGCCAACAAAACTCTTATATCGGCTTGCATTAGCCCCGATTGGTCTCCAATATCTATCAAACTAAATCAAGATCTTTTGCCCAGCACTTCAATTTAGGGCAATCTCTTTCAATCGTGTGCCTCTTCTAACCCTCTGTAAAGACCGATTACTAGGCTCACTTTGAGACGTGTCAAGTTTGCTCTGATTCACACTAATTGGCTCACCTTGAAAAGGACTAGAATGGGTTCGACCCTTCATTTTCCTATTAAGAGACAACAAAATAAGGTTTAATAGTAGGTGAAGCAGAAACAAATGAAAATATGTATTGCATACACATTTCTATAATAGTGGGTGATGCATGTTCTTTTGTCTTTTGTTTTTTTTACACAAACTTGAAATGAATTGAAGGTCTATTTAGAGTAATGAAATTTTGGTGAGAGTAATAAGCTGCTGATGAAGAAATAGGCATGCAAGATCATATATTATTTGAAGCAAAAATAACAAGCATTTCCTTCTAATTAACGAGAGAGAAAAACTAGAGGTGGACTAAAAATTGTAGACATATATATAGCTTACTGCAAAAACCCAACAATCCTATAGAACTTGCAAGAATTAGTCCAATATATAGCTTATTGAAAACTCACGACCAGGCTGCTTAGATTTTCTAGTAAAGGTGCCCTTGTAAGTCACTTTCTAGTTCTTCAAGGTGGCACACTGTTTACTGTATCTTTTCTCTTTCATAGAACATCTGATAAGAAATTTTTTACCACGGAATAGTAATTTTCATCCATGGAAAACAAAAGGAACTGAAAAGGCAATATGCAAAACTGAAAACATAATAAATATGAACTAGTCACTAAGCATCCAAATCACACAAATAATGACGCTAACTTTCCTATTTATCATCAAAAAATCAAAAGGGAAAAAGATTTTGATGATATCGAAAGATAATTAGAGAAACCGAAAAGGAAATATGCAGAACTTCTTCCAACCAACAAACAAGACTTGTTCTATGATTCGACTTGTGCAAATTTCCCCCAAATAAAGGGTTAATATAGATCCCATCACAAACAAAGAAGACAAAGAAAATCCTTTCAATAATCAACCTGTGACAATGGGGGAAAATACAGAGAACTGTTATAAAATCCTTTAGATCTAGTTGTGTTTTTGGTCTCTTCTTCTCTAGAAAATACGGCCAGGATTTCAGTCTTATGCTATCATTGTCCTTTCTCTCTCGAAACAACACAACCCTAACATTCAACCTCAACCCCAATCATTATCATACCGCACAATTTAAGGAAGATTTCAAATGAAACAAGAAAATGCAGGAATAATTGTAACCTGCAGGAGAATATATTTTCTCGGTTTTCTCATTCATTCGGCTTTCTTTCTCAATCTTCCCTTAATCGTGATTTGTAGGAGACTGTAAGCCAAAGGTTGAGGAGGTGAGGAATGGGGACGATGTCTAGAAGAGAGGAAGAGAGATGACTGTGGGACTTGACGAGGAAGAGAAGAGGAGATGGGTAGGATCACAGAAGTTAAGGGGAGAAGAAAGTGTCGCGGAATTCAATTTTCAGCCGACTAGGAGAAGATTCTCTGATGGGAATTTTTTAGACTGGTTATGCTGAAAATAAAGTCTTAAAAATTTACTTTTTAGATCGATTATTTTGTAAAAATCGGTCTTAAAAGTAATATATTATTTTTTATTGCGCATATTTTAGACCGGTTAGTTATAAGAAATATAATGTCTAAAAAGTTTCATCTTTTAGATTGTTTATTTGTAAAAGTCGTCTTAAAAGTAATAAATTTATTATTTTTTTATTTCACATCTTTTAGACTGGTTATAAAAAACATAAGGTTTAAAAAGTAATCAATTTTTTTAATCTTTTTGAATCGGATGTTGAAAAACCGGTCTAAATAATATCTTTTAGACCTTAGATTAAAAGAAATGATATACAAAATTCTTTATATTTCAAAAGCTATTATCAATCATACTTTTTAGATCTGGTCCTCTATCTAAATGTCGTGGTCTATAAACTTTTTTTGTACCAGTGTAAGACTTACATGAATGCTGGTTGAGTGACATTAAGTTGCCACGAATTACAAAATAAGAAAATATTTTTAAAAACTAAAATGATGAGATAAAATATATTTATTATCAACAAAAAAATAAATTACTGTGAATTGTCTCCTAACACCTAGGTTAAGTTGCTTATATCTATTGGGTCAAATTCTCCAATCACCCTTTGAGCAAAAAAAAATTCTCCAATCACACTTTTCCATATGTGATTTTTATTATTAATAATGATCAACAAATTTTTTAAATTTAATGTGAACTTTTATTTTAAGAAAAGTCCGCATGGTAAGATTTGATTTGAGAACTTGACAAATAAATATAAGTAATTGAACCTAAATTATGCTATAATTTTATTTGAATTTATGAAACTCCAAAAGTTTGTTAACACTTGTAAATAATAAAGAGGTGACAAATATTAGATTGAGATTTTAAAGTGTTGTTAATTTTATCATAATACCCCTCAATTTTTTAATTTAAAAATAAAGAAAAGAAAAGGCCCTGCCGGCTAGAACCCTCCAGCCATGAGAGCTCCTACGCCAATGGCTTCTTGTTTGTTTTTTTTTTTTTCCTTTGGAAAAAAATGTGCCAAGGTGGTGAGGGCCCACCTTGATTTCAAAGAGGCATGATGGCCATTGGGTCACTAAAGGCACTTTGAAATACATATGCATAAGTGTGTGTATATATATATATATATATATATATAATACAAATAAAAGTGTAATGGTATTAACTAAATCAATAATGAAAATGACTAAATTTGTAATAGTATTGACTAAATTTGTAATGGTGCTAATTACAAGCGTAATGATATTAACAAAATGAATAATGACATTAATTATAGGCATAATAAGTATTAATCAAATGAGTAATGATATTCACTAAAGGCGAAATGATATTTGACTAAATGAGTAGTGACATTGGCTAAAGGCGTAATAGTATTGACTAGATGAGTAATGACATTAACCAAAGGCGTAATGATATTGATTAAATGAGTAATGATATTAACAAAATGAGTAATAGTATTGACTAAAGGTATTTACTCTTTAAGTGAGTACGTTTACACCTTTAGTCAATATCGTTCTTCATTTAGTCAATATCATTACTTATTTAGTAACAACATTAGGCCTTTAGTCATTTTCATTACTCATTTAGTCAATATCATTATATCTTTAATTAATATCGTTACGCCATTAGTCATTTTGTTCACGCCTTTAGTGAATATCATTACTCACTTAGTTGATACCATTACACCTCTAGTCAATGTCATTACTCATTTAGTCAATATTGTCACACCTTTGGTTAATGCCATTAAGAATTTAGTTATTTTTATTATTGATTTAGTCAATACCATTACGCTTTTATTTGTACTATACATATATTTAGTTAATGTCATTACTCATCTAGTTAATACCATTAAGCCTTAAGTTAATGTCATCATTTATTTAGTTAAAAACATTATGCCTTTAGTTAATTTGTTTACGCCTTTAGTCAATGTCATTACTCATCTAGTCAATTACATTACTCCTTTAGTCATGGTCACTACTCATTTAGTCATATATCATTACGCCTCTAGTCAATTTGTTTATGTCTTTAGTGAATATCATTACTCTTTTGGTTAATACTATTACACCTTTAGTCAATGTCATTATTCATTTAGTCAATATCGTTACGCATTTAATTAATACTATTAAGAATTTAGTCAACACCATTACAAATTTGGTCATTTTCATTGTTGATTTAGTCAATACCATTACGCTTTTATATATATATATATATATATATATATATATATATATATATATATGGGATATGATATTGTCAAAACCAATTTTATGTCATTTCTTAAATTCATTTCAACTTTTTCAGTTAGATCAGAATTTCAATAGGAGAGAGAAATGATAAAGGTATATGAGATCCCGATCTAACGGTGAAAAAAGTAGTAACGTAAAAAATTGGTAAATATCTTATTATATATATATAATATCTTATTTATATATATATATATATATATATATCTCAAAGAGCTATGGGTGGCCCAATGGCATCATGCCTCTTTGAAACCAAGGTGCCTCACCACTTTGGCACGTTTTTTCAACAAAAAGTTAAATAAAAATTAAAACCCCACACCACAAAAAAGAAAAAGCCATTAAGGCCGAAGCTCTGGCAGCGCTTTCCGGTAAGGTGCCTTTTCTTTTTAAAATTTAAAAAATTTAGGAGTATTATGGTAAAAACAATAATACTTTAAAATCGTAATTTGATCCCTATTATATTTTTGTCATTTACAAGTATTTACAGATGTGGTTTCATAAATTGAAATGATATTTATTTAGAATTGTTCGTTTGATTATGTAGATCATGTGGCAAAATTAATTTAAATGCATATTGAGTTAATGTCACATCATATGAGATGTTGACATAATTTCTTTTATAAGTTGACAAATTATGAGTCAGATTTTCACCCGATGTCATAACTTGAAAGCTATCTTGCCCACATCTCACTCTAAAATGAAGAGTGCCCTATATACAAGAAAAAACAAATAAACCTATTGACGTTGTTTTGAGTTTTGATTTCTTTTACGGTTAAGGGACAATTTTGTCCCATAAATTTTTTGGGGCAATTTTATTCTGGAAGAAGGGGATCAATTTTTCTCGGGTCATTATCCTAATTAATTTTGACCGTTAGTTGACCAAATATGACGAGATCGCAATCTACATGTCATCTACGTCATTTTTGTTAAGGGGCAAATTCGCTCAAAAGTCCATATTTCATCTATTTCATTTTTTTTCAAAGTTATATTTAAAACTTTCGGAGCAAATTTTCACCTTAACAAAAATAACATGATTGACATATAGACTGCCAGTTCAACATATTTTGTTAACAAACGGTCAAAATTAACTGATATAACGGTTAGGAAAAAATTGCTCCCTTTTTTACACTTATGGGGCAAATTTCCTTTCGAAAACCTTCAGAGCAAAATTGCTTCTCGATGACAATTTCCGAGACAAAATATTCCCTCCCCCCCCTCCTCTTGTCATTGGTTATTTATTTGATGAAGTAATGAATTCACTACCACCTAGGAAAGTCTTATGTATTAGGCCACCCACACCACACTAGTGAGTTTAGTACCACCTGGGGAGGGGGATAATACTTTCATAATCTCATCTCCATCTTTAGATTAAAAAATGGATGATTATAACTAAATATTTTATAAAAATATTATTATAATATTTTATCAAATAATTTTGTTTATATTGCAATTATAAATAATGTAGATTAGATTTTAACAATTTAAATTTATTTATGTTTAAAATATTAATATTATAAAATATTGAACATAAACCATCAATTGTTTTTCAATCTGATGGCAGATACAAGATTATGATAAGAAAAGAAGAAAGAGTAAAAGCTTGTGCACAAGCCCGCCCACACTAATGTGTTCACTATGACAAGCAGCTCTAAATAAATATGTATTCATATGTCTCTATTGGGAAATTGTTTAATTGAATATACTACGGACTACACTGTTCATACTGGAATTCTTGCATCCAACTGATTTTAACTTCTGTTATATTACCAATTTCTACCTGAACTTTTAATCAGGATTTTATATTTTTCTACTAGAAGGATGTGCAATTTGAAGTAGTAATATCATGATGCTTAGATGGGCACACACAATTTCATATCTGGTTCAATTCTTGAAGTTGCTTAGAGCACTCAGATTAATGTGAACCATAACTAATGGTGCAACAACCTGAATGCCAAAGAAAGAATAATTTACCTTTTGCATATTACAACCATATGGAACTCACAGTTTCTCCATTGTTTCCTCAAAACAGTAAGTTTCATATGCATGTACAGCCAAGAGGATCAACAATCTCTTCACAGCCAGTACAAAAGGGACTACATATTTTTTTCAAGGCAAAAAAGAAAAATCGATCCAAAAGCACAACTAGGAATGTTTGGACTGATTAATCAGAAGGACTTAAGCCATATCTCATGGAATTCCTCTAATCAAACTAAAGATGTTTTTTCGATTTGCGGCGAATGTTATTTGGGTGACAAGTGCACCCAAGCTTCCTTCCTCTTTTCCTACAGACAGAAAATAAAATAAAATGTCATAGTAGGATTTCAAGAACGAGACAACTGATAACATTAACACAAGCCTGCTTATGTGTTCTGATAAAGAATTGTGTGTGTGTACGGCACATCCAATTGACACTTACCCGAAAATATCTGAACAAAATCTACACAGGCACACAACAGGCAAGCACAGTAAAGAAGTGGCCTGAATAAAAAATAGAACAAATATGATACACTACAATAACAATTAACAAGTTGCACCAGTCATGTAACTAACTCCCTATAGATCTGTAAGATATATAGATATAAATTACTTACAACAAACCAAGCAAGCTCTATAGAAGCAAGTGATCTTGTTAATTCATTGGTTTTCAGCCATTGTTGGACCTAATCAAAGATAAAAAGAAGTTGATAAAAAAATAAATGAACGTCAAGTTTTTTTTTTTCATTAAAAAAAAAAAAATGTGAGCATCAGATACTCTGCTGGCTATCAGAGTATAACAAAAACAACTTGATCTAAGGAGCAAGCTGAACGGTAACTATTACTCCTTCCGGTTCTTAATATAGGACCTGTTAGGGGAGTTGATCTTGGTTTTGAATATAACACCTATTTTTAATATTTGTCATTCTTTTCATAATTCACCCCTATTGATACTCTCTTAACGATAATCAAGTAGGAGAGGGAAGGAGGGAATTAAGGTACATGATTAGAGTGTTTTAGAAAATAAGGTAAATAGGTCTAATTAAGGACTAGAGGAGTACATGACATGTTGAATGGATAACGACATCCACTTATAACTCATTGGATCAACTGCACTGCTTGATCATATATCATTTCACCCACCTAAACGATCCTAAGAATGCTGATGGCTAGGTTTCAAAAGTGTCAAAGTGAGAAACACTAACCAATATTCTTTTAAGAAAATATTGACCCCAATCAAAATGATGGATTATATTTAAGGGTTAAGGGGCAATTTTGCCCCGAAAGTGTAAAAAAAGTAGTAATTTTTCCTTGACCATTATCCCAGTTAATTTTGACTATTAGTTGACCAAATATGCTGAGCTGACAGTTTACATGTCATCCATGTTATTTTTGTTAAGGTGCAAATTTGCGCTGAAAATCCATATGTCACCTACTTCATCTTTTTTCAAAGTTAGATTTAAAACTGCTAGGGCAAATTTGCACCTTAACAAAAATGACATGTGCTCGTTTGGAATAGCGATAAGAGCTTTTCAATAGAGATTTACAGTGTATGACGTAAGTATGTGAGAAGAATTTTGTCTCGATTTACGTGAATAAGCATTTTTGGGACCCCCAAAAGTGATCCCAAACATGCATAGACTATTAACTTAGCATATTGGTCAACTAACTGTTACAATTAATTGGGATAATGGTCAGGAAAAATTGCTCCATTTTAGAAATTTCCAGGGCAAAATTGCCCCCTAAAAAACTTTTGGAGCCAAATTGCCCCTTGGTAAAAACTTCTAGGGAAAAAATGCCCCTCAACTTGTCAACCGCAGATTCTTCTAACTTTACCAATATCTTAGTCCCCAATATAATCATGCTTTCTTCAAATCCCATTGAAAGGAAGCCTTCCAATCAATCCATAAGTCACATTCATTTTATGAGGATATAAAAAAGAAGATAACAGAAGAGAGCACCTGGTTATGGTATGAAATTGTAGATTCAAAAAATGAACGGAGAGAATATATGAAAGTCAACCATTGATCCTTCATAACAGGTAACTCCTTCATAAAAAACATAGCAATTGAGGGAGCAGTGTAAGTTTCAAACAGCAACTGGTATCCCGCATCTTCAGATACTTCATAGACAAAAAGGCTAGACATATGTTTATCAGTACCTGTATGAACAGAGCAATTGTTGCCTGGATCTTGGCCTTATTTGATAGTAAATAGTTCTCAGTCACATGATAGGCCTCGATAATTTTTGCAGTTAATAGTTCAAAATGAGAACTGAGAGAAGATATGAAAGGCAACCATTGATCCTTCATAACTGGTATCCACTCCTTTAAAAAAAAACAAAAAACAAAGCAATTGAGACTAAACCATGACTAAAATGGGATTATATAACAATCAAGAAAATTGATGCCGGCATATGTTGATTAACTGGACTATATGAGGAAGGAGGACCCCAGTAGAGAGGAACACTGGATAATGAAGTATCATTTTGATCTTTCTCTTATAGTCAAATGATGAAGACTTGGTAGTATGGGATGCTAAATGGGCGGCATTTAAGTAAGTTGGTTCTCCGAACTCAAGAGCAAGCTTTCCGGGTAGGGTTCCCCTTCTTACTTAGGTACTCATCATCAAATAGAAAATATTATATTCATCTTATTATGCCTTTCACATGGATCTTCAAGTTATATAGCTTTCATTTGCACACCAGTTTAACCAAACTAGTAGAATGAGAGAAGGATCATCATATATCATTTCCAGGAAAGACTGTCAATTTAAAAAATATCTGAGGATAAAAGAAGTGAAAAAAAGAAATATTCGTAGACGGTGACAGACTTCAGTATCCCTCGACCATATTTATGACACCATATCATTAAAATTTTTAATGAAAAAAAAAAAACTTTGGAAACAATGCATCCAAGGCTGCCCTCCGAGAATAATTCCAGCAACCTGCTATTAAGGGCTGCAGGACACAATCAATTAAGGAAAGAACATAAAATTCTACATGGCTATGCAACAAAAAACTGCAAAACTGCCTGAAAATGATTTTAGTTGACTAGCAGCCAGTGAAAGAACTACTTATGATAATCCAGATTCCAGTATAAAAACCTAAATAATAATAGATGCAAAATAAGTCAAAACCAAAAACTTGCCTTGATACAAAGAAATAAGTCCAATCGAATTTCAGAGCAAATGATACAATGAAACGTTCTGATTGAAGGCTTTCCTTGATAGTGTTCTTATGTCTTTTTTTCCTTCATAACTACTTGGAACTGGAGGTTTGTTATATGATTCTTAAGTCTTCTTACAAGAAACAACGATCAAAGTAAACCTAGAGTGGGAAGCTATAAAATTAACAAGATATTTTATCAACACTTCCACAAAACCCTAGTCAATTGAATTTGGTATAGTTTCAGGCTAGAACTATTGGCAACCTCAACACTAAGATCTCAATAATTTCCTGACCTTCAGGGATTTAATAAAAGTGGCCGCCGGTTCTGCCTTCATCATTTCTTCCTACAAGCTCCACCAAAACGGGAACTCATTGAGTGAAAAGGTAACATTAAATTAGTCAAAGATTCAGGTTGAACCAACCTCTGTCACTTGAGGAGCTTCTTCAGTCATGTGAATTTCAATCTTCTGTTCATTACTAACATTCTGAAGCTGGATGAGGGAAATCAAGTATAGCATATTAGAGCTACTCCATTCCCATACATAAATAATATAAGTAATCATAATAGCATACTAAGTAGAAATATGGAAAAAAACTTCTTTAAACTATAAACTAAAGATACATGAAAAATCAAAAGGCCCAGAGTTTTATAAATGTAACGTTTCCAGGGAAGATGGACAATGATATAAAAAGGTTAGCAAAGTGTCATCTTAAGCTTGCTTATTTCTAGGGCTTCACAAAAAGTAAAAGACAGCGTTGAACAAGAAAACATTTCTTTTGTTTCTGTAGATTAAATTTGTCAGCTTCCCGATGAATTTAAGACAATCTACCTTTCTCAGTTCTTGTGTTTCTATTTCTTACATTTGAATCAAGCACGAATATATATTTACAAAGGAGTAAACGCATAATTAATCTGCTTATTCACCTCAGCCCCATGGGAATTTGATCCGTTCAGCTCCTGTTCAGCATCTAAAGACCCATTTTGCTGATAGCAAACGAAGATGGTTAGAAACATCTATATTCTATCTCCTATATCAAAGATATTGTAGTCAATTTATGAGCTTGATAAACATAGTTGTTTCTTATAGTTAGCTATTTAGGAATCTTAGGTGCTCTATGATTTTAGCTTATAACAAGGGAGCTTGATAGACATGACTTGCCTGAATCTCAATGGGTGGATCCTTTTTCTAGAAATCAAGGGGTAGTAAAATTTAGCATTCCGCAGTGAGAAAAATACAAAGTTTACCTGAAGAGCTTCAATCTTATTCTTCAGGGTTGCGATACTTTGTGATTTCTCTAGAATAATACTCTCCATCTGCTTAATACCAACATCTTTACTTTTCAATTTAGTATCGGTCTTCTCAATTGCGGACTCTTGCATGATACGAAAAGACAAATCAAAATCGAAAACAGACACATAGATGAACCATAAACAAATAAATAAACGAAACAATTGATGAAATGAGGAAACAGCTCATAATGAAGGCGATTTAACAAGCCCAGGCAAAATGTGTAACATTTTCTTTAAAAAAACATGACAAAATGTAAAATTTCTCAAAAGCAGCTACTCAAAGTTCTCATTTATGTCAGACCTAGATTCACGAATCATAAAGTAAAAACAGAGATTATTGTTGTCAGTAAAGAAACCACCTAAAATTGAAACCTTCGTCTTGAGTTGCTCTAATTCAATCCTCAGAGATGAAATCGCATCCTCTGGTTCGAGAGGTAATTTCTGTTGTATAGTTATAACGAACAGTAAGGCAGCGAATATGGAGAAGATGAAGAGCTTTGGAGTCGCCATGGGAGTCTACTTTCTTTCCCTCTGCATTCAAATTAAGCGAGGGAGACGAAGGCTTTATTTATTTATTTATTTTTAATTAGTTATTATTATTTTTGAATAAAACATGTGTCCATTTTCATGCCAAGATAAAGATAAATGTGGTATCCAAACATGAAAAAATATTGATAATTCATATAATCTGTGTCTTGGAGAATAAATAAATAAATCGGACAAGAAAATTATACTAGTACTGAAAATTATTGCCGAAATTTATTGTAAATTTTAAAAAATTCATTAATTTTTTTAATTAAATTTTTAGAACTTTCTGGACGCTTTATGTAACATTTTTAATAACATGAAGGATGAGATACTATGGGAGATTGAAGATGGGGTTTCTATCTCATTTTGGAAAGATAAATGGGTATCTTCTACTATTTGCCTGCAAGATTATGTGTTGAGTCCCATTCTTGATGATATGCGGGAATGCATGGTTGCTAGATTTGTTGGTCAAGATGGTCGGTCGTTGGGACATGTCAATACTACACAGTCTTCTTCCTCAGAATGTGGTTGGATTAATTAGAGGTATGCTCCCTCCCTCCGCTGATGATGGTCTGGATCGATCTTTCTGGTTGGTTGGAGATTCAATTGGTGTTAGTGTTAAAAGTCGTTACATGTATTTAGCCGTATCTGGCTTTCATGACATATGGAGTAAGTCATGGAAGTGGGAGGGACCCCATAGAGTACAAAATTTTGGTTGGAAATTATTTCACCAGAGGCTCCCTTTACGGTCGTGGATCTGTTCTTGGACTGGCAATGATGGCCTTTGTCTAGGTGTCATCAAATAGAAGAGACAAGCTTACATGCATTTAGGGACTGCCCTCTGGTTTGTGCTTTCTAGTATGAAGTGTTACCCACTGATCGTTTCCACTCATTTTGTCATTGTGACTGGATTGACTTGGTTAGGGAAAATTGGATGTGTGATGACGTAGGATTTTGCGGATATCTTTGGCATGTTGTATTCATTGTTTCCTGCTGGTTCATTTGGAAATGGAGGAATGTTTCCATCTATAATTCGCAAGATGAGAGTGATAGATATCGGCCCAGGTCTATCTTTCAGTTTTTTGAAGGTATTAAAATGATAACTATTAAAGTAGGGATTAACATATTAGGACACTATCCTACTATTGCTCATTGGGCTTTCCCTGAAGCCTCGTTTGTGAGACTCAATTCTAATGAGGCCTCAAAAGGTCCATTACAGGTGGCGGCATGTGGGGGTTTGTTGTGGGATTGTTATGGTAAATGGCTTGGAGGTTTTTCTGCACGATTTGGAAGGTGTTCGGCGCTAGCAGTTGAGTTGTGGGGAGTTTTGAGGGGCCTAGAGATGGCATGGGAGGCAGGTTGGAGACATGTAGTGGTTTAAAGTGACTATCAAACAGTTATCACATTACTTTCTAAAAAAGGTAGTGCAACTCGTGAGTCCCATTTGGTGGCTAAGATACGAGCAGTTACTCGATGTCAATAGGATATATGGTTCTGTCATGTCTTTAGGGAAGTGAATCAATGTACGGATTGGTTGGCTAACACGGTCCTGTCCCATTTGGAGATCCCTGATGAAACTCATTTCTCTGACCTTCCTACTGAACTTTATCAATTTCTTCTAGCTGATGTGATGAGAGTAGCTCATATTAGGAGGGGGTTAGGACCTTAGTCCCATTTTGTTTTTCCTTTGTCTGCCTGTTTTTATTTATTTGATTTCTTGGTATCAATTTTTTTTTTAGAACTTTTAACTTTTTATTTTTATTTTGTGTGCTTTTTACCACATGCTTTTCGTATTTTACTATTTTATTTTTGAAAAAAATATGATAAGACTTAATTAGATTGGGAAGAAAAATCTCTGGAAAAAAAAAGAACAAGTAAAATAAATCAAGATGGAAATTAGTTAAATTGCAAAAGAATTTTTAATCAATTAAAATTTTGTATCAGCTTTTAAATCTAAAGAGAAAAATTAAATGAAACTGATTTACATAATCATGTCGAAAAGGTTAATAACTCAAATAACTTAATTTTTTTGCCAAAAGAATATTCTTTTAATAATGGCTCTTGTTGTAAGGAAACAAATAATCCGCATATACTTAAATACATACACCCATTTTGGAAATGGTGTACGTTATCATTAGTAATTAGTGAATCCATAAATATCGAATGACTATAATTTCCATTTTTCTTGTTATTTAAACAATAAAAGTATTGTATCAACTTTATTAAAGTGGTGAACGACTTTATTTTGGAAAAGAATATAAATTCGAATTCTTAAAAAAAAAATTATTAAAAGAGGTAAAAATCATTTGTGCTTTTAATTTCGAAAGAGTTTATACTCTTGATCAAATAATAAGTATTTTTAGGATATGATGTATTAAGTAACATGATGATTGCAAAAGATCTGAAAGTAAAAAATTAAGAATTTTGTCTATAAATGATTTTTTTTCAAAAAATTATATATATGTATGTGTGTGTGTGTGTGTGTGGGGGGGGGGGGGGTTTCTCTCAATTTTCCCAGGACTCCTTCCTCATTCCGCTGCCTTCGTGGTTTTCTTTCTATTTAAATAATAATAATAATAATATAATATAATATAATATATTAATTATATTAGTATTATATTATAATATGTTATATTATATTATAGGGAAAATCCCATATAAAGCTATCTAAAATAGAGAAATTCTAAATGAGATTGATAATTCAATAAGTCCTTAATTAAGTTATCGACCCAATTTAGAATTTCAAAATCTAGATTAAATAATGTTACTTCTCCCTCTTATAGTGTCCTCTCTCCCCTTAAAAGGGTTTTAATGCTTTATAACTTATTTTTACAATAATTGTAAATATATGTCAACATTAATATATAATAATATGATTAATTTAGATCAAAGAAATTTTATGTTTTGTGGAAGAATCATGGAATAATTCAAGCCAGGTAAAAAAAGTATAAGCCCCAATATTAATTAAATGATTTCTAGTTGAATATTGAGAATATAAAATTTATTTTTACTTATTTTTTGTTCAATGAGAAAAAAATGTAATCATGTTAATAAAAAAAAAAACTTGGGTGATATAGCAAACTGAATATCAAACATTTCCATTAATGGTTTTTTTCTTAAAAAGATATTTATTAGCATAAAAAACAAACTATATATCACATAAGTAAGAATTTTGTGATTAATGAAGATTGATTTTCTTTTTATTAACAAAACACTAATTTGAGTTCTTTCAAAAATAAATTTTTATTCAAAATATTTAAATAAAAACATCTAATTTATATCTAGGTAATGCTTTTCTTTTTATTTTATTTTTTTACTCAAAATATTCTTAATCTTTCTTTCTGAACACAAAAATTCATTTGATTTAAATAAAATATGTATATTAATGTTAACATATATGCATACTTATTTAAAAAACTAAGTTAAAGAGCAATCAAACTCTTTTAAGAGGAGAGAGGATAGATGAAACTAGGATAGTGGAATAAAGTCAATTCACCTATATTTTGAAATCATAAATTGGGTTTATAACTTAATTAGAGATTTAACAACTTGATTTAGAATTTCTCTATTTTAAGCGAGTTTTATATAAAATTTTCCCTATATTATACTCCATTATAGAACAAAGTTATACACTATAAACTATTTTTTTATAATTAAGACAAGAGGTGATATTATATTATAATCGAATATGAGATAAGCGCCGTTTTTTCCGCAATGTTTTATGGAAAAGTAGAGGGGAAAATTACATCTAATAACCCAGGTAGAAATTACACCAAAGACCCACTCTCCAATTATATAAACCCACACACACCCAACCCATGCTCTGACGGTGAGAGAGGGAGAGCCGTGAGAAGTTGTAGTGAAAATTATTTAGTGCTAGCAGAAAGTAAGTGTTACGGACCTCCATTAGGCCCAACGCTGAGGAGGCCCATCAGGAAATATACCATATCTTAGGATCTTCCTATAATAAGGGAAAATCCTATCTTACCTATAATACAGGGATAGCTAAATCTATATCTTAGGATATGATATAACGGCCTGAGATCGTGCTAAGTCCCATATATTGGACCTAAGGTATTCTCTATAAATACAGGGGTCAACCCTTAAGGTACACACATTCTATACCTTGAACTATTTACATATTGTCACACTGTACACACACAACACCCCCTTTGACGAGAGCCTCGTCTGTGTACAGTGATCCCACGCTCTCTTGGATATTTGCTTCTGTAACATCCCATTTTCAAAAGCAGTATAATTTTTTTTTCATCAGAGTATCATCAGAGTAGAGCATCAGAGCGTAAGAGTAACTGATACTTATATTCAAAATGTTGTAAGTCCGGGCGATTACGAAACGGTACGGTGGACCGAGAGTTTTTATAACAACGAAGTGTCTCCCGGCAACACTCATCTTTGTGGCAACAAAAGAAGTCCTCCATTTGGGACTCTAAGCGTCCGCTTGCCCTTATCTTCGGCACTCGGTCCTCCCGACGACCCGAAGCTATTTTAAATCGAGGTCCAAATGCACATCGGACCTCGGGTAACGGTTAACCTCATATTTACATACACAACATATGGAAGACATCATAGCATTAATCAAAACATAAGTATATAGCATATGGAAGATTAATATAACAACAGTACACTTCACGCGTAAAGTTATCTATGCTAACAGTACACATCGCATGTAAAGTTATCTACGTTAACAGTACACATCTCATGTAATGTTATCTATACAATTCACTCGTATAGTCGTCTATCACATATAAGTATACAGTAAATATCAGAGTTAGTGTTACAGTACGCGAACGTACCTTCGTTGATGGTAAACGGTACTTTTACGGAAAACGGTACTTTTTGACAGCGGGTGAAACAGCGGTACGACGGCGGTACAACAGCGGTCCGATTATCTTAGATATCCTATAAGGATAACATTTATCAACTTCTAGCAGTATAACAGGCATTTTAGGTACAAATTACCATTTTGCCCCTGAACCCCCTAATCGGCGGAATTTCGCCGAGCTTGTTTTTCGCTCTATCTCTCCGAATTTTGACAGATCTTTTCCCTCATCATATTTTCGAAATATATATCATATTTACCCTTAAATATGATATCTAGACTATCTTGAAAATTTAAAGATAAATCTAGCATTCCTACTATATCTACTGAAAGAACTACCGAAACTAAAGACTAAGGACCGAAGAACTTACCCGAGACTTTGCTCGAGACTTTCTCCGAGCTTCTCTCTCTAACTTCTCTCTAAGGGGAATATTTTTGGTGTGAGAAATGAAGAAGAGGAGCTTGGTATTTATAGAAGAGACGGATGGCAGAACGGTAAATAATTCGAACTTCAGTCTGACGAATATGGACCGTAGGATCGCATTTTTTAGGACAAAACACTCTTGGCCCTCCATTTGCTTGTGCAGACCTCCCCCTCCCCAATAGTCAACAAAATGATGTCATCTTGATGGTGACATCGAGCCGTCTCGATAAAGTTTCGGTCCGGTGTCCGAAACGCGTAATCTTGACGAATCGCGAAATGCGATGGCGAGTTTTAAAGTTTCTTTCTTTCTCATTAGGAATATCTAGTTTAATGAAATTTATGATCCCATTAAGGGTATTCCGTTATCTGCTGAAGATTTTAGGCCAGACGTCTTCGGTTACGGAATTGAATTCCGGAAGCGCCAGCGTCTAGGCAAAAATCCACTGGTTTGTAATATGATCTGACCTAAGTCACTAGATTCCTAATTCACGGCAACTACTTGTTTCAGTATTGACTCTAAATCCTCTATCTGCATTTTTCTCTCTCTACCGGTGTCTTAAACACCATGTTGGTTCCGTAACCGACTTCGAGACCGCTTAATCCGAGATAGAATTTCTTTGGTTCATAAAAAGTCCAGTGGTAAAAGACTAAATTTCTATATCTTGAGGTAGAATTTCATTTCTATATGTTCTCATATCTCCGTTGGCTCTTTCCGATTATATTATTATTTTATTCAAAATATCTAGATATTTATTTATTTTTATTTAATTTTCTAAGCATAAAATATTTTATTATTTATTTAATTATTAATTTCAAATTTCTCCCTTAAATTAATTATTCACTAATTAATTTACTTATATCTTAATCTAAACAATTAGCCACTAATTACTTAATTAGCCACTTACTAATTGTTGATAATTTTCATAATTAGGATAAATTATTATCTCACAACTATTGCACTGACATTGGTATTTTATGTCCCATGTAAAATATTAAAAATCATGGGGCCATAAAGTGCTTTTAATATTATTATATTTATGCTTCTCTATTTTTCAAGGAAATAATCCCAAAAATTCCTAAAATTAGAGACAACATACTTCCCAAGTTTTTGTCAATATTTGCAGTCATATGGGATTTATCATAATGTTTTCGAGCCATTTTTGCCATTTTATAAAATACATTTTTCAAGGATTTTAGCTCTTTATCTCTCCTAATTCCCATAGTAATTACCTTAGAAAATAAGATGATTATTACTTATTATTTGAAACCACATATTCACATATTTTCAATAGGTATTATTTACTAAAATATAATATTCCGAGATAAATAATTATCAAGTATTACAAAGCTTCATAGATATTCAGGCAGGGCCTATTGATCCAACATCGAAGCACTAGCCCACTAGGCTAGACATCTGGGTTCTACACCAGAACAGTAAATATTGGTAAAAATAAGCTTGGAATATAGGTAACTTTGGTTATTCCTTTATATATTTGTCAATTTTTTTTTTTAATATATATAAATTGTTTTGGGGATTTGTTGAGATTGAGGGCTTGATTTGGAATTGTATATTTGACTAAAATTATATTGATGAGATTGGAAACTATTCAAGCATGCTCATGTATATTAGAACTCATGATTACATTTTTGGGAAACTGTTTAAACATGCTTGTTTCTTATAATGAAAACATTGTTTATTAATAAATGATTTTAAAATAACACTATTATATGTTTTAGATGATGTTATTTTTTATTTTAAAGATAATTGATGATTGATTATTTGATAAATATTGTTTGGAACTATATTTGTGATTTGGAAATTGTATATACACGCCAATATTGCGATTTTTGTCATTGATGCATACGATGGATGGTTGTGGAGTTGTGATGGGTTGGAGTAAAGAGGAATTTGTATAATGAGATCTCTTACCATGTGTTATGTCATCACTCAGTGTATAGTGGATGGTACTTGTCAGAACCCCTTCTTCCATGTTTTCTTTTGGTTGGGATTGCATTGGAACTGTGAGACATGTGACACCTCTTTAGTTGTGTTCTTTTAAGGAAGGGAGCCATAGCCCAGACTTGAATTATGCACCTTTAGCCTGGTACATATCAAGAACTGGTGAGCTTGGGACAATCTAATTAAATGGAAGCTTCTATTAGACTATGTGTTAACCTATGGTTCTAGTTAGCGGTTATAAGGCTAGTCAGAGGTAATGAGGGTGGTATATGCATCAATCATTTGATTGACATGTTATATATGTGATTTATGATTTAAACGATAAATGTTTTGTATAATTATTTTTGTAACAAGGTTGAAACATGTTTTGTGAAATCTCTTGTGAACAATATTTGGAAAATGAATTGATGTTCAATTATTTTGGAACCCTTTTTGGAGGGAGTTTTGGTAACCAAATCGAGAACTAGTTTATGAAGGGTTTTATGCTGATAATATTAATAAATTATTGTGAGTTGAACTTAATTTTTGAATTGTATGTTCTTGATCTTGGTTTGTATGTATTTTTTTGATAACCAATGATTACTAAGATTTTTGAATTTCAAGGTTACAATATTAATTTTTCTCAGGTAATTTTTCTAGCAGGGAGCAAGTGAAGGCACCTATGTAGTGAGTCTTGAAGGCTCTTTTGTTACTCCTAGAGCACATGTTGTGTTATTTGTTTTGGCCAAGATCCTAAAACTTCTGCATTTAGTTAACTCTGAAATAATTTTGGAAATTTATTTTGACATTGTAAATATAATTTTCGTTACACAAAATTTTGTATTTTGATTATTTGAATTATGAGCATCCTTATTGACAATATTTCAAATACTTTGTTCGATCAAGTATTTTGTTGTTGAATTTGAGGTGTTACATTATAGGAGGAGAGAAAACTTGATCGAACCCTAAGACTTTCCACTTATATTATTAAAGAAGCTTTGATAGATGATATAACTATATTACAAGATCATTGGTTAAAGAGGACAAACTCAAGCCAAGAAAGTAAGTATTAGCAACCTTGAAGATCAAATCCACTCTCTGCCCTTCATAAGCTCTCATATTATTACAATACCCTTTTGAGGTATATATTCTTTCAAAGCTTATTAAGCATGGCTCCACCTAGCAATGATGAACTACTTTGTGCTAAGCAAAATAGTAATGATCATTAACGTAATGTTAGGATAAACTATAACAAGCAAATTAAATAGTGAAGCAGAGTTTGCAAGTATTGTATAGTAGAGAACCTTTTAAAAAGGATCGTATGAGAGATGAAGAGAACAAACTTGGCTCAAGGAAGACTTGCCAGCACAAGATCTACAAAATTCAGAAGAAGTCGGCAAGTCATCCTTGGTTCAATTCTACTCTCTTCCCCTTCATGCAATCCCTTTTGAGAAAACACACTTCAATACTCTTAAAATCCTCAATATTTAACCCTATTTATAAGCCCAGCACAAAAATGTACCACTTATATTGGAATATGAATATTTCTTATTCAAAACCCTTTTTTAATGTTTGGGACCCATTAATGTTTATTCATGTAGCTATACGTGTCGTTACAAGAATTGAGAACAAGCAAAAGATCGAGTTGACTGATTGTGGGGAATAGAATATATTCGTGTTGTGAATATTGTTGAATTGGTTATGACTTTTGTCTATCAATGAGAATTTGTTCTCGTGTACAAATGATAGAACTTAATCAAATCAGATTTTGACTTAGTTTATATATAGGGTTCCATACCAATGAAAATGTGACCAGACAGGCTTTGTTTTCTTTTTGCTTGTGTCCGTGACATTCCTTGAAATATGTACTATATGCTTTGTTTGTACAGATTCTTAATCCTCCAATCTTCTTGTTACCTTTAGACATAAAAGAAAGGCAAAACAAGGTTATATATAATTTGAATTTACAAAATCATAAAAGGTCAGTTAAGAAAAAGAAATGACAGAGAAGTGATTGGGGAGGAGCTTGGGTTTTTGATGTTTAAGAGAAGAGACCAAAATGCCCTAGTTATTAATTGCTATTCTAAACTTGCATTGCCTATACTCAATTTGTCAACGACACCTAATACCCCTATTAGACGTCGTTGACAACTTGAATACAGGCGATGATAACTTGAGTAAAGCAATTAATAATTACTATTATTAGGTGTCATTAACAATTTGAGTATAAAAAATAACAATTACCATTATTAGGCGTCGTTAATAACTTGAATATATACAATTAACAATTTGGGTGTAGAGTTGACAACTTGAGCTCTCCAAATCGTTAATCTCTATACCTAAGTTGATAATTGCTATACTCAAGTTGTCATTGCTTATACCCAATTCATCAATAACGCCTAGTGGGATAGTTAATAATTGTTATACTCAAATTGTCAACAATGCCAATAAGGCATTACTAACAAGTTAAGTATAGGCAATAACAACTTCAAAATAGAGATTGACAACTTAAGCCCTTCTCTGACCTGATCTATCCTCCCTTGCTGGTGTCCACCTCCGCCACCCACCTCTACCTCCACCACTCATTGCCTCCTCCTCCGGCATCCCTTCTATCTCTTCTTCTCCCTTCCTTGAGGGCTGCCATCCATCCGTACTGCAAAACACAAACAAAAACCTAGCCACAACCATAAATCACAATCATCATTGTTTCATATCTAAAAACAAGAAATCGAACCAAAAATTAAACCCACACTAAAATCGAACTACTGCAAGCCAAGATCAATCACTACAAGCCAAATTGAACCCAAAAAAAGGCAAACAAAGAAAGAAGTCGAACCCACACTAGAAAGAAAGCAACCAAATTTCATTTTTCAAAAGGAAAATCAAAGAACTTACAATGGTTGGACTAGAACGGACTTTGAACTCACGACATAAGCTAGACAGTGCAATGGTGTCCCTGTCGATGATATGATGACAAGCATGGAAGGAGATGCCGAACTCCAACTTCTGCTTCTACTAAAAAAAGCTCCTTCTTTGGGTGGCTCATCAACACAACCCTTAGATGCCAGAGAGGGAGTCTGTGAGAGGTGGAGGTGGGTGGTGGAGGTGGATGCCGGAGGGGAGGAAATAGAGAGAAAGAGGAGAGAGAATAAATAGTGAGAAGAAATAATGAGAAATAGAGAGAAGGATATGTCTTTTTCCTCAAATTTGATATTTCAGATTTCTACCAAAATACGTACTTATCTTTTTACTAATTTAATATATATTTTTGGATTTTCTAAGTTCAAATGGTATTTATGTATTTTTTTCCCGTAAAAAATATATTTAATTTTTATTCAATTATTAACAGGTTTAAAGTGCATCTAGTTAATGGGAAAGCAATATCAACTTATTCAAAACGTAATGCCATAATCAAGGAAAAAAATGACAAAAAAAACACCGCTTGAATTTTAAAATCCTATTGACAATAACAGTAATAGGATAAATAAGATAGTAAAGTGATAACTTATTTTGTTGGAAAATCACACATTTAGCATTTTAAAATTTAAATGGTATTTTCTTGAGATTTCCCCATAATCAATTATAAATTGACGGGTCAGTCATGACTATATATTTTCGTTTGAATAATTTATATGATTAAATTTCACGAACCATTAGATTTTAAAGTATCTTATTCATAATTTTCCTTTTTTTTTTTCATCTGATTATTCTTTTATGTTATTAATTGATTAGCATGATTAATTATATTTTATTGAATATGGCGTTAGCCTGTTGTTCATAGGATATAGCGTTCAATTTGATTATGTTATTTTTAAGGAAGAACTTTTTATTCAAAAATTTAATTCACATGCTACGTGGTTTTTAAATAGATTCTTAAATAACGTTTGTTTGTTATAGTTTAGGAATAATCATTAATCAAGAAGTCTGGACTTAACAAGTTGTTAAGGTTTATAATATTTTTTAGTGATTATATAAATCCATATTTATTGTTGACCTATGATGGTCACTGATATGTTCTAGGAAGATTTATCATATCTTGTTTGTATTTTGTTAATTTTAATTTTGTTTTTATTATAAAAATCCCAAAATTACTCTCTCCTTGTTTTGTGTTTTGCACACATAGTTAATTTAGGAATCAAATTTAATATTGGCTCTGCGTAGAGAATACAACTCGAGTTGCCCTATTGTGCTACAGTTTAATTCGGTACTAATCTGATAACGATGAGGCGCATTAGTATGTGCTCCTATAAATTGAGTGATATTCGAGAATAGTAAATTAAGTTATTAGAGATAGCTTTCTAAACCTAATTTTGAAATCACTAGCAGCCTTATTTAGAATAAAAGAAGTCCCTTTATTTGAACTATTGTTTCTTACTTCTTATAGGAACGATTCGTTTAATCTTGAGAAGTTGACATAGGTTTTACCGTGTATGTGATAGAATAACCCATAAGAATAGTATTTTTGAACATGACTCAAACCACATTTTTGCAGCTAAGTAAATGCATGTTTCCAACAACAAGAAAAACTTTCCCTTATGGAATATAACCCGACCCAAATTTAGATTAGTTAATGATATCGAATAGTTGAAGCTCTAAAAGAGTATCATGATATCAGAGAGAGGAAAGAACCAAACTTGGCTCAAATATACTAACCGCCTCTTCATGCAAGACTCTTTGAGCAAACATTGCAATCTTTGCTGATCTTTGAGACTCATATTGAAGCCTATTTATACACGTACAATTATATAACAGACAGTGACGTTGATGGAAGTAGAATAATCAACTTATTACTATTAGCTAGCTATAAAAGGGCATATCTTTCTTTCTTATCTAAAATCTTTTTAATTTTCTTTTTTCTTATCATTATAATGTACTAACACGTCAGGATTTTTCAGTCCTGATAGTTTACTGAGCTTGTATTTCCCTTTTTTGTATAACGGTTGTGGTATGGTAAGAATTAGTTTCAGTGCTCATAACAATGATGAGTTCTTGGTGCTCATCACTTCAGTAAGATCTGTACAACACTGAAACTGGTTCCCGAATGGAATAATTCTATAATTAGCGTTGCTTTTATGTTAACGAAGTGTTTGTGATAGTTGGTCAATAATACTTTTCAAGCATATCTTTGTTTTTTTCCAGCGAAGAAATCATACATGATAGATTGTCATCATATAATATTTTGAAATATATTCTTCAATCACATCTCCAACAACATTTTCTTGGCAAGATTTTCTATAACAACATATTACTTTTGACTTTTAATATATCCTAGTTGATTCATTTGTGAAGATTAAGAAAGCTAAAGAAATTACTTTAAAGTATTTATATTTATCATTTTTTCTTAAACTAATTTGTTTGACTTATAAATTGATATATAATCTAATGATATACAATAAATATTTTAGAGGAATCATATAACATATTATATAATTTAGTAACTTGTATAGTTTCTTTAATCTTCTCAAACCAGTCAGGAGATAGTACTCATAAGTGTAAATGTTGCAATTATATATGCAGGCACAATATTTAAGAGCTCTTTCATATAGTCTCATATGGGAGGAAATTAAAGAGAGCAAACTTTTTTTTGTTTATTTAATTTAGAGGATATACTGTATATAGTAACAACATGAGCTTATAAGTGATGGGATCAACCCCAAAACTTTCCACTCATGTTATATAATGCTTTTATATCACTAGACTACAAGATCATTGATGAAAGAGAGAGAAACATCCCCATACCATCAAGTCATGCTTGACTCATATCCATTCTCTACCCTTCATATATAGGCTCTCAAATACACGTTTGAAAAGTTTATTCCCTTGGGAATTCTTTCTAAGCTAATTAAGCATGTGCATGGCTCCACATAGCAAAGATCTTCTTATCAAAAGCACATTATTAAACTGACTATAAGCAAATAGTAATGATCATTAACGTAATATTATTAGAACTATATATACATCATAAGCCAATCGTGATGAAGAGTTTGCAAGTTTTCTACAACAAAATCAGAAACTCTTAAAATGGATCATATGAAAGATGAAGAGAACAAACTTGGCTCAAGGATGACTTGCCAGCAAAAACCACAAATTCAGAAGCCAGCAACTCATCCTTGGCTCAAATCTACTCTCTTCTTCTTCATGCAATCCATTTTGAGAAAACACAACACACACTTCAACAATGCTCTTAAAAACCTCAACATCAATATCTAACCCTATTTATAAGCCCATCATTACAACAACTTGTATTGGAATGTGAATAATTCTTATCTAAAACCCCTTTTTTATTTTTGGAACCCATTGATGTTTGTTCATGTAGCCATACGTTTCGTCGTTTCAAGAATTGACAAAAAGTAAATAGTTGACTAATTGTGGGGAATAGATTTGTGTTATGACTTTTGTCAATTAATGAGAATTTGTTCTCATCAATCAATCAAAGATTTTGACTTTGTTTATTGGGTCCCATACCAATGAAAATGTGATCACACAGGCGATGTTTCCTTTTGCTTGTGTACGGGACATTCCTTGAAATATGTACTATATACAATTTATTTTTGTATAGATTGTAATATCCTGAATTTTGAGTCTAGAGACTTGAGCATAAGATTGTATCAATTAGACAACTAGACCCAATTCAGAAAGTGCGATAATATTATGAAAGGAATTTTCTTGATATTTTAGTGGAATGAAATAGTGGAATTTACCCGAACATTTAGTTTGGATACCATACGATCATTTGTTGATTTTGGTTAATAATTAAATTCAGGATATAATGTACAAATATTTATCATGGAATAAATATTCAAATAACTAATTGAGGTCATAATTTTGGACAAAAGAAGGTTATTTAAATTTTTCCTTAATAACTATAATTAAGGAAAATTGAAATGGCAATTAAGGCTATTATTTGTCAATTTAGGAAATTATTTGTTGATTTTGGTTAATAAGTGAATTTTTAAGATTTTAAATGTCCACATTGGGATTATTTTAAAAATTTAATTTGGATACCATACGATCAACATTATTTTCGAAATAAATGGAGGAAGAAAAGAGGAATAATGGCTATATTAAATTTTGGGTCAATAAATTTGATAATGGGCATGTGATTGAAGATGATAGGAGACAACTTTGGACCCTTTTTCTATGCTCAATTTCGGTTAGCGCGCTAGGGACAAGGAGAGACATGGAAAAGCTTAAGTCATATAAGCATGTGTAAGTCAAAGAGCCTTAAGGATGAAGTTTCTTGTGAGTGGCTAGGAAAAAGGGAAGACCAAGACAATTTGACACATGACAAGGAACCTTTAGGGAATTCAATTTTATTCCCCTATTTCGTCCGAGTTAAGAAGAAAATGCAAGAAATTGAGACAATAATGCAAGTCAATGGATGTACTACAAGTCACAATTGCATGAACATAAATTGTGCTGAGTGTAAGGCAAGGGAGATGACAAGTCTTACAAGCAAAATGAATCCTATATGTGTGGCATGTATTTCGGCCAACAAGGAATAAGAGGAGGATAAGTAAAACTTGATGCAAAATATGCCACATGTATACATATAAAAGTCAACGCAATTAATTTACTTTGCCTTTTAGAATGTTTTCCCCATGTCATGTTGGGCTGTGTACACATATGCTTTATTAATGAAGCCACCTAGTTCCATTAATATAATGACCATAAAATTTACCTACCAAGAGAACAAAAGTGGAATGAGCGGAAATTAATTAAGGGGCCAACAAGGCAAGAGAAAGAAGGGAAAAAAAAGTTGATGTCATCACCTTTTTAACCATGAAATTTGGCACCATAAGAAAGAAACAAGTAGACCATATGTTACACCTCTATTGGCTTCGCCCTTTCGGGTGGTGGGTTAGAGAGATTCTTTTTACTTATTACTTTTCCTTTGATAATTAGTCCTTTTAGTATATATCAAAGTGTGCGTGATAGAGCATATGATCAATTTGGACAACCACAATATATTGGTAAAAGTGTAAAAACCAAAAGTAAATAGTCCCTATAGGGTTAATGGCACAGTCATCCAAAATAAAATACGGAAATAAATATAGTCATCCCAAATATAGATACAAAATGTAATAGGGCATCCCCTATTCTTTAATTTGCCACGATATGCCCTACCTTTTCAAAAAGGTACTTTATCTGCTCAGGGGTCTCCTGTATCTACAAACTGGTCTGGAGTTCAAAAATGAACCCCAGAGTAATTGTCAATACTCACGTACTAAATGTGTATAGTGTATGCATGCAACCATGACATGTAAATTACAGATAAAATGCCAAATATACCATATATGCAAATAGAAACATACACAATATTCAGTCTTCGCACCGTCGAGCTGCCTTACCAAGGCAAGCCCCAAAATTACAGGAAACACAATCCTCGCACTATCGAGTTGCCTGAACCAGGCTAGCCTTGGAATTACCGAAAACACAAATCATTGAGCTGTTATTCAATGTAAGCCCCAGATTAATCCTCAGCGCTAGGAACACAATAGTTAGGGACTTGAACCCCAATATGCTCTGTAATACCCTAAAAACCCTAATTATCATAAATACTACATTATAGTAAAAGGAGAGTATATTTTCTCAAATTTTGGGATATTGTTTATTATAAATTTATGAGCAATTTCTCCTTGAGATTTAAAAGGATCAAGTGTGAATCTTGAGATTTCATTTAGGGATCATAATATACCCTAATATAAATATTGAATTTTAGTAAATAAATACTAAAAATACAAAGGAGAATCTATTAATTATATTTTCATCCAAATTTCACTTTGGAATTAATTAACCAATGGTTAATTATGTGACTACATATTAGGATCTATAAAATGTGATATTAAATCACATAAAATAATAACTATTTTAGATGATCATAAAGCAAAAGAATGACACATAAAATAGTGATTAAATTATGATTAAAGGTTATGAAACTACTTAGTTATATTAAAGCAAATTAGAAAATGAAATACCCAAATAATTATTTATCTTAAATATTATATTTGGATAAATAATATATCTTAAATATTATATTTGGATAAATAAAACCTATTTAAAATAGGTGAATATGTGGTCTCAAATTTTTCTATTATGTTTATTTTATTTTCTAGGCAATTTCTTCCTAGAATTAAGGTGACCAAAGATTTGATTTTCTAAATCTTATTAGGGATCATAAAATATCATAAGATTATCATAATCAAGTATAATCTTAACTATATCATAAAGGCAATCAAATATCATCAAAAGATGCCTAAATCAATTAGAGAAAATTAGCAACAACTATTAGGCAATTAAATTTTCAATAATTGAAATATTTATGTAATTTTCGAAATTAAATAATAATTAATTTTA
The DNA here is from genome assembly GCA_019022615.1 of Acacia melanoxylon. Classification (NCBI taxonomy): domain Eukaryota; kingdom Viridiplantae; phylum Streptophyta; class Magnoliopsida; order Fabales; family Fabaceae; genus Acacia; species Acacia melanoxylon. The sequence continues at coordinate 10,605,495 of JAFJYJ010000013.1, forward strand.
AAAGGGCATAATTAAGAGTATATCAACTTAATTAATATCCAAATGATATTGAAAGGCCAAAATTAGTACACAGGGGGTTTTTAATAATCAAGATTAATATAAAAACCTATCAAATTTGACAATTAGGCCTAGTAACCCCTAAAATACTATATTAGCAATATTGACCAGGATTAATTAATTTTCCCTTAAATTATTTTAAGGTGGCAAAAATTACTAATTAAAGAGGCTAAGAAATTGCATTAATTCTTAATCCTAAATCATTAACAAATATCATAAATAGTGTTTAGATTTTTCCAAACCCAAATCAAAGGCTTAGATTAAATGTAATAAAGCTAATCTAAAGGCTTAAGAATGCACTTCATAAAGCATAATCCTTGTGGAATTAAAATCAACCAATAAGAGAATTATCTTCTTGATTATGTGAGATAGTAAAAACACAAATCCAAGAGGCAATAGAGAGAGTAATACACGGTTCTTTGGGGAGGGAAAAATCTGAATTGAATTGTTTATTAATTAACCAAATCACAAGCAAAATGGAATCTTTCATGAAGTTAATGCATAAGACTTTCAAGGCTTAGTGATGATGACATCTTAGAAGGTAATTAATGAAGTGGAAGATGATAGAATTTGAGAAAAAGGAGAGAGAAAAGTGTGTAGTTAATTGAGTTAAAAACCATTGGGATTAATTCAAGACACAAGTAAATGAGAATCTATACAAAATAAATTGTAGCTTGAGATATGTTAATCATAGATCAAATATAAGGAGTTATTATGAACAAGCATATTTTAAGCTTGGATTAGGTTGTCTCCAAAATCATTTTCTCAACTTTTGTGATTAATATTAAAGTGATTAAAGTGTTAAAAGAGACCCCTAATAAAGCCATAATTTTCAGATTAGAGAAGTGGAAAAGAAACTTGAATATACTACTATCTTATATCTAGTTACTTATACACTTTGGTAACTTGAATTTGAATCATAAAATTTGTGAAACAAAGGGAGAGGGGGACGAAATTTTTAGCTTGTAGAAGGGGTAGCATAATTGTTAATTATCTAAACACATGATAAATCAACATTTATGAAGGGGGACAAATTGGAGAGATGATCATGTACTTAGGATAAGATGCACATGGGTTGAATTGATAAATGAAAGAGGATGAATGTGAAGGGGGTGGGGGCACGGTTTGGGGAGTGTGAAGAGAGGAAAAGGAAAACTTCTTCAAGAAGTAAAGGGAAATTTTGTCAAATCAAGTGCAAGGGCAATAGAGGTCTTTTGCCACATGAGACTTTTACTATAAATAGAGGCCCTTGCTCTTCATAAAATTCACACCAACTCAACCAAAGTAGATGAGTTTTAGAGAGAAGTAAGAGTAAGAGAGAGGCATGGAGAAGTGGAAGCAAGTTCTTCAAGAGGTAAGCAAGCTTTTAGTTTCTAGTCTTAAGTTTTGTAGATTTTAGTAGAAATGTTGTTTTGATCTAGAAAATTAGAAAACAAATTCCTATACTTGTTTTTAGGCCTCATTGCATTGAAAGATGCCTAACGAGGTAAAAACATAGTAGGGAATGATTTTTGGTAGCTAGAGATTAAAGTAGCGAAGTTCTGGCAAAATGTACGGGTAGAAGTTTTCGGTGGTCTGCAAAAGGATGCTATGATTTTATGTATGAAATTAAGCCAATAAATCATGATATTTTCCCGAATTAGAGTAGACATCTAGGGATTTTCAAATATACCTATAGTGTAGCATTTTGAGTTCTACACAAGGAGAAATGAATTTTTGAAATTAAGCCATTTTTGCAGAAAGAAATTCTGGACAACATGTGGAAAATGAAAACTGGGAATTATTCTTAAAGTTTGGGCAAGAACCAGTATTTTTACTCAAAATTAGACATCCTAAGTATTTCGAGGAATTTTACGGATCCTCGTTACTATTTTTATAGATTCAATTATGATTTTTCAAAGTTAATCAAAAATTCTGCCCAAAATTTCAGTATTACGTTTTTGAGAAAATGTAAGGGTAAAATTGTAATAATGAAGACACCAAGGGTAGAAATGTCAAAATGGGTGAAAATATCCTTTTTGATATTATTTTAAGAGATAGAATATTAGTTGTGATATTATAGGAAAATGGAATAATTCGACAATGACGTATAGGATATCCGGGAAGTCCGGAGTCGGATCAAAAGTCGGGCAAGTTGGCCAATACGTGGTGAAAGGTACGGACGCGTATTGTAACCTTAACTCTTATGCTTATTGTATGCCTATATATGATAGTTGTGTTCATATACTAAGACTTTGTCTTAAATTGTTCCTTATACATTCAAATATATATGGGTTATGGTTTTGATAATCTTTGTTAGAGTTTTCCTAGTCGAGGACACGATAGGCCATCGTGGCACCGGTGAATAGTGCGAGGCGGGATAACGAGACACCTGCGGGGGCTGTGTTTTGTTATTGCCTTACATATTGTTAATGTTTTGAAAATGAGATTTTGTACTACTATAATATCTGTCATACATATACTGTTTACATAAGCATGAGGTTAACCGTTACCTGAGGTCCGATGGGCATTGGACCTCAGTCATAAACTAATAGTTCAGGCAAGGAGCAAGGATCAGAGAAGTTACCAGTAGATGGAGCCGTATAAAGGAACCGATGGACGGAGTCGTGAGGAGGCACCGGTCAAAGCAAATGCAGAAAGAAGGTTAACAGAGACTACCTTCTGGCATGAAACTAATAGGGTTACTTCAAATCATTTGGTGCTTAAACTAGAAAGGGTCGTCTATGTGGTTCAGTCAATCAGTCGCCGTGAATTCGGGGAAACTCCCACTAGACTTTACCTAGCCTGGCCAAATGGGTTGATTTAACTGTGTTAGGTTCTATGCCCCAAGTCAAGAAATGACTCGGTGCGAAAATGTATAGTTACAATGTAAATTCTGTAATTATATAAGTCGTATCACATGAATATTCCATCGGAAATTTTTAATATACCAAGTATACGTCGGGCATCAGCATATGCCTGAGTATTTTATATCACTTACTCGTTGTTCAAATTTTTAGTACATGCTCTCCGTTTCCGCAACACGCTGAGTTGTAGCACCTCAAAACTCTGACGATTTTTATAAAACCACGTGTCACCGGCACGATTTATGATACGGAACTTAGGGTGTTACATGCTCTGTATGCATATTTGGCAAAACATACAAACATACATGACAAACAAACATACATCAAACACATAAAAGTACTTGAGTAAATCAGTTACTACCTATGAGGTATGTACCGGTTTATGATTTTCACAACGCCCGATAGCTTCCTTAGATATTCCTTAACCCTATACAACACCAAAATACCTTATTTTTAGTATTTCCAAGAATACCCTTACATTTTCCAATAAATCCGAGCCTTGGCAGAAAATTCCAGAAAATCCAGAGATTCTGTCCCAAATTCAACCATTTTTAATAAATTTCATAAAAATACAACTGACATGAAATCGGTTCCATATGAACCATTAGGATGTCTAATTTTTAGTAAAAATATTTTCATAGCCCAAAAGATTTCATATTTTGGCGTGTAGCCAAAACTTTAGCCTCCGATCAGAAAAATCCTACAGCTTTTTGAGTAAATTTTACCAATTTATTTCTCTGAGGCTACTGTGTTTTTCTGGGAGATTCTCTTGTAACCTGGTCCTCCAAGAAGCAACAAGCTATTTCTCGCTCTAGTTGTGAATCTAAATATCGCTCATTGTCTAATACAGCCTCAAAACTCAGTTGGATCAGGTCTTTGCTGTCAGAATTGAGCTTAAGATTACATAGAACTCCAACTATTTGGTGTGATAACACTAGATCAGCAGCCTTAGCATCTCACCCTGTCCACCATGCTCGAACTAAGCACATTGAAATAGATGTGCATTATGTAAGAGATCAAGTTTTATCTAAACGGTTACAAGTTCAATATGTTCCTACAGAATTCCAAGTCGCTGACTGTCTAACAAAGCCTCTGCATCATGCACGGTTATGGTTCCTAAGAGATAAGCTAGGGGTCACTGTTACTCTAGCAAAGCAATCAGAACAGATTTAGGTTTTTGCAAAAACCAGTCAAACAAGAAGAAGGAAGAGGGAGGTTCCAAGTAAAGCAGGGAGTTAGAATTAATTGTTCTATCTATATTTGTAAAAATGTATTTGTCTTGTTGTATTCTAGAATAGTCTTATAGAATACAGATGTCATTGTATTATTGGTTACTATCAGCTATAAATAGAAATGAACAGGATCAAGGCTATTATCTTGTCTTGACCTATTTGTCTAAAAGCTTTTCTAGGATGACTTACCAGCAATATCCACAAAATTCAGAAGAAGCCGGCATCCTTGGCTCAAATACACTCTCTTCCTCTTCATGCAATCCATTTTGAGCAAACACACAACACACTTACAATGCTCTTAAAACCCTGAATATTTAACCGTATTTAAAAGCCCCTCATCACAACAACTTATATTGGAATATGAATAATTCTTATCTAAAACCATTTTTCTATGTTTGGAACCCATTAATGTGTATTCATGTAGCTATACGTGTCGCTTCAATAATCGAGAACAAGTAAATAGTTGACTCATTGTGGGGAATAGAATATTTGTGATGTGAATTATTAGTTGAATTGGTTCTGGCATTTGTATATCAATGAGAATTTGTTCTTATGTACAAATTGATAGAACTTAATCAATAAGTTCTTGACTTAGTTTATTGGGTTCCATACCAATGACCAGACAAGCTATGATTCTTTTTGCTTGTGTACGTTACATTCCTTGAAATATGTACTATATACTTTAATTATATAGATTCTCGTTACTCCAATATTTTTCTTCCCTTTAAGAAAAGGATATATTTGCTTTTTCTTCTATTATAAGTTCAAAGTGAATCTGGTTATTATAGAAAAGCAATCAACTTATTCAAAACGTCATGATCACAATCATCCATAAATTGATGAGTCAGTCATGACTCCATTGATATTATTCAGTTCGATGAACACAATAGACATACTTTTCCTTAAAAAATAGTGATTTTTTCCTTTCAAGAGTTTCAGTGTTATATTTCTATATTGAAAAACCATAAGTTTTTAATTATATAACTCCAGATAATGTTGTTTGACACAAACTCACACACATATATTTTAAGTTTTACCTTTAGTTGCTAGGAAGTTTATGTGATTATTTCGTTTCTTTTGGATTTTTAACGCACTCAAGTTTGTTAAAATGATTTAATATGGATATAATATAAAAAGTTTAAGGAAAAATTTGATATTAATATATATATATTGTGTGTGTGTGTGTCAATTTTTTTTGTTTCATTATTCTCTCTCGTCTATGATGTGGTTTTATGATTACATAAAAATTCAATATTTTTGAGAGTATAATTAAGCATAAAATATATAACAAAAAATTTTGAAATTATTATTTTACCCAAATATATGGTTATTTGACCATGAGATTTTATTTTCTTATCCTATATGTAATTTTTCCATCAATAATTTATATAATTCATTTAGCATAATTTATGATTTGGATGTGTAAGAAAATTGGGCGTACCAGGAGTGTGACTACTAATCTCTAATACCCACTCTAATCGAATCACAATTGCAGAAGCGATTATGATGCGCAACAAATATATCACACATAAAGGAAGAAGAAGAGAGTTATAGTAGAGAAAAGATGAATTAGTATCTAAATATCTCTATTCAAGTGGTTTACAATTGAACCCCTTACGCTTATTTACAGTATTCTACATACCCCTTCCTCTCTACGTACATATCATATCCTCATAGAGACAACATATACTTTCCATAAAGAGACATAATGTATCGGTGAAATAATATCACTTATTATATTAGTTAAATAATATGACTTACGATAATTAGGAAATATCACATACATCAACACAAACTTTTCTATTATTTATACTTTGACCCCAATCTTATGAGGCTTGGTCTTAATCCATCAAGGGTGGACTAGGCTATTTTTCAACAGGATGAATATGGGATCTTCCCCCAAAAAAATATTGGATGAATTGGCATTAATATACACTACAAAAAAAATGCCGGATTACTTAAGAAAATTATTGACAGAATTCCGTCGATAATTTCATTTGGGACGGAAATTGCCGAAGGAATTTCTGACGGACCTCAGTCCGTGGTAGAAAAAACTGTGGCAAAGACCTTTTCGGATGGAATTTTAATTTGTCGCTATTTACCCACAGAATTTTATAACGGAATGATTCCGTCGGAAATTTGGGACGTTATTTAGTAACGAATTCTGTGGGAAAATTACCCGCGGAATTCCGTCCCAAATCTGCGACGGAATTCCGTGGGTAAATAGCCACGAAATTGCAAACAAAATTCTGTGGCTTGTAATACCCGGATATTCAATACCCGGATGACTATTAAACATAAATAAATATTTCTTAAGTGTTAGAGGTGAATATGTGGTTTCAATAAATGGCCAAAATTACCTTATTACTTAGGGAAATTACTGTGAATATTAGAAAAGGAAAAGAGCTAAGATCAATGAAAAATGTATTTATAAGGCAGAAAATGGCCTGAAAATATAATGATAAATCCCATATGACTGCAAATATTAACAAAAACTTAGGAAGTATGTTATCTTTAATTTTAGGAATTTTTGGGATTATTGTCCTGAAAATATATAGAGCATAAATATAATAATATTAAAAGCACTTTATGGCCCCAGTATTTTTAATATTTTACATGGGATATAAAATACCAATGTCAGTAAAATAGTTGTGAGATAATAATTTATCCTAATTAAGAAAATTATCAACAATTAGTAAATGACTAATTAAGTAATTATTGGCTAATTATTTAGATTAAGTCATATGTAAATTAATTAACAAAATAATTAAATATTAATTGGGGGGGGGACGAAATTTATATATTAAATAATAAATAAAAAATTTATGCCATAGTGTGAAAAGGGTTTAGGACATTTTAAATAATATCTAGATATTTGAATTAAATAATAATATATTCTGTAAAAGAGCCAACAGGACATTTGAGAACGGATAGAAATAAAATCCTACCTCGAGATGTAGGGTTGAAGCTAGAAACATCTGGACTTTTTATAGACCAGTGAATTTCTACCTCGGAGTGGACTATCTCAGAGGTCATTTCTGAAACCAAATGAGTCATTAGGATACAGGGTTTTAAGGGAAAAGGTCAGATAGTAAAAAAGAGAACCTATACAAAATGAAATAGTTGTGACAAACCAGGGATTAGGTTACTTAGGATTTGGGCATATTAGGAATCGGTGAATTTTTGTCCGAGAAAGTGGAATGCTCTGGGAAGTTATTTTAATCGAAGCGAGCGTTTGTCCGAAAATCTTCGGCGGACAAAGAATACCCTTAATAAGATCAAAAATTTAGCAAAACCCAGTGGTTTTAAAGAGAAAGAATGGAACTACAAAACCTAGTTCCCAGATTTTTGAGTTTCTCCAAGATTGCGCGAAAAGGGCACCGAACTGGAAACTTTATCGATACCAGCCATAAAGCAAGAGCTTGTGATGTCATGCATGACATCAATTCTCCTTAGGAATGGTGCATGGAGGTCGGCACATATGAGTGGAGGGTCAAGATGGAGTTTTTCCAAAACCCTAGATCCAACTACCGAAAACGAGAGACAAAGCATGAATAGTAACTGAAAAAGTCTATAAATAGCAAGCCATCCCTTCTCATTTCTCACACCAAAAATTCAGATTAGAGAGAAGTTTTAGAGAGAAGGAAGAGCCCGGAGAAATTCTAGCCGAGCCCTGGGTAAGTTCTTCGGTCCTTAGTCTTTAGTTTCGGTAGTTCTTTCAGTAGAGATAGTAGGAATGCTAGATTTATCTTTAAATTTTCAAGATAGTCTAGATATCATATTGAGGGGTAAATAAAGTATTATTTTCAAAAATATTATTGGGGGAAGAGATCTGTCAAAATTTTGGAGAGATAGAGTGAAAACAGCGAAGCTCTGGCGAAATTCCGCCAACTAGGGGAGCCAAGGGCAAAATGGTAATTTGTACCTAAAATGCCTGTTATGCTTCTAAATATTGTTAAATATTATCCTTATAGGATATATGAGTTAATCATACCGCTGTTGTACCGCCGACATACCGCTGTTTCACCCGCTGTTTTCCGTTTTCCGTAAAAGTACTGTTGTACCGCCGAAAAGGTATGGACGCGTATTGTAACCTTAATCTGATGCTTGTTGTATGCTATATGTGTTTGCTGTGTTCATATACTGAGATTCTGTTCGTTTGAAAATGGTGGAATTATGAGTACACGGGTTATGGTATTGTTAACACCGTTTAGAGTTTTCCTAGCGCTATGGACACGACTGTACATCGTGGCACCGGAGAGTGTGCAGACTGGGATGACATACATACTGTAGGGGCTGTGTAATGTTATTGCCTAATATGTGGAGATGTGTTTTTATACTGTGAAATGTTGTGGATATCTGTCATGCATATCTTTTGTTTACATAAGCATGAGGTTAACAGATTTTACGAGATCCAATGGGCATTGGATCTCATTTGTTAATATAGCTTCAGAATCTCGAGGAGTTCGAGACGTGGTGAAGGGTAAGGAGCCGACATAGGAAAGAAGATGAAGAAAATAAATTGTAGTCTATTTTGTTTAAAAATATTCGGATGATTGTACTACTTATGACTACCAGACATATTATTATGCTTGTTATTCAGTGACTCTGTTTCCATTTTAAATCGAAAAATTTTCCGACTGCTCAACTCTGATCAAATACGGCAAGAACACGTTTACGAAAACGGGGTGTTACATGGCTACTTTACCACAAAATTGCAGACAGAATTCCGTGGCTAAATTCCCACGGAATTTCAAATAGAATTCCGTGGCTATTTCTGTTGTGTATAAGGTAGCAAGCTTCACTAAAGAAAAAAAATAAATATTTGGAGATTTTCATCGGCCAAACCTCAACGCCATCCAACAAGATATTCAAATATGGACACAAGCATCTCAAATATAGAACAGCTGAAAATCAAGCTTGACAAAATACCATTAATTAATTATTAAAAGATCTGAGCAATCCAACTCTTTGCACCAAGCCAACCTTGTCAACCGTACATAAAGTATACCAAAAAAAAAAAGATCAATACATAAAGTGTACAAAAACATGATCAAATGTGACTGAGAAATGCAATGGATGAAGCAATCCAACTCTTTGCACCAAGCCAACCTTGTCAACCATACATAAAGTATACAAAAAAATGATCAATACATAAAGTGTACAAAAACATGATCAAATGTGACTGAGAAATGCAATGGATGAATCATCTCGGCCAGCAACGATGATCTTCTCAGGCTTTTTACCAACTAGGTCATTGCTAGACTCGTTGGTTCACATATCTAATGAAGGTGCTTCTATGGAAAAATTCCCTTTTGTTCAACTCAGGAATGTCTCATCCATGATCAGGAGGGTGAAGCTTCTTTCTTCTATGTTCGAGGAGATTCAGGAAACAGATTCCCCACTTCATCCTTCTTCAATCCTGTGTTTGACAGAGCTCTTTTCTGTGATCAGAAGAGTGAAGCATTTGATCCAAGACTGCCAAGTCTCAGTCACATCTTTCTTTCTTTGGCATTGCAAAGAGACAAGCTGCAACAAATCACAGATAAGGGCCAAGAAAAAAGTGTTTATTCATGCTGTTGTCATTAAAAAAAAAAAAAAGAGTAAACTCTATATCAGGGATTTAGGTAGTACAAGAAATCTTCTGAACACCAGAAACTTCATGGTAACAAAAATTGACAATCGCAGACAGCAATGCCTTGAAGACGCCAAATTTAGTCAAGGGATTAAATTTGACATTAAATATCCGTCAAGAGGCAAATTTATGATAGGCATGCCATGGAATTGCAAATTGCAATAGCATTGAGGCAGATGGCCAACGATTGATCATGGATAGACATAGTCCATAACTAATAATGAAAGCGAGCCTCAACTTCTGGTTACCTTTGGTATTATCTAAAAATGCAATAAACATATTAGACTGCTAAGACAAGTTAAACGTGTCATCTCAAATGTAGGTACGAGTTTGATTGAATTGCAAAGTAAACAATTATATGATAAGAAAGTATAGGCAATATTATAGGGAAAAAAAAAGCTACTTGAATAAAAACTGCTCAGGTGGAAATATGTCCACTCAAATGGTTATCATTCAATTCCCTGCAGTGAAAGGTTAATCATAAGTGACCTCCTCTACACCTATGTCTATCCAATTGAAGGACAGCTCAACTTATGAAAAATCTACAGTAATGACAAGAGGTGTATTATTTATGAAGCCAACTGTTAGAATTTAGAAGAGAATAACAGTCGAGGGATGACATGTTAGTGATTTACCAATACAAGATGTAGGGAACAACAAGTAAAAATAAATGCCATGAAATAAGGAGTCTCGTTTAATTCAAGAATAAGCTCAATTAATGTCAAGAAGGCAACTGATGAATGCTAGTACAAGCTTTAAAGTTCAATCTGAGATATGAAGTAACTATTCTCAAACTTTTTAAAGTTCAATACTGTGTCCTTACAAATAGTGAAGCTTTGTCATATTTCCGAGCTCTGGGGGAATGGGTCCAGGCAGTTTATTCCCATGCAAATACCTGCAAAGTGCAAACATTTCAGAAATTAGATACATATTTATAGGTTGAATCTAACTACGGTACGAAATTGAGAAACTATTAGGGGATACTTACAATTTTTCAGTGTATGTCAAATTTCCCAAGATAGGAGGGATTGGTCCACTTTGCTTGTTACAACTCAAATCTCTGGTATTGAATTGAAATGAATGAAAGAATTGTAGCATCAGTAAATGTGCGAGAAAACGTGAATTTAGAGCCTATTAAGTTTGCTTCAACACAATAGAGTCATTAATTAACCGAGCTTACAATACGGCAAGTGCTTGCATCAGCCCAATCATTGATGGAATAGGTCCAGAGAGTTTATTGCCTTGCAATGACCTATAAATCCAAACAAGACTAAGAAAACTATCACATCTCCAACACCATTTTCTTGGCAAGATTTTCTACAACATTATATTACTTTGGATCTTTTAATATAAGATCTAGTTGACTAATTTGTGGAGATTAAGGAAGCAAAACAAATTATTTTAAAGTATTTATATTTATCATTTTTCTTCATACTAATTTGCCTGACTTATACCCACCACATTGATTGGCCGTTATCCACTGTTTTCTTTCAAATCAAATTGGTTTATCCCGTAGTTGTCGATCAAGAGGGAGAGGGGGAGCGATGTAAAGCACCTGTAAACAATCATTGTAGAGTAATAGTTACTATTACACGAAGAATGAATTCACAAGCACATTACTTTTTCGATGCAGCTGTCAAGTAAAAGATGCACTAAAACAGGGTTGGAATCGGAGATCTAGACTCAGGGAGTCAAGTTGTTCTACGACTTGCATGTGTGTTAAGCAATGTGGCATTTTTGATATATAATCTAATGATACACACAAGTATTTTAGAAGAATCATATAACATATTATATGATTTAGTAATTTGTTTAGTTTATTTTATCTTCTCAAACCAGTCAGCAGGTAGTACTTATAAGTGTAGATGTTGCAATTATATATTCAGGCACAATAATTAAGAGCTCCTTCATATAGTCTCATATGGGAGGAAATTAAAGAGCGCAAACTTTTTTGTTTATTTAATTTAGAGGATATATATAATAACAACATGAGGTTATAAGTGATGGGATCAACCCAAAAACTTTTCATTAATGATATAGCGCTTTTATATATCACTACACTACAAGATCATTGACGAAGAGAGCGAAACATCCCAATATCATCAAGTCATGCTTGACTCATATCCCTTCTCTACCCTTCATATATAGGTTCTCAAATACACGTTTGAAAAGTTTATTCCCTTGGGAATTCTTTCTAAGCTAATTAAGCATGTGCATGGCTCCACATAGCAAAGATCTTCTAATCAAAAGCACATTATTAAACTGACTATAAGCAAATAGTAATGATCATTAACGTAATAATATTATTAGAACTATATATACATCATAAGCCAATCGTGATGAAGAGTTTGCAAGTTTTGTACAACAAAATCAGAAACTCTTAAAATGGATCATATGAAAGATGAAGAGAACAAACTTGGCTCAAGGATGACTTGCCAGCAAAAACCACAAATTCAGAAGCCGGCAAGTCATCCTTGGCTCAAATCTACTCTCTTCTTCTTCATGCAATCCATTTTGAGAAAACACACAACACAACACACACTTCAACAATGCTCTTAAAAACCTCAATATCTAACCCTATTTATAAGCCCATCATCACAACTTATATTGGAATGTGAATAATTCTTATCTAAAACCCCTTTTTAATGTTTGGAACCCATTGATGTTTGTTCATGTAGCCATACGTGTCGTCGTTTCAATAATTGAGAAAAAGTAAATAGTTGACTAATTGTGGGGAATAGATTTGTGTTATGACTTTTTTCAATCGATGAGAATTTGTTCTCATGAATCAATCAAAGATTTTGACTTAGTTTATAGGGTTCCATACCAATGAAAATGTGACCACACAGGCTATGTTTCCTTTTGCTTGTGTACGTGACATTCCTTGAAATATGTACTATATACAATTTATTTCTGTATAGATTCTTTAATTGTCCAATGTTTCTGTTACCTTTAGAAATAAAAGAATATATTTGCCTTTTCTTCTATTATTAACAAGTTCAAAGGGCATCCGTTAAGGGAAAGTAATCAACTTGTACAAAACGTCATACCATAATCAACCATAAATTGACAAGTCAGTCATGACTATAGAACTTTACGAAGAATTATATTTTGATGTATTTAATTTAATTCATATATTTTCAGTTTTCTTTTATAATTATTCTTATTCTTATTTTATGTTATTAATTGAGGAGCATAATTAATTATATTTTATTGATTATGACGTTATAGTCTGTACACCTTAGAATATATCGTTTGATTATTCTATTTTTGAAGAACAAATTATAATTAGAAATTTAATTCACGTGCTAAGTGGTGCTTAAATATATTCTTAAATAAGGTTTGTTTGTTGTAGTTTATAGGAATAATCGTTAATCAAGAAAGTTGGATTTAACGAGTTGTCAAGGTTTATTATAACTCCATATTTATTGTTGTATGATAACCACCAATATGTTCTCAAGAAGATTCATCTTGTCTTGTTTTTATTTGTCTTTTATTTTTATTATGAAAAAATCCCAAAATTATTACTCTTTCCTTGTTTTTTGTTCTGCAGATACATTTAGTTGATACATGAATCACAAGGTGCATTAGTATGTGCTCCTATATATCGAGTCACACACGGGAATAGTCAAGTTGATCAGTTAGAGATAGTTTTCTAGATTAGATTTATGCTATTCTTTTCTTGTAAGGAGGATCCGTTTAATCCTGAGATTATCGTAGCTTTTACTGTGTACGTTGCAGAATAACCCTTGAGAATAGTGTCTTTAGCATGACTCGAGCCTCATTGTATTTATGTAGCTGTATGCTTCCAACAACTTGAAAAACTTTCGCTTATGGAATATGATTAACCCAACCCAAATTTAGATTAGTCAATGATATCAGAAAATATTGAATATTTGAAGCTCTATCTAAAAGAGTCTCTTAATATGAAAGAAGAAAGAAAGCAGAAACAAAATTTGGCTCTAATCTACTAACCACCTCTTCATGCAAGCCCTTTGAGCAATCTTTGCTATCATATTGAAGCCTATATTTAAACCATTACAATTATATAACGTACAATAACGTTATAGCTAGCTATAAATTAAAGGATATGTCTTTCTTATTGTTAACTCTTAGAAATTGACAATATTCCAGCACATTTTCTCTCTCTTTTTACCTATTTTTTAGTTCAAAATGTGCATAGAAATGAAGTTATAGAGAAAAATGTGCATATCAAAGTATAAGGCAAAAATCAAAGAAATTCTTGTTATTATAGAGTTATTGATTCAATTGAGAATTGAGAATTGAGAATTGAGAATTGAGAATTGCTTCCTCTTTTGTAGGAAGATGGAGACAAGTTTTGAAGCTCTATAAGAACCAAGAAACAAGGAAAGAAATAAAGGAGGTGAAACAGTGCAAAGTTAGAAGAACCTGCACAACTATGGCAATCAACTTAAACTCTAATCTAACAAACCCAACCCAAAAATACAGAAAGGTGCGAGCTTTACCTCACAGAAGAGCAACGATCAGACCCTAATGGCAGAAAAATTAAAGTCTGAGAAACGATCAGTGCCAAAGGAAAGGGAGGCGCAGTACAGAGAACAAAAGCAGAGGACTCCATCGCCACGGACCTGGAACAGAGATGTCGCTGCCGTTGCTCTTGTGATGGTGAACATGGAGCTCACGACGCTGAGAATCGCACAAGGAGCTCGCGAGAAGAAGATAGGAGGCAAGGTGCTGGAAGCACGATGACGGAAGGGATGCGATGGTGAAGTCGAATGAAGAGGAGGAAGAAGGGGATCAACGGTGAACGAGAGATAAGGAGGAGTGCGGCGTGGCGGTGGAAAGGGAAGAACGGCGATTTCGAACAAGGAATCCACGGTGAAGAGCAATTGTGGAGGAGGAAAGAGCTCGTACCAGACTCTACCAAGATCACCCGCTCTTTCTCTCGTCTCTTTCACTAGCGGAGAGTTCAGATTAAGGAAAGGAAGGAGATGGATGGCGAAGTTGGATGTGCAACTGTGGGTTGGGAGTTGGAGGGTAAGAGAGAAGGGATCAATTGGTGGAATTAGGTCTGATTAGGGTTTCAGATTGAGAATTGATGAGGGAAATTACATTTGGGATTTAGGGTTTTGAAATTGGGGATGAATGTGGTCCCAATAGTGGGCCACATTCATTTGGGTAAAATGGGAATTATGTTAAACAATGGAGGGCAAAGTGGAAATAATAATAATAATTTCATTTGGTTTTTTTTTTTAAAAAAAAAAATTTAATTAAAGGGAGCACTTTCCACAGCCAGTTGTGGGCTTTCCGCGGAAAGTGAACACAGAGAGCAACTTTGAGCCACTTTCCACAGCCAGTTGAGGTTATTTCCGGGAAAGCTAAAATCTCGATGGTCCGGTCCATTCACTGTGGTTCAAGCATCTAAATTTGGTGATGTGGAGCTGGAAAATGAGAAAGGTGAAAGATTCAAGGCTAATGGTCAACGATTGAAACATTATTGGGGTGGAGATGTGGATAGGCTTGTGTCCACTATCTACTTAGTTAATGAGGAGTGACCACCATGAAGAGTCAAGCTAAAGACTATAAATTAAGCGCTTCTTGGGAGGCAACCCAAGCTCTAAACCAAATCTTTTCATTTTGTGTGTGTGTGTCTTTATTTTTTTGTAGGTTTATGTTTGATCCTTTTGTTTTGTAGGAAGAAAAGGGTACTCAACTTAAAAATGGACTGTTGCAGCTGGAAGGAATATCAATGAATGAGGATGAACTCATGAGTTACAAAGGGAAGGCTTTTGAGGGAAGTTAGTTTGACTCTAAGCTCATATATATTTGATTCTGGGGTAAAATTTTGATGACTAGTCAATTTTGAGTAATACTGTAGCTATTGTGATTATTTGGTTGATTCTCTATGTGAAATCCACTTGTGACTATGACTTGAGTGCTCAAAATTTGTTGTGGTATTCCCTACGAATATGTGCGTATGTGTGTGCCTTATGGTCTTGGATGGTTTAAAGTGTTTAATCCTAAGTAATTTGGTTGATATTGGGTGGTATAAAGCTTATTGGGTGATTCTTGTGGTATTTGGGAATGTTGCTTGTGTTTTGCAATTCTGCTGTTTTGTTTTGTTTTTTACAGCAACACTTTCCGCGGAAAGCCCACAACTGGCTGTGGAAAGTGGGTCAAAGTTGCTCTCTGTGTTCACTTTCCGCGGAAAGCCTACAATTAGCTGTGGAAAGTGACTCAAAGTTGCTCTCTGTGTTCACTTTCCGCGGAAAGTTCTACAACTAGCTGTGGAAAGTGACTCAAAGTTGCTCTCTGTGTTCACTTTCCGCGGAAAGCCCACAACTGGCTGTGGAAAGTGGCTCAAAGTTGCTCTCTGTGTTCACTTTCCGCGGAAAGCCCACAACGGGCTGTGGAAAGTGCTCCCTTTAATAAAAAAAAAAAAAATAATAATTTCTTTTTTTAAAAAAAAAACCAAATGAAATTATTATTATTTTTTATTATTATTTCCACTTTGCCCTCCATTGTTTAACATAATTCCCATTTTACCCAAATGAATGTGGTCCACTATTGGGACCACATTCATCCCCAATTTCAAAACCCTAAATCCCAAATGTAATTTCCCTCATCAATTCTCAATTTGAAACCCTAATCAGACCTAATTCCACCAATTGATCCCTTCTCACTTACCCTCCAACTCCCAACCCACAGTCGCACATCCAACTTCGCCATCCATCTCCTTCCTTTCCTTAATCTGAACTCGCCGCTGGTGAAAGAGACGAGAGAAAGAGTGGGTGATCTTGGTAGAGTCTGGTACGAGCTCTTTCCTCCTCCACAATTGCTCTTCACCGTGGATTCCTTGTTCAAAATCGACGTTCTTCCCCTTTCCACCGCCACAGTCGCACTCCTCCTTATCTCTGTTCACCGTTGATCCCCTTCTTCCTCCTCTCCATTCGACTTCACCGTCGCATCCCTTCCGTCACCGTGCTTCCAGCACCTTGCCTCCTCTCTTCTTCTCGCGAGCTCCTTGTGCGATTCTCAGCGTCGCGAGCTCCCTGTTCGACTCTCAGCGTCGCGAGCTCCCTGTTCGCCATCACAAGAGCAACATCAGCGACATCTCTGTTCCAGGTCCGTGGCGATGGAGTCCTCTGCTTTTGTTCTCTGTACTGCGCCTCCCTTTTCTTTGGCACTAATCGTTTCTCAGACTTTAATTTTTCTGCCATTAGGGTCTGATCGTTGCTCTTCTGTGAGGTAAAGCTCGCACCTTTCTGTATTTTTGGGTTGGGTTTGTTAGATTAGAGTCTTCTTAATTTCTTATCATTACAATGTATTAGCACGTCAGAATTTTTCAGTCCTGATAGTTGACTCAGCTCGTATTTCCTTTCTTATATAACAGTTGTGGCGTGGGAATAGAATGATTCTATAATTACCGTTGTTTGGTTTTACGAAGTGTTTGTGATAGCTGTCAATACTTTTCAAGCACATCTTTTTTTTTTTTTTTTTGGCGAAATCATACATCATATAGATTGTCATCATATAATATTTTGAAATATATTCTTCTACCACATCTCCAACACCATTTTCTTGGGAAGATATCTATAACAATGTGCTAGCTCCAATCCGTAATATAAAACTCAAGTCATTAATTAGAAGAAATTAAAGAAGCTAGCTAAATAAATTACTTTAAATTTTTATATCTATAATTTTTCTCCAAGTTAATTTACTTAACTTATAAACAGATATATAATCTAATGATACACGTAAGTATTTTAACGAGATAATGTAATATATGATATAATTAAATAATTTATTTAACTTCCTTAATCTTTCTAAATTAATAAAATTGGTCTTGCATTAAGTATCAGAGGTAGTGTTTATAAGTGTAGAAGATGCAATTATGAAGGCACAATAATCAAGCTCCTTCATAGTCTAATATGAGATGAAAGAGCAATTTTTTTTTTTCTTTTTATTTAGAATGATGTGGAATATATCTAATCCACTCTTGTTGAATTAGGGTCCAATCCCAAAAGTATTGGGGGTAAAAATATAAATAATAGAAAATATAGGGTGGAAGATTGTGATATTCCCCACTCATTCTAATCTATATCATTAAACCCACTTAATATGTTTGATGAGGAAATGGTAAATCGATTGAGGAAGAGGCATATGGAACCCTGTGTAAATGTGATTACATAAATTAAAGGTTCAGGGTTACGAGACATAATACACTAAACTATATGTCAATTATCTTCCTCTTATTCTTCCTATATGTGGTGTATTTGTTTGCTTCCATAATCGAGCCCATAACTGTGATCCGGTTAGCATGGGTACGTACCTAAGCGATTCACCCAATATTCTCACAAGCACATACATGAGGTTATAAGTGATGGGACTGAAACCAAGACTTTGCACTTGTAAGAAAATTTGTATGCCACTACAAGATTATTGGCGACAGAGAACAAACTCGAGACAAGAATAATAACAACATGCAACTTATATACACGTTTGAAAAGTTTATTTACTTGTGAATTCTTTCAAAGCTAAGCATGGCCCCACATAGCAATGAACTTCTTTGTGCTAGCTGCTAATACTTATACAAATCACATTATTAGTCTGACCCTATAAGCAAATATTAATGATCATTATTACCGCAATATTAGAACTATATATATTATATTGTTGAATTAGTTATGACATATATCAATCAATGATAATTTGTTCTCACGTAGAAATGATAGAACTTAATCAATAATCAAATTTTGACTTAGTTTATTGCGTTCCATACCAATGAAAATGTGACCACACAGGCTTTCTATTCTTTTTGCTTGTTTACGTGACATTCCTTGAAATATGTACTATATATATCTACACACCACTTTATTTATATAAATTATTAATCCTCCATTCTTGTTGTTACCTTTAGAAATAAAAGAATATATTTGCTTTTTCTTCCATTAATAAGTTCAAAGTGCATCTGCTTAAAGGGAAAGCAATCAACTTATTCAAATCGTCATATAACCATAAATTGACGAGCCAGTCATGAATATATATATTTTTGTTTGAATAATCTCTATGATTAAATATTTATAAATTTTATGAACAATTACATTTTAAAAGGAACAAATTATAATTGAAAATTTAATTTACATGCCAAGTGGTTTTTAAATATATTCTTGAATAATGTTTTATACCTTTAACGACTTGTTGATATATATTTAGTAATTATATAACTTATTGTTGAATTATGATAGCCACCAATTTATCGTAGCTCAAGAAAATTTATCGTATCTTGTTTGTACTTGTTTTATTTTTTTAATCATAAAAAATCCAAAAATTATTACTCTTTTAATGTTTGGTGTTCTGCACGCTTAGTTAATATAGGAATCAAATTTAATATTCACTTCGTGCAGATAATGTGGCACAAGTTGCGCTACTGTGCTGCGGTTTAATTCAATATTAATTTGAGTGCTTAAGACAAGGTATATATCAGTATGTGCTCCTATCCATTGTTGTCAAACTCGCGAGTTGACTCTCCGAGTTTACCATTTTTACGCTTCTAGTTTACCAAAACGAGTCGAATCAGTGGTAAACTTGTGCTAGTTGTAAACTCGGTTAAACTTTCAAGTTTATACACCGAGTTTATTGTTTTTACATTTATAACTCACCAAACCATTTTAACTTACTTTTAAACTCGTGTTAACATTTTTTATTTGATCATGCTCAGCGGCTTTATATAGAAATTTTATAGAAATTTCTTTATTAAATATGATAAATGATGAATGTTGATGGATTTAATTTCAATTATTTGGATTTAAAATATATTTAAATTAAATTGTTTGTCATTTTTATATTTAATTATTTAATTATATACTAGTGATACCTATTTAATAATAAAAGTAAACTCTTACGAGTTTACAATTCGAGTTCACGATACGAGTTTACATCACTGTCACGAGTTTGCTTAAACTCGTGAGTTTGACAACCTTGCTCCTATCTATTGAGTCATATTCAAGAATAGTCATGTTCAATTAGAGATAGCTTCTGTAACCAAATTTTTGAATCACAAGCAGCCTAATTTAGGACAAATCGAGTCCCTTCATTTAAACAATTATGTTTATACTGTAACACCCCAAATTCCATAGCATAAATCGTGCTGTTGACACGTGGTTTTATAAAAATTCATCGAGTTTTGAGGTGCTACAACTTTGCGTTTTTTTGCGGAAACGGAGAGCATGTACTAAAAATTTGAACAACGGGTATAACAACGAGTTTAACAATGAGTAAGCGATATGAAAATACTCGAGACATATGATGATTCCCGACGTATATCGATATATTAGAAATTTCCGAAGGAATGTTCATGTGATACTGATAATACAAAACTTATAATTACAGTTCTTACGTGTAACTATACCCCGTTCATCCGAGCCTTGAGTAACTTGAGGACATTGAACCTAACTCGTTAAATCATCCCATTTAGCCAGCCGGGTAGGTCTAGTGGAAGTCTCACCGTGCTAGGGACCGATTGACCGAACCACATAGACGACCCTTCTAGTTTAAGCACCAAATGATATGAAGTAACTTTATTAGATTCATGCCATAAGGTAGGTTATGTTGACTTTCTTCCCGCATTTCCTTTTACGGTGCCTTCTCATGGCTCCGTTTCATCGGCGTATATCTATAGCTCCGTCCCCGGGTGCCTCCTCCGTTTCATTACCCGAATCCTGTCTAATCATGCAGACTGAGGTCCAATGCCCATCGGACCTCAAGTAACGGTTAACCTCATGCTTATGTAGACAATATATGTATGACAGGTATTCATGACATTTTCACAAAAACTACTACAATGACCCACAATGAGATACACAAATATGTATATACGGCAATAACAATACACAGCCCCTACAAGTATGTTTGTTATCCCGATCGCACATTCAAATCCAAAGTGCCACGATGGCCTATCGTGTCCTCGCCGCTAGGAAAACTCTCAACGGTGTTAACAATACCATAACCCGTGTACTGTGACTCCACTCAATTTCAAATGAGATGTAGAGTCTCAAGACAGAACACATCAAGCATATATAAGCATATCATAATCATCAGAGTTAGTGTTACTGTATGTCGCGAACGTACCTTCGATGACGGTTCTTTTGGTACTTTCGGCAGAAAACGAAAATTCTGACGGAAAAAATGGTGCGATTGATGGGGAAAAATAGCGGATGACGGCGGTACGACAGCGGTCCGAATAACTTAGATATCCTATAATGACAATGTTTATCAATTTTTTAGAAGCATTAGGGCATTTTAGGTACAAATTACCATTTTGCCCCTAGTTAGACTAATCGGCGGAATTTTGCCAGAGCTTCGCTGTTTCTGCTCTATTTCTCCGGAATTTCGTCATACCTATTTTCCCACATATTTTCGAAATAAGTACCATATTTACCCCTAAATATGATATTCAAACTATCTGGGAAATTTAAAGCTAATTCTAGCATTTCTACTATATCTACCGAA
Organism: Acacia melanoxylon; assembly: GCA_019022615.1. Classification (NCBI taxonomy): domain Eukaryota; kingdom Viridiplantae; phylum Streptophyta; class Magnoliopsida; order Fabales; family Fabaceae; genus Acacia; species Acacia melanoxylon. The sequence continues at coordinate 10,626,758 of JAFJYJ010000013.1, forward strand.
AGAACTACCGAAACTTAAGACCAGGGACCGAAAAACTTACCCCGGCTTGGCTAGAACTTCTTAGAGCTCTTCCTTCTCTCTAACTTCTCTCTAAGGCACGGTTTTGAGGGGTAAAGAATGAAGAGGAAGAGGCTTCTATTTATAGAAGAAATGAGGGACAAGGTTGGAATTTCACAAAAGTTCTTCAGATCGGATTTCGACCGTCGGATCGCACTTGGACACGTGGCTTCATCCTTGCCATACACCTATGTGCCGACATCATCCTTCTAGAAGAAGATGATGTCATGCATGACGTCACATGTGCCGACTTACCAATAAAGTTCCCGATCGGTGTCGAGATCGCGTAATCTTGTCGAAACTCAAAATTCCGACAACGTTGTTTTGAAGGTCTAATCTTTCTCATTAACAATACCTGGGTTGACTAAATTTTTAATCCCATTGAGGGTATTTCATTCTTTGGCTGAACATTTCGGAGCCGAGACGCGATCGATTCGGAAATAACTTCCGACAGACCGTGTTTTCCGGGCAATAATTCACGGGTTCGAAATATGTCTTGTCATAAGAAACCTTATTCCTGGTTTGTCACAACACTCAAGTTTACCACGGGTTCACTTTTTTACTATCGGCCTATTCTCATAAATACCCGGTCTCTTATTTGCTCGTTGGCTTCAGAATCGGCTTCGGAGGTAGCCCGCTCCAGGTAGAATTTCATTTGGTTTATAAAAAAGTCCGGATGTCTTAGACTAAATCCCTATGTTTTGGTGTAAGATTTAATTTCTATCCATTCTCAAATGTCATGTTGGCTCTTTACCATATATTATTATTATATTCCAAATATCCAAATATTTTATTATTTTTATTTATTTATTTATTTCGAATTTCTCCCTCTTTAATTAATTATTTACTAATTAATTTACTTATATCTTAATCTAAACAATTAGCCAATAATTACCTAATTAGTCATTTACTAATTGTTGATAATTTCCTTAATTATGATAAATTATTTCCTCACAACTATTGAATTGACATTGGTATTTTATATCCTATATAAAATATTAAAAATAAAGAGCCATAAAGTGATTTTTAATAATATTTTATTTATGCTCAATATTTCTCCAGGAAAATAATCCCAAAAATTTCTAAAATTCAAGATAACATACTTCCCAAGTTTTTATCAGTATTTGTTATCATATGGTATTTACCATAATATTTTTAGGTCATTTTTGCCTTATATATAAAATACACTTCTCGTGGATCTTAACTCTTTCTCTTTTCAAATTTTCACAGTAATTACCTTATAACATAAGATTCTTAAAACTTATTATGTGAGATCCCATATTCACCTATCTTCAATAGTTATTATTTACTAAACTGTGATACTTATTATAAGCGTGATTTTTAGGGTATTACATATACTATTATGTTCTCCTGATTTTCGCAAGAAGGATTTGGTTAATTCTGAGAAGCTGCCGTAGTTTTAAGGTGTGCGTGGCTGCATAACCATTAAAGATGGTGTGTCTTTGAGCATGACTTGAAGCACATTTTTGCAGCTGCATGTTTCCAACACCTAGAAAAACTTTTCCTTATGGAATATAATTAACGCGAACCCAATTTAGATTAGTTAATGATATAGATAGTATCAAATAGTTGAAGCTCTAAAAGAGTATCATATGAAAGAGGAAAGAAGGCAAACTTGGCTCAAGGATGACAGGCCAGCAATACTCAGAGAGAAGATGCCGGCAAATCATCATTGGCTCAAATATACTCCAAAAAGATCCTTAATATAAGACATATTTATCCAATTTGATTAGATTAAGGATGTTAGTTGAGTTAATTAAGGTAACATATATTTTATAAATATCTGTAAATTATTGAGGGAGCATCAATATAGGTAAATTAGGAAAATATTAACAAATATGAAAATCTTGTCTTATATTTATGATTAAGATGAACTTTCTAAATATGTACTATTTTAAGAACCGGAGGGAGTACAAACTTCCTCTTCATTCAACCCTCTTTGAGCAAACATTGCAATCTTCACTGATCTTTGAGACTCATTGAAGCCTATTTACACGAATAAATTTGAATAGGGAAAATTATTTTGAAAGTTAGTCGAACTACCCAAGTTTTAAATTGGTTCATCAAATTTAATAAATTCTAAATGGGGTCAAAAGTCCTAAGATAGGATTTCAAAATTTGATAATTTTACTTTAATACCCTCGTTTAATTTACTCCCCGGCCTGGTGACTTTACTTCTCACCTGCTTCCTCCTCTTTCTTGGGCCTCGGCACTGACGGCTCATCAATTCTCTTTACCATCTCTGCTTCTCCTTCTACTAGGCTTTTAGAGATCCCTCGTCCAAATTATCATCAATTTGTTTATTAATCACATTCAAATCATATGTTTATACAGTCACATAAACACTTACAATGAAATCATTGTTATTATCAGACCATTCATATTCACCTGTTACACAACAAACAAAAGGATTAATAAAAAAGATGAGATCTTTTTTGCATGGAACAGCTCAACTTAGCAACAAAATTCAGATTTTGAATGCTTAACTGGAACTAAGGACCCAAAATGAGATGATCCGAATCAGCACAGAAAAGAACGAAGCTAAAGTGGTTGAGAGAGAGAGAGAGGCTAGACAACCTAAGGAAAAAATGGTTCTTGATGTTGGGGGGAAATGGTTTTTATATCCTCAATGTTGTTGTTGTGATTTATTGTCACGGAGAGATGAAGAGAGAGGTAGCAAGCAGCCAACCAATAACGAGAGATCGATAGTCAAAATGAGGCTAGCAAGGTAAAATTATTAAATTCTAAAATCTTATTTTATGACATTTGACCTTATTGATAATTTGTTAAATTTAATAACCTAATTTAAAATTTGGATAATTCAGTAGTCTTTTAAAGTGATTTTCCCAATTGTATAACGCACGATTACATGGGTGGAAGTAGAATAATAAACTTATTCCTATTAACTAGCTATAAAGGATATATCTATCTTTCTTATCTTGGGGACATAATCGGGGAGGAGAGAGAGTAAACGAGGGAGAAACTCTCTGTTTCTTTGGGGGTTCTTTCTCAAGCACTTTTCGGCACCGTTCTGGTACTTTTCTGCCTGGTCTTGCTTGCCTTTCCCTCAAGTCCTCTCTTTCTCTTCTTCCCGTGTTTATTTTCTGCCGTTTCTTCTGCCTTCTTGCTCCACTCAACGATTTCATCCACCACCCACCGCCTTTACTCTTTAGGTTTCCTTCACCGCCTTTCTTTTTCCCTTCTCTATTGCCTTTCCTCTTTTTCTTCCCTCCACCGCCTTAGTCCCGGTCTCTGACCCACCACCTCATTCCCTATCTCTGTTATACCGCCTTTCCATTTTCTCCGCCTCTTTGCTTTTCCCACATGCATACTGTTTCCTCTTCCTTTCTCCTATGTTTCGCTGCTCCTCCTTCTCCTTCATCTGTCTTTCTGCGTGTTCACCTCGTCTTTGTTCCACCGCCTTCATCGTCCACTGCCCTACTTCCTTTTTCACTGTCTTTTGCTCCCTTCTCCTTTCTCCATCTCCACCGCCATCGCACACCGCGTTTCTCTAGCCCAACTGCCTCTTTTCTCTTTCCTTTCATCTCGAATTCATCATAGAATGGGTAGTGCTGTAGTGAATTGGTCCAAGCTGAGGCTACTCACTGTTTGTTTTTTAGTTCTGTTTTATTTTTGTTTTCTTTATGTTTTTGAAGGTTGTAGGTCTTCTCCATCTGTTAGCTAGTTTTACGGAGAATTCCATAAATCAATTGCGACTAGTTCTAGCTTCAAGTCCTTGGTGGTGGTCATCGGGGCTTCTTCAAACAGTCATCGTGGTGTAGACATCCTGAATCATCGAACTTGTTCGATGCTTCCTTGTGGCGTGACTATTTGTGTGATACCAAAAAAAAAAAAAAAAAAAAAAAAAAAAAAAAAAAAAAAAAAAAACCCTAATTATAATAAATGGTATATTTTGATAAATACTACATTTTATAGTAAAAGAATAGTATATTGTCTCAAATTTTGGGATATTGATTATTATAAATTTATGAGCAATTTCCCCTTGAAATTTTAGTAGATCAAGATTTAAATCTTAAAAATTTCTTTTAGGGATCATAAAATATCTTAAGATTATCATAATTAAGTATAATCTTAATTATGTCATAAAAGGTAATTAAGTATCATCAAAATACCTAAATCAATTGGAGAAAATTATCAACAACTATTGGGCAATTAAATTTGCAATAATTAAAGTAATTATGTTAATTTTCGCAATTAATTAATAATTAAATTAAAAAGTCATAATTAAGGAATATATGAGATTAATTAGTGATCAAAGGCTAATAAAAACCCAAGATTAGCATAAAGAGAATTTCTAATGATCATAATTAATATAGTAACCTACCATTAACCTTAATCATCTTGTAATTAAATTGGCCAAATGATAAATCAAGAAAATAATCTTGATCCTCATGAAATTAATTAGACCAATGGGAGATAAGCAAATAGAAGGCCAGGATTAAATTCTAAAAAGCCAAATCCAAAGGCTCTAACTAATTTCTTAGTTAATTACACAATTAAATCTAAATCCATGTGAAATTTGATGAACCAATTTAAAGCTTGGGTTAGAAATATAGGACACATTATAAAACACAAATCAAGAGTGTATGAAGATGAGGGAGGCCACGGTTTTGCTTAAGGGAGAAGGAAAGAAAATCACAAAAAAAATCTAGATATTAGTTTAAGTTTAAAGCACATGGTGATTAAAAGTCAAATTGGGAAGACTTTGGGGCTAATTGGAGAGAGAAAAGTGAGAAATTCATTAATGGTGAGCTAAAAACCATTGGGATAAATTCTAGACACAAGTAAATGAGAATCTATAGAAAATAAATTGTATCTTGAGAAAATTTAATCATAGATCAAATATAAGGATTTATTATGAACAAGCATATTTTAAGCTTGGATTAGGTTATCTCCAAAATCATTTCCTCAACTTTTGTGATTAATCTTAAAATGATTAAAGTGTTAATTGAGACTTCTAATGAAGCCATGATTTTTGAGATTAGAGTATTAAAAAGGAAAACTTGAATAAACTACAAAATAACCCCTAATTATATTTTTGATAATCAAACTCATGGGATAATTATGCATTGATGAAAAAATGCAAGAGGATGAGGGTATGAGAGAGGGGAGGACGGTTTTCAGGCATAAAAGATGAGGAAGGAAAAGAAAATAGGCTTAATCCAATGTAATTTGAAATCCACCTATAGGAAAAATCAAGAGAAATACTTTTTAAATTAAATTGAAACTTCTTCATTAAGTATGGGTCCAATGGCTAAGATTAAAACTTCTCAACTAAGTTAAGATCCAAGAGCTACAATTGAAGAAGAGAGAACTACCAAAATGCCACAACAATTTGGTATAAATAGGAGCTTGGGTTCTTCATAATTCACACACCAAACTCAACCAAAGTAGATGAGTTTTAGAGAAGCAAGAGTAGAGAGAAAATCATAGTGGGAAGCAAGAAGGAGGAGGAATTTCTTCAAGAGGTAAGCAAACTCTTAAGTTCTAGTCTTTAGTTTTGTAGTTCTTGAAGTTCTAGTTTAAGTTCATAGTTTAAATGTTGTTTTGATCTTTAATCTTCCAATATATTCTTGTTATCATGTTTTTATGGTTAAAAATGGTTTTAATTCAAAAAATTGATGAAGAAGATGTTATAGCAAAATTTTTGGAAGATTAGGATCAAAGTAGCGAAGCTCTGGCGAAATTTTGTCGGTTAGCGATTTCTGGAGCTAGTGGTAAAAACGTTGGTATCTTATGTTGAAGATGAGGTTCTTAAAATCTGAAAACATTCATGGTCGAAGTAGACATATAGAGCTTTCCAAATATACCTAGAGTGAATTATTTCGAGTTCTGTTCTAGGAGATAAAAATTCTCAAAGTTGGGCTACGAAATTCTGGAAAATGCTGGAATGAGTTTAGAAACCTTAAATCTGGGAATGACTCAGGGAATCTGGGAATAAATGAGTATTTTGACTTAAAATTAGACATCTTAAGGATTCCGAGGAATTTTACGGATCCTCGTTTCGATTTTTGTAGAATTAATTTTCAAAGTTAGTGAAAGTTTTGCCCGAAATGCTGAAATCAACGTTTTTGTAAAAGAAAGGGATAAAATTTGGATAATAAATCCACCAGGGGTAAAAAGGTCAATAATGGCTAGAATATCTCTTAGAATATTACTTGTAAGAGAATAATGCAAAAATATTGTGATAGGATATCCGAGAAAGTCCGGAGACGTACCGAGTCGATAGACATACCACTATCCGCACCGACGAAGGTACGGACGCATACTGTAACACTAACTCTGATGCTCATTGTATACTTATATGTGATAGACGACTATACATGTGAATTGTATAGATAACTTTACATGTGATGTGTACTATTAACATAGATAAATATACATGTGAATTGTATAGATAACTTTACTTGTGATATGTACTGTTAATATATTAATCTTACATATGTTGTGTACTTATGTGTTGATTAATGCTGTAATGTCTTACATATATTGTTTACATAAGCATGAGGTTAACCGTTACCTGAGGTCCGATGGGCATTGGACCTCAGCTCTTACCTTAGCTTCAGGGTCCAAAGGAAACAGGACCGAGGACAAGGGTAAAGAACCAGCTTGAGGATCAAACGGAGAAACGTTATTTTGACATGTACTTTATTAAATACTTGGATGTATGTACTGTCATATGAACAATCATATACACCGAAATCAATGTTAATCAGTTACTCTCTATTTTAAATCTTTCCGACGCTTAACTCTGATCAAAATGCTATGAAAACGTTTACGAAAATAGGGTGTTACAATTTGGATCTCCATAACAGCAATTTCTCATCAGCTGTTTTGCTTGTTTTGACGCTTTGTTATGACAGCTGGAGCTTTGAAGAGTTTGGTCTGTGGGGTGGGCTATGGCTCAATTCCAAGTTGGCGTGAAAATGGGATGTTTGTTGGTTCCAGCAATATAGTTATACTAAGTTTATTTTGTCTGCTGTTTGTACTAGTTGTGAGCTTCTTATCAGGTGTCTGGCTGTTCTTGTTAGGAGGTGTTTTTATGTAACTCTATCTTAGTTCAATATAGTTGTCATTTTATCCCAAAAAAAAAAAAAAAAAATCTATCTTTCTTATCTAAAACCTCTAATAATTCTCCTTTTCTTCTTCTTATCATTATAATGTATTAACACGTACGTCAGGATTTTTCAGTCCTGATACTTGTTGACTGAACTCGTTTTTCCTTTTCTATATGAAGGCTGTGGTGTGGGAGTAGAATGATTAGCGTTGTTTGGTTTTAGGAAGTGTTTGTGATAGTTGTCAATACTTTTCAAGCATATCTTTTTTTTAAAAAAATAAATAAATGTAGCGAAATCATACATGATAGATTCTCATCATACATATAATATTTTGAAGTATATTCTTCTATCACATCTCTAACCCCATATAATTGGCAAGATTTTCTATAACAATATACTTATAAGTGTAGACATTGCAATTATATAATAATATATAGGGTAAAGGAGCAATTTTACACATAACCTTTACCCCGGGGAGCGCCCAGCACCACGACCTTTCAATGCAAAGCAAAAATACACATAACGTTATGTTTTGGGAGCGCCAAAGACTATGGCTGTTAGTTGACAGTTAGTTGATCAAATCAACTTGGATGGAATGACGATGGCGATTTGGACCGACACGCCGACGTGGACGATGACGTGGATGCTGACGTGGAATAAAAAAACAGAAAAATTAGGAAAAATTCGAAAAAAAAATTTAAAAAATTTGAAAAAATTAAAAAAATTAGAAAAAAATTATAATAATTATTAAAAAAATCGAAAAAATTCAAAGAATTAGAAAAAAATAAAAAATAATTATAATAATTATTAAAAAAATTACAAATAATTCAAATAATTAGAGAAAAAATTTAAAAAAAATTCAAAAAATTAGGAAATAATTAAAATAATTACGAAAAAATAGAAAAAATTCAAATAATTAAGGAAAAATTAAAAATAGCGGCGGCCGGATAACCAACTAGTGGAGGAGGAGTTGTATATACATGGACCAGTGCAGTTGTTGAAGATGTACTAGGGTAAAGTTTGTTCATTGAAAAAATATTAATTAATTAATTAAGATAATCTTCTTGTCAATTCTCCCTACAAAGATAAATCTAATCTCGATATGTAAAGTCTCGACTAAGAACTAGTGGGGCCCACTGGCGGGGGGGTATTTTAATTTTTCCTTAATTATTTGAATTTTTTACTAATTATTTGAATTTTTTCTATTTTTTTGTAATTATTTTAATTATTTCCTAATTTTTTTAAATTTTTTTGATTTTTTTTCTAATCATTTGAATTATTTTTAATTTTTTTAATAATTATTATAATTTTTTTCTAATTTTTTAATTTTTTTTTTCGAATTTTTCCTAATTTTTTGTTTTTTTTATTCCACGTCAAGCATCCACGTCATCGTCCACGTCGTGTCGGTCCAAATCGCGCGCCACGTCAGCTGCTCCATCCAAGTTGACGGTCAACTAACGGCCATGGTGGTGTCGGCGCTCCCAAAACATAACGTTATGTGTATTTTTCTTTCCAGGTTGAAAGGTCGGGAGTCTTTGGCGCCCCCGGGTAAAGGTTATGTGTAAAATTGCTCCTTTACCCTAATATATATATATGTGTGTGTGTGTGTGTGTTTCTATGTATATGTATATCTATATATATATATGTATGTGTGTGTGTGTGTACATCGATATATATGTATATATATACATTTATATATATATATATGTGTGTGTGTGTGTGTGTCTACATATACATATGTATATGTATACATACATACATATATACACACAAACATACATATGTGTACATATATATGTATATGTACGTATACCTATATATACACACACATAATGTATATGTATATAGATATAAGCGCGCGCCCGGAGGCACAATAATCAAAAGCTCGTTCATAGTCTCATGCGGGAGGAAAGAGAGCAAACTTTTTTCTTTCTTTTATTTAAAGAGCAGATACTAACTGACCACATGAAGTTATAAGTGATGGGATTGAAACCAAGAGTTTTTCGCCTTAGTACTACTATGGTCCTTCATGTAAGATATATTTAACTAATTTGAGTAGATTAAGGGTGTTAATTAAATTATTTAATATGATTTTTTTAAAACTTTCTAATCATCTTCCTTAATTCTCTCTCCCTTTCGTGTTTAATTATTGTTGAGGGAATATCAATCGAGTTAATTTTTAAAAAAAGGATAAAGTTTTGAAATAGTCTTACATTTAGCACCAACAACAACCCCCTAATTAATTAGGTCTTAATTACATTAACGATTAGAGAAAGTATATTATAAGAAAGTTTGTATGCCACTACAAGATTATTAGCCAAAGAGAACAAACTCGAGCCAAGAATAACTACAGGTAGCTTATATACATTTGGAATATGAATAATTCTTATCTAATACCCTTTTTTTATGTTTGGAACCCATTAATGTTGTCGCTTCAATAATTGAGAACAAGTAAATAGTTGACTCATTGTGGGGAATGGAATATTTGTGATGTGAATTATTAATTAAAGGGTAAAGGAGCAATTTTACACATAACCTTTACCCCGGGGAGCGCCCAGCACCCCGACCTTTCAACTGGAGCAAAAATACACATAACGTTATGTTTTGGGAGGGGCCTTAAACACTATGGCCGTTAGTTGGCCGTTAGTTGACCGTCAACTTGGATGGAACGACTGACGTGGCGCTGATTTGATTTGTTTCTGACACGCGTGGACGATGACGTGGATCCGCGTGGAATAAAAAAACAGAAAAATTAGGAAAAATTCGATAAAAAATTTGAAAAAATTTAAAAAATTAGAAAAAAAAAAAAAATTTATTAAAAAAAAAATTAGAAAAATAATTAGAAAAAAATAAAAAATAATTATAATAATTATTAAAAAAATTACAAATAATTCAAATAATTAGAAAAAATTTAAAAAAATTCAAAAAATTAAGAAATAATTAAAATAATTACGAAAAAAATAGAAAAAATTCAAATAATTAGTAAAAAATTCAAATAATTAAGGAAAAATTAAAAATAGCGGCGGCCGGATAACCAACTAGTGGAGGAGGAGTTGTATATACACGGACCAGTGCAGTTGTTGAAGATGTACTAGGGTAATTTGTTCATTGAAAAAATATTAATTAATTAATTAAGATAATCTTCTTGTCAATTCTCCCTACAAAGATAAATCTAATCTGATATGTAAAGTCTCGACTAAGAACTAGTGGGGCCCACTGGCGGGGGGTATTTTAATTTTTCCTTAATTATTTGAATTGTTTACTAATTATTTGAATTTTTTTCTATTTTTTTGTAATTATTTTAATTATTTCCTAATTTTTTTAAATTTTTTTTCTAATCATTTGAATTATTTTTAATTTTTTTAATAATTATTATAATTTTTTTCTAATTTTTTAATTTTTTTTTTTCGAATTTTTTCCGAATTTTTCTGTTTTTTTATTCCACGTCAGCATCCACGTCATCGTCCACGTCAGCATGTCAGTCCAAATCAGCGCCACGTCAGCGTTCCATCCAAGTTGACGGTCAACTAACGGCCATGGTGCTGGGCGCTCCCAAAACATAACGTTATGTGTATTTGTGCTCCAGTTGAAAGGTCGGGGTGCTGGGCGCTCCCCGGGGTAAAGGTTATGTGTAAAATTGCTCCTTTACCCTTAATTAAATTGGTTGTGACATTTGTCAATCAATGAGGATTTGTTCTTATGTACAAATTGTTAGAACTTAATCAATCAGATTTTGACTTAGTTTATTGGGTTCCATACCAATGAAAATGTGACCAGACAAGCTATGTTTTTTTTTTTCCTTTTGTACGTTACATTCCTTGAAATATGTACTATTTACTTTCTTTATATAGATTCTTGTACCACCAATATTTTTCTTCCCTTTAAGAAAAGAATATATTTTCTTTTTCTTCTATTATAAGTTCAAAGTAGTGTATCTGGTTATTATGGATAAGCAATCAACTAATTCAAAACATCATGATCATAATCATCCGTAAATTGACAGTCATGACTCAATTGATTTTATCAGTTCGATGAAGACAATAGACATACTTTTTCTTTAAAAATAGTTATTACTTCCTTTCAAGAGTCTCAGTGTTATATTTCTATATTGAAAAACCATAAGTTTGTAATCATATAACACTAGATAATGTTGTCTTATGTATGTATGTATGTGTAGATACATATGTATGTATATGTATTTAGATATGTGTGTGTAGGCACATGTATATATCATGTATATACATATATCCACGTATACATGTACACACACACATGTATATACTTGTATACATGTGTGTGTGTAGTTTTAAGTTTTACCTTTCAAATAGATTGGAGCTAGGAATTTTTCTTTTAAAGTTTATGTGCTTATTTCGTTTCTTTTGGATTTTTAACCCACTCAAGTTTATTAAAATGATTTCATATGGATATGACATAAAAAGTTTAAGGAAAAGTTATATGTGTGTGTTTTTCAATTTTTTTGTTTCATTGTAAATTTAAAAACAGTCATTATTTTTTTTTAGAATTTATTTATTAACTTTTTATTTTTATTTTGTGTGATTTTTAGCCAATGCTTTCCGTATTTCACTATTTTCTTTTTGGAAAAAAAAATATATGATAAGACTTAATTACATTGGGGGGGGAATCTCTGGTAAAAAAGAACAAGTGAAATAAATCAAGATGGAAATTAGTTAAATTATAAATAATTTTTAATCAATTAAAACTTTGTATCAGCTTTTAAATCTAAAGAGAAAAATTAAATGAAACTTATTTACATAATCATGTCGAAAAGGTTAATAATTCAAATATCGCAATTTTTTGCCAAAAGCACATTATTATAATAATGGCTCTTGTTGTAAGGAAACAAATAATCAGCATATACTTAAATACATACACCAATTTTGGAAATGGTGTACGTTATCATTAGTAATTAGTGAATCAATCAATATCGAAGGACTATAATTTCCCTTTTTCAAGTTATATAAACAATAAAAGCATTGTACTAACAAACTATTTGTTGAGGTGGTAAGTGTATATGGCCTCACATCTAGAGGAAAAACACAAGTTTGAATCTCAAAATCACATTTACTAAAAGAGACAAAAACCATTTTTGCTCTTAACCTCGAAAGGGTTTATACCCTTAACCAAATAAAAAACAATAAAAGCATTGTGAAAAGAAATAAGGGGAAACCAATTAAATAAAATAATATTTAAAAAATTTCATAACTTGTGAATGACAAGTTAAAGTAGCAGTGACATCATTGACAAACTTAATAATGAAAAAAGAGTTTACAATACTGATGGAAGCTGCCTTGTTAAAAAACCCCGGACCAAAAGAATCCATAGAGACAACATCATGGTCTCGTAAGAGATCAGAGTGCAACAAGACATTTAGACCTCCTACTCACAATAATATCATTAATACTCCTCCCTCTGATATATATCACTCCAATTGTTATATGTATATATATGTACGTGTATATGTGTGTGTGTATACATATATGTATGTATGTAGATGTATGTACATATATGTGTGTATATATCTTTTTTTCTTTAGCGAAATCATACATGATAGATAGTCATCATATAATATTCTAAACTTTATTCTTCTAGCACACCTCCAACCATTTTCATGGCAAGATTGCCTATAACAACATACTTGTAAGTGTAGATGTTACAATTACATGCAGGCATAATAATCAAGCTCCTTCATAGTCTTACATGAGAGGAAGGAAAGAAAACTCAATTGAACCCAAGCCTTTCCACTTATATTATTAAAGAAGCTTTGATAGACGATATCAATATAACTAGATTACAAGATCATTGGTGAAAGACGACAAACTCAAGCCAAGGATAAGTACCGACAACCTTGAAGATCAAATCCACTCTCTGCCCTTCATAAGCTCTCATATATATTACAACACCCTTTTGAGGTATATGCTCATTCAAAGCTTATCAAGCATGGCTCCACATATATAGTAATGATGAACTACTTTGTGCTAAGCAAAATAGTAATTATCATTACCGTAATGTTAGGATCAACTATAAGCAAATTAAATAGTGAAGCAGAGTTTGCAAGTATTGTATAGTAGAGAACCTCTTAAAAAGGATCAAATGAGAGATGAAGAGAACAAACTTGGCTCAAGGACGACTTGCCAGCAAAAGATCTACAAAATTCAGAAGAAGCCGGCAAGTCATCCTTGGCTCAAATCTACTCTCTTCCTCTTCATGCAATCTCTTTTGAGAAAACACACTTCAATGCTCTTAAAACCCTCAATATTTAACCCTATTTATAAGCCCACCACAAAAATGCACCACTTATATTGGAATATGAACACTTCATATTCAAAACCCTTTTTTAATGTTTGGAACCCATTAATGTTTATTTATGTAGCTAATACGTGTCGCTACAAGAATTGAGAACAAGCAAAAGATTTGACTGATTGTGGGGAATAGAATATATTGGTGTTGCGAATATTGTTGAATTGGTTATGACATTTGTCAATCAATAAGAATTTGTTCTCATGTACAAATGATAGAACTTAATCAAATCAGATTTTGACTTAGTTTATATATAGGGTTCCATAACAATGAAAATGTCACCAGACAGGCTTTTTTTTTTTTTTACTTTTTGCTTGTGTTCGTGACATTCCTTGAAATATGTACTATATATGCTTTATTTGTACAGATTCTTGATCCTCCAATCTTGTTGTTACCTTTAGACGAAAAAGAAAGGGGGGAAAAACAATTAAATATCATTTGAATTTACAAAATCCTAAAAGATCTGATAAAAAACGGGAATGACATAGAGGTGATTAAGGAGGAAAGGCCAAAATGCCCTCGTTGTTAATGTTTATTCTAAACTTGCATTGACTATACTCAACTTGTCAACAACGTCTAATATCTCTATTAGGCATCGTTGACAACTTGAATATAAGATATGACAATTTGAGTATAACAATTAACAATTACCCTTATTAGGCATCATTTACAACTTGAGTATATTTAATTAACAATTTGGGTATAGAGATTGACAACTTGAGCTCTCCAAATCGTTAATCTTTATACATAAGTTGATAATTGTTATACTCAAGTTGTCATTATCTTTACTTAATTTGTCAACGACGTCTAATGTGATAGTTGATATTTGTTACACTCAAGTTGTCATTGCCGATACTCAAGGTGTCAACAATGCCCATAAGGCATCACTTACAAGTTAAGTATAGGCATTAACAACTTCAAAATAGAGATTGACAACTTAAGCCCTCCGACCTGACTGATCGAACCATATTTTTACATGATTTTTTATAATTAAATTGGGATTCTTAATGCATTTTTTTTCATAGTTATTGAGCTTAAAATGTGTTTCTTATGATAAATTGAGATTAAGAGTAAATACATTAAATTAGGGCTAAAAAGGGTAAAATTGTCAAAAAAAAAATGTAATTACTCTTAATCATTGATTTTTATGAGAATATTTGATGTTAGATTAATTATTTTTATTGTAGATGCTTGAAAAGATTAGATCAAATTTGAAAATGAAAGTTTGAACTCAAATTACAAAACTTTCAATTTAGTCCCTCATCGAAAACTTTTAAACCTTTCAAATTGGTCCCTGGTCAAAACTCGCGTTTTGACCGGGAACCAATTAATGAATTAGGTCTGCGAGGAAACGCGTATAGGAGCTGAGGGATATTGATTGCGCCGCTGATTTAATGAAGGGGAGGAAACACAGACGCTAGGGGGACGAGACCTTCAATCACGACTCCACGCTCGACCTTCACCTCGTCTTGACCACGCAACATCATCTTGGATTCTCGGACTTGGACGCTCTCATCACCGTCCTTCACCCCTCAACCCACCTCGCCGGCGGCTTCTCCCACCACCAAGTCCGCCGGTGAGCTTTGTCCTCCCTCAACCACTTTCACCGGCAGCGAAAACCAGAGACCTTTGATTATCTTCTTCCACCGACACTCCCTCCATCACCTTCACCATACCATCTTCGGACCTCTTTCAAACTCTTCTCGCCATCGTCACTGTTCACCATCAGCGGCGAGCTCTCAAATTAGAGACAGAGACCTTCGACCTGATCTCAGAGCATCAGAGCTTTTTCCGCCGTCGCCGGAACCACACACCACCATCGGCCCCTCTGTTATCTGCGTTTGTGAACTCGTTCAATCTGAAGTTTTCATTGTGCAGTGTTGCTATCGATCCTCCTCTATCCAGACCGTGGCACTCTTTGATTTAATGCTCAAATCCAGCCACAATTCTTCCTCAATTTAGTGCTAATTGGTTACTTAATTGGTGTTCTATATATAGCTGGAAAATTAATTATGTTTGGAGGAGCTATTTTCATGGTTGGCAGTGGCTGATTCTTTTGTTTCTTGGTGATGGAGATTTTTACTTGAGCTCAATGGACTACATAGGGGAGTTATTCTATCATTTTATTAGTCTAGATTTATATATTTAGGTTGCCTAGTTTTAGGAATTATTGTGTATAAATTCTGGAACTGAGATTAATGTTTATTGTCTATGTTAATTTGATAATTGTAGTTGAGATTGGATTATGTAGTGTGAAAATTATGTGTTTTAATTTCTTGTGGTTGCAATGAGATTATATTAATTAGTGTGTTATTGTCTAGTTAATGTGATTGATTTGTGCCCTTTGAGGGACTGTTATGTACTCAATTTCAAGAAGACTCATGTTGCATTATTCCAATTCTAATTGCACATCAAGTGGTTCTTAACAATTTCTCAAGCGGTAGTGGTTAGCTATGTTTGTAGGAGTTACTATTAATTGAGAACATTGGACTCAAGTGTTACCTTGAGGTTGATCTTAAGACTTGATGAATTTTAACTCCTATAATCTTTTATGAGCAATGATAGTCATTTCTTCATTACCAAGAACATCCATCATTCATATTTTCACTTCAATATCATTTCATTCACTCATTCATTATTTTATAAAGAAAATACCAAAAACATTAGTTAACATTTGATTTAATTGCATTCTTATTTTAGTTTATTAATTTGAAAAGCCAAAACCTATTTTCCCCTTGTTTTAATTGCATTTGCATGATATTTAGATTACTTAGGATTCAATAAAAGGCTCCTCGAGAGAGAGAACGATCTTAGGGTTGTCTATACGCAATCCTTGGTTTATTTTTGATTGTGGACCCCAAGGCTAAAGACAAAAAGGCCCTCATCACTGACCAATCCTCCCTCACCAGCATCCACCTCCACCACCGACCTCCACTACTCATTGCCTTCCCCTTTGGCATTGCCTTCTGATCGAACCATATTTTTATATGATTTTTCATGGTTAAATGGGGATTCTTAATACATTTTCTGGGATATTATTGCATGATTAAGCACTGATTTGAGGTATGAACATTTATATTGAATTAAGTGAAATTAGGGGCAAAATGGTCATAATTTATTAACTATCATGCAAATGATTCTTTGGACTTTTGATGCTACCTTGTGTTTAATTTTGCATTGTATGAATTTTAGAAGAAATTAAAATTAATGTCAGAGAAGGACCTCAATTAATGCCACAAGGACCTCCTTCCATTTCTGCATTCGGCGATAATCATTCTTCCCAACCTTCATCATCGCCTTCATCGACCTTCACCCTTAACACCACTGTCACCTCCGTGTTGCACCGACAACCACCACCACCATCTTCTTCATTTAGTCATCGGGAAACAGATCCAGTGCCGCAGATCAAGCTTCGACCTTCCCTCTTGCCTTCGATATTCATCCTCCATCACTCTCCATCACCGCCTATCGCCACACCTCCATCACTCACCACCATAGTTTGTCGTCACAACCACGAGTTGAGACGCCAATGAACAGGGGGAGGCTGTGAAAAGAAAGAAGCAGCGACGAGGGAGAACAGAGAGCTTGGGCATTCATCACCTTCGACTACCTTCATCCTCACCGACATCCACCGTGGCTCCTCTGTTCCTGAATTTTCTCAACCACTATACAAAACTGTTTGCTTCTCGATTCATTATCTATCTCTAATTTTTTGGATTTACTTTCAGCCACCAAGCTTTCTGCATCTAGTGCTAATTTGTGATTTTAATTAGTATTTTATGGTTGGATGTTTGAATCAGAGAATGATTATGTTTCTTGAAGCTATTTTCATGAGTGGCTAGGAAATTTTGTGCTCTTGGTGATGAATTAGAGATGGCTTGAGCTCACATGTGCTTACATAGGGGAGTTTATTTATCATTCTATTAGTCTAGAATTATGTATTTGAATTTCTCAATTTTTATATATGATTCTGAAACTGAGAATAATGGTAATTATCTCTGTTAGTTTGATATTTGTAGTTGAGATTGGATATTGTAGTTTGAAGATTATATATGTTTGAATTTATTTATAGTTGCAATGAAGCTATATTGATTGTGTGGTATTGTCTAGTTAATGTGGTTGAATTGTACCCTTGAGGGGCTGGTTAGCACTCAAATCTAAGAAGATTCATATTGTATTATTCCAATTTTAATTGCACATTAAGTGGTTTCTAACAATATCTCAAGAAGTAGTAGTTAGCTACGGAAGTAGGAGCTACTATTAATTGAGAATATTGGACTCAAGTGGTATCTTAAGGTTTTTCTTATTAAAACTTAATGAAGCTTTGACTCCCATACTTTTTGAGCGAGGATAGCTACTTTCTTCATTACTAAGAGTATCCATCATTAAATCCCTTTTTAATCCAAAACATTCTTCATTATTTTCCAAAAATACCAAAAAGAATAGAAATAGTTTCTTTATATTTTCATGAATTTTATTTTAGAGAAAACCAATTACAAAACCCTTTTTCTAACCATATTTTTTAGCACTTAGTTTAACATAGGAATTCAAAATAAATTGACTCCTTGATAAGAGAACGATCCCGAGTTGTTTGCACTATATTGCATTTTAGTTCGTGGTAAATTGTGATTTAACCTTGAGGCGACTAAGGCTTTTGTCAAATCACCTTCTATCTCATCTTCTCCCTTCCTCGAGGGCTACCATCGGTGCCACAAAACACAAATAAAAACCTAGCCACAACCATAAATCACAACCATCATTGTTTCATATCTAAAAACAAGAAATCGAACCAAAAATTAAACCCACACTAAAATCAAACCGCTACAAGCCAAGATCAACCACTGCATTACATGCCAAATTGATTCAATGTAATACCCTAAAAATCGTATTTATGATAAGTATCATAATTTAGTAAAAAATACAATTGGAAATAGGTGAATATGTGGTCTCAAATAATAAGTTATAATTATCTTATTTTCTAAGGTAATTTCTATGGAAATTAGGAGAGATAAAGAGCTAAAATGCATTTATAGGGCATAAAATGGCATGAAAATATTATGATAAATCCCATGAAGCAATAAAATATTTGCTAAAAATTAGAAAGTATGTTGTCTCTAATTTTAGGAATTTTTTGGATTATTTTCCTTGAAAAATAATGAGGCAAAATTAAATATAATTTTGGGGAGCATAAGTGACCCCATGATTTTTAATATTTTGCATGGGATATAAAATACCAATGTCAGTGAAATAGTTGTGAGATAATGATTAATCCTAATTAAGAAAATTATCAACAATTAGTAAGTGATTAGTTAAGTAATTAGTGGCTAATTGTTTAAACATGGGTTAATTGCTTAATTAAATAATTAAAGCATAAGTTAAGTATTTAAAAAATAAATATAAAAATAATATTAAAAGGGGCCAAAAATATGGGGAGATTTTTGTGAGAAAATAATAAAATAATAATAGTAAAAAAAAATCATGATATTTTGTATTAAAATAATAATATAAAATGAGATATTTTGTAAAGAGCCAACAGGATAAATGAGAACCGATAGAAATTAAATCCTATCTCAAAATAGGTGAACTAAGTCTTTAACATCTAGACTTTTTATAAACAAGTATAATTTTATCCCGGAGTGGGCTATCTCTGAAGTCATTTCCGAAACCGGCGGAGTGATTAAGAGACAGGATGAACAAAGAAAAGGGCAGATAGTAGAAATGAGAACCTATAGAAAACAAAACCGTTGTGAAAAACCATGAACAAAGTTTCTTAGGTCAGGACATATTATAAACCAGTGACTTTTTATCCAGAAGTTGGTGCTATCGGAAGTTATTTACAGAATCGATGGCGTCGTCCGAAAATGTTCAGCAGCAACGCGGGATACCCTTAATGGGATCAAAAATTTAGTTAACCTAGATATTTCTAAAGAGGAAGAATAGAACTTCAGGGTGTTGTTCCCGGATTTTTGAGATTCTCTAAGATTACGCGATTAGAACACTGATCATGGAACTTTATCGATACCGGCTCATAAAGCAAAGCTTGTGACATCATGGATGACATCACTTTGTTGAAAAAGGGGGATGGGGAGGTCAGCCTAGGAATATCAATGGCCAAAAAGAAGACTTGCAAAGTGAACAAGATCCGACGGCCGAGATTCAATATGAAAAAGTGTGAATAGTAACTGAAATTCTTCTATAAATAGCCTTCCATTCCATTTCATTTCTTCACACCAAATCCTCTTGCTTATTTTTGAAATAGAGAGAGGTTAGAGAGAAGGAAGAGCTCTGAGAAAGTTGTAGCAAAGCTGGGTAAGTTCTTCGGTCCCTAGTCTTAAGCTTCGGTGTTTTGTTCGGTAGTTATAGTAGGAATGTTGTTTTGATCTTTAATCTTTCAATATATTGTAGATATCATGTTTTTGGGTTAAATATGATATATATTTCGAAAAATATGTTGGGAAAGAGTTATGGCAAAATTTTGGAAGATTAGAGTCAAAATAGCGAAGCTCTGGCGAAATTTCGCCGACTAGGGGAGTCAGGGGCAAAATGGTAATTTGTATCTAAAATGCATGTTATGATGCTAAATGTTGATAAATATTATCCTTATAGGATATCTGTGATAATCGTACCGCTATCGGGCCGCTGTCAAAAATACCGTTTTTCGTAAAACGTACCGAAGTACCATCAACGAAAGTACGTTCGCGTACCGTAACACTAGCTCTAATGCTTATTGTATGATCATATATGATTGTTGTGTTCATCGACTAAGACTTACATGCGTGGTTATGTCACATACGAGATTATGTTCTAAATATTCTTTGTAGCATACGTGGTTATGTTACATACGTGGTTATGTATTTCTAATCATACATGTTATGGGTCATTGTATTGATTGTTACGCCATGAATATCTGTCATGTATATCTTTGTCATATTTAAGCATGAGGTTAGCAGTTACACGAGGTTGATGGGCATTGAACCTCGGCTCTTAACATAGCGTCGGGTTCGGGAGAACCGATGGCCAGAGAGAAAGCAAGCGGGCCGTACGAGAGACCCGTGAAGATTTCTTTGTTGTTATTACTCTTGAAAACACCGGTATGATGTCCACTTCATGTCAATGGGGCTACGGCATTTTGAATAAAAGTATCAATTACTCAATCGACGATCTTTCTACTACGATGATATATAAAAAAAAAAAATTTACTACTTTTAAAAATGGGATGTAACATTAAAAAAAAAAAAAAAAAAGTTGAACCCACACTAGAAAGAAAGCAACCAAATTTCATTTTTCGAAAGGAAAATCAAAGAACTTGCAGCGATTGGACTAAAACGGACTTCGAACTCATGATGGAACCTAGACAGCGACGGTGTCAACAACAATGACAAGTAAGGAAGGGGATTCTGAACTCCAACTTCTACTTCTACTGCAAAAAGCTCCTTTTTTTGGCTCATAAATCCAGCTATTAAATGCCAGAGGGGGGCACAGTGAGAGGTAGAGGTGGGTGGTGGAGGTGGATGCTGAAGGGGAGGAAATAGAGAGAAGAAATATTGAGAAATAGAGAGAAGGACATGTCTTTTTCCTCAAACTTTGGTATACTAAATTCCTACCAAAATACATATTTGTCGTTTTACTAATTTTATATATATATTTGGATTTTTTAAATTCAACTGATATTTATATATATATTTTTCAAGCTTTTTATTTAATTATTAACAGGTTTAAAGCACATCCAGCTAAAGAGAAAGCAATATCAACTTATTCAAAACGTCATGTCATAATCAACCATGAATTGACGGGGCAGTCATGACTATATATATTTTCGTTTGAATAATTTCTATGATTAAATTTTTTAAATTTCATGAACCATTATATTTTAAAGTATTTTATTCATATATTTTCAGTTTTTTCATATGATTATTCTTATTATTATTTTATTTTATTAATTGAGTAGCATGATTAGTTATATTTTATTGAATATGGCGTTAGTCTATTCTCCATAGGATATAGCGTTTAATTTGATTTTGTTATCTTTTTAAGGAAGAACTTTTAATTTAAAAATTTGATTCACATACTAATTGGTTCTTAAATAGATTCTTGGACAATGTTTGTTTGTTATAGTTTAGGAATAATCATTAATCAAGAAGGCTGGACTTAAAAAGTTGTTAAGGTTTATAAATTTTTTTATTGATTATATAAATCCATATTTATTGTTGAACTATGATAGTCACCGATATGTTCTTTGGAAGATTTATCATATCTTTTTTGTATTATTCTTTTATTTTATTTTATTTTTTATTATAAAAATCCCAAAATTACTCTCTCCTTGTTTTGTGTTTTTTACACATAGTTAATTTAGGAATCAAATATAATATTGACTCTGCGTAGAGAATACAACTCGAGTTCCCCTATTGTGCTCCAGTTTAATTCGGTACTAACCTGATAACGATGAGGCGCATTAGTATGTGCTCCTATAAATTAAGTGATATTCGAGAATAGTTAATTTAGTTATTAGAGATAGCCTTCTAAACCTAATTTTTAAATCACTAGCAGCGTTATTTAGAAGGAAAGAAGTCCCTGCATTTGAACTATTTTTCTTACTTCTTATAGGAAGGATTCGTGTAATTTTGAGAAGTTGGTAGTCTTTTATCGTGTATGTGATAGAATAACCCATAAGAATAGTATCTTTGAACATGACTCGTGACTCGAACCACATTTTTGCGGCTAAATGCATGTTTCCAGCAACATCTTATGGAATATAACCCGACCCAAATTTAGATTTGTTATTGATATCAAATAGTATCGAATAGTTGAAGCTCTAAGAGAGTCTCATAATATGAGAGAGAGGATAGAACCAAACTTGGCTCAAATCTACTAACCACCTCTTCATGCAAGCCTTTTTGAGCAAACATTGCAATCTTTGCTTATCTTTGAGACTCCTATTGAAGCCTATTTGTACACATACAATTATATAACAGACAGTGACGTTGCTGGATGTAGAATAATAAGCTTATTACTATAATTAGCTAGCTATAAAAGGCTATAATCTTTCTTTCTTATCTAAAATCTTTTTAATTTTCTTTTTTCTTATCATTATAATGTATTAACACGTCAGGATTTTGCAGTCCTGATAATTTATTGAGCTTGTATTTCCCTTTTTTATATAACGGTTGTGGTATGGGAAAAATTAGTTTCAATGCTCATCACAATGATGAGTTCTTGGTGCTCATCACTTAAGTAACTGGTTCCCAAATGGAATGATTATATACTTAGTGTTGCTTTTGGTTTAACTGGTCAATAATATTTTTCAAGCATATCTTTGTTTTTTCCAGCGAAGAAATCATACATGATAGATTGTCATCATATAATATTTTGAAATATATTCTTCTATTACATCTCCAACACCATTTTCTTGGCAATATTGTCTATGACGATATATTACTTCAGACTTTTAATATAAGACCTAGTTGACTAATTTGTGGAAATTAAAGAAGTTAAATAAATTACTTTAAAGTATTTATATTTATTATTTTTCTCTAAACTAATTTGCTTGACTTATAAATTGATATATAATCTAATGATGCACAATAAGTATTTTAGAGGAATCATATAACATATTATGTAATTTAGTATTTTATTTAGTTTCTTTAATCTTCTCAAACCAATTAGGAGGTAGTACTCATAAGTGTAAATGTTGCAATTATATATGCAGGCACAATATTTAAGAGCTCCTTCATATAGTCTCATATGGGAGCAAATTAAAGAGTGGAGTTTTTTTTATATAAATAATAATAATAAAAAAAATTAATAAAAAAAGAGAGGATATAGATACTAACAACATGAGGTTATAAGTGACAGGATCAACCCCAAAATTTTCCACCCATGTTATATAGCGCTTTTAAATCACTAGAGTACTAGACTACTGCAAGCAATGGCGAAACTGTGTTGCTTTTCTTATCTTATGTATTTATATGTATGTATTATATAATATTTTATTTTAGCCAATAATTTAGCCCCAACTAATCTCTTATCTTATCTATAATTACACTTCTTTTTTTATTAGCACAATGTTTGGTTCATTATTCTTTGGGCTGTGAGAGGAAAGTAAAATTTTTGTCATACTGAAAAGGTTAGTATCATCTTATATCTTGTTTTGATTTATTTTTTTTAAGAAAAAATCGTGGCCTATTAAAAGAAAGAATGATAATAATAATTGAAGGAGCCCGTGGCCCTTTAGCTTGTACGTGGAAGGGAGGTATTAAATCAAATACACCCCACCTTCCTTTGTCATTTTTCTTCATGCGCATGAGACGGTTCAGAGGCATCAAACTTCTTCCACTTCCAGGCTCTGGTGTGGTTCATCTTCACTTTAAGGACTAAATAGATAGTCGATCAAAATCACTTCTTTTCACCTCACTCCTTTTATAAAACTTATTCTATGTATTTTTCTCTTTATAATAACAGTAATATTGTTCTTATTAGTGAAAATTTTGGGGTTATGATTTTAGGAGAGTCTTGAGTTTTGACAATAGATGACTATATATATGTAGAGGATGATCAATGGCTAATTTTAATCAGTTTAGATTTATTATTTAGTTGTCTTATGATTTTACAATGAATTTTGCTTTAAAAAATAGATTATAATATGTCATTTGATTAGCTGAAATTGAATCAAATCTTTATGTTTTTTAAAAAATGTTTTTTGGGGTTCATATTATATTTCTTTTATTTTCTTCAATCATTTTGTTTTGAGGTATGTGGAATACGCATTTAAGTGTTAGTGTTGTAGATTGAGTAGTACTATAAGAATTCATGTTTAGTGACAAAAGATACTAATTAACACTGACACTTATTTATTTGTATTTTCAATGTTATGAGATATTATTTCATAAATAGTTCAATATGTTTATGTTTTAGAATAGGTTAAAAAAATTTATGGTTCCACCACTGACTGCAAGATCATTGACAAAAGAGAGCGAAACATCCCAATACCATCATGCTTGACTCATAATCTCATATCCATTCTCTACCCTTCATATATAGGCTCTCAAATACACGTTTGAAAAAAGTTTATTCCCTTGGGAATTCTTTCTAAGCTAATTAAGCATGTGCATGGCTCCAAATAGCAAAGATCTTCTTTGTGCTGGCCGCTTCTTATCAAAAGCACATTATTAACCTGACTATAAGCAAATAGTAATGATCATTAACATAATATTATTAGAACTATATATACATATCATAAGCAAATCGTGATGAAGAGTTTGCAACAATTTTTCTAGAATAAAATCAGAAACTCTTAAAATGGATCATATGAAAGATGAAGAAAACAAACTTGGCTCAAGGATGACTTGCCAGCAAAAACCATAAATTCAGAAGCCGGCAAGTCATCCTTGGCTCAAATCTACTCTCTTCCTCTTCATGCAATCTATTTTGAGCAAAACACGACACACCTCAATATGCTTTTAAAACCCTCAATATTTAACCCTATTTATAAGACCATGATTGGAATATGAATAACTCTTGTCTAAACCTTTTTTTCCTAATGTTGGGAACCCCATTAATGTTTTTTCATGTAGCTCTACGTGTCGCTTCAAGAATTGAGAACAAGCAAATAGTTGACTCGTTGTTGGGAATAGAATATATTTGTGTTGTGAATATTATATTGTTGAATTAGTTATGGCATATATCAATCAATGAGAATTTGTTCTCACGTACAAATAATAGAACTTAATCAATAATGAGATTTTGACTTAGTTTATTGCGTTCCATACCAATGAAAATGTGACCACACAGGCTTTCTATTCTTTTTGCTTTTATACGTGACATTCCTTGAAATATGTACTACACACACACACTCTTATACTTTATTCATATAAATTCTTAATCCTCCATTCTTGTTGTTACCTTTAGAAATAAAATAATATATTTGCTTTTTCTTCCATTAATAAGTTCAAAGCATCTGGTTAAAGCGAAAGCAATCAACTTATTCAAAACGTCATACAACCATAAATTGACGAGCCAGTCATGAATTTTTTTATTTTTTATTTTTTTTGAATAATTTGTATGACTAAGTATTTATAAATGTTATGAACAGTTATATTTTAAAAGGAACAAATTATAATTCAAAATTTAATTCACACGCTAAGTGGTTTTTAAATAGATTATTGAATAGCGTTTTTTCCCCTTTAATTTAACGACTTGTTAATGTTTAATATATTTATTTAGTAATTATGTAACTCCATATTTATTGTTGAATTATGATAGCCGCCAATCAGTCCTCAAGAAAATTTATCGTATCTTGTTTGTATTTGTCGTTTTTAATTTTATTTTTATTTTTTTATCACAAAAAATACAAAAATTATTACTCTTTTAATGTTTGGTGTTCTGCACGCTTAGTTAATATAGGAATTACCAACGGGGGTTGGCTCAAGTGGTAAGCGGCTTGTGTCGCTTAAGCAAGGTATCGGGTTCAAGCCTTGTGAATGCAAAAAACCCCCGCTGGGAGACTCTCCCACCATAGCTAGGTGCGTGACGCGGGTCAGATCCGGACTAGTCAGGGCGAAGCCCCGATGAACCGGGTGGGCAACCAAAATATATATATATATATATATAGGAATCAAATTTAATATTCACTTCGTGCAGATAATGTGGCACAAGTTGCGCTACTGTGCTGCGGTTTAATTCAATATTAATTTGAGTGCTTAAGACAAGGCATATATCTGTATGTGCTCCTATCTATTGAGTCATATTCAAGAATAGTCATGTTCAATTGGAGATAGCTTCTGTAACCTAATTTTTGAATCACAAACAGCCTAATTTAGGACAACTCAAGTCCCTTCATTTGAACAATTATGTATATACTAGTCTGTTCTCCTGCTTTTCGCAAGAAGAATTCGTTTAATTCTGAGAAGCTGTCACGCGTGGCTGAGTAACCATTAAAGATGGTGTGTCTTTGAGCATGACTTGAAGCACATTTTTGCAGCTGCATGTTTCCAACACCTAGAAAAACTTTTCTTTATGGAATGTAATTAACCCGATCCAAATTTAGATTAGTTTTTTTTTTTTGTCAAAAGCTATTTATATTATTACTGCAAACCGGTGTAATACATGAAAACAGACTGAAAATGGAATACAAACAAAGTCAAATCAAATACAACAAAATAAGCCAAATATAAAAACAGTCAATCACCGTACATTAAATATTTAAGAGTAGAAGTAGAAACATGGACAAAACCGGCCTCCTCGATATCCAAGGTTAAAAGTGATGTGAAAGAAAGTGTTGGTTGTAAAACCCACCATAATGGGCATACCTCCTTATAAGCATTAGTTGCAATTAAAGCAGCTACACAGATACCCCGACTTGGGGTAACGATCAAAGAAAATACAACCTCAGAAGGAAGAAAACCCATGATCTCCTGAAGAACACTTCTGCTCCTCCGTTCAAGCAAATATGGTGATCTCGACCACACACCAAACAACACCTCTTAAAATCTTCCCCCAAGAACGCAGATCCGAGCTACCAGGTGATAGTCGAATCTAATAACGTTTAAACAACCATTCAACAAAGAGGATTTATGCTCAGATCTCACAGATCTGTTCATTTCCTGAGAAAACACCACAAAACCCAGCATCACAAAAAAAAAAAAAAAAAAAAAAGACAGATAACTCTCACCGCCGCAGAACAACTCTGAAGAAGGAGAGGAAAAAACTCGCCACAAGAATGAGAGAAGTCCATAACTATCAGAAATCATAGGGAGAAGGCCATAGATCAAAGATCTGGGAACCGATCTACTATTCTGACGCAGTTGTGACATAGAATGATACTCGTCGGCGGCTTGTGATAGTGCCACAAGCCGCCGGCGAGAAAGAGATGAAGGAGGGTCGTGAGGCAGAGAAGAGAGAATTCAAATTTTAGGGTTACTAGATAAAGCTAGAATTTTTAAATTTAGATTAGTTAATGATACACATAGTATCAAAAAGTTGAAACTCCAAAAGAGTATCATATGAAAGAGAAAGAAAGCAAATTTGGATCAAGGATGACAGGCCAGCAATATTCAGACAGAAGATGCCGGCAAATCATCATTGGCTCAAATATACTCCATCTCATCCTTAATACAAGATATATTTACCTAGTTTGATTAGATTAAGGAAGTTAGTTGGTTAGTTAAGATGACATATTTTCTAAAACATATTATTTATCTTCCTTAATTCACTTATTCTCTCTCCTCCTCGACTATTGTTGAGAGAGCATCAATAAGGATAAATTAGAAAAAAGATTATATGTTACGATAAAAATAGAGAAGCACTTTTTGGGGGTAAAACCATGGTTTGACAAAAGATTACCCAAGCCCATGAAAAAACTCCAAAAGTGTTTTTTCTCTAAAACCATAGTTTTGAAAAAGCTCATTTTTATCACCTTTTCAAGTGTGGCTAGAGCCGAAAAAACGGGTCAAGCTCGTCGAGCTAGCCAATTTAGGCCCTAAATTTTAAAGGGTCGGGCTTAAGATTTTTGTATTAAAAGTGAAAGCAGGCTTAAAAGGGCCGGCCCTATATTTTTTTATTTTTAAATTTATTTATAGAATAATATTATTATTGATTTTTTATATTTTGTTAATGATGTAGCAAATATTTAGTTGCTATTATCTTTTTAGAATTAAGTTGTATAAGAACATCTTGTATTAAAAATCCTAAAAATTAAAAACTTATAAAAGATATTGCTTATTTCATAAATATTCTTTCTAATTTTGTATTTTTTGACTTATTTTCTAGTAATTGTTTTGTTCATATCTTGTGTTGTTTATTTTGTTAACTACTTACACTTTTCAAGACATATTTATAAGAAGTATTTTCAATTTTTTAAGTCTTATCATTAATTATTTGTAACTGTAGTGGTATGTGAACAATAGTTTACCTTTGATTATGACTTAGTGACTGTGTTTGTTTGTTGGATGATGCGTGTCTTTCAGACCTTAACGTTGACAATATTTATTTATTAAATTAGAACTTTAATTTTTGTAATTTACTAATCATATTTCTTTAGAAAAATGCAAGAAAACTAGTTAAAAGGGTTAAGTAGCAAATCCGACTCGAAAGTATATGTCTAGGAGCAATGTTGCCCTGAAAATTTTATCAAATTTAATGTCACCCCAAAAGTTTTAAAATGTAGCAATGTTGCCCTGAAAATTTTATCAAATTTAATGTCACCCCAAAAGTTTTAAAATGTAGCAATGTTGCCCTTTTCCATTAAAAAGTTGACAGTCAACATCAATTTCTTAACGGTAACGTTAATTTTTTTAACGGTTTTGGGCAACATTGCTATGTTTTAAAACTTCCGAGGTGGCATTGAAACTGAAAAAACTTTCAGGACAATATTGCTCCTCAGTAAAAACTTCTGAGACGGATTTGCTACCTAGCCCTAGTTAAAATTTAGAAAAATGGCTTCCAGCCCTACAAGGCTGGGCCTTAAAAATCAAATGTTTTTCTTACCCTGGGCCTAAAAGGGCCAGCCCTTTTAAACCATGGCCCCTCTAGAGCTGTGTAACATCCCAAATTTTGGGATTTGAAATTTAAATATTTTATGGAAATTAAATATGAAATCTTGACTTTAAAATAATTAATTATGAGAATAATTATTTGAGATAAATGCTTATTTTCTTTCTTTTCCTGAAACTTCCAGAAAAAAGAATAAATTCAAGGGATATATGGAAGGGATAATTTAAGGCCAAAAGAAGTTTAATTGAGAAAGAAAATTCTTAAATGGAATTAAGGATTTAATTTTAATATGTACCCAATATTTGCAAGAGATAATTTTGGAACACACACCGTCTTATTATTTAATTGAGATGCCAAGTTTATATACATATATTTTAACCATAGCATCACCAAAACGCAGCAGTATAAGTGTGTGTGTGTGTGTATATCCATGTTCCTCTATTTTTTTTTTTATTATTCTTTTTTTATATATGAAAAAGTTTTGGGGGGTTCGACATCAGTCCCCCACCAAGGCCAGGGCACGGTCCCGGGCTCTATGAGCACTTACTGGGGACTTACGAGATCGCCTACCAAAGGAGTCCCAGCGACGGCAGAGGGGATCGAACCCACGACCCAAGGGCCTAATCCTGGACCCCTTACCATCTATGTCAACTCACATTGGCTCCATGTTCCTCTATTAATCATTCATTAACCAATTCACTTGATTTCTTGGCCCAACACATGAGAACATACTAAATCACTCCAACCCATTTTATTTCAATCCATTTAATGCATTAACGGCCCAACAGAACCTCCAGCTTTTAACCCTTTAATATTTAATCTCCATTCTTTTACCAAAAATATTTAATCTCCATTGGACCCTGTAATAGTTGGCAGATCGTACTCCACTTCATATCAGCAAACATAATCTCTCAGCCAGATCATGTCATACACTCTTGTCAGCAAATATTGCTTTCAGCCTCCACTGTACACGCAAGAAGCAGGAAATCAGAAGCACCATGCTCTCACGACAGCAGCGGCACCTTTCCATGCTTCTTGAGCCCAACGCAAATTACCTCCTGGGCATTTGTTCTCGGACCAGACCCTTAAATCACTATATAATCACTGCTCTTTGGCTCACTCATTCACCTTGCTTCGTACAAAGCTAGGTCTGAGAATGAGAGCTGAGAAGGGACTGAGAGTTGCCGAGAGAGAGAGTAAGAGAGAGTGAGAGACCGAGAGTGAGACGCAAGGGAGCTGCAATCAGAGAAAGAGAACACGAAACGCTGAGAGAGGGAGAACATAGTGGGCCTGTTTGGGTTGGCAGTAGGAACGGTGGCTTAAAAGCTATCTGATTTTAAAAAAAAAAACTCAGTAGGAAAAAAGTCAGGTTATAGATAATATTTTGTGTTTGGATTGATGGTGGTAGAAGTGGCGGGGCCCACGTCAAAAAGCTGATAGCATTATGGAAAAAACTGGATTCTGAAGCTTTTTCCTTAACTGACTTTTTGAGTTTTTTTGACTTAAAGTTCAGCCAACGCAACGGGCAATCCAAACAAAAAAAAATTGGTTTTTTTTTCACTGGGTCGTTGGCTTAAAAGCCACTGAAATTTTTACACACCAACGTTGAAAAATAAGTCACTCCAAACAGGCCAAGTAATAGACTCAGAGACGAGACTGAGCTAGAGAGACCAAGAGCACTCGGTAGAAGGAACCGAAGGTAGAAACCAAAGAGGGAGGAGCTAGAACTTGCAGAAACCAACCAAGGTAAGTCAATAGGCTTCATTCTTTCTAGTTTTGCAAATCCGATCCTTCACGATGGGTTCTGCATTTGAAGCTTAGAAGTTATGGCTAGTTTCTGCATGTGGGTACTGTATTATAAGGAACTGAAAACAGAGGAATTTTTAGCGTGTTTCTCACGTATGAAATGTCCAAATAGCTACATAAACCATTAGAAAGTAAATGAGATTTTCTTAAATGGTTAGGAAATTGGGATAGACAAGTGTAAGCATGTATTATGTGGCTCTGTTTGGTGATTGCTGAACCGAGGAGTTTTTGTTTCAGTATGTCACACAATGAACATAGGTATTGCATGATTCCATGAGGTATTTGGTTCTGTTTGAAGCATAAACTGAACCTAAAGCCCTTATTTAGAAGAGTTGTAGTCAGGTTTAATAATGAAAAGTGCTTAGTGAAGCTTTAATGAAATGCAAAACATGAGAAGAGAAGCTGCTGTCATTTCTGAAAAATTGAGTCTTGGTGCTGGAACAGTCGGTTTGAGTAAGTTAAAAACTAGGGTAAATGACCTCTTTTCAACATGAAATTTTGTGGGTAATTATTACACATCATGATCTTTAAAACAAGCTTTGGATCACCTTAAACGGAAGTTTATAGCTCGACATATGATTTTTGGAAGTTGAGTCATAATTTTGGAAAGTTTTCTGAAAAATTTTGGACATTGTTTATGTTTTCCGAAAGTTAATTATTAATTAGTAAATGGGAATAAATAATAAAGGGAGTTATTAATTAATAATAAATAAAAGAGTGTTATTATTAAATAATCATAATTAAAAAGGGTATAAATAGAATAACAAATCCACCAAGGGTAGAAAGGTCAATAGTGGCAATGACATCTCTTAGGGTATTATTTATAAGAGAAATAATGTGGTGATACTATTATAGGATATCCAAGAAAGTCAGGAATCAATACTGAAAGGTGAAGTACCGCTAGCTACGCAGACTAAGGTACGGACGCGTACTGTAACTCTAACTCTTATGTTGTCTTGTATGCTTATATGTGATTAGATGATTCATAGAGTCATAGACAAGACTAGGTCTTGGGTCATGTATTGTGGCTAAGACTCGGTCTTAGGTCACCAATTTACATACATTCAGCTTTGTGCAGGTTATAGTCATGATAATGCAGTATGTATGTTTTCCTAGCGCTGAGGACACGTAGGGGCGTGATCCTGGTGAGTGCAAACGTTGTGAACATTACATTTGCTATGTGCTATGTATTGTTGTGTTGTGAACTTTACATTGGCTGTGTGCTATGTATGGTTAATGTTGAAATGTAATGAATATCTATCATACATATATTGTTTATACTTGAGCATGAGGTTAACTGTTACCTGAGATTCAATAGGTATTGAATCTCATAATTTGCCCTAGCTTCAGGATCAGGAGTCGAAGACAAGGGTAAGCAGCACGCGTGAGGACTCAGCCAGAGTTTTATTTTCGGATAGTATTATGTATAATTTTTGAATAGTCGGCCGCTAACGTACCGACCGGATACACCGCAACAAATTTAAGTTGTATCACGCTTATATTCCTCCGAGAATTTTAATTAATCAGCATATGTCTGGGCATATGTTATCAGTTACTCATTCGTCCAAACGTTAAGCATGCTCTTTGTTGTGACTTACTCTGATCTGTTAACGCCTTCACTCCGATAACTTCACATCAATTAGTCTAATAAGGAATTTAAGACATAAATGGACATCATAATGGACGTGGGAATTAGGGGCGTTACAAGCTGGCCCTAATTCTCATATCTAAGTGTGGCATCATAATTTCTCCCACCAGTCTTTTCTCCCTCCTTCTTTTTTCTATATTTCCTTTCTTCTCTTTCTTCTTCCTCATGATGTGTCCTATTTGTTCCTTTTTTTGTATTTTCCGCGCATCATATGGATGCAGATTTGTATTGGGAAAAAAATGTCAAAATTTATTACGTATTTCAATATAAACGATAGTTCTTTTTTAATAATTATTATTTATAAATGATTTTAGTCTATACAATTTATTAATACATCTATGTTTGAGCTATTTTTTATTATGTTATATAATTGACTAATGTTATAATTTTAATTTTGTAGACAAATTTATTAATTTTTGGTATTTATTATGAAATTTAATGTTAAAATTTTAAAATAAAATCTTATCTCTATATGCAATTATCACAAAAGCTAATGTCTTTTTTGGTAATTTGAACTTGAAAAAGGTTATTCTAATAACAATATACAAACACTATCATTTTATCAAAATCACTTTTTTCACATAATTTACTATGCTTAGAATCTATTCTCTAAAATCACTTTTATCATTTTTTTATCATTTTATCAAAATCACTTTTTTTTTCACATAATCTATTATGCTCAAAATCTATTCTCTAAAATCACTTTTATCATTTTTTTTCTTTCAAAGCTATTCTCTAAAAGTTAATCCAAATACTTTCTAACAAATACGAAAACTATGTCTTATATTTAGGATCAATATTAAATTTCTAAATATGAATTATTTTAAGGATTGGAGGGAGTATAACTTCCTCTTCATGCAAGCCTCTTTGAGCAAACATTGCAATCTTCACTAATATTTGAGACTCATTGAAGCCTATTTACAAACATAAAATTGTATAGAGAAAATTCCTTTGAAAGTCAGTCAAACTACCCAAATTTTAAATTGGGTCATTAAATTTAATAAATTCTAAATCGAGTCAAAAGTCCTCAAATAAGATTTCAAAATTTGATAATTTTACTTTAATACCCTCATTTAATTTACTCCCCTAGTCACTTTAATTACTTCTCACATGCTTCCTCCTCTTTCTTGGGCTTCCGCAATGACGGCTCATTCATTCTCTTTACCATCTCTGCTTCTCCTTCTACTACGCTTTTACAGATCCCTCGTCCAAATTATCATCAATTTGTTTATTAATCACATCCAAATCATATGTTTATACAGTCACATAAACACTTACAATGAAATCATTGTTAATATCAGACCATTCATATTCACCTGTTACACAACAAACAAAAGGATTAATCAGAAAGCTGAGATCTTTTTTGCAAGGAACAGCTCAACTTAGCGACAAAATTCAGATTTTGAATGCTTAACCGGAACTACGGACCCAAAATGAGATGATCCGAATCAGCACAGAAAAGTACGAAGCTGAAGTGGTTGAGAGAGAGAGGGGCTGGACAACCTAAGAAAAAAAAACACTTTCCTGCATATATAATTGCAATGTCTACACTTATAAGTATTGGCTCTTCTTGATTTTTCAGTCCTGATAATAGTTGACTGAACTCGTTTTTCCTTTTCTATATGACGGCTGTGGTGTGGGAATAGAATGATTAGTGTCGGTTGGTTTTAGGAAGTGTTTGTGATAATTGTCAATACTTTTCCAGCATTTTTTTTTAGCGAAATCATACATGATAGATTATCATCATACATATAATATTTTGAAATATATTCTTCTATCACATCTCTAACACCATTTTATTGGAAAGATTTTCTATTACAATATACTTATAAGTGTAGACATTGCAATTATATATGCAGGCACAATAATCAAAAGCTCGTTCATTGTCTCTATGGGAGGAAAGAGAGCAAACTTTTTTTCTTTCTTTTATTTAGATAGCAGATAATAACTAACCACAAGAAGTTATAAGTGATGGGATCGAAACCAAGAGTTTGATGTAAGATATAATTAACTAACTTGAGTAGATTAAGTTTGTTAATTAAGTTATTTAATATGATTTTTTACTAAAACTTTATAATCGTCTTCTTTAATTTTCTCCCTCTCTTGTTTAATTATTGTTGAGAGAATATCAATAGAGTTAATTTGGAAAAAAAAAAAGGATAAAATTGTAAAATGGGTCTTACATTTAGGACCAACAACAACTCTCTAATTAATTAGGTCCTACGTTAGGGGCAGAGGAAGTATATTATAAGAAACTTTTTATGCCACTACAAGATTATTAGCCAAAGAGAACAAACTCGAGCCAAGAATAACTGCAGGTAGCTTATATATATTTGAAAATTAAAGTTTATTCCCTCGGTAATTCTTTCTTTCAAAGCTACGTAAGTATGGCTCCACATAGCAATGAACTTCTTTGTGCTATCTGCTAATTCTTATCCAAATAAATCACGTTATTAACCTGACTATATAAGCAAATGGTAATGATCATTAACGCAACAATATTAGTACTATGTATAAGCAAATAGTGGTGAAGAGTTGCAAGTTTTCTAGTACAAAATCAGAAACACTTAAAATGGATCATATGAGAGATGAAGAGAACAAACTTGGCCAAGGATGACTTACCAGCAATATCCACAAAATTCAGAAGAAGCCGGCAAGTCATCCTTGGCTCAAATACACTCTCTTCCTCTTCATGAAATCCATTTTGAGCAAACACACAACACACTTACAATGCTCTTAAAACCCTCAAAATTTAACCCAATTTATAAGCCCATCATCACAACAACTTATAATTGGAATATGAATAATTCTTATCTAAAACCCTTTTTCTATGTTTGGAACCCATTAATGTTTATTCATGTAGCTATACGTGTCGCTTGAATAATTGAGAACAAGTAAATAGTTGACTCACTGTGGGGAATAGAATATTTGTGATGTGAATTATTAATTAAATTGGTTCTGACATTTGTCAATCAATCAGAATTTGTTCTTATGTACAAATTGATAGAACTTAATAAGATTTTGACTTAGTTTATTGGGTTCCATACCAATGAAAATGTGACCAGACAAGCTGTTACTTTTTGCTTGTGTACGTTACAATCCTTGAAATATGTACTATATACTTTATTTATATAGATTCTTGTTTCTTTGACCCAAAAAAAATATATAGATTCTTGTTCCTCCAATATTTTTCTACCCTTTAAGAAAAGAATATATTTGCTTTTTCCTCTATTATAAGTTCAAAGTGCATCTGGTTATTATAGACAGGCAACAACTTATTGAAAACGTCATGACTCCATTGATATTATTCAGCTCGATGAAGACAATAGACATATACTTTTTCTTAAAAAATAGTTATTATTCAGTTCGGTGAAATAATATCACTTGTGGAGTCATATTATATCGGCTATTTTTCAACAGGATGAATATGGGATCTGCCCAAGGTGGAACAGATAATTTATGTACTGATGTATTTAGTTCATATAAAACTTATAAAAAGTACGAGTTCTATTCTTAATGCAATATTAAAACCTATTGAGACCAACATAGGATATCAAGCAGAGACGTCATTGCAATCTTTTAGATGGAGAACATCAAAGGCTTCCTTTGATATGCTATTTTTAGAGCACTCTTGAATTGGATCACTGCATCTATTGATCAAGGAGAAGCTGCAAGTTTTTGCCTAAAAAGATAGTTCCTTCCTCCTAAAAGAGCGAAATCTAGGTCTACAGATATTGTTTATTAGAATATTAGCATTCTTCTTTGTCATTTTACATTTAATGGTATTTTAGCATTCAATAGTTTAAAAAGTAGGTTTTTACATTTACTAAACTTTATTACTATATGATATTCGACATCTGATGTAATTATGTAAAAACAATTTAGTTACTAATGCACTTTACTTTTATAGAAAAGACAAGAAGATGACATATGTGGCAAGGTGGAAAAAACTAGGAGAATGTGAAATGTAATGAGTGAATTTCGACCTACCAGGATCCTTTTCATAGTGACAATATGTAAACGAGATAATCTCACTATTAATTACAAAATCAACTCAATGCAAATCTCCTAATTAATTTTTAATCAATCACACTCGACACTAAATAATAGTCAATCATAGTTTTTTTTGTTGCCAAAAGTCAATCTTAATTAATAAGTGTTAGGTTTTTTTTTTTCTTTTTTGTGAATGAAGTATGGGTCCAGGCGGTGTCCACTTACAAAGTGCTTCACTTGACTACAAAGACGTCTCCCCAACGTCAACAATTTTTTTTTTTTTTTTTTTTTTTTTTAAAAAAAAAGACGTCTCCCTGTTGATGAGGGCCTTTTTTTCTTTAGTCTTGAAATTCACAATAAAAAATTAACCAAAGATTGCGTATAGGCAAAAACCTAAGATCATTCTCTCTTCTCGAAGAGCATTTTATTAAATCTTAAGTAATCTAAATGTTATGCAAATATAATGAAAATAAGGGGAAATTGGTTTTTTCGCTTTTCAAATTAATAAACTAAAATAAGAATGCAATTTAATTAAATGCTAACTATTATTTTTGGTTTTTTTTATAAAATGAAATGGAGTATGAAAATGAATATGAAATATATAATGAATGCTCTTGGAAATGGAGTAGTAACTATCATAGTTCAACTAAATGTAGGAGTAAATTCTCACCAAGTCTTGATGAAAAACCCCAAGCAAACGCTTGAGTCTAGTGTTCTTAATTAGTGGTTACTCCTACTAACATAGCTAGCAATCACCTCTTAAGGCACTATTGAAGTACACTTAGTGTGCGATTAGGATTAGACTAATGCAACTTGCTTCCTCTTGATATGAATGCAATAACACGCCACTCAATTAATTCAATTCAATCATACTATCTAATAATAATACGTAAAAAGCACAATATAATTGAATCAATAAGGGAAAACATATACATAAATCCAACAAGCTATAGAAATCCAATTCAATCCACAAAGTTATCCAAACGGGTAAACTAAGTCTCAACAATACAAAAACAACATCCCTAAGACTAGGAAATTCAAGTATAATCAGAGAAAATATAGATTGAACAAAATAAACTCCCCTATTCTCTGAAACTCAAGCTATTGTCCATCTCCAAGAAGCAAGGGAATTAGCCATTGCCAACAATCAAAATATCTATCAGAGAACCTAAAAAATCAGAAATCAAACAGCCATGGAAAATCAGAAGAAGTTTCGCTGTTCATGTCTCTGTCTCATGCTTCATCTGAAAATTTGGGTCAGCTCCAATGGTGAATGTTGGTGAAGCACCGATTCTGAGCTCTCGTTCCCTGGTTTCTCTCTGCTCAACGACGGACAACAGCCACGGTGGTTGAGTCTGACTCTGGCTATGGCAAGAACGGAGAAGGAACTGGCGGTAATGGAGGAATTGATGAAGAACGGTGGTGGTGTGACTGTGAAGCTCGCCGACGGACTTGGTGGTGGATGATGCTGCCGGTGAGAGGAATGAAGAAAGGGAAGGAAGGAAGAGGTCAAAGGTACCGCAGCGCTCCGTCTCTGTTCTCAGGCATGTTCCCTATCTCAGTGCTGTCTCGTTTTTAATTCCCAGCTGACCTAGGAACCTAGTAAAAACGCAAGTTTTGACCAAGGACCTATCTGTAAACAAATGAAAGTTTTCAGAGGGACTAAACTGAAATTGTTTTGCAATTTGAGTTCAAACTTTTATTTTCAAATTTGATCCAATCTTTTCAGGCATCTATAATCCAAAATAATTAATTTAACATCAAATGTTTTCAGAAAAATCAATGATTGAGAGTAATTACAATTTATTTGACAATTTTCCCCTTTTTAATCCTAATTTAATGTATTTACTCTTAATCTCAATTTATCACAAGAAATGCATTTTAAACTCAATAACTATGACAAAATACATTAAGAATCCCAATTTAATGATAACAAATCATATAAAAATATGGTTCGATTACTCCCCAGCTCTGCAATGACCTTAAAAATCAAACTCACTCCCTTAGTGAGCTTGTCCAACCCTTTGACTAATGAATCCAAGAACGAGGGGTAGTATATTAGGTAATTTTAATTTAACTTCTTTAAGTTTAATATTTTTTTTTTTTAATACACTCATTTGTATGTGCCCCCATTGAGTCATATTTGAGAATAGTCAAGTTCAATTAGATATAGCTTTCTTAACCTATTTTTTGATCCCCATGCTGCCTTAGTTAGAAGGAATCAAGTCCCTTCATTAGTTCATTCAAACCATTTGGTTTCTGCTGTCTTGCTTTCCTGCTCTTAATAACTGACAAATGAGAATTTGATGAATTCTATCCTCCAAAGTTAAGAGTCTTTAAAATTAATGAAGTTGATCATATGTAAAATTTTCAGTACTTTCTGTCATATATAAATCATAAGTAAATATTCAACTTCAGAAGCTTAATTTTGGATGGTCCAGAGATGCCATTTTGATCATACATGAACAGAGTGTGTGTGTGTGTGTGTGTGTGTTTTGTGTTCCTTTAAAGTCAATGCAATGCTAGTGGAAATTGGAATGTTATTCTTTTGGAATGATCATTTATATATGGTGGAAGAAGGGGGGGAAAAGTACAGAGCACATATTATAAAAAACACAAAATTATGAAGATGTGATTACATCATCATGATTTTGAATTGGGATAATACGCATTAACTTTTTAATGAAGCGTCTTTCTCCCTTTTTTTTTCTTTGACCAGCAATGAATTGTCTCTCTCATGCCACTATATGGAATTGGAGAACGAACTTTGTTTTTGTTTTTCGAAAAAAGTGAATAATTTCCATTAAAAAGGTGAATAACGAAATATTTTATGAGCCGCTTATGACCAACTTGTCAAACTCTTCGTATTAACTATACTTAGTTTGTTTAAATTATTGAAATACCTTACTGAGTTAGGTACATCCCAAATTTTATGTATTCATAATCTGCATTCTTATTATTATATGTGGGACTTTTTCCTCTAATTACATGGCACCTAAATTGTTTCGTGTGTGTTTGGATATTAGATGCCAAAAGAATTTTTTAATCCAAGCCATAATTTATTGGTAAATTATCCAAACACTCATTAAAATCTAAAATTTATTGAGAAAATCACTATAAAATTCTAAGGAAGGAATGTACTTATAAAAAATTTTCACACAAGTAATAAGCAATGACAAATTTTAATGCAAAAAATAACAATATGTTTCATACTACTTTTTTTTTAATATTATTGTTCATTGTCTGGTTCGGGGTTTATTGTTATCCCTCATGGCGCAAGTGTCTCCTTTATGACTCGTATTTGAGATCCAGAAAATTTAGTAGGGCCTTACATTGTTAGACACTCTATGTTGGTTTTCTACTGCTTTAACTGTGAGGAAAGTGTACGTGAGATTTAACTTTTCAGTGAATATTAGAGCTTTTGATGAACAAAGTAAAGATGGGTTTCATTACTTCTCGAGATCAGAAGTCTAATTTCTACTGCCTACTTATCTTCAATCAAGCAACCCTTTAATTCCCTATGTGTGACTTTTAAATTTTCCTTGTTTGACTATTCAACAGGATAAATTAATGGGTCTTTCACTCATTACACTTTTTTATTACTTTTTAAGAATAAAATACTCTGACCACCTTTCTATTCTGTCATAATTAGACGGATCTCCTCTCTATTTTAAAAACATACACTTAGGTTTAAACCGTTAACTTTGTTACAAATATTCTAAAAAGATTCTTAAAAAAACATTTTTTAATTAAAATTTATATTAAAATAAGTTTTGTTTAATAATTTAACCTTCATCTTATTCCCTAATTTATTTTTGGACACTTGAAAAGTTCCCGGGGGGGGAATCAATGGCAGCAACGATGAATTATTATATAATATCTTGAACTTATATTATTTATACTATATGATAACAAAAATATGTTTTTATTGGTTAAAAAAACCCGAAATAAACATGTTTCAATAAATATGATGATAAATTAAAATTATAAAATTTTATAACAATAAACATTAATAAATCTTGAAAATATATATTAGAATTATTTTTTGGTTGTATAATTTTGTTGACATATATAAATATTTAAATAATTCTCATGCTAAAGATGGGTATTTTGGTGAGAGAAAAAAGTTTGATAATTAAACTTAACAGTCCACTTGTATCTAATAGTTGGATGGATGGAAAATAAGTCTTAAAAATATGAGAAAGGTTTGTATAACATATACTTTGATTTCACCGGAGGTTTATATGAGTTTTCAAAATATATGAGAAATTTGTGTAATTAAGATAAAATAAAGAACAGTTAGAGTATTTTACTTTATTTTCAAAGAAAGGCCTTTGGTTCTACAAAATAATTTTAGAAATTCAAGGTTATTTGTCTAGGAGAAAAAAAAAAAAACTCATTTTAGTCCATGAGCATATATATATATATATATATATATATATACCCATATTTTTAAGTCAAAGTACTTTGTATTCATTATGTAACACACATGAAATTATAATTAATTTCGAACTACTTCTGCTCAAAAGTACCAGTCTGTTTGAGAAAGGAAGAGAAAAATGATGTAAAATTAAATAACGAACTCATATAAGAATCATGATCAATCTTCTTCTTCAAGTACACTGCATAATGGCACCCTTAATGCCTATAACCGTTTAAGTCTAATGGCCCCATATATAATTCTACTCATGAGATTAACCAGATATCAAAGTTGCTCTACTACTCTCGTACTATTTATAAATTCAAAATAACTAATTCTCATATATTAAAGAGAGTTAGTTAACTTAATAATTATGGACTAAATTTTCAATTATGCCCTTAGATATGAATGAGTATTTTTCACCTTTTTTTCTTTCTCTACCTTTAATAGGGGTAAAAACAATCTCATTTATTACTCTAAAAGTGGACTTATAATAAGGATCAAAATTTTCCACCATTTTGAACTTACAAATAGGACCAAAGTGACATATATTCACTGTAACTTTGTAAACAATAATGACTTCCCGTGTGTGTGGATTCACAGTTTATATGTGGTTTTATAACCACTCTTTTTTACATCTATCTATAAAGGCATCTCAGTTCACATGGCTCCCATTAGGTAGAGTTTAGGGAGTGATAGATATAGGTATCCTTGCTCTCACAAGTGGAAAGGATGTTTCCAAGACTTGAACCCGTGATTTTAAGTCATATGACAATAATCTTACCACTGCGCCAAGACTTACCCTTTTTCTTACATCTATCTATTGGGGGAAAAAAATCATTTTCCTTTTTCTTGCCTCCTTTCTAGCAAGAATAAATTGTCATTATTGATTGACAATTTTCTTACATCTATCTATAAGGGGGGGGGGAATTATTTTCCTTTTTCTTGCCTCCTTTCCTGGCAAGAATAAATTGTCATTATTGATTGACAAATTCAAATGGCAGACATGTCGTAACGAAATAACATTAAATATAGAATCATTCTATTCCCGCAATAAGAGCTTATATATTAGTCAACTACTCAGTACGAAAAATCCTGACGTATCAACACATCAGTATAGCTAGTGAGAATAAGATTTTGATTATTCTATTTCTACCACCTTATAAATAGGCTTCAATATGAGGCTCAAAGATGAGCAAATTAAGATTAAATCAGTATTATTATTATAACATGCTCAAAAAGGCTTGCATGAAGAGGAGGTTGGTATATTTGAGCCAAGGATGACTTGCCGGCATCTCTCTCTCTCTCTCTCTCTCTCTCTCTCTCTCTCTCTCTCTCTCTCTCTCTCTCTCTCTCTCTCTCTCTCTCTCTCTCTCTCTCTCTCTCTCGCTCTCTCTCTCTCTCTGTCCGTGTGTGTGTGTGTAATACCCGGATAATTATTTATCCGGAATATTATATTCCAATAGATAATACCTATTGAAAATAGGTGAACATGTATTTCAAATAATAAGTAATAATTATCTTATTTTCTAAGGTAATTACTATGGAAATTAGGAGAGATAAAGAGCTAAAATCCATAAAATGTATTTTTGAGGCATTAAATGGCCTAAAAATATTATGATAAATCCCAGGAGGCAATTAAATATTTGTTAAAAATTAGAAAGTATGTTGTCTCTAATTTTAGGAATTTTTTGGGATAATTTCCCTTGAAAAAATAATGAGGCAAAATTAAGTATTATTTTGGGATCATAAGTGACCCCATGATTTTTAATATTTTACATGGGATATAAAATACCAATGTAAGTAAAATAGTTGTGAGATAATGATTTATCCTAATTAAGAAAATTATCAAAAATTAGTAAGTGGCTAATCTGGTAATTAATGGGATAATTAGGGTATAAAGTAAATGAATTAAAAATAATTTAAATAATTATTTTTAATTGGAGAAATTCGAAATTATTAAATAAATAAATAAAAAAAAAATAAAATATTAATAAAATATTTTATGCTTAGAAAAATAAATAAAAAATAAAAGAAAGAAAAATAAATGTGAAGGCATTTTTAATAAAATAATAATATCTGTTTGAGAAAGGAAGAGAAAAATGATGTAAAATTAAATAACGAACTCATATAAGAATCATGATCAATCTTCTTCTTCAAGTACACTGCATAATGGCACCCTTAATGCCTATAACCGTTTAAGTCTAATGGCCCCATATATAATTCTACTCATGAGATTAACCAGATATCAAAGTTGCTCTACTACTCTCGTACTATTTATAAATTCAAAATAACTAATTCTCATATATTAAAGAGAGTTAGTTAACTTAATAATTATGATTGTTCAAAAAAAAAACTTAATAATTATGGACTAAATTTTCAATTATGCCCTTAGATATGAATGAGTATTTTTCACCTTTTTTTTTCTTTCTCTACCTTTAATAGGGGTAAAAACAATCTCATTTATTACTCTAAAAGTGGACTTATAATAAGGATCAAAATTTTCCACCATTTTGAACTTACAAATAGGACCAAAGTGACATATATTCACTGTAACTTTGTAAACAATAATGACTTCCCGTGTGTGTGGATTCACAGTTTATATGTGGTTTTATAACCACTCTTTTTTACATCTATCTATAAAGGCATCTCAGTTCACATGGCTCCCATTAGGTAGAGTTTAGGGAGTGATAGATATAGGTATCCTTGCTCTCACAAGTGGAAAGGATGTTTCCAAGACTTGAACCCGTGATTTTTAAGTCATATGACAATAATCTTACCACTGCGCCAAGACTTACCCTTTTTCTTACATCTATCTATTGGGGGAAAAAAATCATTTTCCTTTTTCTTGCCTCCTTTCTAGCAAGAATAAATTGTCATTATTGATTGACAATTTTCTTACATCTATCTATAAGGGGGGGAATTATTTTCCTTTTTCTTGCCTCCTTTCCTGGCAAGAATAAATTGTCATTATTGATTGACAAATTCAAATGGCAGACATGTCGTAACGAAATAACATTAAATATAGAATCATTCTATTCCCGCAATAAGAGCTTATATATTAGTCAACTACTCAGTACGAAAAATCCTGACGTATCAACACATCAGTATAGCTAGTGAGAATAAGATTTTGATTATTCTATTTCTACCACCTTATAAATAGGCTTCAATATGAGGCTCAAAGATGAGCAAATTAAGATTAAATCAGTATTATTATTATAACATGCTCAAAAAGGCTTGCATGAAGAGGAGGTTGGTATATTTGAGCCAAGGATGACTTGCCGGCATCTCTCTCTCTCTCTCTCTCTCTCTCTCTCTCTCTCTCTCTCTCTCTCTCTCTCTCTCTCTCTCTCTCTCTCCTCTCTCTCTGTGTGTGTGTGTGTGTGTGTGTGTGTGTGAGAGAGAGAGAGAGAGAGAGACAGAGAGTATTGTTGG
Organism: Acacia melanoxylon; assembly: GCA_019022615.1. NCBI lineage: Eukaryota > Viridiplantae > Streptophyta > Magnoliopsida > Fabales > Fabaceae > Acacia > Acacia melanoxylon. Next base: position 10,671,021 of record JAFJYJ010000013.1, read on the forward strand.
CTTGTCATCCTTGAGCCAAGTTTGCCCTCTTTCCTCTTTCATATAAGCCTCTTTTAGAGCTTCAACCGTTCACTTCTATTTCATATCATTAAGCAATTCATCTACTTTTGAGTCGGGTTATATTTTATAATTGAAAGCTCTCTCTTAGAGTGGTTTTTTGGAATATATATACTAAACTAAGTTCAAATTCGAGACACTACTCTTATTCATAAAATTAAGTTCTTGCATGTAATCTTAAATAAAAAGCATTTTGTATTTTTTATATGGCTATCTGATTGAATAGGATTTGAGCATTATCGGGATTAATTGAGGGATAGCTCATTTCACTAAGACACACGGTGTAAACCTGATTTTATTTTATCATCTTTCTGTTATGTGTGCGCAGTTGTGAGAGAGAGAGAGAGGGGTTCGTAACATATATGTGTTGGCAATGTGTACTTATATTATCGACACTACAATACTTCTAAGAACAATAATTTCGATCATATTCATATTTATAAAGCATTATGTGTTTTTCCTTATCAAAATATCAAGAATAATTTCAACTCCATATTTATTAATACTCAATGAACTCAAAATTAAATTAATGTAAGTTAAATGATTTTTCTTAAAAAAATGTTCTTTTTATATAATGAAAAGTTTAGGTGAGGTGAGGAGGGTCTAGGAGCTCACTAAGACCAGAACATATCTCTAACCTTAAAAAATAGTTACTGAGCCCCGATTCAAATAGTTATTAAGTGGAATCTTTTAGACTTGATGATTAATTAAGTTAAGATGTTTCCTAACAAGATGCAATTTAAAATTATGAAAAGAAGGAAAAGAAAATATTCTGCAAATTAAAAAGAAGAATGTGGAGGATTAAAGAATCTATAAAAAGAAAACATACAGTACATCTTTCAAGGCCTGGCACGTACACACAACGCAAGCAAATTAAATAGTAAAAGAAAGAAGCCTGTCTGGCCATATATATTTTCATTGGCATGGAACCTAATAAACTAAATGTCAAACTCTGTTTGATTAAGTTCTCTATCTTTTTTTTTTAGAACAAATTCTCATTGCTGATTGACAATATCACTTTTGAAACATGAAATAACCAATCAACAATCACATAAATATTCTATTTCCCAATTCCCATCAAGTTTTTTTTATATATACTTTGAGTGGGTTTGGATTAATTTTTTAGGAATAAATTTGGGGAAAACTTGATTAAGAGAATAAATTTTGCCAAAAGTTGGATTTGTGTGCTTTTCTGGAACCATGGTTTGAGCTTTAAAATATGGTAAAATCACTATCACTCTCATCCTATTTATAAATCCACTTTGATAAAAAAAAAATTGGTCCTATTTATAAATCCAGTTTCATGTAATAAATGAGATTGTGATAGTTTTACCCATATTAATTGCACCCATGAAGATAGCAAGAGAAGAAACAGTTGAAAAATACCCAATCATAAATGAGGGCAAAGTTGAAAATTTATCTCATAATCATTGAGTTAACTACCTTTCTTTGGTATATAAGATTTGGTCAAAATGGACTTATAAATAGGATCAGAGTGGTGTGAGATTTCAATGAAAAAATTAATGCACTCATCAAAAAATTGCTACAATAAGTGAAAGTAACTTTTCTAACTAAAATCCAGGTCAGTTTTACTTCCCTAGTATTTTTTAAATAAAGATCAAATTATGTTAATAATAAAGTGATTACAACAAAAATGCAAGACTAACAGAGACTAACAGAAGGCTTAGACCTTTGGGCAAAAAAAAAAAAAAAAAACAGAAGGCTTAGACCAAACATAATGAAAAAACAGAGAAACAAACATACAAAGCCTAAAATGAAAACGTTTTTGGGCCTTGGAGATTACTAAATGTTGTAGACGTTCGTTTCTCAAGGTTTTCAGTAGTATTAATAATTTTTTAAAAAAAAAAATGGTCAACGTTGATATTCTGGATCGTTTGGTCTAGCAGAAGATCAGAGGCGCTAGCACCGCCAACACCAAGGGAAGAAGCTCTCATGAGGGAGAAGGAAAGACTCCAAAAAGGGGAGCAAACCCTACCCACTCACTTTTTCAAGTATGACCTTAAACTAAAACTATCTATTTTAGACTTTGGAGCTTAGTTTACAACTCCACTTTAGACTTTCATTTGAGATCCTTTCGAGATTTTAAATATGTATTATCATATGGAGAAACCAGAAAAATGGTTATGCGGACTTTCAGATCCGACTCTGAGCCAAGTCAAGTAGAGTTAGACTTGAGAAAATGATAAAATTTAAGACCTTCAAACTTATAAGTTTAAGCTCATTCGGCTTATTTTAACCTGTTTTGACTACTCTAAAGAGAAGTACCATTTCCTTAATTTAGCTTATAGGCTAAGTCACCCTTGACCCTTCCATATTTTGACCAATCATTAATATCTTTGAACAAGATTGCTTAAGTAGTAGTAATTAGTAATTAAGGACTAATTCCTCTACTTCACAAAGGCATAGTTCAGTTTTGTTGTCAGCAAGGATACTCGTGGTTGGTATATAAATGTCTTTCTAATTAACTTTAGAGCCATTACCCCTGAGATTCATTTTTCTAATGCATACACATCATGTCATCTTCAAATTAAATACAAGAGTGATACCATACATGTATTTCCAAGGGAAAACTTCCTCAATTCATGTGGTGCAGGGACATCTTCTAAATATCTATTTGGCATTTGCAAGCTACGAAGCAGGAATAAATATATATATTTATAAATTTTAAAGTGTCTCATTGTGTCTCACACAAGCAATTGTGGGACAGGACACAATACAACATGTTTTTCTACCTACCGATGACTTGTATAATTAGTAAGACATGCCGACATCTATGTTGCTTATGCCGACATTAGCAAAAACCTATTCAATGATAATATCTGATAAGCCTCCTACAAAACCAGCATGTAAATGTTCAGACTTGCCACAGCATTCCTGCATGTTGTGGCTCTTGCAATTAGAACCACTCTCTCTCTTGTCTAGACTCACACAAGCATGCACAACTGTGAAATCTGTGGATTTCTTTGAAGAGTTATTCTCGCCTATCCAACATGCACCAACTTGTCTGTTTTTTGAATTCTCACAAGTGCACACAACTGTGGATGTTTCACATTCTTCCGTAGAGACCCTGTGACAGCACCCTGTTTCTTTCTCTTTCGAAAACTCATCGCCAATGTCAACACATACGTGATCTTCCTGGTGCTTTTTGGCAGGTTCAGAATGAGACTCTAGGTTTTGATGCCCAGTAGAATGACATTTTGTATTTTCACAACCAGAGATCAAGTGGCAATGCTTACTACCAAATTTCTGGCAATCTTGCGAAGCAGAAGAATTGAGATGGCAAGGAGAAATGGGCGATTGTCTACCATGACTTCCCATGTCACAGTTTCCATTATGGCAGTGTAATGTTTCATGGAACGTGCTGTATTCCAAACAATTACCAATGCTATTTAGTGCAGTTGTGTGCTTCTCTTCTGCAGGCAGATCCAAATTGTAAGAACCCAGAGAACTTAGATTTTTCGCATCGTGTAAATGGACTCCATCTTGATTCTTGTCACAGCTTCCTTGATGGCAATGCTTGGGTTCATGGAACTCATCATTGACTTTACATTGAGCATGACTATCCATGATATTACCATGCATAGCATGTCCACACAAGCCTGAAATTGCAGGGCTAGACTGACACTTTGAGACAGTAACCAGGGAGGCGCATTTATGAGGTTGAGACATCACTTTCTTCTTGTCTGAGCAACAATTGTGCTCGTTCTGATGCTGATGTTTATGTTCATGATGATGATGATGAGGGAACTTGTCATTAGGTGCCTTGCATCCATGTTTATGGATGTGTAGTCCAGAGGAAGGTCTCCAACATTTTCTTTTATGCTTGGATGAGCTATTCAAAAGTAGCATGCTGTTTAAGATCACCAACACGCATGTTCCTACATCGGCAAGAACTGCGGCCCAGACAAGTGGATGACCCCATATGGCCAACCCAATAATCGCAGCTTTAGTAACTACTGACAAGATAATGTTTTCTATTACTTTCCTGTGAGATTTTCTAGCAAGCTTGATGGCTTGAGGTATCTTCCTCAGATCATTTGACATAAGAATTATATTGCCTGTCTCACTTGCTAGTGCAGAACCTGAAATCCCCATTGAGATGCCAATATCCGCTAAAGCCAGTGCAGGTGCGTCATTTATGCCGTCTCCAACCATGGCTGTTGGCCCTTCCTTCTTGAATTCTTTGATGATTTTTGCTTTGTCTTCAGGTAAAAGTTCTGCATGGACTATCTCCAGAACATGCTCTAGCTGTAGATAAAGTACTGTTGCTAAGATTAGAATATATTCAGACATTTATGAACTTAAAATATGTTTGGTTAATCTGTTAGAGCATATAACTACGTTAATTTTGATGGCTAATATATATTTTGGTATCAACATCAATCTACATGGAGACAACTAGTAGATAGATAAAATATAGCCATATACTACCTCTGGTCCAAAATGGAAGACCTAGTAATTTCACTACAAACTAGGTCCTATATTTAGGATTGGAGAGTACGATTAATAACGAAATGTAAATAGCCCCAGCTCCCACAGCATATTCAATATGAACCATCAATCTGTGATTCAAAGTTCTGAATTTGCAGCTATGATTGCAGACTAGCAGGCTATCCAAGCTCAAAATGGGGTAACAAAAGAGTATGAGGACATGAAAAGTATTCAACCCAAGGACACTAAATGAATACATTTAGACCAATTCACATATATACATTTTAATCACATGACAAACACGTGCAAACACCATAGTTTTGAGAACACCCTAAACTTATGTCCCAATAATGCATAGGAATTAAAGAATATTTAAGCTCAAGACACACATTTAAATAAATTGTTATTAAATGCACACACCTGGTCATGTGCTTGCATGGCAGCTGCTTGACTATCCCCAGTGAGCATTGAGGTTTTGATTCTTAATGACTTCAGCTTTCCTATTGCCTCCCGGGCACCAGATCGGCAAGCATCGGTCACAGAGAAAAATCCAATAGGCGTTGCTCCAGAGTAGATGTAGGCAGTAGTTTTGCCAACCAGAATGTCACCTTGTGAGGCAGGAACTTCAAATTCAAGCAATTCAAATTATCAATTTACTTAGTCCCAAGAATTAAAAATTAAAAATATAATAGATCATTGGTGTATTGACTAAAAAATATACAAGATATGAAAATCTTGTTTTATTTTCAAAATAACCATGATACACTTCATTTGTCTCAAAATAGTAATTTCACACTAAACATGAGAAAGGCATTTACCTGTTTCAGACCCAACTCTAGTGACAATTTTTCTATTTCCAATGTAAATATCTCTCCCATCAATTTTTCCATGAACACCCTCTCCAAGAAAATTTTCAAATTCAGTCACCTTTTCGGGCTTTGGTTCAATGGAGAGTGACCTTCCATAGTCCACAATTGCTGCTGCAATCGGATGGCTTGACTTGTTTTCAATGCTTGTGACCCTGGAAGTTGAACAAAATGATCCCAGAACTATCTATATAGCCTTACATAAAGGGCAAAACTAGTCATGTGAACCGACCCAACTTTTATGGGTTGGCCCACAACCAAGAGTAGGTTGAGATTTTATCACATCAACCCACTAAATGAGTTGGTGGGTTGGACGGGTCAACCCACCATAAATTTTCGATAACTTAATACAAATTTAAAGAATGCAATTAACTATATCCAAATCCACAAAATAAAATAAATAATATAGCATAGATGACAAAATATTATTATGTTATTAATAAAAGAATAATAAAACAAAGGTAAAAATCATTAAAGTAATAATTATATAATAAAATTAATTTAAAATTTTACATATAGAAATGACAAAAGATTTTTATATCATAAACTCCAAATTTTATTGAAAAATACAAATTAAAAGAGACCAACCCACTTAATTTATGAGTTAAGTGGGTTGGGCCAAAATTGGTTTTTCAAATGGGTTGCAATTTTTACAACCCAACCCACCCTATTCTGGTGGATTAACTAGGCCCACTTAACAAGTTAGGTCCATATTCCCAGCTCTTGGTCTTTTTCTGATGAAATATTAAAAAAAAAAAAAAAACTCATGAAATGTTTCCCTTTGAGCTTTGTAGAATAAGTCCACGTTGAGTTGCTCAAATTGGTGTTGACAGATAAAATAGGGTTGAAAATCTTGTGACATGATCATTTCTGATATGTAATGCAAAAGACATAACATCTTTTTCTTTTCTTTTTTGAGAATATATGTTGTTTTCTTGATAGTTAGGGATCAGATAACAGGCAGAGGAGCAAATTCCTACCATTGTAGTAATGTGTTCATATCAATGTCATCACAAAGAGACTGGAAATTTGAGACCAAAAATTCCCCCTTTGTGATAGTACCCGTTTTGTCAAAAGCCATCACCTTAATTTTTGCAAGGGTCTCAAGACAATCACCCCCTTTGATGAGAAGACCAGATTTAGCTGCTTTGGTATAAGCACAGAAAGTTGCAACTGGCGTAGAAAGGATAAGTGCACAAGGACATGCACTTACTAAAACAACCAAGGCAAAGTGAAACCAATGTCTCTCATTCTTTACTCTCAACACAAGTGGAATCACCGCTATAAGAGCTGATATGGCCACAACAGCTGAAAAATATTATCAGCAAGAAATAAGGCCTATGATATTGTATGTAGGAAAAGACGAAATGACAAAAAATTAAAATATTAGTAAACTGAACAGAATGCATTTAGGATGCTAATGAATTATAAACTCAGGGTTTATGTTGTGAAGCATGAACACTGTAAAAAGTAGCATTCAAAATTGATGTGACAGATGCTTGACGCAATCTAACTATGCCATGGATTCTTGAACTCACAAGGACAACAGTATTAGAATTTTCTATTAGAAATTTGTTTGATACTCACTAGACATGTTCCAACAGATTCTGGCCGTGCTAAAATGTACCAGATGTTTACATTCTTTATAAGTGTGCAAGTACATATATGATTCTCTTTTAACACATACCAATGTCCTACTTCTGTTTCACTAGATCTAGGTCAGTGCTGGTCCATGCTTAGGTGTCAATTTATGTTTATGGATGAACAAATTTACCATCATCAAACTTTGTGGAGTGTTTTAAATAATATAAGTCCACTTATCTTTGATCTAAGTCCTGGACTTGCCAAGGCTTGGGTAACAGACTTAATGTTAAGAGAAAGCATGTGAAAAAATGTAAATGGAAGGTATGGAATGGAAGTGAAAATGATCTGTTAGCCACTAAAGTCAACTTTTAAAAAGCCTGGAGTAATACTCTGCATTATCTGCTTTTAAATTTCAGGAGCCATTGAAACAAATACAGGAAATTTTGACTAACCTGGGGTGTAAAATTTGGCAAATTTATCAATCAATCTCTGGGTGCTGGTTTTGCTGTTTTGAGCTTCTTCTACCAGCTTCGCCATTTTGGCCACCACACTATCCTCCGAAAGTGCAGTAGTCTTCACATCAATGTAACCTTTAACAAACCAACCAAACACAATAATACTCAGTCCATAACAAAATTCCACTTCGCAATTATTTTCTCTAAACAGACTGCCCAAACCAGCACCAACATTACACCAAATAAGATTTCTAAATACAAAAAATGGAAAATGGGTTAAACTTAAAAAAGTAAAGTAATTTTTAAAGTTTTGCTGTTGGTTTTATCAATAAACACAATGTACTAAGAAAACTAGATTATGGGTCTATGCATTTCGAAAATGAACACATGAATAGGATTGATTTTTCAAAAGATTCTTAAATGTTCAAAATTTTGCCTAAAATGGAATGATCTATGTAATAATCTATTTCCAGTGGGGAACAAAATGGAGTGAGAAAGAGGTTACCATTTAAGTTGATTGTACCAGTCCACACATAAGAGTCCTTCTGTTTGAGTACAGGGTATGACTCCCCAGTCAATGTCTTCTCATCAACTTCGCAGCTGCCTTCTACAACAATCCCATCAATGGGTATCACTTCGCCTGCTTTTACAGCTATAATGGTGTTCACTTTCACCTCATCGGTGTCGACCGCTTCTCCAGTTTCTGCTATCACTGCTTTTTGAGGGGCTATGTTCGTCAGCGACGACATCGCTGCGCTCGACTGCAACACAGGGACACATTTACAAATTTTAATTTTTTTAGGGTGCTTTTTGAGGGATTTAATTATTTTTACAATTACCGACAACGAATAAATTTTTTTGTCTGTTTTTCTTTTAATCGTGATTTTATGTCAGTTGTATATTAAATAGTTTTTTTTTTCTGAGTAAAAAAATATATATTAAATACTCCGTAGTTTTTATTTTTTGGTCTTTTGTATATTAATTAATGGTTGAAGCGTCAACGGTCAATCCCGCCACCACCTTATTACAAGAAAATGATTGAGCTAATCCTTTATTGATTAGACCCTTAAAACCCAACTAGATATATATTTTCTTTCTAATTATAAACTTTTTTATAAGTGTAGGGTATATGAAAAGCAATGAGTGGAAATTTATTATAGATTAAAAAAACAGATAAAAATTTAGTATAGATGGATAATGGGTTACATATATTTAATAAGAGAAAAAATAGGAAAATCAATTTAAAATTTAGGTACAAGGTAGTTTTTTTATATATTAAGAATCAACTTTACGAAAGGGAATGCTCCTCATAAGATTTAAAAAAAAAAAAAAAAAAATCTAACTTAATAGAGGTAGCAATTATTAAATAATTTGTAACATTATTATAATTTAAATGTCTGAAATAATCACAACGTATAATTGTTAATAAAAAGATTTGAGTTAGAATTTCAAATATATGTGGGAAAAAAAAGGTTTACCCTGTGGCTTGCGCTTGATTGTAGCCACTCTGCGATTGAAGATAAAAACACAATGGTGCCAGCTTCCAAATAATCGTTCATAGCAATTGTCCCAATAACTGTCATCCATACCACAAAAAAAGAAAAGGTTTAACCTTAGTTCTAAATTTGAACATATAGTAAAAGGGAGACATTGTTTGATTCTATTCTCTTTTTTTTTTCCCCCAAAACATTTTTAAAAAGCTGTTTTTGGAAATAAGTTTTGAAAATTAAAAAAAAAAAAAATTTGCATAGTTATTTCAAGAAATCCGTTTTTAAAGTGACAAGACGGGGTCACTTAGTGTAGTGTCAATACTAAATAGATAGTGACTTAACAAAAAACAAAAACTATTTTTATTTTTTAAAAAACAACTTATTGGAAACAGTTTTTCAAACAAGTTGTTTTGTTTTGAAAAGTAAAATTAAACAAGCACAGTTTTCTTTTCTTTTTCCCCCTTAATTGTCACCACGTTCAAAGAAGGAAATATTCAATTGAAAACAAAATAAAATCATTTTTATTTCATTTTAAGAACTTTCTTAAGCATATTTTCTGCGGAGAAATATCAACTAATTCACCCCACATGCCATGCACTACTATAGTCCATAATTGAAAATTGTAGCTTACTTCCCACTTCAAAGGGCAAAATGTACCAATTTTTTTATTAAAAATATAGGGATTAACATTTTAGATTGAAAAGAACATGAGAGACCAAAACATATATAATTTTAAAATATAAAGGCCAAAACTAAAAAAAATAAATTATAAAGACCAAACATTATATTCACACTTAGTTATGATGCATTTAAATTTCAAAGTACCAAGTTAGAATAAACTTAACTGTAATGAAAAAAATAATGCAAAATATATATAAAAATACCTGCAGTGAGCATGAGAATATTGATGTCAATTCTAAGGTTGCGAACGGAGGCTATGGCTTTCAAAACAATGGGGTAAACACCAGCAGCTACTGCAACGAGGGCCAGATATTGCAAAGGACGATACACATACTTGAGAAAGGAAAGCAAAAGCAATACTCCACATGCAATTGCAAATGGGCTTGGCATTATTCTCCTTTCCACCTTCTCTGTCACTGATCTGATATTTGCTTCAAATCTTGCCTGATTCAGTGCCTTCACTGTCACCCCCAACAAGTTTTCCCATTATTACCCACCAATACCCAGTATAATATACCCCCTCTTATCCTTAATATAAAACATATATCTTATATTTATAAATAAATTCAACTCTCCGAATATATATTACATTAAAGACAGAAGAAAGTCTATATATGTATGTATATAAAGTAAAGTTAATTATGCAATCTAAAGTAGTGTGAATGGGTTATAAATAAAGCAAACAGATCAAGTTATATACTCAACCTCTCTACCTTTATTAGAGAATAGAGAGTAATCAAATAAAACAAGGCACTTTGGGTTGGGTTGGCATCAGCAATGTGTCTTTCGCATAAAATATAACATAAAGTTTGTGAAAATGGCGTGGAAAACCCAAAACGAGAACGCCAAAGGGGTTGCCTCAAACTTTTTTTTGCACTTTTTATGGTTTGCGTGCTCTTCTTTCCTTTTCTCTATCTCCTTTTTTAAAAAGAGAAGATATAATGACACAAACATGAAACTGTCTTATGGTTAATTATATGCAGAATCAAACTCGTAACTTCAAACTCAGAAAATATTTTATATTATTAGGCTACAAAGCATTATTATTGGCTTTGCTCTTTCATTTCTGTATACCAATAAATTTATAAAAAAAATTATTATAAGATCCTAAGAAAGGGATTTACTCGCCCACAAATCTTTTAACAACTAAAAACTTTGTATTGACAAGTTCTTATACACAAAATGAATAATAGATTTTTTCTGCTACGTGACTTTTTAGTTATTAAGTCACTTTCTTTAGATTCTCCTTTCAAGTCTTTTAAGGTGGTATTCTGCATTTTTTGGACGGAAAGAAGGAGTGGAGTAATCACGGCTTATATTCCATACAGTAGGACATTTCATAATTTCATAATTTATATTTACTATACGAAATTTAGTTTCAAATAATAAAATTACTCTAGATTATATTACAGTATAAGTAATAATAAGAACAACGACAGTAACAATAACCAATCACCTATTATATAAATTAAATTTTAGAAAATATTAAACTTTATCAACTACTTCAAATTTTTTTTTAAAAAAAAAAAATAGCAATTCCGTTATTTATAAAGCTAAAAAATTAATAAATATGGACCTGAATTCTTTTTTTTAATAACTCCAGTGTAGAAAGGTGTGCTCGCCTCCATGTCAGTTAAAAACTACCATTTCTCGATCACATCATGGTTTTGTGCATTCTATCACGTGGGATGCACCGGCACCAAATCATGAAGCTCAGAAATGGAGAATTCAATTGCTATTCTCACACAATTTGTTTGGTTTGAAAGATGAACTAATGGATGAAGCAATCAACAGAGTCCAGTATTATAGATCAATTTATTGTTGATCGAAAAGAGTTTTAGATTTTTCTTACTCTGTTCCAGAGAGAATTTTTGGGAAGGGGGGAATCTTACCGATTTGAGCTTGTGAGATTAGGAGACTATCATGGACGACGATGACGGTTCTGGACGGCACGATGACGGAGAACTCCTTGATTCCGTCGAGAGCTTTCAGAATGTTCTCGATGAGAGGTACCTCTGAAGAACAGCATAGTCCGAGAACATCGAAGTAGCTTTTCTGCAACTTCTTCACTACATTCTCCTTTCCGTCGGCAGCCATTGATTGAACCTCCTTGGCAAGAATCTCTAAATGGGAAAAGCGGGAATGAGAGAAGAAAAGCGGGTGGAACTAGCCAAGTTATTGATGAAGCAGCTTCAGGAGCGCTGGTGCCTTTATAAGTAGAGAATGAGGGGGGTCGCTGAGCGTTTTTTTTTTTTTTTTTTTTTAAAGATTAAAGTATACTTTTAGTCTTTTAAGTTTACGTAAGATATCTTTTGATTCCTTAATTTTATAAAAATATTTTAGTCGCATAATTTAACACCGTTAATTTTTCTTGACAAAGTAAAACTCTAAGTGATAACGGTGTAAAACTTAAGTGATGAATGTGTAATTAAATACTATTAAACTTAAATTTAAAATATGGGTAAATTGAAGAATATATAAAATTTGTGTAATTAAATGTTATTAGTCATCACTTGAGTTCATTGCGTCAGCGTTTTCCGTTAGTAACATTAACGATGTTAGAATTTTAGAACCAAAAGTATATTTTATAAAGTTAAGAGACCAAAAGTATATCTTATGTAAAACTTAAAGGATCAAAAGTATACTTTAGCAAAATATATATCAAAGAGGATGAGTCTCAATGCATTGGTAAGATTCGGGCCATGTAACCTGGAGGTTATCAGTTCAAATACTAAAATAGCTTCTCTGCTTGCGTTCAGACCCCACTTAGCTAGTGGCAACTTTCTGTACTAGGCTGCCCTTTTAAATATCAATTATAAGATATACTAATTAAATTTGATATTCTCTCCCTTCTTATAAAAGGGTTAATATGTAAATTTGTTCTGAAAGTTTTCGCTGAGGAGCAAGGTTACCTGGTAATTCAAGTTTAATATATGTTGCCTCGGAAGTTCTAAAATGTAGTAATATTGCCCTACACCGTTAAAAAACTAACGTTAATTGTTAAAAAATTAACGTTGATTGTTAACTTTTTTAAGATAAGGGTAATATGGCTCCATTTTAACACTTTTGAAGTAAGGAACTTAAAAAAAAAAAAAAAAAATTAAAGATAATATTACTTTTTAGTGAAAATTTTCGGAAAAAATTTACACTTTAACTCTTTATAAAAAAGATCAATTATGTAAGAAACTAACTAAAGTTGATATTCTCTCACATCCTTAATACAAGATATTTGTAACTAATTTGTAAGGATTAAGAAAATGAGCAAAATTAGTTATTTTGGAAGGAAAAAAAATATGTCAATTTTCTAAAAGTAATCCGTTTTAGTCATTATTTGCATTCAAACCCACTTTAATTGAAACCTCCTTCCTATGTCTATGTGCACTTAATAAGTATCTGACCTATAGCTTCTAGAAAAAATAATTTGATTAAGTTTTATAATTAGTAAACGATACTCACTTAAATGGAATAATTAATACTTCAGATAAAATATGTTATATATTAGAAAACAAGTACAAACACCTTATAACAATATCAGGTACAAAAAAACTCCTTATAACAAGATAAATAAGATAAAGAGGGAGGATATGTTAAAATAAAATAGAAGTTATTGTAAATTTATTATTACCATCTATTCACATGCGATTTTGCTTTTTTTTTTTTTTTTAATTATATATTGGTGAAATTTTTCATGGTTAAAGACTTTAACCATTAAAAAAAAAAAGATTACATTTGTTCTACTTGATCTAATTACAGTTGACAAAAGTTTCTCCTTCAAGTGGAGAATACTTTTGATTCCACAATGCCAAACAACAAAGCACCGACTGCCACTGGGATCTGGAATCATGGGGGGGCTTTTCTTCCTTTTTAAAAAAATTGTCAAATAATAGTAGTGTTGTACAACATACAAGGTGGATCGAATCTTTGCCAAGCTCTCTGTATTTTTTTTGGAGAGAAAGTTCTTTGTATTCTTGTATGCACTAAATGTTTAAAGGCTGCTGGGTCTGCTTTTTTTCCCCTTTATCTTTGTTACATGAATATTAAAAAAGGTTGAGGTATAAATTTATCATTAATGTTACTTTAGAAGTTTTTTTTACGTTCAATGTTATCTTGTAAATGTTAAAATAAAACAATGTTGCTCCTAACCATTAAAAAGTTAAACGTCAATGTCAATTTTTTACTAGTCAACTTAGTTTTTTAATAGTATAAGGAATATTGCTACATTTTGAAATTTTTAAGAGAATATTAAACCTGAAAAAACTTCAGAATAATATTGATTCTTAGTGAAAACTTTTAGAGACAAATTTGCACATTAACCATAAAAAAATGCATTTCTATATGTGTAAAGCAAGTCTAGTTAGTTAGAAATAGTTGGCATTTTTGGCCCTATTTGCTTTAAATAATTTACATTTTTTATTTAAAGATAAATTAGTTTTGTTGCCAAAGTAATCAAAGGATTCCCTAGTTTTTTTATATTAAAAAAATCTAAAAAATTGGATGAGTTGGTCCTAGGAACCTAAGGGCATGCCTTAAATCAATCCAATTTTATAACTTCAGAATTTATTATGAATTTTAAAACCTTCAAATGCATATATACACAAATATATCTAATTTATTTTAGGGTTAATACTATCTTTGGTCTTTCAAGCTTACCCTCATTTTAGCCCCTCAAGTTTCAAACCATTTGTTTTGGTCACTATAAGGACAAAATGGTCAAGGTTTTTATTATATTATAAGAACTAAGGGATAGGATATTGTCACTTCCATTTTATGTCACTACCATTTTTTTACTGTTAGATATATTATTTCATCCAACAGTTCTGATTTAACTTACTTAAAACCTTCTTTCTTCTCCACATTTCTCTCTCTTCCGTTCTCTCGATCCACTCCCCAACACATCGCTGCCACCATCGCCACTGTAACACCCCAAATTCCGTAACATAAATCGTGCCGGTGACACGTGGTTTTATAAAAAAATTCAGAGTGATGGGGTGCTATCGCTAGCGTTTTGCGGAAACGAAGAGCATGTACTAAAAATTTGAACAACGAGATATAACACCGAGTAATCGATATGAAATACTCGGACATATGATGATGCCGACGTATACCGATATATATTATAAAATCTCTCGAAGGATCGTACATGTGATACGTTAATACAAAACTTTACAATTACAATTTTACATGTAACTATACCCTCTTCAACCAAGCCTTAAGTAGACACAGGGCATAGAACCTAACTCGTTAAATCATCTCATCGCCAGCGGGGTAGGTCTAGTGGAAGTCTCATCGTGCTAGGGGCGACCGATTGATCGAACCACATAGACAACCCTTCTAGTTTAAGCACCAAATGATATGAAGTAACCTTATTAGATTCATGCCATAAGGTAGGTTCGTTGACTTTCTTTCCCGCATTTTCTTTGACCTAGGTGCCTTCTCATGGCTCCGTCTACTGGCGTATATCTATAGTTCCGTCCCCTGGTGCCTTCTCTGGTTCATGACCCGAATCATGTCTAATCATGCAGACTGAGGTCCAATACCCATCAGACCTCAGGTAACGGTTAACCTCATGCTCATGTAAACAATATATGCATCACAGGTATTCATGTCATTTTAGCAAATATCACTACAAAAGCCCATAACAGATGTAGGAAATATATAATCAATATGTAGGGCCATAACAATACACAGCCCCTGCAGTATGTTTGTTACCCCAGTCTGCACACTCTCCGGTGCCACGATGGCCTATCGTGTCCAAAGCGCTAGGAAAACTCTAAACGGTGTTATCAAGACCATAACCCGTATATTCATGATTGCATTTAAAAATAAATGAGACAGCGTCTCGGTACAGGAACACAGCAATCATATATAAGCATAACACAACCATGAGAATTAGTGTTACAGTACGCCGCGAACGTACCTTCGTTGATGGTACTTCGGCACGTTTTATGAAAAACAGCGGTATTTTGACAGCGGCCCAACGGCGGTACGACAGCGGTTTGACAACGGTTTGACAGCGGATCAATAATCTCAGATATCCTATAAGGATAGTATCTATCAATTTTTAGCATTATAACAGGCATTTTAGGTAAAAATTACCATTTTGCCCTTGACCCCCGAATTGGCGGAATTTCGCCAGAGCTTCGCTACTTTGACCCTATCTCTCCAGAATTTTGACATATCTCTTTTCCCAGTATATTTTCGAAATAAATACCATATCTAGCCGTAAACATGATATCTAGACTATCTGGGAAATTTAGAGATAAATCTAACACTTCTACTATATCTACCGAAAGAACTACTGAAACTAAAGACTAGGGACCGAAAAACTTACCCAGGGCTCCGCTAGACTTTCTCCGGGCTCTTCCTTCTCTCTAACCTCTCTCTAGGATTCAAAATTTTGTGTGAGAATTGTGAAGAGAGTTGCCTTCTATTTATAGAAGAAGGGAATGGCAGTTTGGTAAATAACTCAAACTTTATCAGATCGATTTACGGCCGTCGGATCGCACTCGGGACAAATGGCTCCATCTTGACCCTCCCCCTCTCTTGGCCAACCTCTTGGCACAATTCCCAAGAAAAATTGATGTCATGCATGACATCACAAGCTCTTGCTTTTTGGCCGGTACCGATAAAGTTTCCAGTTCGGTCTCCGAATCACGTACTCTTGGAGAATCTTTAAAATACGGAAACTAGGTTTTGAAGTTCCATTCATTTTCTTTAAAACTACTGGGTTTAACTAAATTTTTGATCTCATTAAGGGTATTCCGTTGTCTGCCGAAGATTTTCGGACAAACGCTGTTGGTTACGGAAATAACTTCCCAGCAGTGCATTACCATTTTTTCGGACAAAAATTCACCGGTTCGTAATATGTTCCGCCTAAGAAACCTCATCCCCGATTTGTCACAACTATTTCGTTTTCTATAGGTTCTCATTTGCACTATCTCGCCCTATTCTTTATTTATCCCGTATCTTAATGACCTAGTTGGTTTTAGAAATGACTTCGAGAGATAGTCCACTCCGATGCGTAATTTCTTTGGTTTATAAAAATTTTAGATGACATAGACTAAATCCCTATATCTTGGTGTAGGATTTAGTTTCTATCCATTCTCAAATGTCCTGCCATTTCTTTACCAAATATATTATTATTTTATTCAAAATATCAAGATTTTTTATTTTTTATTTTTATTTTGTATTTATTTTTCTAAGCATTTTATTATTATTTTTATTATTTTTTTTATTATTTATTTATTAATTTCGAATTTCTCCCTTAAATTAATTAATTATTAATTAATTTACTTATATCTTAATCTAAACAATTAGCCACTAATTACTTAATTAGCCACTTACTAATTGTTGATAATTTTCATAATTAGGATTAATTATTATCTCACAACTTTTGCAAAGTGACATTGGTATTTTATGTCCCATGTAATATTAAAAATCATGGGGCCAAAAAGTGCTTTTAATATTATTATATTTATGCATCTTTATTTTTCAGGAAAATAATCTCAAAAATTCCTAAAATTAGAGATAACATACTTCCTAAGTTTTTTCAATAATTGAGGTCATATAGTATTTATCATAATATTTTCGGTCCAATTTATGCCCTAAAAAATATTTTCAAAGCCCTTTGGCAACTTATCTCTTTAAATTTTAGTAGAATCTTTCTAAGGTATTAGGACAATAATACTCATTAATTAAGACCTCATATTTACCCATTTTAAATAGGTAATATTGTTTTAAAAGAAATATTGAAGGAATTTTATTTATAGGATAATCATCCGGGTATTAAATATCCGGGTATTACAGCCATTGTCCCTCTCTCTCATTTGCGCCCCTCTTCCTCACTCCACCGTCCCCCACTCTTCTATGCACCCCTCTTCCTCACTCCACCGTCCCTCTTTGTAATTCCGGCTGAACCCAAGAGGGGGGTGAATTGGGTGAAGATGAAAAACTTGAAAATCTTTGAAAATCTTTTCACGTCTTCTAAATCAACAGTTAGATATTCAAATAAGCATATACTGAAAATATAAGAGATAAGGAAAGAGAATATGCAAACTGTAATTTATACTAGTTCGGTCCAATCCTTGACCTACGTCCAGTCCCCAAGCTCCACTTGAAATTTTCAATCAACTATCCTCTTGTTTAACCGGGCACAAGAGAAGCCTATACAAACGCACAAGTTCACCTAGGCACTTGTGAAGCCGAATCTCTCACTGAGATATTCCTTTCAATCAGTTACACACTCTGTACTCAAAGTTATCCTCTCACTAGGATACACTCTCACTTACAAGTTGTAAACTGATAACCCAATCTCCAAGACCCACGACTTGAGATTCTTACAATGATTTAATAATCAGAAATGTTCTCTCTAAAAGAGTAAATGAATAAACACTGAAGTACAATACAAATAATCTCACTCTCTAAGGTGAACTATATGATCATAGAGATAATCGGAGAGTAAGTGATATATATGTCAGAGTATTTGCATTTTGACAATGAAACAGTAATCTCGTGTCTCCGACGTCCTCTATCTTGAATGCTTCTCCTTTTATAGTTTGTTGCAATTTATGACCGTTGAGCAATTCCTCCAGTTTAGAATATGACTGTTGTAAGCGTATATGACCGTTGGAATATTCAAGTCATAGCATTTGAAGCCGATGAACAATTTAAGCATTTGAAACCATTGAGCATTTTAATTCTTCAAGTTCCTTGTTGAATTCGATCTTCTCTCGCCATTTACGAAAATCTGTAAGTAACCTTCATCTTCATGCTTTTTGATTGTGATTTGTCAAGTTTGATGTTATCTCAAACTTTAATCACCTGAAACTTATACACAAATGATAGAAATAATATTAAGAAGTAGTATAAGTTCTTTTGGAATTCATCCGGATGTTCTTGATGAGAATCTAAGATTTCGGATACGGTGATTTTCTGATGCAGGGATGTTGACTCGAGTTATTCCACGTGACTCGAGTTGATTTAAATACCAGATGCTTTCTGTGTCCTTGAGTGACTCGAGTTGGTGAACTTGACTCGAGTTATGCCTCGAGTTGCCTTAGTATGACTCGAGTTGTCTTTTGTCTCCAAACTTCTGGTTGCTTTCTGTTTGAATGTGACTCGAGTTATCATGCTATGACTCGAGTTACCCGTTCATCTGACAGTGGCTCACATGTGTTTGCTAGCATTGGCATTGATCCTCAATCCGAGATTTTGATCATCTGAAACTTCCTCACAAATATTATTAATAACTTTGAAGAGTATAGCAAGTAGTAATCAATTGATAACATTAAATTCAGAATTCTCGGAGACGTTGTGGAACAGTGCTCTGCTACTTTGTTCGTTCGAGTTAAAATCTCTTCTCAATATTCATTCTTCTCTCTCTGCCTCTCTAATTGACGTTGACTCAAGTTTCTAGTCCTAACTTGAGTTATCCAAGTCTAGTTAACAACTCATTCCAAACTCATTGCATGTTGAGCATTTTTGAACCATCTTGAACTTACTGTAACTTTCGAAGGCCATATCTCCATGGTCTGAAATCCGTTTTGCTTGGTTCAAATCTTTATGGAAATTATTTTGAGTCTTCTTTCATATGCCACCGATTTCAGCTCAATTAGATTTGTAGTTTGTAAGTTACACTCAAAATACCAAAGCTATGTCTGTAATATGACGTGAATTGTAGTGTCAACTTTCACAATTCATATCTCCTTGATCTGAACTCCTTTAGGCTTGAATTTTATATCAAAATGACGCATTGGGAGTCTAGTTTCATATGCCACTGGTTTCATCTCAATCCAATCTCTTGTTTGAGAGATATCATCAAAATACCAGACCTCGCCAGCTGAAACGTGAAACAGAGGTGAACAGAGTTGCTGAAATACACATTGACTCGAGTCATTTAGTATTTGACTCGAGTTACGACTCGAGTAACTCATACATGACTCGAGTTAACTCATTCCAGAAGAGGGAAAACACTGTAGAAAAGTGGTTAACTCGAGTTGCAACCTCATGACTCGAGTTGGATCATCCTGAACCTTATATTTGCTTGTTTTTAACTCTGAATTGAGCTATTCCAACTTCCATTTGATCGTGGAGACTTCTAGTATCAATCTAAGAACTTGAATAAAGATATCTTCATTCCATTCAACAAGTTCTTCCTTCTTCAACCTCTCCTCTTCTTCTTGATTATTCCCAAAAATCCTTTGACAACTTCGCGGGTTCTTCTTTGTGAACTCTTATCTCCTTCTTGATTAATCTCTATAACTCAACTCTTTCTTTCTTTTCTTCTCTTGATCATTCTGCATAATTTAACTCTTTCTTCTCTTCTCTTGATCATTCTTCATAATTGAACTTAGACTAATCTACATTAAATATAACAATTAGTCAATGTATATGATAAATATATCATACAAGCTTTTTGCTCTTAATAATGATGAGTATATTTGTCATCATCAAAACTAAGCATAACTAACATTTTTCCCACCCCAGCCACCGCCCTACTCCCTCCCCACCCAGCTACGCCCCAGCCACAACCCACCCAGCAGCAATCGAACACCATCACGAAGCCAAAAATGGGACATCTCCAGACTTTTATACTAGATCATTAAGAGTATTTGAATGTTATTTATATGTTTATTGATTTTAAATTTTTAGGTATATTATGGATAAGCATCCAGACTACATTGACTTAAATGATGAAATTAGGAATGACATACCTGGTGAATTGGGAGATGACTTATTGAATATGAATGATAATCTAATATATTACATTAACTTCAGTGATGATGAAATTTTATATAGAATAGATGCCTCTTAATTTAGGAGATGACATATCGAATGATTTAATTGATAACATTCTAAATGTCATTCCCTTAACACCGACAAAGAATTCTAATATTTTGATTGAGGTTGGAATGGAATTTTCCGAACAAAAGCATCTGTTGCTCAAGTTTGTCAGACCAAATCAAAGAAGACATCATCATTTCACATTGGGTGTGAAGCTTGTGTAAAGGCTTGTAAAAGTGAAAAAACGAAAATGCGAAGAATTACACATTTTGATGAGGGACAGTGGAGTGAGGAAGAGGGGCGCAAATGAGAGAGAGGGACAGTGGCAATGGTGGCAGCGTCCTAGCAGCGATGTGCTGGGGAGTGGATTGAGAGAATGGAAGAGAGAGAAGGTTTTAAGTAAGTTAAATAAGAACCATTGGATTAAATAATAGATCTAACGGTGAAAAAATGGTAATGACATAAAATGATAGTGACAATATCCTATCCCAAGAACCAATGTTTTCAATAAAATGAAAGTTGGGGGAACAAAACCTATAATTTAAAATTTGATGGACCAAATATTATATTAACCCTTTATTTTAACATTCAAGCCGGCTGAGATTATTATTATTATTATTTTCCCGAACAGCTGATATTAATATATATATTAAAAGAAAAAAAGCATAATTTAGGAATTCGCGAATAAGAATTGAGGGGGACGAATGGATAAACTTGATTGTTTGACGTTATTATTTATTAACCAGAATAATAAGCAAGAGATACGCATAATGTCTTGTCACGTACTCACGTTATTCTTTAGTTTTTAGGTTCGTGTCCTATTGAATGGAGTCTATATGTGCTTAGAATTATATGCTTATTAGGTGTTTATACCTCTAATTAGATGTATAAGAATATTTTTTTTAATTTTTTTATATATTGTATTTACTTAAATTTAAATTATATACCGCTTTTCGAGATTTTTTGCACCGAGATCTCAAATTATTTAATTTCCAGTTCGCATTTTATGCGTAACACCCAAAAGTATTATGAAAATTAATTAATTTGAGACTTGGGTCAAAAAACATCTCTGAAAAGTAGTATATAATTTAAATCTAAATAAATACAATATATAAAAAATATACTCATACCTCTAATTAGAGGTATAAGCACCTAATAAACATATAATTCTAAGCACATAATGTGGATTCGAATGAATATTACTATGAGAATGTATCCCCATCTAAGAGAATAAAAATTAGAAATATATATATTATTCTTGGAATATATTCACTCATCAAATCTTGCTTTGTATTTCAATATTCTCCCAAACATTAATTGTATCTCTGCCTAACAGAACTTTAATTTTTAATTTTAAAAAGAAGCTTATAATGCGTTTAAAAAGATACAGAGATTAAAGAATTGATTAGGGTAATGATCGATATGGAGTAAGTTTCACATGCATCGATCATATTTTGATAATTAATTTTTAAAAAAAATTATCTCTGCAAATATGCCGTAATTCTTTCGCACTTATTTATTTACTTCGCAAATGTCATAAAATCTGTCACAAAAAATTACGTGAAACTCATTATTATTTAAGATCGAATTATCCGTTATAAAATTAATCTGTTATTATTTTCTTAAAAAAAATCATGGCTCTTTTGTTTTTGGGTAGTAAGTTGCTTTGCCAAATTCAACAATGACCGATTTCAAGCATTACCTCATTTTTAATAAGGGGTTTAAACTTCTCATGTTGCATGAGAAGAAAAAGATTCCTACATACATATGAAATGGTGGGACCCACATATATATATAATGCTAATTATATATATATATATATATATATGTCTCACTATTTCATGTGTGTGTAACATGAGAAAACACTTCTCCTACAACATAAGAAGTGTTTTTCCCTTTTAAATAATGTGATAAGTAGGTTTAGACATAATATGTAGTTGCTATACACACACACATATATGGTAAGTATATGTGTGTGTATGCATATATATGATTTTACGACAAAAAATTGAATTTATATGCCAACCCCTCCCTATCAAAAGTAACATTTCATAATTGAGGAGAAAATAGTACTATCTCTAGTCCTAAATATAGGACATAAACTATGTCTTATATTTAAAATCAGAGGAGTAGTTCCAAGATTAATTTCAAGTCTTGTTATCTAAAATCAATGATAATAAGTAAGGATAACATAATCCACATCAAGTTTTTTTTTTCTAATTTGTATTGGAGCATTTAGTTTCCTTGTCCATATTAAATTAAATTAATACACACACACAACTTTCATAATTAATATGTGTTTAATTTAATGATATTTTGAATATGTTTACAATATTTTACTTCTATTTTGAAGTTTAGTTAAAAATCTATCCACTTAACAACATAGCTGAATTCTTTTAGAAGAAATTCTATCATCAATTTTTTTTTGCGGAGAAATTTTGACCTTATTGTTAGCTCTTCAAAAAGTCCGTCAATTGAATATGCATTCAATAACCTAAATTATTTTTTTAATACCATATTTTCTCGGGTGTACATTGAACATATGGTGATGGATGAATCATATAATACTTTAAGGTGCTAGATGTATCTAGAAAAATATTTGAAGATGATATAGGTGAATCTTAACCTTAAATTTAAATGAGAAGAAACTATTCATCAGGTTCTTAATATAAGATATATTTACCTAATTTGATTAAATTAAGAAAATTTCTTATATTAGTTTATAACATTGTATTTTCTAAAATACTATAGTCGTCTTTCTTTAATTTTTTCACTCTCACTCCTCCTTAATTATTATAAAAAGAGCATTGATAGAGATAAATTAGAAAAATGTTGACAAATATAATTTAGAAAAAAAAAAAAAAAACATCATTCCCTCCCTTAAGTTATTATTTTTCAAAATAATAAAATTTGAATTTCTCCAGATAACTCATCAGCCATGTGAGATTAAAATAAGATGAATTATTGTATTTTAATTACTCAGAGTACAAATTATGTAACGCCCGTGGAATATGCAAGTATTCCTCTAAATCTAATTATACTTTTATTTAATATCTTTCTAAATTAATGGGACAAAACACCTTTTGGCATATAGCATTGGACGGATATAGAAAGCATTATTTAACATTTTGTCCTTTTATTTTTCATATTAATTATGTTATATAGTGGGCTTTCATAAGCAATCCACTATCATTTGTTTGGGAATATCTATATCTGATTGATGGGTTTGTGGGATCGATAATATAGGGTAGACTCTAATAAAATAATTGTTTAAAAATTATGATCCCATTAATTCTTCCATTACTTATAGCCACAAAAATAATACTACCTCCTAGGTCACAATTATAGACACAAATGATTGAAACTTTGTTTGGAGAGATTAAGGAAGTTTAAATAAGTTCTTAATCATTTTATATATTGATTATCTTTAGATTTTATATTAGTTTATTAGTCAAACTAATTACTTTGAAAAAAAAAAATACTCTAAAGTAATTTAATTAGCTTCCTTAATTTCTCCAAAAAAATCAACTATGTCTTATAATTAGGACCGGAGGGAGTAATAATTAAAAATATATAGGTCCTATATAGTAGTGATCTTCATCATGTTGGAGCCAGTTATCTTTCAATTATTTGTGAGAATGCGTGTGCAAATGTTCCTGATTGATCTTTGTCATATATATGCTTTATGACTCACACCACATTATTGCTCAATTGGTCACATTAAGGTAGCCAACTAAAAGAAGTTATATATTATTATATATAAATAGGGAAGTACATATAAACAATAATAAGATTAAGGGTGTGTATGGTATCTCCAATTTAAACTCTTACTTAAAAGCTCGTTTAGAATACATAATAGATACTACCTCCGGTTCTAATTATATAATCACATTTGTAGTACAAATTACATTATAAACTTAGTCGTATAATTAGGATCGGATAAAATATTTATTTATTTTTAATTATGATGATTATGTTTTAAAGATGTTTTATGCATACAGAGAGATTCATATATGAGACCTTATACTTATAAGATCATATATAACTGTTTTCGGCTAGAACTATAGCTACTCATTGATAATATTCGGACTCGATAACCTATTTATAGGGTATTGGTTCTCTTCGATCAGTACCCAACCCTATTTATAACACTATTTTTTTTTTTCCAAATTACATCATTTTGGAAATCCTAGCAATAATTATTAGATTCAATAATCTTCTTAAAATAATTTTTAATAAAATTATTCAACTACATATTTATGACAAAAATTATTTTTCATACTAAAATGCATATCAAGGAAAAGGAAATCATATTTTCAACTACTTCCTCATTGAGGTTAAAAATAGTTGAGGTCTTATATTTAAGAAAGTTAACAGTATGGGTAATTTCAATATAAATAATTTAATAGAGGTATTTTAGAGAAATCAACACACATATTTTTGACAAATAACTAATTTAATTAATTTTCTTAATCACCTATATTAGTCAAATAGATCTTATATTAAATACCAAATGCCGTATATCTTAAAGGTGACCTCATATAAAAACTTAGATAAGCTATCACAAAATCAAAAAAATATTGTAGATAAGTAAAGTCCCTTATATATATTATGTCTCTTAAGATGCAACATAAAAGAGCTTTATGTAATACAAATGCTTACCTTATATGAATTCTTATTTGCTTTCCTGCCTGCACGATTGCAACAAATCAACATTATGAGTGAACTTTTGCCAAACACATAATCATGTATTAATATATATATTCCTATTTTATATGATATCTTTCTCTCTCTATTATTTTATTTTTTTGTTAATAAGATCGCACTTTGAAAGTTAGTGGTGCCACCAAATGGCACTTTATTTTAATTAATGGAATAAAGGGACATGTGTTTGTGCTTGGGAACAAAGCAAGAAAAAGAAAGAGATAAGAGCATATTAATCTTATTATATAATACACCATGATGACCTAAAGAAATATTCATATATAAATATGATACTTGCAATGAACTTTAAACGATAACTAGGATTAACGGACAATTGTTTTTTTAGAAAAGTAGGGTTAACGGATAATTTTTTTTTTTTAGAAAAAAATTATCTATGTAAGAGTATCTTGTGTGAATATACTCGAAAGTTTCATTCTACGTATAATGTCAGCCTGAGAGTGTGAAACTTTGGTCCTTTGCAGCAATTGTCCGTTGCAATTCTTTGCATCAAAATGATGTCGTTTTGGTGCAAAGGAGGGCAATGGTACCCCTTTGCATCCTTATATATATATATATATATATATATATATATATATATAATATGTATAAAAGGGCACAGCTGGCCTCCTTTGTGCCAAAACAGCAAAATGGTGCCGTTTTGGAGCAAAGAATTGCAGCGACAGTTGCTGCAAAGGACTAAAGCCGGGTCCACGAAAAACGGTTTAATGTCACTCTATTCTAACAGTTGGTTAACGTTGATTGTTAGTTCAAAAATTTTGACTTGGAAAATGTAACGTTGATGTCCGATGCGGCAGGGAGCGTAAAAACAAAAAGTCTATTTATGAAATAATTACCATTCAACCCAATTAACTAAGTATTTAATGTGGCATTGATTCGTGACCTAACTTCATATGGGATAGATTAATTTAACTTAGATCGTGGAAATAAGTTTCATCCTGCTTTGGCTTATGTTACGTGGCTCAATAAATGGCTTTGTTTAAATGGAACATATAAAAGTGAGGTTAATTAATAATTAATGGTGGGATTGATTTTATTACACGTTTATCTTTATTCTAAGAAAGTTAAAAGTCTTAGATGCCCTGGTGGTTGCATATTGGAAAAGTCTTATATTTAATTGACTGTTTTTTTGGCCTAATTTTTTTTTTAATTGGAAAGTGTGAACATAAAATATATAGAAAGATTTGACACTACTTTTCTAGTTTAAATTAACTTTGAAATTAAATATATTCATCTCCTTTTAATTTTATTATAATTAAGAAACATTCCAATTGTTAAAAATCTACACTACTTTTCGTTCTGTTAAAAGTCTACATTTTAGACCAATCTTTCATATGAATAAAAATATTTTGTTAAAGATTCTAAAATACTTTTTATTATTTTGAAATTATTAAATTAAAAATAAGTAAAATATACAAGAAGATAACGAATATGTCAAATGGAAAGTTTAAAAAAAAAAAAGGTGTTAAAAATATTACTAAACTATTATTCGTGTGAAGGAAGGATATTTTTTGTAAAATAATAATAATAATAACAATCAAATTTTGTGAGTTAATAGCGAATTAATGGCTAGGATCTGAGGATGCAAATATAATCTAAAAATAGGTTTGGTTTTCTCTCATAATCTCTAAATCATGTTCGTTCAATCAATTAAAAATGTCATAATACTATTTTGATTTTTCTCTCATCTTCACAATCTTCAGATAGACTTATAAGGGATTATGAGAAAAAGAGCTAATGAGAGGATTTGCTTCCTTTAAAAATATAGGAAAAGTTTTTATAATACTTTTGAGTTAAAAAAAAATCATGCTTATGGTTTATAAAATGAAAGGAATCTCTATAACCAAGATAAAAAGGAAAATTAAAATGAAGGACATGAGAGAAAATATATTTAGAGAGAAGGACCATAAAAATTGTAATTATTTAGGAAGATCAAATGAAAAATATAAAATGAAAAAAACTAAAATACTGCTAACAAAATATTTTGCATTCCCTCATATATTCTCTCTCACATTCTATTTTTAAAACTAATACAAAATGCTAAATTTCACTAAATTAAATAACAGTTTTCTCAATTTTTATTTTTCACAACTTGCACATATATCTCCGAACAAAATTACACATTCTTCAATTTTGTAAAAGTTATAATTTTCTTAAAATCAAGAAAAATGTTAGTTAAAAATAGAATTATATAATTTTAATAAAACTCAAGGTATTTTATAATTTAACATTTATGCAAGAAAGTTTATATGATTTATTTTTTATTTTGAAGAAATTTATGTTGGTTAAAATATTCATTTAATGTTAATAAAATTTTTAAAAATATATAAGTAATCTATTATATCCCAAACAATATGAAGTGAGTTTATCTTTTATTTTTATAAAAAGATCTTAACTAATAATAATATTGATCATATAAATCGAGTAACTTAATGATATAAGTAATCTATTATATCATGATGAGCGATTTTAGTTTTATTTTTATTTGTTTTTTAATTATGAATACAAAAAATATTATAGGAGGTTTGGTTAGAGACAATTTAGTGATTTTGAATTTATATTAAGATGTTTGGTCATTCTAAGTAATTATAATTTTTATGTTCCTTTATTATAAATATTATTTTCTCTATGTCATTTATTTTAATTTTCCCAAGAAAAAAGGTCAGGGTATTTCACTCAAAAAGTTTAATATATTATTAGTATTATATATCTTCATGAATTATTATTTTTAGACATATCTCTTTTTTGTTCAATTATAATTTTGATGAATTAATGGGCTTGATTTAGAGAGAGAGAATGAAGGAAGCAAGAGCCTATTTTATTCCATTTTGAACAAAAGGTGGGAATAAGACACTAGAGAAAGGAACGATACCCATAATATGCTTTTGAAATAAGCTAAGTGGGCATGAAATTGTGGAATCACATAGATAAAGCATTAGAAATATTAGTAATGATTATTAAAGATAATGGTATATATGAATATATATATATATATATATATACACACACACATATATACACACACGCACACACTAGATATTAATTTCTATAAGCATGTTGAGTCTTTTGTTTTTCTTTTGGGAAATGAAAATGGAGTAAGGAAAGGGGGAATTCATTAAAAAAACATTTTTTGGGTGATAAATATAAATACGTTTAGTACTTAGTGGGTAGAAAAAATTAGTGTGTTTTTTTTTTTTTTTTGCTTGTAATGTTCGGTATGAATCAGCAAAGAAAGAGAAAATGAGTTAGATCGAGGCAATGAAATGAATATTCTTCATTATTTTAAAAAATAAAATAGAAGGAGAATATTTTTAAGATAAACAGAATTTAATGATACTTATTTTTAATAATTGAAAATAAAAATAATTCAAATTAAGAAGGACATGATAGTCAAAATGCTTTTATAATTTAGGGCAATATTAGCATTTTTAATTTTTGGTAAGAAGCACTTTCCCTTAACTTATGAGAAGAAGGGCTACTTTTTTTCTTCTTTTTCTTTTTGCCAATGAGGAGTGGCACAATTGGTTAAGGCGTCAACATTCACCCTAAAAGAGAGGAGGTTCGATTCCCGTTGGTCGATGTGAGGGCCTCGTTGATGGGCGATCTATAAAATCATCTCCGTAAAGCGCATTTCTTTAAGCGCAGAGGTATCTCTTTCACAGTGGAGTTACCGGTGTTTACCCACACCTAAACTTTTTTATATCAAAGAAAAAAAGGGCTACTTTTTTAAAAAAATTATAAGTAAAAGAAACATTTCCACAATGTATAAATTAATTATTCATCTTAATTATATATGAAGTTGAGTTCTTTTTCCCCAAATGCTTCTATTCTCGTCTCTTATAATTTTTAATGAAGAGAACAAATTGGAAACATTTATTAATTGTGTTTAAATTTGGATAGTGTTTGCTTATAATTAAGACTAAAATATTAATAATTTTTGTTATAATTAAGACCATAGGGAATACTAAATATTGCATGTAAGGCATTCTCTTGACATATTCCTTCCTTAAAATATCTTTAATTTATACTAAATATGATCTTAGTAGGTATGAAATTGCGAATATCCAAAGATAAAGCATTAGAAAAAATATACCATTGATTAAAGAATATTGGTGAATAATTGTAATATATATCTATATATTTGTGGAATTTAATTTCTTTGATTATGATGTGAAATAATAATTAGATATGCATGCCCAGGATTGCAAGATTTGAGCAGTCATTGGCGAGACATAATTTCAAAAAGCACTAAATATTAAATGGGGAATCTGATAATTGCCAAACAATGGGTAGTGCGCATTTGTCATCAATCCACGCACAAAGATTCCCCTTTTAAGACCTTTTGACTTAAAAATTCATGCCTCATGACCCTAATTATAAGGACCAGGCTTCTCTCATTTATGGTCTGCTCGCATCCTTTTCTTTAAAGCACACCGTTTTTTTTTTTGGGGGTGTGTGTTTGTGTGTAAAATGAGCAATTGACTGTTTGTTAAGTCGGGTCCTGGAAAAGCCTTCACCCTTGGTATCACATCACTTTTCTTTTATGGTACTAACTACTACCTCCGGTCATAATTATAAGAGTTAGTTGACTTTTTTTTGGAGAGATAAAGGAAGCTAAATAAGTTACTTAATCATTTCATATGTTGTGTTTTCTTAGATTATATATTAGTTTTTATTACCAAACTATTTAGTTTGAAGAAAAAAATAAAAATACTCTAAGTTAATTTAATTAGCTTCCTTAATCTCTCCAAAAAAAAGTCAACTAGCTCTTATAATTAGGATCGGAGAGGGAGTAATATTTTAAAAAAATTTAAGGTACTCATTGATACTAAAAAATACTTCATGATCTTGAAAAATTATTTTAGGATCTTAAAAAAAATATTTTATGGTACTAACTAATTGTAAAAAGATACTTCAGGATACTAACTAGTACTGAAAAAATGTTTCATGATCTTGAAAAAATATTTTAAGTTGTGATACTAATATTTCCTCCTTTTCTCTAATGATCCGTTACCATCCTTTTCTATGAAATTGTGCTGTTTTGGTGCAAAATACATATGCTGCTCAGTTCTTTTTGGAAAAAAAAATGGCATTCACAATCCTAAAATATCTTTTTAGTACCAGTACCTGAAATATTTTTTCAAGATTCTAAAATATTTTTTGTAAGATTATAAAGTATTTTTTCAGTACCAGTCAGTATCCCAAAATATCATTTTAGTACTAGTTAGTACCTTAAAAAAAAGTGATGTGGGACCAAGGGTGAAGGCTTTTCTAGGACGCGGCTTAATAAGTCATTTTTCTCTCTCTTTCACAATTTAAGCTCAATAGTCAATTGTTCATTTTACACTAGGAAAAAAAACACAGTGTTCTTTAAGGGTCTGTTTGGGAGTTTGGAGGGAAAGGAAATGAAGGGAATGCAAGGAGAAAGGAGGGGAAGGGAAGGAAGGGAAATGGAAGATATTTCCTCCCCTTGTTTGGGAGTTAAAAAAATAGTAAGGGAGGAAGATGGAGGATTAATGAGTTATTTTTACCATTTTGTCATTTTCTTTAATAATTAATATACTCCCTCCGGTCCTAATTATATGAGCAAATTTTTGAGTTAGTTTTGGTCCTAATTATAAGAGCAAGTTTTAACTTTTATCATTTTTTTCCTATAATACCCCTATTTATACTTTCTCAATAGTAATTAAAGACAATAATAATTTTATAATACACCTATATATTTTATAAATTAAATAATGTTTCCAACTCATTAATGTCATATATACCTAAATTATACTTTTTTTATATAAAATAATTTTGACCAATTTTTGTCATATTTTTTCTCATATCACCCCTACTAATACTTCTTCCACTGAAACAAATTTACAACATGTTTATATTCTATGAAGTGAGAGAGTCTACTTTATTTTTTATTTTTAAATAAAATAATTTTAATATTCCTTTAAAAATATTTTTAAATTCTTTACGTTGTGCTTTAAATATCATGTTCAATTTTCACATTTTCGTTGTTAAACTTGTTAACGATCGATCAATGGTTGGCCCGGAAACATATAACATGATAAATTTATCAATCAACCATACACACACATGTTTTTATAATGCCATAGCCCTGCGTGACATGATTCATTTTATTTTTAATTTACAAATAGTGTACGTTTAGAAAGTTGGCAAAAAAACGTTCGTTTATAATATATATATATATATATATATATATATATATATATATATATATATATATATATATATATATATATTATGGGCATAAGTAGTCATACGTAATTATCATCTGTTAAATAGATCATAACGAATTTTGTTAAGACTTTCCTGATATCACATAGATCTATTTCATATTTACATTTTTTTTTCAGAGTCTGTATTATATCTATTTAATAATTTAATAAGAACAAGATATATTGATATTACCATTTTTAAATTTTATTTGTATATATTAGGCAGATTAGTTCATTTCACTTTTGGCGGGCAGTCAAGCGATTAGCCACCAAAGAGTCAACTAACTTGTCCGGTTTTTTGGTTGACCTTGAGCTAACTCTTCTTAATGTCATTTTAAATTTTAGGTAAGGGTATTTTAGGAAAATACATATAATTAACTAATTTAACTTCCCTCCTTAATCCCTCCAAATTCTGGTAATTTGCTCTTATAATTAGGACCGGAGGGAGTAATTATTATACTTTACAAATAAATTTAAATTTAAATTTTCTAAAAATTATTTATGTAATTTTTATATTCAAAAAATTATTTATGCGGCGGCGGTGGCGGGGCGGCGCGGTGGTGGTGGCGGTGGTGGTGGTGGGGTGGTGCTTGGTGGTGAACGAGGGTAACAAAATAATTAATCTATTTCTCCTCTTAAAATCCCCCATATGGGGAAACTTTATTTTTTAGAAGAGGGAGGGTTTTTGAGGATTTGTAAAATCCTCTGATTCCCTCCCTTCCTATTTTTAAAACTTGCAAACAAGGGAAGGGACTACCAAAACTCTCCCTTCCTTTTCCTTTCCCTCCAAAATGGAACTCGCAAACAGACCCTAAGGAAAAGGATTGGAGCAACCATAGCAGCAAAGGAGAGAAACCTGATCCTAATTATGAATATATAGTGAACAAATATATTAGGTAACAGTATTATAAATTTTTAACTTATTTTCATTTCTCAACCTCTACCTAATTCAAAAAATGCACTTAACTAATACAGAATTGATCTAGTAGTGTAAGGCTCTGTTAGATCCCTTTGGGTTTCGATTTTGAGTCCTATAACATGCTTGTGTTGGAAGGGAAACCATGAACTCTGAAATTGTAACAATCTTTAGTTACTTAGATAACTGGTAATAGGAGTTAGAAAAAGGGCTAAATATCAGTTGAAAGTATTTTTTTAAAAAAAGAAAAGGAATGCAATTAAAAAGGTATTTAATGTCAATATGGCACAAAGCCACCGGAATTATGAATTTTAATTTATAAACTATGCCCATCTTAAATTTTATGATATTTTTTGGGTTAATATAATGTATGGCGTCATAGTTTATTTTATTTTTGTTTTGGTTTCTATAGTTTCAAATCATAGATTTTTTTCCCTGATAAAAAAAAAACATAAATTTTAGTCTTTTAATGGGCAAAATAGTTCTAGTTCTTGTTAAATTACAGGACTAACATTTTAAACGGAAAAGAAATTTCAAAGATCAAAACATATAGTTTAAAACTATATAGACCAAAATTAAAATAAGGACAAAGTATTAACTAGTATTTTCTTCTTCTTTTTTTATTTTAACTTGTTTCTTTGTATTTTACTCTTAAATTTATTTATATATTTTTTATGTGAATAATAATAATAATTTTATAAAATATTAGATTGGAATTGTCAAAATTTTATTATAATGGTGATGAAAGGAAAATGACCGAAAGAGGAAATGAGAAAAAGACAAATTTTGATATAAAACCCTCAAATCCTTTTTATAAGTAACAACTACAAAATTAAAATTAATAAATATGTAAGATATGTAGTATTCCCTTATACCTTTATTTATAAAGAGAGTATATGAAAACTAATGAGTGAAAAATTATTACTGAGTGATAATAAGTAACATACCACTATGATCTTTTTTATAGATCTAGTTTGGGAAAAGAAAAAAGAAAAATCGATCCACCTAGAAAGTAATTACTGACAGTATTACAATTTTGCTCATATTAAATGTCACGAAAAAAAGAGTTAATTCATGTTGGAAAGATAGAAAAATACAAGTGAAGGTTGAGAATATCATTAATAAATTAGGGTAAAATTGAGAAAATGTATCAATTTAGGATATATTTAATGAGTTAACTAAATTTTCTTGATATACGAGAATGAGATAAATTAAACTTATAAAAAGGACCAGAATAGTATATTTAATTGATGTAAGTAAAAAAAGGAAAAACCAGATTAAAACTTCAGATAAAAATCATCTGTTCCTTAAATTTAGGACCACCCCATAAAAGATATAGTTCCTACAAAAAGCAAGGGAGTGAGGGAGTATTGAATGGGGCTCGCAGACAGATTCATCTAGTTGTTTTGTTTGCATTTATCTTTTGACTTTTGTTTTTTTTGTTATTAAATATACCATTAGTGATCTTATTTATAAATTGATTTAAATATATTTTAAATCCAAATAATTGAAATTAAATCCAAAATTTATCATTTATCATATTTTATAAATCTATATAAAGCCATTGATCATGACCAAATCAAAAAAATTATCAGTTTGTAAGTTAATAAATGATATTGTATAAACAATTTTACGAAGTTTATTAGTTTTTTAATGTCTAATCAACCATGCATTTATCTTTTGACTTTTGTTTTCTTCTTATATACCATTCTGATCTTATTTATAAGATAAAAAGTCTTAATAAATCTAGTATTGTAAAAATATATTTAATAATCATAAATTGTATTAAATGTGAAGAAGAAAGTTGAAAATTTACCCCATAATCATTAAGTTAACCATCTCTCATTAGTATGTGAGATTTGGTCAAAATTAACTTGTAAATAAGACCAAAGTGATATATACTAGCTTTGGTCCCCCTAACAATATGCTCACTAAAATGTAATAACATTTTATATCGTTTTAATAAATTAAACGAAAAAAGTAGGACCTACAATTTAAAGTCAAAGGAACGGAAATTGATGTATGGGGAGATTTGAACCACAGACGTGAAATGGAAATGGATGAGTTTGCTGAATCAAAGAGATCTGATTTTGGAACGGTTGAAGTTGGAGACAGACTGGGCCTGTTTGGAATTACTTATTTTTCAAGCGTTGATGTGTAAAAATTTCAAAATGGCTTTTTAAGCCATTTTGTGAAAAAAAGCCAACTTTTTTTCGTTTGGATTGCATTACGTTGGTGAACTTTAAAAAAAAAAAAAGCTCGAAAAAGTCAGTTAAGGAAAAAAGCTCAGAATCCAAGCTTTTTTCCATAACGCTTTTTTTTGACGGGCGCCCGCCACTTCTACCACCATCAATCCAAACACAAATCATTATCTATAACCTGACTTTTTCCTACCGAGCTTTTTTTAAAGTCAGATAGCTTTTAAGCCACCACTCCTAACGCCAACCCAAACAGGCCCAGTATCTTGTAGTTTTCGTTGCTCAGTCAACACAAACAGTGAAATAATTAATCATTTATTTTAAGGATACTATTCACAGTGATCCAATTAATAAAAGGTTAAGGTGCAGATTTGCCAACGAACTATTAAAAAGTGAAAAAAAATCAAATAACTATTAAAAAAACAACTATCACTACTACGTTAAAATATGAGGCACTAGCGTAGAACGGTGGTAAACGCTGGAGAAAAAACGGTTAAACATTCTTGTTGGATAAGGCAAACACCACCAAGAGATGGGACCCACGCGAGCAGACGTGGATGTGCATTATTGCGTCTTGCCTTTTGTGGCATCGGAGGAGGCAACCAAGAAGGTGCGCGCGGGTCGAAGCGTAGATTTCTTTGGATGAGTTAAAAGGGTAAGTGGAACCCAAAGAACAATGGAAGTTTTGGAGATCCGGCGTCGCCGACATCATTTGTGATAGATCAATAGAAGACGGAGACACCAAGACAGTGACGAGGTAATAGTTCGTTGGCGAATCTACTCAAAATTATTTTTTTTCCTCACTTTTTATTAGTTTGTTGGCCAATTTGATCCCTTCAATTGTTTTTTGTGCCTGACGCTCTCGGATAATAGTTTGTTGGCAAATCTGCACCTTAACCCATTAATAAATGCCAATTAATCAACAAACATGTGGTGGAGACTCAAGAGAAGGAGATCCCACTTCTGTGTTATTCCTATTTGTTCTTCATTCTTCGCCTTATCCACTGTCTTATCCTTTTCAAACTCAAAAAGTGTTTGCACTGATTGCATACTTTGAAATTTGAAAATGGGATAATGACAGTTTTGGATGCTTCCATCATAAAAAAAGGATCACAAAGCCTCTCCTTCAAATCTCTAATAGGATTCGAGCAAAAAAAATCTCTAATAGGATCAAATTGATTATTTTGTTTTTATAAATTCTCAAGTTCTTTTTCTTAGATACACAATTAGGTGAGTTGGGTTCTGACGTGTCTTTAGGTTTAATGAGATACTTATAGATCACCCATCAATAATATTTTCACATTAGCAACCGAATTTGAACTCATAATCTTAGAAATTTATCATCGGTCAAGTTCTTTCAAATTGGATCAACTTTTATTGACCAATTTCTAGAGTAATAAAAGAATTTTTAAATTAAGAATTTCTCAAATTCTTTTATTACTCCATAAAATTCTATATTTCAAACTATCCATGCCAATTTCAGCATATTATGAAACTAGTCATTATATAGGAGTATTATCTACTGCCAAATATGTGTGGGTGGTTGGGGTGGGTGTGGCGAGCATTAACAATTTGCCAATCTTGTTTCTAAGCACTCTGCAAAAACTATTTAATTGATTATTCTGTGATTGATATAAAACATGTTTAATTAATTGTTGTATTTCTCAAAATTTTCTTAATTTCCTTATATTGATACTCCTTTAATAATAATCAAGTAGGAGAGTGAATTTCGGAATTGAGGAAGCTGATTAGGGCATTTTTAGAAAAATACATGACTAACTCAACTAACTTTTTTAATCTAATCAAATTTGGTAAATATGTCTTATATTAAGGACCAGATGGAGTGTTATTATAAAATCAATCTTGTTATTTTATGTACTTCCTCTAATCCTTAATATAAGACATATTTAGAAAATTGATCTTAATCTCAAATATAAGACATAATTATCATATATGTCCATTTTTTCTAATTTACCCCTATTGATTCTCCCCCAACAATAATCAAAGAGGAGGGAGAATGAGAGAATTAAGGAAAATGACTAGGGTATTTTAAAAAATAAATATCAAATTAATTACATTAATCAATTTCCTTAATTTAATCAAATTAGGTAAATATATCATATATTAAGGACCGAATGGACTATAAAATTTGATTTGATTAAGGATACATATATCTTATGTAATATATATTTTCATTTTTTCCAACTCTAATTTTTTTTAATTGCAATCATTTATAAATTATTGTCATTTTGAGGTTTGACATTTTTTCCCCTTACGCGTGCATATCTCTCTATTGAAATAATCTTATTTGAGACATGGGATAATAAGTCAGTGTTTGGGAGAGTTTCTTTTTTGATGGACTTATTGGTTTGATGGACTTATTGGTTTGATGGGCATATTTTGTTGAAGCTGAATCCCAAGTTTATAAGTCCATAAGCTTCTTCTGCATCAAAAACACAAGTGGGGCTCATTTGTATAATGACCGTCCTACCCCTCCCAATTCGTGCCTCTCTCCTCTCCTTTTTTTTTTTTTGTCTCGTTCGCTTTGCTTATCAGGAGCACTGGTTCAGGGAGAACTTTTTAGGACATCTCTCAACTCTGAGCATTATAGTTATATATATATATATAGGCTTGTCCTTCAGATTCGTTTGAATCAAAAATATTTTTATTCTAAATTTTTTAAGTTGAAATATCATTTTTGTTAAACGCAGATCTAATTTATACATTTTTTATGAACAGATCAAATTTATAGTTTATTCTTGTTTTTTTTTTGTGCCAAAAGATATTTTATTCTTGTTAGAACAAACAATTTAAAACGTTAAAAAAAAAAAACAGAATTTAAAACGAAATAAATAAATAAATCAACAGCCAAACTTAATTATGGGTTGTCCATAGGTCTTAGTCAATCATCCCACATTTATTTTTAATAAGTACTCGTACTAGATTTTACTCCTGGCACAAAAACGGCATTAACATTATTGATTGATTATTTATAGCATATCAATACAAAACAAATTTAAAGTTTATTTAAGGAAAAAATGTTTATACGGGAAGTCACTGGACTAAAATAACACATACGAGTATACGACTACGATAATGATAGACATGTTTGATTAAGGGGTTATATCAACGCTGTACACCAACGATAATGACACACGATCCGCCAACAAAACAACGGTAATAACTCACACTTAACCATTTTCTGTTTTCAAATTCTATCCCCTTACAAACACAATCAGTATTTAAATTCACACATCACTTAACCATTTTCTGTTTTCAAATTGTATATCAATTTATACAACACATATGTCTGTGAATTTGATTAAGTACGTCCTTTTCGGTCATTTTCCATCTCATCTATCTTTTTTAAAACAGTACGCCAAAAAGCTCCCATCACAAACAAAACCTTACTTGTTATCCCAAACAAAAATCACATCAAAAAAAGTCCATCAGAAAATAAGTCCATCAGATGCAAAAGCCACTTTTCCCACCACTATTGCCCACTAAATGAACATTGATTCACTACGTAAGAGACTAACTCCTTCTTCACCCAACTCTTTTCGGTATTTTGAGGTTTAACTTTGTTTCAAAATAATTGTGGTATTCAAGAACTTTTTAATTTTTGTACCTTTCAGTAGATAAAATTTTCTTATTTTAAGACATATAAAGGTAAATTAAAATATCACTATGTTTTGTCAAAATTTAGGCTATTTATTAGTTTGTTTTAATATGCATACACAAGTCCAAAATAGCGATTATTTTGAACTTAAGGGACTAGGATACTTCTTTTTCTCCCGTTGTTTCTACAAGGAATGACTCAGATATTTATGTCAAACATTTTTAACACCTCAAACTGCTCTGGACATTATTTGCTTAACTTTCTAAACTGTGCCATCTCCTATCCAACATGTAAATTACCTTGAAGAAATTCTTGATTCATAATACAAATCATTTATTGATGGTATACTTTGAATATTGAGAAATATGAGAAATGTAAGATATATTTGACAAGGGACAAAGTTGAATTATTATTATTTTCAATTTAAGACTGATTTGATGAACCAACTGCTCTTTCTTAGTTTCAGTGAGGTGATTGAAAATAACTTATATTTTAAACAAAGATAGCATATCAACTCCCTATTCTTGACATTTTTGCATATATTAAATTAATAATAGATGCAACTTATAAATAAATAATGTAAGTTGGTCTAGTCCACAACCCCAAAAACAAAACATTAGTCCAGCAAGTTCAGCTACCTAACTGGAATTTGTGATAAAATTATCTCATTTTGAGATATTTTTCTTAAAAAAATTCCCAGATGCAAAGCTAAATGCTTTCTTCACACACATTCAGATACTAGAAAATATAGAGAAGAACTTCAAGAATCTCCATTACTTGCTCACAATGTTTCAAGTCTGAAATTAAAATTTCCCTCCTTCTAACTTCAAAACAAAGAAAAGCATCCTGCCTATCAATATCCACAAGTTTCTTTAGTTCAAACTTCAAATGCAATACTAAATCTCTTTATCTATTCATGTTTGATGTTATTTCGTAATATATTCACCTTCTATATACTTATATCAGCCAACACTCAACAAGTACATGAATTCTATATGAATCTAACGTTTTATTAAAATAAGCTTGTGACACTCATTATTCATAGAATCAAAGGGAAACAAATCTCCAGTAAGATATGGGATGTTCTCAATCAAGGCTAGATGATGAAGAAGCAGTTCAGCTTTGCAAACACAGAAAGGAATTCATAAAACAAGCTGTACAGCAACAAACCCACTTTGCTTCTGGACACAGCGCCTACATCCACTCTCTGCAAAAAGCTTCAGCTGCTCTTCATGATTACATTGAAGAAGATCATGAACATCATGAGTTTTCAGGTTCAGTGGCAATGAAGCTGAACTATCTTAGGCCAAGTGGCAACCCAGTAGTTTCAGTTGAAGAGAGGATTCAATCTCCTGAGATGGTTCAAGTTGAGGCATGTTCTCCGAATATCAAGTTTGGTATTGATGGTCTATCTGTTATGGATTCTTCATTCTGTTCTTATTATTCTCCCAATAACAGACCTCAAGCTTCGCAATGGGATTTCTACTGGAACCCATTTTCATCATTGGACTATTATGGCTACCCCACTAGAAGGAGCCTTGACCAAGTACTTATGGATGATGAAACCAGAGGAGGAGAGGGAATACCTGACTTGGAAGAGGATGAGACTGAACCAGATGACTTTACTGGGAAGAGATATTTTGCAGAAGAAAGAACAGATTTTGGTATCAATTCCTCCATGGAAGCCGCGGTCGAAGAAGATTATTATTATGATGAAGATGAAGTGGAAAACTCAGAAGAAGGCCATGTCAGAGCAAATTTAGATGTGTCAAATAATCTAGCTACAGGTCATGTTGAATCTAGAGATAATATAATGGAAATTGAAGATCAAGATGGTAATGAAGAAACTTCAGGTTTTCCTGTCTTTGTAGACCGAAGGCCCTCAAGCATGGCAGAAGTGATATGGGATCTTGAGTCCCAATTCAAAGTAGTCTGCAACGCAGCAAATGATGTATCACATTTGTTACAGGGTGAGAAAGCTCAGTATGTATTGAATTCTTCAAGCACTAGAGATAGAGACAAAGCTTACGATAGCATTAATGATTTCCCAGAAGACCCCTCCATGTTTTCTGATGGTAGTCATCAATCGACATTGGAGAGATTATATGAATGGGAGAAGAAACTATACAAGGAAGTCAGGGTATGTTACTGAACTTTCACCTCTACTAGAGCAGAGAACACTTCAAATGTTGTGATAGAAGTAGTTTTATAAGCAACAACTTATGCATTGCTTATCTGAAAATTTTATTTCAAAAGTTAAAAACCGGTCATCTATTCCATTTTACGATACATTTTCTCATGTTCCCAAATATTTGTTACTTAAGTGGAAATCGGTAGCAACACAAAAACTGTTGCTTATTCACACATTAGGCAACACTTTCAGAACTAGTGCAAAGGGAAGTGTTAGCAAAATGTATGTCACCAAAAAAAAGATGTTGTAGTGTGTTACTGAATTATTAATGATTAATTCTAGAGGTTATTACTTTACAACATTCTAATGTCCCTAAGCCCTGATGAGATCAAGCAAGAGCTCCAGCTTAAAGAACATATGAAAAATCAAAATGTATCTCTAACTGATAAGCATGTACTTTTTCTTAACAGTGTGGAGAACGGGTTCGAATCGCATACGAGAAGAATTGTATGCTATTCAGGGATCATGATGTAAAAGGAGATGATCCCTCTTCTGTGGATAAAACAAGGATGACTATTAGAGATCTACACACCAAGATGACGGTTTCGATGCACTCAATTGATGTAATTTCCAATAGAATCGAAACTCTAAGGGATAAGGAGTTGCATCTTCAACTGCTTCGGTTGGTGAAAGGGTACGAGTGATAATCTTTATTCCCATATAATTTTGTTTTACAGATAAACTTTAAACATGCTTTTACAAACATTGAATCCTTTCAATCACACAGCTTCTATTCTCTTATCATTCTCTATAAATTGATTTTCCTTATTGGAAACACCATAGCAATAATGATACTAACATATAACAAAAAGTGTTTAGAAAAACTCAATTTACAGAAGATATTTGTGAGAAATCAACATGATGAAGAGACATGAAGTTACTATTTATCTACAAATACTCTGTTTAATATGCATATCTCGCCTACACAAGCTCCGCATATAATGCTTCAACTTGTATTGAATTACTGGCAAAAAAAAAAAAAAAAACTGCATTGGGTTAAAATCTGTGTTTGAGATTAAATAATCTAACCAAAACCGGATGTACATAATTCTCATTTGAAAAATTCAATAATGTAACACTGATACACAGAGTAAAGAGATATTTATAGTTTTTACCTAAATCTTGTCCCTTAGGCATATGCTATGCAATGCCATAAATGTTCATACCTGCATAATACATCTTGCTGATTCTGCAATTGAACATCTCCGGCAGCCTTGCAAGGATGTGGAAAGTGATGGCAGAGTGTCACTGGGCACAGAGTAGAATTCTAGAAGAAGCTATGACCCTCCTACCCAGAAAACAGCCATCAATTTCATCACCCTTTCCGCACAGGCCAGCCCGGTTAGCCTCATGCTTCGAAACCGAACTGAAGAACTGGCAAGCCAGATTCCAGTCATGGATCGCATCTCAGAGATCCTACGTTCAGGCGCTAACTGGCTGGTTACTCAGTTGCGTCAGATCCGACGCTACCGACGATGCTTCGCTTGGTCGATCCGGTGACGAAACCCATCCAGTAATTGGATTGTGCGTGGAATGGTCAAGGCAGTTAGATGCGATCCACGAAGCTTCAGTTGTTGAAGGAATAGATTATTTGACAGCTAGTGTGAGGGCCCTCTGTGCAAAAGAAGAAGGAGGAGGAGGAGAATCTGTGGTTGCAGAGACAATGGTTGAAGATGAAATTATGCTTATTTGTAATGGAATGGCAGTTGCTATGAGCTCACTTGCAGAGTTTGCTAGTGATTCTTCAAAGGGATACGAAGAACTTGTGAAGCATTGGGGAGAAGTGAGGTGAGACTGTGAGAGCTGAGAGGATGCTTCTATCGGAGATTGGCTTCGACGTTGTGTTTTTCTTTGGGAAAATCCACTTGGGTTAAATTAGCAAAAAAAAAAAAAAAATGTCAATAAAAACTCAAGAAAAAAAAAGTCACATGTAAAAAAAAAAAACCTAGAACCTTTTTCTGATAATATTTCATAAAACGTTAGTTGTTAACGTATACTGATATAGTTGTTAATGCTACTGATTTAATTGTTAGGGCCCATTTGGTTCAGGGAACATTTGAGGAGGGAAAGGAATTTAAAGAAGGGAAAGGAATTGAAGGGAAGATTGAAAGGGAACTTTAAAAAGTTGAAATTTGTTTGGTTGATTGGGAATATAATTAAGTTGAGGGAAGATAAATTGTTTGGTATAAAGAATTGGGTGTTGGTTAAGTGGGAAAGTTTGGTAAAATTCCCTAAATGCCCCTAGAAAAAAAAGCTAGATAACGTTTTTTTGTTGTTCGTCTTGCGATTTGTACATAAACAGATGCAAATCGAATCGCGTCTTCGAGGAGAAAGGGAATTGGTGGAGAGCTCAATTCGATTTGAAATCGCGACGACGCGACGATCATAACGGCTGCCAGAGGTGTGAAGGACGTCGAACTGTGAATTGTTTAAATTAGGCAGAATGAAAATATTATCTAAGAAGTTCGAACGTAAGAGTAAAGTTCAAACTTAGAAACATCACCATTACACAGGTTGGAACGCATAATGTGGCAGACGGACATATCAGCAGTGGCAAACCAGAAAAAATTGCAGCCAACGCAAGACACAGAGAAGAAGAAGAATTTTCCCCGACTGTATAGCAATGCCTTCGTCATGTCCTTCCTCACCCATACGCAAGACACACTCGACCTAACTAGTCATGAATGCCAAGAAAAAAGCACCCAAATTGGTTCCCCATTGATTCGTTGAAGGCAGTCCACAACCAGGTCATCGACATTGTTAACCAGCATAGCGCACAAAGTTTAAAAAAAAGGCATTCACTTACCTTGATTCAATCTTGCTTGCCTACTCCTTCGCACGATGTCCTCTCAACCTTCGTCTACTCCTTCTTCTAGCTCCAGGCGCGATTCTGCTTTATGATATCACATGGGCTTTTTAGTCTTCCAAATTCACTTTCTCAGGACAATTTTCAAATCGTGCCATTTTGTGAAGGAGCCCGCTTTCCCTCGTTGGTGGGAGCTTCGGCGATGGCGGGAATGTCACTTCCCAGGAACAAGCCACGCCAAACACGTTTTCACCCAGGGAACTGTGTTAAGTTCCCTTCCCTTGTGCCGAATTCTATCAACCAAATGGGCTCTAGATATTGTTGTTAATATTACTGATTTAATTGTTAATGTTCTACTGATATAGTTGTTAATGCCACTGATATAGTTGTTAACGTTTATGAAATAATACCAGAAAATGTCCTGAGACCTTTTTTGACATGTGACTTTTCTTGGGCATTTTTTGACATTTTTTTTTTTAAAAAAAAATTTGGGCCCTTAGATAGATTTTCTCTTTTTCTTTTCCATTTGTTTTAAACATGGTTAGCTTTAGAAGTTGGGAAAATCCTTTCTGGTCCCAGCACAACAAAATTTCAAAAAAAATCCCACAAAAAATTCTGATATCAGAAAAGTTTCAAAAAGTTGTTAATCTCAGAGATAGAGTTTAGAGGATTAACAACTTCTTGAGACTTATCTGGCATGTGACTTTTCTTAAAAGCTTTTTTGAGATTTTGTTAGTTTCTTAGGACCTAAGGGAGATTTTCCCTTAAAATTTAGGGTCAATAGCAAGCATCAAGAGATCTTCATCATTATCGATTTAAAAGGTTTTAATTGATTTTTTTTTCAAAAATAATAATTTTAATATATATAAAATCTAAAATAAAAATAATCTTTTAACTTTCCATTTTTAAAATATATTTTTTAATTTAAAAATTATTAACTGAAAATCTTAAATCTAAACCTTGAAATTTTATTTAAACTATGCATATCTAAAGAGCTTTTCGTGAAATTGGCTCCCTACCTGGGGGTTAAATAAAATAGGGAAAATCCCTATTAGGTCCCAAAGGACCAACATAATTTCAAAAAAGTCCCTCAGAGAAGTCCCAATGGACTTTTGTGTGATAGAATGCAATTGTCAAATTACATAAACACCCTTAATGAATCCTCAGTCTTCCATCTCTCACTCCCTCTTTCGCACTTTCTCTGCTCCTCTCTCCTCATATTTTACCGGATGAAGAGGGTTGCACAAAGTGAAGCAGGGGTCGAAGGCTTTGCCAGAAGCTGTCATCTTGAGAGCACTGTTCATGGTTCCTCACCATCGAGGTTCGGTGGCCGCCTGAGTAAATCTTCCCGGTACCCAACGTCATAAGAATTTGGTTCACGGTGAGAGTCTCACCTTTCACCGCAACTCGCAATCGCATCTCGCCTCTTAGTTCTCAACATCATCATTGTCTCTCAATTTCTGGATCTGACTCACAATGTTCATTTGTATTGATGAAAATGACTTTCACA
This sequence comes from Acacia melanoxylon, assembly GCA_019022615.1. Taxonomy (NCBI): domain Eukaryota; kingdom Viridiplantae; phylum Streptophyta; class Magnoliopsida; order Fabales; family Fabaceae; genus Acacia; species Acacia melanoxylon. The sequence continues at coordinate 10,715,583 of JAFJYJ010000013.1, forward strand.
ATTTAATATTGTGTAAATTTTCTGATGATAATTACTTGACATTTTAATTTCAATGACAATAAGAATTTATTCATGCCTCCATGCTCTTTGTTAATGGTATGTGAAGAAGCATAATAATGGAAAATAATCTGCTTGGTAAGCTCTTGCATTTCCCCTCCCAACATTTAAATGTTTCAATTACAATGCAGTCATAACAACTACATTAGTAGGTGTTAACAAGTTTATCAATATAATATTATTAAGTCCATAATAGGTCTTAACAACTACATGAGTGGATGTTAACAAGTCCATCAATAGGTATTAACAACTTCATCCGTGACTTTTAACAACTACATGAGTGAGTGTTAACAACAACATCAACGGATGTTAACAAGTCAATCATCAGGTGTTAACAACAACATTAATGGGAGGCAACAACTCCATCAATTTGTGTTAACAACTCCATAATGGGTGTTAACAACTCCATCAAAAGGTTTTAACAACTCAAGTATTATCAGTTTTACAAGGTCATGTTTTTAATTTTTTTTTTCCTTCTTATGGGTTCAAACTCTGTCAACGAGAGGAACAAAGTTAATCGCAATTATCAGGCAAAAGAAGAAATCTTATCAGCGTCAATTCTGTAGATGGAAATACTATAATTGGGATTGGACGTCACTTATCATTTGGAAACTTCCACAACGAATGATGTTCCATGCATACTTCTGTTCTTCAGATTTTTCTAGAAGTATCTAGACCTCCCTGAAATTACTATATTTCTCCTCCTCTTCCTTTAAATCCCACCGTATCCCACCCCTTCCCGCCGTTGAATAGAACGCAATACAGTTGTTCTTGCAGCATATCTAATCATTCGCGTTCTCTCATCTTCTCCATTGTTACATATCCTCATTAGATTAGAAAATGTCGTTGCTTCCAAGTTTCTTCGGTGGCCAAAGGAGTAGTGTGTTCGATCCATTCTCGGGAGTGAAAGATGGAAGACTCATGATTGATTAAGGGTGTTTATGTAATTTAACAATTGCATTCTATGACATAAAAGTTCCTTAGGACTTTTTGAGAGATTTTTTTATGTTGGTCTCTTGGGACCTAAGAGGAATTTTTCCAATAAAATAATAGTAAATGTTATTAGTACAATTTTTGTCATATATACATATATGTATGTATGTATATATGTGTATAGTATATATTTTGATTGTATGTATAAGAGAAAATCCCAAGAAAATGAGTTGATTTCAAAATGCAGATTTGTATAGAATTTTAAAATGTCAAATAGGTGATTTCCTGATAAAATAACTTATTAATTGTTTTATTGTTTTTGTTAGTCCCATTACTGTTTTTGTTAATAAAATTTTAAAATTCAAGTGGTATTTTCCGTCATTCCCCAATATATAATAAGTAAGATATGCATACATCTAGCCCAAAAAAAAAGACAATCAGGTCAATTGTAATAAGGGAAAATCCTTTTAAAGTCCCAAGGGACCAAAAAAATGTTGAAACAATCCCAAAAAAAAATTTGATATCAAAAAAGGTCTTATTGACAATTCCTTCACTAGGGCATTAACAGTTCTATAAGTGGGTTCTAACAATTCATTGAACCTTTTTTTACATCAAAATTTTCTCTGGGTTTTTTTTGATATTTTCTTGGTCCCTTGGATCCTTGTAATATACTCCTCCGGTCCTAATTATAAGACATAGTTGACTTTTTTAAAGAGATTAAGGAAGCTAATTATATTACTTTAAAGTATTTTTATTTTTTTCTTCAAACTATTAAGTTTTGCTAATAAACTTGTATATAATCTAAGAATACACAACATATGAAATAATTAAGTAACTTATTTAGTTTCCTTAATCTCTCCCAAAAAAGTCAACTATGTCTTATAATTAGGACCGAGGGGTAGTAGTTGCATAAGAATTGGAATTCTATGTGAAAATACCATTTTGTCCTCCTTTATTTAAAATCAAAAGTAAGAGATTTAGTGCTCGTCATCTTCATCAAGCTCTCGCCCCCTCATCGTGCTCCGATTACAACTTCTCCATCTTCATCGCACATCCTCGCCAGTCTTCGTCCTTCTTTTGTCGTCGCCGGTTGTGGTTCTGGTGATATCTCATTTGTGGCTCTGTGAGTTCTGAGTAGTGAAAGTGGGTAAGGCGTTCGAACAAAGTCCCAAACTTTTTTGACTCACCGGAACTTTGTCATCTTCGTGGGTCGCCGTCGTCTCTTCTACCCTCTTTCACCGTGGTCTCATATGTGCCTAGTGAGTTCAATCCCACGTACTACCATTATTTAGAATAATCAAATATTTAATGCATTTACCATGGTCTCTCGTCTTTTGCTTTCATTCACCAAGTAGGAAATGCATTCACATTACAATTTAGAATAATCAAATATTTACTGCCATTTGATAAATTCTTTTTTCCTCCTTTGTTTATTAGGTAATTTTATGTTATATAAGGTAAATAATATACGAGAAGAGTCTTATTCTTTAGCGCAAAAATATTTATTTTTAGTTTGATTTTTAAAAAAAATAATAATTGAAGAGGTAAAGTTAAAAACTTGTTATTAATTTTTTAATCTTTTAACTTACATATTTTTTTTATTAAAATTGCTCAAATCTCAATTCAATTACATCATATTCTGGCTTAATATTAATTTTTTTATTAAAAATTTTAAGAATCTTTTTAATTGAGAAAATTTTGAATACAGTTATTTATAAAAAAAAAATTAATTAAAAAAATTAAAATTCATAAAAAAAAAACATTAAGTGCAGCTGATACTGAAGAGAAACTTGTTTCTTTTGGATTGATGAAATGGATATATCTTGTGGTATATAAAAGTTTTTCTTTCAATAAAGTAATAAATTGAAGTCAATGATGAAAAAGCATAAGGGCAATGATCAAGAAACCTGAAGTCACCGAATATACTGTCACAAAATAACTCTCTCAATTAATGAAATGATACAAGATTTTTTTCTAACAACTTATTTTGAAATGCAAAATTAGTATTAAAAAGATACACTCCGAAAATGAGACTTTAACTCAGACAAAAAAAAAGACTGACTACTATAAATTTGCAAGATAACAAGAGGTAGTCAGAACAAAATTCATTCATCATAGCCAGAACCTTCATAGTCATCATCTAGCTCTGCTTCAGCTTCATATCTTCCAGAAATGTGCGTGAGGAAAAGAAGAACCGCGACCGCCTGTGCTACTAAAAAGAATTTGGCCCTTCTTCTGAAGGTTTTCTCCTCCTTTGTTTTCTCTCTCTTCGGTTTGCTTGTCTTAGGCTTTGAACCTGGTAAATAAACATGAACATAACAAATATGAAGATGATGGACAGTCACAACAACAAAAGAACAAGCTTTATCTCACTAGGTGACATCGGTAACACAGACAACCACATGGAAAATAAAAAATCCTAAGGGGTCAATTGTAGTACTACCTCTGGTTCTTGATATAAGGTTGACTTTTTTGATAAATTAAAGAAGTTGAATAAATTACTTCAAAGTTTTTATATTTATCATTTTTATACCAAACTAATTTGTCTAACTTATAAACTAATATATAATATAATAATATACAACATATACTATGATTAAGTTACTTATTTAGCTTCCTTAATCTCTCCAAAAAAAAAGTCAACTGGGTTTTATATCAAGGACCAAAAAGAAAAGGGAGTAGTATATTGTTACTGCGTGTAAATTTTTTTGGTGATAATATTTATAGATTTGTAATTTTTCTTTCATAATTATAGATAATTACAGCAGAGTCGGTAAAGTTAGTACCAGCTCATATAATTTTTTGTCCCCCCTAAACTAATTCACCTCCTAGCCTAACTAGAAATGTGAGAATTTTTTTGAGTATCTTCCATTTTCCCACATCAAAAGAAGCTTGGGCATTAATTACGGGAGCTAACAGAGGGTCACTCCTTTTTAGAGTACTTCATCAGAAGGCTTTTGTAGAATTCAGGGTGTGTGTGATACAAAGAGCAAAATATGTCAGCAAGTCATCGAATCTCTTCTTATATTCAGCAACAAAACCATCTTGACACTCAAAGAATTGACGGCATCAATATGCCCATCCTTGAATGTCAGAGACATCAAACTTCGGAAACTCAACAAGGCTCTGTTGAGTGGGTATGGAGTAAGAAGCAGCATCATGTTTAAGGAGAGTAAAATCTTGAGGGTTATAGTCCATGTAAGCATTTACAATTTCAAGCATAGTATCTTGAAGCTCCAGGTGGAGCTCCAAGTCCCCAAGACGCTCACATGATCGAGTCTTAGGGAGCACCATTGACCGGAGAAAGTCTCTAATACCTTGACGATATAAGCAGAGGGAATAATGAATGATTCATTTGACAAAATGCAAAAGAGGAATAGGTACAACAAATATACCCACTACCTGGACACTTCACCTTAATATTCTCACCCCTCTGACTAACTTAAAGGCAGTACCTATCCGTTTTGCTCATTGATAATTATAGTAAGGTCCCTCTCACCATTCAGGCTACCAGCCCTAATTTCCAGTTTCATGATGCTTAGTACAGATCTAGCGACAAGACCATTTTACTCCGATCAGAGATCATAAATTAAGCATATGATTCAATCGTTCCTCAAATAAATCAAAATGAAAGTATGAATTACCAAGGTCCTGAAAAAATCTTACTCCAATTTGAATGGGCTCTTGAAGCTGATGATGATGCATCGCTGTGGAAAGGCGTGTCAGAGGATGGAAATGGATCAGCATCTATGAGCTCTGTCTTACATTTTTGCAAATATCTCACTAAATTAGCATGTTCCAGAAGCTTGGTCCGTAGCACTGATGTATCCTGATGGTACATATAAGCCAAAAAAAAAAAAAAAGGAAAAAGGAAGTTATAAAACTTTTATGAAGCTAAATCTCATCCAGATAGCCCTCCACACAAGCATAATGCTCAAAAACGTTATTTTTAACCATGGAACGCTCAAAAAACTAGAGCTATGACAAAATTATTTAAAATATAATTTTTAAACTAAAAAAGGCAATGTAAGATTTTCATATAAGAAAAGTTGAGAAGATGTGCTGATGTCAATAATAACAACGTTTTTAAGCCAAAAATAACTTCATGGGTTTCCCTGTTCAAAATTATTTTCCTATATCAGATTATGCCTCTAGTATAACAAAATTGATAATTCTCCATAAGAAAGCAGGAGCCAAAAATCATTGATCCCCAATTTGTAAGTCATCCCAGTGGTAGAAGCAAATGTCGCAAGTTTCCTACCAAGCACCCTTCCATTTGATATTTACTTCAAATTACTAGTGGCGTGTACTCAAATCAAAAGTATAAGCAAGATGGCACACAAAAAAACCCAAAAGTATAAGCATATAATAGTGTCTAGATGGAACAGATCAAGATATCTCTATTCTCCAGTTTCACATCATGTAACCAAAAAAAGAACGATGAAGTTGAAGTTTGAAGAAAGCCTAATGACTAGAGGCTCCAGTAATTTTTAAAAACTACGGGGAAAGGAATCAGATTTAGCGGAAGCATTACAGCTTCTAAGCTTTAGACAATGAAGCTACATTATCCATTGAAAGTTTTATTGACCATATCTATTTAATTCAAAATTTCTGTTCAGCAGAAGCTCCTGCAAATAGTCTTAGACATGAAAGCTAGAGAATGCTAATTTTATAGAAGTGAAAAGCTATTGAATCATAGTTAGTAGCAAAATATTGGCTCCTTCGTTTCATTCTCTAATCCTATCTATGATGCTCTCAGAACCGCTCCTCTTCATTTGGTGTATCAAAGGGAACCATCAATCTTCTACAATGTTGCGCACATAATATTGAAAACACTTCATTATTTGGTATACTCATTGAACCCAAAGTGATTGATTCAAGTCATACTTTTTACACAATTATATATAATTAAATTATGCTATTTTCCTCTTTGCAATTTTATGAGTGCTATAGCCATGAATAGCAAAGTAAAGGCTCCAATCCTCTGTATCAAGATGAAGATCTCACTTATTAGAGAGTAAAATGGCTGAAGAGGTATCTTCCTAATGCAGAAGATTGGAAAACTTTTGGACGGTAGAGAAGGGCTTGACAAATGTGACCGTTTAAATCATAGAGGTGTCATGAATGCAAACTCTTCATGGCTAGTTCACAGTGTTTATGATCCAATCCTTCAAAAGAGTGCTCAAGTTACATAGGCAACCACATTCATCTTCATCTTGTGGAAGAAGTGGTATTTATTTTCTTAAAAGAAGGCAGAAGCAATATAAAAGTGAGAAATTATCATATATTCATTCCAGTCTGTCACCTTCCAAGAAAAACTCCACAACACAAGGGAACTAAGATGCAGGATATAAAGGTTATCAGTTACAACCAATTTATTATGATGAAGGAATCCTTGAAGTTGGCAATCTTTCTCATGATTAACCAGAGTTGGAGAGTACCATCTATGACTATGAAGGCAGTAACAACAATGAGGAGAGGAGCAGCTTACAAAATATCAAATCCTAGCACATAACATATTTTATGATACTGTAAATTTTGAACAATATGGTTTACTCTTTTCTCAGCATATATAGGACAAACACATGTCAAGTCCAACAATTTTTAGGCTTTGGTGAGTCTCGATGTCCGTGTCAAATGATAGTGTTTAGAATATCCAGTATTACTTTTAAAGAGTAACGTATCAAAATAATGGTACATTTGACAATATAACTTACAGGCAAAGTTTGTAAAACGACAAGAGCATGTGCAAGAAAAATAGCATCCAAGCTTGATGGCCTGCATAAATAGAATATGGTATGTGAATACATGATCAGGAGGCCCATATTGAGACTTGCTCGCAAATAAAAAACAAACTACTCCCTCCGGTCCACACTAGAAGTCACTTTAACCAATTCATCATAAACAAGAAATGGTAGTTACCTTATTAAATTTGTCCTAAATTGAAGAAAATTTACAACTTTACCCATATTAAATGAAGTTTTGAATGAGAGAGAGAAATACAATGAAGCATATTTAACCATTAACTACAGGGGTAAAATTGACAAAAAAAACATTAATTGCTCTCCTAGTGACTTATATTGTGGACTGGAGGGAGTATGATATTCCAAGATAATGGTGTAACTAAGTACAGGTTGCATTAAGGCAAAAAGATAGAAAAGTCACCTATTCTCAAAGAAATAGTTTTGCCCCCCTAAAAATGTTGACAGTGCATCGTAAGCAGAATTAGCTCTAGAGTAAATCTGTCATTCAGTAAAAGCTACATATATAAAACCAAATTCAAGAGAAAACGATATTTATCATGGGAAAAAATAAAACAAAACTCAAAAAAATAGAAAGTATTGGACATAAGAGGGGAAAGAAAGACCCAAAAAATGTACAATTTAACAAGCAGAGCACTGATAAGATCTTTGAAAACTCTCCATCTCCTCACGTATTCTCAAATAAAGTATCAAACACACAAGAGAAACTGACCTCTTCCTCCTTTACTTCAGCGTTGTCCTTAGTTACCCCATATTGCAGCTTTAGCAAGTGAGCTTGTTTCCAAAACAGAAACTTTCCTATAGGCCATGGAAGACCAGAATAATAAATGTTATAAGCAGAAGAACTGTCACCTCCTACCCATAGTTCATATGCAAGTGCATCAGCAAGCCATGTGGTGAGCATCACTTTCATTGGTGTCCAATCCGCGAGGGAGGAAAGCCCGGCATCTATATCAACCACATCCTTTTTCAAACACTCAATGAGCCCGCCCTTCTCATTATTATACGACACATAATCACCAGCCTCAAAGTAAGGGATTTTATCTATAAAAAAATACAATACCAGGAAACCACAGTAAGCATTGAACATTTAAACGCACAGAAACATAATTCAAAATTCAGTAAGCAAACATCTATACACACAATAACAAATGCGCATATCCACAATCCCTAGGCCCTACCTAATTGAGCAAGTGGAATAGCAATATAATCTACAATAAAGATATTTCATGAGTAAAAACAAGCTACAAATAACAAATGGGGGTTATCAAATAGATAATCCACTAGAGTGATACAAATGGTGAGAGCAGAAAACTAATAGAATCGAGCGTGAAAGAGATAAAGAATAAGCAATACCAGAATCAGGGTAGTTCAAATGGTAGTCAACGGCAAAGGGAACTTGAGCCAACTTGAGATAGATGTAAGCAGACAAGCACTGAGGACATCCAGTTGGGAGGCCGTAGCAGGGCTTCCTCACAAGCAGGGTGTTTCTTACTCTCTCACTCGATTCCGCCATGCACAAAAATATGCAGAAGAATAGAATTCAACTTATCAAAATGGAAAAAATACAGTAATGGTTGAAAGAAGAGCTTTGGGCAATAGGGTTTATAGGTTTTAGGGGTCTCGCGACCGCAGTAAAGATTAAAGAACAGTCAGCAGTGTTTCTTTCTTCCGTGTCCAGGTCCCGCTGCTTCCTCTCGTCCGTGGCATTTTGGTAGTTTCACTAAATATGGGCCTGATGAAGCCCATTGAGCCTTTGTTTTGGACAAAGTTTAATTCTTTCCCTTCGTTCTTCTTATAAAATAGAAATATGAATATCAACCCCCGTCCTTTGTTCAACAGGCGAAGGGGTCGGACTTCCTCACCAAAAGGGAAGGGGTTTGATCTTAGAGTTAATAAAGGCGTTGGGGGAGGCATTTTAGGGGTAGAATAATGCAATCTTATGGGTGAGTTTCAAGACTTACCTCTGCTTGGGGGTTGTTGGTTGAAGCCGGCTAACCCTTTCTTAAAATTTTTGTATCAAAAAAAAAAAGAAAAGAAATATGAATATCAAGTTCGAGGTGTTGGGGGAGGCATCCTAACTCCAGGTAGAGCAGTGATCGGGCCCGGCCGCCCCTCAGGGCCCGTGAACGGCCAAGGCCTACTGGGGCCTCGGACCCAAGGCCCGAACTAAAAAACACCTGTTTTTCAAAGCCGCTCGAAGCACCAATGTCGGGAGCCCTCGCGGGCCCGAAAATTACTATTCCAAATTTTAACTATTTTTCCTCCATTTTGTTTTTAAAAAAAATATAATTAGTAAATTACAACACGAATCATCCAATAAATAAAGACAAGTCACTAATTCATAATCAAAAGCAAACTATGCTTACAAATAACTCACATAAAACATAAAAAAGCATATCACTAAAGCGACATTAATACGATGACTATTATTGTCGTCATCTTCATCACTATCATCTATTTTAATGACGTTTGATTGTTCTTCACTTTGAGTAGTAAATTTAGCGGCTCATGAGTAAGAATATCATGAAATTCTTCTCCCGCATCACGTGAACACATCCATAATCTTTATTTGCAACAAATAATAAATCAAATCATAAAATTAGAGTATAGTTATTATGTATTTGTAGTTAAATTGATAAATAACTCTATAACAAATACAAAATATATATAAATTAATAAATTTAAAAAGGAAAAAAAGAAAAAGCTACAGTGAAAAGGGCGCAGGTGGCATTAGCCGAAGGCCCTCTGGTTAGGCAGTTAGTTCGAGAGCTCGTCCCGCCTCAAATTTAATTTAAATATCTCGTCCATTTTTATTTCGACTTAAAAAAGGCGGCCCGTTTTCGGGCTTTCTCCCGAGCAGAGTAAACATTAGCACCAGGAGAAAAGGAGATTTTGCCCTTTCTTAAATTGTTGGTGGCCCCTTTCTTAAAATGTTTTTTACCAAAAAAAAAAATAGAAATATGAATGACTCTTAAATATGGGTCTGATGAAGCCCATTGAGCCTTTTTTTTTTTTGACAAAGTTTAATTCTTTCTTTTCGTTCTTCTTATAAAATAGAAATATGAATGACTCTTTCCATCATATTAGAAATATGAACGACCTTTTTTCCCGTTAAATCTTTAAATGGTCCCGCACTTGGAAGGAGGATAACTTAATTTTGCATAGCATGAAGGAGGCAAAAAAACCTTTTATTTTTGAAGTCTTAAAAGGAAAACCCTTAATCAAGTAAAAGAAAAAAAAAATATTTAATTGGTAGAAAAGAAATAACATATGAAAGTTTTAAAAATTATATGAATTTGATCATTATATTATTGTTTTGCTAAAGGTGTTTCAATTCTTAGCCCAAACATATTGTTATAGCATAAATTACAATTCCCTCACAAAAATTTTAAAAGGAGGTAAGAAAATTATATTCCTTGTGTCTATTTCTTTTTTCGATTGAGTCCTTGTGTCTATTTCTTATAACTTTTTTGCCAACCTATTTATTATAATTGATGGATAGAAGGTTATAGTTTTTTCCTTTTATATTTCATAGATCTCATGCAACATTTTCTTTTGCTAGTTAATACTACTTCCGGTATTAATTATAAGAACACTTTTGTAGTGTAATTTATACTACAAAAGTGTTCCTATAATTAGGACCGGAGGGAGTAACAAAGAAAAAATTATTTATCCTATTTTGTGATCTTAGAAAAAACAAAATTCATAAAAAAGAAAGAAAAGCGATAATCATGGAAGAAATTGGATTTATAAGACAGAGTTGACTTTTTTTTGAAGAGATTAAGGAAGTTAAATAAGTTACTTAATCATATCATATGTTGTGTATCCTTAGATTATATATTAGTTTATTAGTCAAACTGATTAATTTAGGGGAAAAATAACAATAAAAATACTGTAAAGTAATTTAATTAGCTAGCTTCTTTAATCTCTCCAAAAAAAATCAATTTTGTCTTATATTTAGGACCGGAAGGATTATTATTTTGTTCTCCAAAGTTATTCATGATCCATCTCAGGCTGCTCTCAAGCATTTATAGATGAAGAAAGTGCTTCCACGGTTCAAATTCCCTCCAAATGAATTATTTTTTTGGCTGATTTTGGAAGCAAACCCAAACAATCAAGCAGTAATTAAGACCTATTCATTTTGATCATCTTTATAAATTTGATCATCCTTCTTTATATGTATTGGTCTGCCTTGTTGGTGTTAAAGTGTTTCTTCACAATGACAACCAAAAACAAGCATATTGGCGTTTAGATGGTGTTTCTTAAGAATATCACAATGCTAGGAATTTCTTGATGCAGAAATTTCCAAAATCATCAACAAATATTTGAATGGCAAGGCAGTAGACAAAATAAATTCCCAAAAAGCACCATGTTGATATGTCATATGATTTCTTATGAGGAAGGCATGGCCTTATTTAATAGAGCAAACTTCTGAGATTAGAAAAGGAAATTGGAATATTCAAAATGTGATTGGCAATGTTGGATGCTTACAAAGATCTAATTAGAGGGGCATTCCATTGAATAAGGTTCCAAGAATAGGGATTATGCAATAAGAGATATGTAAAGGATTGATACAAACCCAATATATAATTTGTGATTCTGATTGCACATGCCACCAAAAGTGTTGATTGGGAGGAATTGAAGAATCATTACCTACTTTCCATTCCAATAGATTCACTATGATCACGTCAATACTTTGAATGAACAAATCAAGGTACTTGATTTTGATAGTATAACGTAACCCATAAGAGATGATGGATGAGAGGACAAAATGCACTAGATTTGCCTAGCTAATACTGAGAGGTTGACCAAATTAGTATTTCTTAAGCTAAGGCCATCTTTGGTAGTCAAGACTAAGATGTCCTTCTTAAAAAGAAGAATATTTTTCATATCCCCCATCGTGCCCCAAAAAAAATCAACACAATGAGAATCAATATGATTGCTTAGAAAACTGATTTAATATATGTGCAAGGTGCGAGGCTTGGGACAAAAGTTTTGTCTTCCAAGTAACCGTTCTCCATTCTACTACCTCCCGCGCTTAATTTTTGATTTACTTATGCCAGAGTCAATCCCTGTATCAACATACATACTTCCCCCAATCTTGATGAGAAACTAACTTGAAGGATTTGAGAAAGTTCTATCTTGGATGAGTGAGGAATGTTTTGACCCAAAACAATAGTAGATTTGCCTTTTTTTTCCCCTCCAAACCTAGAACATTTTATAAATCTAAAGCATTTTTAACCGTCCTAAAACAATCCTTTAATCTCTTGAAGAAAAATAGGGAATCACCATCATAATAAAGTTATTTGAATTATTAATATTTTCATTACAATCTACTTAGATGAGTCAACTTCAATAAGTAACATAACTCATTTTATAAACTTAATACTTTTTCTAATTATAAATGTAAAGGCTAGGGAGGTTTATTTTGACTTTAAATTTAAGATCTTCATTCACACTGTTTAACAATTTTACATTTTTTTAATTGTCCTCATTGATTATACCTATTAAACTAGTGTTTTCATCATCATAATAGTTTATAATACATATAATTATTGGTTAAAATAGTAAGCAGTCATCTCTACAAAAAAAAAAAAAAAAACACACACACACACACACACACAATTTTGAATATCATGAAGCACATTTGTTGAGGGGCTTTAACCTTAACACTCTTGGTCCGACATATATTAGTTTTAAGTCAAAAGTAACTTGACCATTCTTTAAATTAAAAAAAAAAAAGGTATCTTAAAAAAAACAAATACACATTTTTCCCAAACCACTAATCTAACTAATGCTTGTAATATCTATAATAAATGAGTGCATAACATCAACAAAGCTAGATACTCTAAACAAAACTTATAGTGCAGTGCATTAGCGTCCATTATAGGTTTTTTTTTTACTTGTTTTCTTATAATATAATAATAAGATAATAGAACCTAAGGAATTCACTTCCATCGATTTTGATGGAAGTGAGTTCCATGTGGAATTGGCTTCCATGATACCCAAACAAACAAAAACACGAGTTCCACTTCCACTTTCCAACCTCCATTTCCTTAGTACCAAACGGGGCATTATAGTGCACTACATTATTGTTCATTACAGGTTTTTTTGTTACTTTGTTTTCTTATAATATAATAATAAGACGATAAAACCTATAAAGTTAACATTCTTAATTTTATTAGTTTACTCTCTAATACAAAGTTAGAAACGTACAAGATTAAACAAAACCCCAATTATACATGAGAGGATATATTCGAATCTCGGACCGGGTGTACTGTGTAGTGTCGCCGTAGTGCACACGCGTGTCAAACAAAGGAGTGCGTTGAACAAATTCTACATTTTTATTTTGGCCACTTTCCACATTTGTCCCATTGTGCCTCTTAAAGCCGAGACTTTGCAAAACCCTGTCTGGAATTAGCTCCTTTTACTACTCTTCCTCAATTCCTTTCATAGTCGGGGTCGTCGTCATCATCCTCATCATCTGCTTTTCTTTCTCTCTAAAGGTCTATCCTTTTGGAAAGAATCTAGGGTTTTGGACTACTTGCTCTATTTTTGCGTGCTGTGGTGATAGCTCACCTAAGCTCTATGTGAGTTTCTGTTGTCATTTTTCTTCATTGCTTCAACTTCTTTCTTGTTTTGATTAGCATGTTTACATGTATGAATTCTACTTTGGTGTTTTCTTTGACCCTTTTGTGAGTTCGGGTTGGTTGTTTCACTGTTCAGTGTTCGCATACTGTGAATTATGATGCTTTGTCTTGTTTACATGAGTTGGTCAATGATATGGGTTGCTGGGTTGGCTGCCTTGTCTTTGGTGATGAGCTGATTATATTTTGTTTTGATCGTGTTCAACTAAGGATCAATTGGTCAAAATTCACCTGAATTACTTCCTCCCTTTCTGTTTTCTGAGAAGGACGAAAGAGGGAAAATTGGTTTGACCGGTTAGGGTTTGTGGAATCTCCGCACACTGTTTGTGCTTTTACTTGATTATATTACAGGGTTTGACCGCTTTGGTACTTTCCCGTGCACATGAAGCTATTATATTTTTGTGCTTAGTATGAATTGAGTTATTTTCTTAAAAATTGATTTCCTTATCTATATGGTTATTTACTTATTTATGATGCTTCATCTTCATAGATTCACTTTATCATGTCTATCTCTTTTATTTGAATTTGGGTGAAATTGCCTTGATATCGTTGAGCATATTTGAAATGTTATCTTATAACTGCGGCGACCTGACAAAACTGTGGTGCATGAAAGATGAGTGTGAAACTGTGAATGTATAATATCATGATCAAATCTCTGATTCAGTGCGGGTTTAATGCCAAAAAATTGCCTTTGTATAGACAGGAATTGAAGAAGCATAATAATGACTTATTCTATGTAAATTTGTATGTGGCTACATCAAAATTGAAGTGATGCAGCAGGTTCATGCGAAGGCATTGCTGTTATTGTCAGTCTTTTAGTGCAAGTTTTATTAATTTCCGTACTGATGTAAGAAGTTCATTTCTCATTAGACATTAATGCCAATTGAAAATTTTATGGCCCTGCTTTAGGAGACGACGTGGCATTTCTCAATTTAATTGCAAAAGAAGGCACAAACCAGTGTGACTCATATGGCAACTGAGAGTCCAATTAGAATCTCAGGAGCTGGGAGCAAATGGCCCTCCATTAAGGAAGCTGCAACTTTTGCTCCACCATCTCACAATATGGCAGCAGAGGATTTGGGCATGCTTTTGAAGGGCCATAGGTTCCACAATGGCGGGAAGGACGCGATACCCAACCGAAGTGGCAGTGCACCTCCCAACATGGAAGGTTCATTTTTAGCCATAGAAAACCTATTATCTCGGCAGAACTTCACCCAGAGTGCAAGTTTGGAAACTCTAAACAGGCCCATGCAAATATGTGAGTCCAAAAATCATTTATATTGATCTATGGCAGATTACTACTGATCCATGTCAAGCTGAACCTTACTTGCTCCCCAATTGTCTTGTGGAAAATTTCCATCTGTACATCTTATTTGCAGTATTAGCATTAATTCGAGATTTTCTTTGCAGATGCTAGCGGTAAAGGCTCTTTACATTTGCCACGAGGCACTCTTGCAACACACAAGGAAGAGTCTGAGGATGATCAATCATCCCAACAGCCTTATGATAATGAATTTGACAAGATGAGTAGAGTCTGGCAAAGACTGGATGCAGCATCAATAGGATCTCAGCACAAAAATATGGTTGATTTGATACAGGTGATTGTTTCATATGTTAACCTATATTCATCTACATTTTTTAATCATATTTTGATACTTTCAATTTTAGTCCTTTTAGTTCTCCTTATCTTTTGCCTGCTGCAGTGGTCGGTAACCATGCCATTTGGAGATTGCTTTTGCATTTTTGCTTGTAATTGAGTTCAAAAGTTGACTTTTACCAATAATTTCACCTTTTCTTGCCTCCATCAGTGTAATTATGAGATAGGGCATGCGTAATTTTTAGTTCAAAATTTAATCTTTCAGGAAGATTTTCCCCGTACTGCATCACCTGTATATAGCAAGTCGATTTCAGCTAATCATGGAATGGTGGAGGAAGCAATTGACTTGGATGCTGGTTCAAGTTCCTCTCATGATCCCCTTGTCACCACAGTAGATGGTGCTAAATTTACTGCAAATGCAGAGGACATGAGGCTGTCATCAACTGTTGATACCTCTGCCCCTGTTGCAAGCTCATCATCTCTTGTGTCCACTGGTAGCATGGGTTCTAATGATCTGGATGTTTCTGTTGTTGACTCTCAACTTAAGGTTCTTAATCTATCTAATCTACCAAATTCAGAAAACCAGAGTTATGAAGAAAAATTGAAGCACATCTACCATAATAATTTGATTCATCCCCAGACACACCAGCAGCGAAACAATCCATATGAAGTTCCCAGTGCCAATCCTCAAGGAGTAAATGGTGCATATGTTGGCATAGAACAGTCTCCTCTTAATCCCAGCAAGTTTTCCTCTGATGTCCAGCCGCTACTGCAGTCATCTGGGTTTACACCCCCGCTATATGCCGCAGCAGCGGGATATATGACATCAGCGAATCCTTATTATTCAAATTTGCAGGCTTCAGGAATGTATTCTCCTCAATATGTTGGCGGATATACTTTTAATCCCTCTCCTATTCCTCCTTATGTTGCTGCATACTCTCCCCATGGTGCTGTACCAGTTGTTGTTGATGGAGCTACTGGTTCAAGTTTTACTCCACATTCACCAGGAGTTTCATCTGGGGGAAGCATTTCACATGGAGCTGAAATGATCCATGCAAACAAATTTATGGGACAATTTGGATTTCCACTGCAATCCTCTTTTGGTGATCCTATGTACATGCAGTATCATCAACAGCCCTTTGTGGAGGGATATGGTTTTTCTGGTAATTATGATCAACTGGCTTCTAGGGCAAGTGCTGGTGCCCCAATTGGTCATTTTGATTCACAGAAGAGGGCTAGTAGTGTTGCTTATTTGGATGATAAAAAGTTACACCATCAGCGAAGTGGTGTTAATGTGGACTCAAGAAGAGGTGGGCTCATGATACCTAGTTATTTTGGACATCCACCAAACATGGGTTTTGTGATGCAATATCCAAGTTCTCCACTTCCTAGTCCGGTATTATCAGGTTTCCCAGAAGGTGGGACTGGCCATCCAGGAAGAAGAAATGAAATGAAATTTTCTCCAGCATCTGGTAGAAATGGAGGTATGTTTTCTGGATGGCAAGGTCAGAGATCATTTGACAGCAGTCATGACCCCAAAATTGATAATTTTCTTGAGGAGTTAAAGTCTGGCAAAGGTCGTAGATTTGAGCTGTCTGATATTATTGGACATATTGTTGAATTTAGGCAAGTGATCTTCTCAATTACCTTTCAACCTATCTTAAATTGTTAATTTCTTGTCTTCGAAAATTAAGATTACTCTGGTTTCTTACACCAGTTCTGATCAACATGGGAGCCGATTTATTCAGCAGAAGTTGGAAAGTTGTGGTGTTGAAGAGAAGGCATTGGTGTTCAAAGAAATTCTTCCACACGCTGCCAAATTAATGACTGATGTATTTGGTAATTATGTTATTCAAAAGGTATGTACACAAGTTGATGTAAATTGCTGCTAAACATTTGTGAGCAACTTTTTGGCTCTCCAAATCCTGTTCTGCTCTAAATTGTTCCATTTCCCTGTGTCAAGTTCTTTGAGCATGGAAGCCATGAGCAGAGGAAAGAACTTGCAAATCAACTGACTGGTCAGATATTGCCTTTAAGTCTGCAGATGTATGGCTGCCGAGTAATACAGAAGGTATATGTTTGATATCCATTTAAGTTTATGAAATCAATAAACCAATAATCATCAATAATTCAATAAATATGATAATATCTATAGCTACTCTATTTACTAGTTACGAATAGTGCAGCTCATTTTTTAAATTTTGCACAATTCACAGGAAAACATGTCTATTTAATATGTTTTTCTTTCATTGCATATCTTGACCACTGTTGCAATTTGTGCTGCTTTTTTGCTTTCTTCTCCTTGTGATCATAGAGAATGCATAGCAAGCATTACAAAAGATATTGTGAGAACATTAGGAAATAGATTAGAAGATTTGTTAGAATATTTAGGATCCCTTGATTATAGGATTTGATTTCATATTTCCTAATCTTAATTGTAATCCCTAATTTCTCTCAACTAATCTCTCTCCCTGAGCCTATATATTGTACCTTCTCTTCATCTAAATAATATTATCAAAGTGTTTATGCCTCTGAACTTCAAGATGGTATCAGAGCTTGGTCTACTTCTAGACCTAAAGTAAACTGAAGCAAAGGTCTGTCACTTAGACCTCCGATGCTGTCAAAAATCTCCATAGCAGAGGTGAAATCACAGTGGCAAGAGAGAGGCGAGATCATAGAAGCGAGAGAGAGGGAAACTCGTGAGAGAGAGAGAGAGAGAGACATCTTCGGCACTTGGTAGAGGAGAGCGTGTGTCACACCACTGCCACCACAGACAGAGTCAAAGCTCGCTGATCGGTCGATCCTGGAGGAATGACGGCCAACTAAGCAGCGCATGATGCCTACGTGCCGCCACAGTTCTAGCGTGTGAGGCACCAGGTTTCTTAGATAATCACATTATGGTTATTAACCATAGGTTTAATGGTAGAAACTATCTCCAGTGGTCAAAAAGTGTGCTAAGGTATATTCCTGGCAGCCTCTAATGACCCCACTTTTGACACATGATTTACTGTAAATAACCAAGTTATGATTTGGTTGTGTAACTCGATGACTTTGAAGATCAGTGAGGGCTATCTCCCTGCCTACAAAGCAAAGGAAATCTGGGATGCAGCTTGAAGAACCTATTCCTCACTTGATAACACTGCTGTCTTGATCCACCTGAAGTGACAATTCCGTGATTTACGACAAGGTAACATGTCGGTGATTGAATATTATAATTCTTTGTTAAAGTTGTGGTGGCAACATGATTTGTTTAAGGTTCATAAGGTTCATCCCTGGAAAAACATCAATGATGCTCAATGGTACAAGAGGATCATGGAAGAAGGAAGGATAATGATTTCCTCCTCAGCCTGATATCGAAGAGATCAGGGACAGGATCAAGGGGTTGAAGCCACTACCACAACTCTTTGATGATGTAAATTTCATGCAGTTCGAGGAAAGTGGAAAACTCCTGAACCAAAGTGGCCCAAGCCAAATTGAAAGCTCTGCTCTAGCAGTCAAGGGACCTTATGGGGAACGAAAGACTACCAAATGGTGTAACTACTGCAAGAAGAAGGGCCATAATAGAGGAGCATGCTGGAAACTCCATGGAAAACTTTCCAGTGGAAAATCAAGCTTCCAAAGTCACTAGATGAACCGAAGGTAGAGAATGACAATCGCCTGAGTCAAGAAGAATCATAGATGCTTCGCAAGATACTAGATAAGCAGAATAAGTGAAACTTTATTCCCAGTGTGAATCTGGTATAATCAGGTAATTCTATTATAGCTCTCAATGTTGTGATGACTGGTGACGATAAATAGATTGTTGACTCGAAGGATAAAGAGTCAAGGCGAGCACTGGTTAGCTTGAAATCTCAAAATAATGATTTATTTTTGTAGCACTGTCGGTCAGACCACCCTAGTTTTGATTATATGAAGCATGTGTTTCCAAGTTTATACGATAAAATTTATGTTCCTTTCCATTGTGAAACTTGCCAATTCGCAAAACAAACTAGATCTTCATATCCCAAACAGCCCTATTCCCCTTCCTCACCGATGTTTGGGGTTACTTTAATAGATGATCACATCAGAACCACATGGGTTTATTTAATGAAAGACAAATTTGAGGTAGCCATAGTATTTCAAAACTTCTATACCTTTGTGCGAACCCAATTCAGCACTTCTATTAAAATACTATGAAGTGATAATACCAAGGAATATATGAGCACATCCTTTAAAGAGTTTCTTGATCATCAAGGAATTCATCACCAAACTTCCTGTCCTTACACCCTCAACAAAATAGAGTGGCTGAGCGAAAAAAACTGTCACTTATTGGAAGTAACCCGAGGCTTGCCAATGGAGTGGAATGTCCCTACCATTTTATGGGGTGATGCCTTCCTCATAGTAGCTTATCTCATTAACCGCATGCCTTCCAAATTTCTTAATTATGACACTTCAGTTCAAAAACTCCTTGGACTCTTTCCAACTTGCCCTCTTATCAATTCATTACCTCTCAAGGTGTTTGATTGTGTTGTATTTGTTCACAAAAAGGATGACAACAAATTTGGTGCTCGAGCTGAAAAATGTATATTCCTTGGCTACTCCTCTACTAAAAAAGGGTACAAATGCTATTGTCCTTCTTCCAAGAAACTCATTGTCTCCTGGGATACTCTGTTCTCTGAAAAAGAAGCATATTATCCCAAATTACCCATTCAGGGAGAGTATTTTGACATTGAATTGCTAATCCTAGAAACATCTAATCCCAAAAGTGCACCTGACACATCATCACCACCGCAACCTAACCTAACCTTATAGCCACTCTTAACTCACTTGCTCCTACAAACCAGCCTATTCTGTCTCAACCTGAACCCAATAAACTGGAAACAAATGCTAAGATCAATTCTAGGATGGATGCTGAACCACGACAAGAGGTAGAGTCCAGCTCACAAGTTCAAGTTGAACCAGACATAGGTAGAACTATCTCTCCCATTCAAAGCAATCCTCCGTGTTCAAATCCTGAAGAACTGGGTTGGCTTATTGCGTTAAGAAAAGGGGGTAAGATCGTGTACTCAACATCCAATTCAATGATTTACCTCATATGATAATCACAACTCTTCCTAAAGGAAAAAAATCAGTAGGATGCAAGTGGATTTTCACCCCAAAGTTCAATCCAGATGGTAGTATCAACAAATACAAAGCGAGATTTGTTGCAAAAGGATATACTCAAACATATGAGATTGACTATCAAGAGACATTTGCTCCAGTAGCCAAGTTCAATACCATCCAATTACTGTTATTAATTGCAGCTGGTTATTACACCAACTGGACATGAAGAATGCATTTCTAAATAGAAACCTGGAAGAAGAAGTATACATAAAGATTCCTGATGGCTTTTAGCTCCTAACAACTCTGTGTGTAAACTCAGAAAGTCGTTGTACGGTCTTAAGCAATCTCCCAGGGCATAGTTCGGTAGATTCACCAAAGCAATGAAAGGGCTTGGGTATACTCGGGGACGAGCAGATGATACATTGTTCATCAAACGTGTTAATGACAAAGTCACCATATTAATTGTCTTTGTTGATGACATAGTCATTACAGGAAATGATGAAGAATCCATTGCTCAATTAAAACAGGACTTGTTGATTGAATTCCAAGTGAAAGACCTTGGACAAATGAGGTATTTCTTAGGCATGGAAGTGACAAGAACCAAAGAGGGTATCAATTTATCTCAACAAAAGTATACATTAGACTTGTTACATGAGACAAGAATGTTGGGTACTCAATCAGAGGGGACACAATGGAAGGGGGATGCCACTTAGAGATCAAGCTACAAAGTGTTCCAGTTAAGTTAGAAAGATATAGAAGACTTGTGGGAAAATTGATATACTTAACTCAAACACATCCTAATATTAGCTATGCAGTTGGAATAGTAAGTCAGTTTATGCATCAGTCACAGGAAGAACACATGGAGGCTGCAAAATTTTGAGCTATCTGAAGCTTAATCCTGGAAGAGGAATATTCTTTAAGAAAGGTACTACCAGAAACATCAAAATCTACACTGATGTAGACCATGCAAGGGATATTAGGAGTTCAACCTCAGGGTATTGTACATACGTGTGGCGAAATCTGGTTACATGGAGAAGCAAGAAACAGACAATGGTGTCAACAAGTAGTGCAGAAGGAGAATTGAGAGTTGTTAACAAAGGAGTATGTGAAGGAATCTGGATTATAAAATTGCTGACCCCCAAACAGTTTGCTCTCTCATTTTGTGTGTGTTAATTAAGGCTTATTTTTTTACCCAAAAAAAAGTAAGGCTTATTTGTTTTTCTAGTTGTTTTTGTTCATAACGGTTCTATGCATTTCGGATTAGCTAAAGTGTGTTCTAATTTAATCAGGATAGAGTTATCCTATTTTGATGAGGATAAAGTTGTGTTGCTTTCTAGATTTACATGTTTAAGTCAGAGTATGACCTCCATTTAATTCCCCATAAATGTAACGTTCTTCCTCATGATAAATTAAGAGAACACTGAATTTCTACACTTACTGTATTTAAAGACATTACTATTATTATTGATTTTAATTTTATGCTTGTGTAGGCACTTGAGGTTATTGATCTTGGACAAATGGCCCAGCTTGTCCGTGAGCTTGATGGAAATGTTATGAAATGTGTTCGTGACCAAAATGGGAATCATGTAATACAGAAGTGCATTGAATGTATCCCAACCAAAAAGATTAGCTTTATAATATCTGCTTTTCGGGGACAAGTTGCCAATCTTTCTATGCATCCTTATGGTTGTCGTGTCATACAGGTAAGTTTATTTTATTCCCTCCTCTCTCCTCTCCTAGCATGTAAATTGAATTTTGTTTGGTAGCGCATTTATTTCTATAATAATGTTTCTTGCAGAGAGTTCTAGAGCATTGTACAGACGAGGCTCAGTGTCAGTTTATTGTGGATGAAATCTTGGAGTCTGTTTGCACTCTTGCTCAAGATCAATATGGCAATTACGTCACCCAGGTTGGTCATACTTTCTCTGTCTTAGTAATGTGCGTCTCTTCTTCCATGTATGCTATCACCACACGAATAATTGCATTGAACTGCATAGAAGACGTTAGAATGTAGCATTAGTATGTCTCCCCTATATATATGTGTGTGTGTAACGCATGTCTCCTTTATACCAAGGCGTTCCAAATTTCTCTGTTTTTTCCCGTTAACAGGATCAAAGCTTAGGGGGAAGTAAGAGTAAGACTTGAGAGTTTTCTAGGCTTGAGCTTTTCCCATATGTCTATCTGTTGGACCTATGGCTAGTGAGCTCGTATTTAATGGGTGAAGAGTAAGTCACATGAAGTGTATGGCTAAGAGAAAGATAAGGGCTATTAGTTGTATGTCTTGTGTAATTTTTTTTTTTTTTTTTTTTTTTTGGGGGGGGGGGTGTTGTTTAAGCAAGCAGAATGTGAGTGGTACGTGATAGAGGTGGTTTTAGGTTCTTGTGTTACTTTGGTTATTTCTATTTTCACTGTATGTAGCTTAATCCGTTAGACCTACACTCTCTGGATTATTATCTGTGATTTAATGTCAATTCTTGAAGTGGTTTCCATCACTGTCTAGCTGGTGCCCTATCTATCATGGTTTCATG
Organism: Acacia melanoxylon; assembly: GCA_019022615.1. Classification (NCBI taxonomy): domain Eukaryota; kingdom Viridiplantae; phylum Streptophyta; class Magnoliopsida; order Fabales; family Fabaceae; genus Acacia; species Acacia melanoxylon. The sequence goes on from JAFJYJ010000013.1 coordinate 10,738,192, forward strand.
GCTACCATCTACTGAGCAAGGTAGTCAAATAGGAACGCATTCATAGGGGGCCAAACCCCTGAATTAACTATTCAATCATAATAATCAAGTGATAAGTCATACTATTCATTAAATCCACCAATGAAGTCTCTAATATTTGGTTCAAGTTTAATAATTATCTAGTCATAACTCATAAAATACTTGTGCTTGGCTTTTAATGCAATCTCTTCCCTTTCCGCTTCACTTTTCTCTCTGTCACCTGAGGTGCTAGCCTTGCATGAATCACAAAATCACCAAAGTTGTTGCCATACCTGTGTCTGGCTAAAGGCTACCTCACGTTTATCACTTTTATAGTGCAAGAGAGTTGAGCTGAGAACCTTTGACTGGGCCAATTCTTTTGTGTGTTTTTCTTGTGCTTTATTCGGGCAGCACCTCAACTGTATTTAACTCCAACTGATCTTCCTGCATTGCTTAATTCCTGCAATCCTTTTTATGACTCATACGCTGCACACAATATAATTTTTATGCCCTTTCGACTTTTTTTTCCATGTAATTTTTTGTTCCCTTTGCTTGGCTACAGTTTCTTTCTTATGTTGTTGCAGCATGTGTTGGAGAGAGGAAAACCTCAGGAAAGGAGCCAAATTATAAGCAAGCTGTCAGGACATATTGTGCAGTTAAGCCAACATAAGTTTGCATCAAATGTTGTTGAGAAATGTTTGAAGCATGGTGATGCAGCTGAACGAGAGTTGTTGATTACTGAGATTCTTGGGCACGATGATGAAAGTGACAATTTGTTGGTAAGTTTAAATGTACAAACTGATTAAGTGCTGTTGAAGCTGGGCCTAGGGACTATTTACCTGATGGAAAATGGCGGCTGGGGTTTATAAACTGAAATACAAGATTGAGGTGGCTGGGGTCTAATTTGGGGAAGCTTTTATCAATACCATTTTGTTGTTGGAGTTGTCAAGTTTCATTCTAATCATGTCATTCATCCATAAAATTATACTTTGGTCCAATTTTTGCACGAACCATTTTTTAGCAGCAATGCTTGAGGATTACAGTTTGGTTTTCCAAATTAATACAAGGGTATAAATTTCAGTATTACATGTGACATGATTTATGCTAGTTAATTGAATCAATTTATATAATGTATTACACATGTAATTTGTAACTTATCCTTTTGCTTACTAAATCTTGTTTTTGTATTTGTTTCAGATAATGATGAAAGACCAATTTGGAAACTATGTAGTCCAGAAGATAATTGAGATGTGTTCTGAAAATCAAAGATCTGTTTTAGTGTCTCGTATAAAAGCTCATGCTCATGCTTTGAAGAAATACACTTACGGAAAGCACATTGTGGCTCGAATGGAACAATTGCTCGGAGAAGGTAAGCTTTTGTTAAAGTACTTTCTGGTTCTTTTAGATAAAGAAAATGGAACTCTCGTGATTATATAATTGATAAGGCAGGTTGTTGTTTCCTTTTGTTGAAAAACGAAACAATGTTGAAGCATCAGCTTCACTTCTCATTATGAATTAACCATGCTTATGGCCATGTATTTGTAATTGGTGGTATGGGGAAGAGTCATGGGCGGCAGGGAGACTGGCGGCCTTGTTTTTCCTCCAAGTTTGCGAAATAACCTTTTCGACTGATTTACTAGATTATGCCCGGGATCGTTTTATTGGCAGAACTGAGGTCATCTTTCACTAGTGGGACATTATCAGTTTCTCAGAGAATCTGAAGATTCTCTTTTGCTGCAGTTATATAACGTTAAATTTCCTGCCCGTTCTCATTAGGATGAGTGTCTGTTGGATTCCTGTTTATTGTCTAGAAACTAGTGTTTGACTGTTGTAGGGGATTAGTCTAGTTTGTAATTTCCTAAGGGGGGTTGGCTAGGATACCTGGCGCTCATGCAAAAAAAAAAAAAAGGTGTTAGTAAGATTTTCACCATTAAAAAAAAAATGTCAGTATGATTAATAAGATATGCTGCAACCAAGTCACCTGATTTCAAATCACTAAATATCTGATCTGAACAATTAAGACTCTAGTCTTTAACTGAAATCTTGTATGAAGTTAGAAAGCTAAAGGTATACTTTTGCTTTATACTTTGGTTATATCATCCTTGAAAGTATTGCCTGCATGATTCTTATCCTATATCTTGTATTGCATGCAGAGAATCAGACACTTGAATCATGAAGGCAATACAGGCATGTGATTCTCCTGCAGTGCTGATGTGGCATGAAATGGCAACAGTTAATTTATATGGTGATAACCGGAGATAGATGAGAGAAGTATATATTTGGGCCTGCAACTGAATAAATCATTTATTACCTCTGGGGCTTTGTATATGCTCCTCACAGCTTCCCAGTGTTGATGATGGCTTCAATTTAACACTAGTACATACATAAAATATTGATACTTCATAATGTAATTCTTAGCCATCCAGTCTAGAAACATTGGTTTAAACTGTTATTAATTATTTGGCGGGAAAAACGTCCTGATGTAAAATATTAAATATACCAGATCTGCTTTGTTGTGTGTGGTTTTCCTGAAAATGCAAGCAAATATATTTAGGATTCTTTCAAGCCCACCTGCTTCCAAACCCCTGCGAGTTAGTAGAGGATGCTTTTATGTACCAAGGTTAGTTCACTGGGTAAAACAGTTGATTTATAACCATAAGGTTGTAGGTTAAAATGTAAAGATTTTATCGATTAGTGTGGTCTGTATTTGAGCTTGGAGACATAAATACCCTAATGAGTTCTTGGGACCCAAATTACCTAAACTATTTCCTAATAAAAAGGATGGGTTTTGTCTTGACTTATTTAAAAGTACTTTTAAAATTGAGTTTTCCAAACATGCATAAGCCAACCAGACTCGAGGGGTTTGCTTCTGGATAACGTTTCTTTTTTTATGGGCAAAAAAGAATTAGAAATACTTGGTAGGCACGTCTTTTATTGGAATACTTGATGACAATTTTAAATTTAGAATTATGCATATCCCTTTGATAGACTCAGCATCGGATTCTTCAAAGAGGTAATCTGTTTTCCTCTACTTCTAAAAAAGCATTTTATGTTTTATGATAACAATTTGTCTCACTACACACCGCACAATCTTTTAAGGGTTTGTTTGGTTTGATGGATGGGAAGGGATGTAAGGGATTTTAATGGAGGGGAGAGGAAGAGAGAGGATATAAGGGATTTTAATATTATCTTGTTTGGAATGATTAAAATGAAGGGGAGTGAAGGAATCCTAATGTTTGTTTTGTTCCAAAGGGGAGGGGAGAAAAATTATTTTCACATGGACAACATTACCCTTATGCTATAAGTGAATTAAAAATAACATTTAATACATATATATATATATATATATATATATATAAAAGCAACAAGAAGCTAATCTAACTCTCAAAAACCATTTTTGTAATAACTTGTTAGCGCATTGGAAGGGGGCATTGAATCACTGTCCTGAGTTTGCTAACATCTTGCATGAGGAAGCAATAAATGTTTTAGACTTTATTTTCATCATATATACTCTCTCGAAACAGCTTAAAAGTGTCTTCCCTTGAAATTTGTGTTGCATATCTCCTCTAAAAACTTGATTTCCTTCCCTCATGGCACTTGCTCTAGCTTTGCAATTAGAACTCCATTAGAAGTGCCTCTATCCTTGTTTACACCAACTCTTCTAGTTCTCTTTGAGCTCTCACTTTGTGCTCCATAAGATAGGTCATCAAATTCCACATTGTCCAAAGTGACAGAAAAATGGTTTTTTGTGATCAGAAGTAAGGACTTTAGCAACTTGTTCTTCCATACTTGAAAATTAGGCCGGCTTTAGGCCACCATCTCTTTCTAACATATTACAAAATCCAAAAAAAAACTTCAGGACCCATTCTAACAATATCTCGTCCATTAGGAGTACAAGTTATCCTATACATAACTTCTTCACGTATCCTCTCTCTTGCATAATTCATATTGTAAGTTATTATCTTCTTATTATTACACTTCTGAACCATAAAATACTAGACAAAAAGACAAACAAGGTGGGCTACAAGTCTTTGACGCATTAAGAACCATTGTATCACAAATTCATCTTCAGAATCCGTCTAATAAATAAACAAAATTATCTCAAATTATTTACCACAACAAGTAGCAACTTATCCCATAAACATTGCACATATTGATGTATAGGAAAAAAGTAAATATATCCCATGAAAAAACAATGAACCAAGGAAGGAAACAAAATAAAACACTTACCACTAGTTTATATATCTCAAACCTGTCCAAAACTAGTCTGCATTGAAAGGGAACCAAACCAAGAACTTAGTATCCACCACTATATTGGTCTGATCATCGCAGGAAGGGGGAATAATGATTTCACTCTTGTCTTGTTTCAAATTTTGTTACTGTGCAAAAAATCCCTTATCATGATCTAATCAATAACTGGAAGCTTGGAGAGTTTCGCCACTGTATTCCAAATCAATCTGAATATCTGTTTCACAAATATTTCATGGACTTGAATAGGTGTTTATCATTTTTAAACGTGTCACCCACCATAATAATTATCATTCTTTTACATAATGAAATTGAATATAGTTTATCAGCAGGTGAAAATGAATTTGAATGAAAATTAAGAGGTACCGATGCAGCTTATAATCTGATTTCTATGCATATAGAGCAAGCTCTTTGAAAGCAGAACGTAACGTGGCACATTATAATGTTATTTATAATAAAAATATAAGAAAAGACGGAAAAAAATCTCTGAATCTCTGCGTATTAGTAAATCAGGAAGTTGAATAGTGAAGGAAGGACGGGGATGATGCCACGAATGGCCCATTTCAAAAGAAAGAAATGTAAATAGCTTGAGCAGGTCGCTCACCTGTCAAATAAGGGGAGGGGACCAAAGTCCCTCCCCTCAAACCAGACATAGCCGTAATCGCCGTTGGCTAATCACCAGGAAAGAAGTGCCAAGAGCACACATGTTTGGATGGATTTTTAAAAAAATTGACTTTTTTTTACATTGTTTTTTTTAAAAGTACTTTATTTAAAAATTAAAGCTATTTTATATTTGAATACACCATTTAAAAAGTAATTTTAAATAAAAAGGCTGTTTTGATGTTAAAATAGAGAAGTACCTTTTTATTAGTAAATTTATTGAATTAGGCATAAAAAAAATCATTCTTTGAGATTTTGTTCTCCAACCGGTTTGCAAAATCAAACTCTTGGATTTTCTCAACTTCTCAACCAGAGGCGAAATTAAACCTTGGGGACGGGGTTGTCATTCTATTGAAAATCAAGGGTAATTGGTGTCAAAACAAATGACTAAAGAAGAGCGAGTCAATTTTTTTTTTTCATTCTCTCTCTTTTTTCGCACTTGCTTTTTTTTTTTTTTTAAGCTACAAATTGAAGCTTAAAAAAAAAAGTAGAGTTTTGGCTTTTTTTTTTTGTTACTTTTGCTTTTTTTAAAAAGCTCTTATCCAAACTCATTTATTAATAAAAAAAGCACTTTATTAAAAAAAAAAAAACTTTTTTTAGGTAAAAACCCATCCAAATGGGTTCTAATTGCTACAAATGAATCCGGAAATCCTTTGAATTAGCAAATGATGGGTGATTTGGAATGTTAAGAATTAGTGTGTTTGGTTTGAGAAGAGAGGATGAGAAAGGTCCTCATTTCTTCATTTGGTTTGAATTTTTGGATGGGAGGGAAGCCAAAATTTCAGCTCTCATTACGAAGGATCCTCTTCCCTTTAGCAAACCAAACAGTACCTCTTTAACCAAATGTGGATGGAGAGAAAATTAAGAGGAAAAACTCTCAAAAATAGTAAAAAAAATTATCATTTATGGAAGTTTTTCTTCGAAGTATTCACTTCCTCACTCTTCTCTCCATCCAAATATTGGGTTAAGATTTTCTCTTAGGTATCCTTATTCTCACCCCCTTTATTCTTTAATCTGGTTGATTTTTCTGCTGCAACTAGTACTTTGTAATACTTTTATTTTATTTATATTAAATCAAATTCATAAACACATTTGATCTCTAGGATGGAGACCTTAAATCTCGTAGATGAAAATTACATCAAGAGAAGTAATTGTTGACATTTTGGCATGATAATATTTAAATTTGAGAGTGATGCTGAATATTAGTAATATAAAAATATTAAAAAAGTTAAAAATATCTATGATGATTTTGTTTTCGAAGTGAAAAGCGACTTTTATGCACAAATATTTACTAAACTTCAATCCTTAAACGTCTTTTTTTCCCTTATTTCATTTAAAAGGTCTAATTAGGTATTTAAGGCAGTAAATTTCATATCCTTATCCTTTCTACCTACGTGGTGATTAATTAAGAAATATGAAGAATACCAATCTATTGGAGGATAAGCAAGATTTGGAATATTCCCTTGCATTATGGGTTTAAATTAACTTTTAGAAAATAACCTCTAGAGAAAAAGTGAAAAAAGTAATTTTAGAGAATATATTCTTAACAGAATAAATTATAAAAAAAGTTATGTTGATAAAATGAGTGTTTTTTTTTTTTTGCTCAAATAAAATGAGAGTGTTTGAATGGTTATCGGAATCACTTTTTTTCATATGCAAATCACCAAAAGAACATTATATAATGTAATAATTGCATATAATGGGGAAGGAAATAGAGAGGAAGGAGGAAAAAAAGGAAAAAAAATTGCTTTTCTAAAAGACTAAAACCATGGTTTTGAGCCCCATAACCATAGTTTGGGATAAAAAAGTATTTTACCTATTATCATATGTTTGGCTACTCTTTTACCAAACCATGGTTTCAAACTCAAAAGTGCTTTTTTTCTTTCCCCAAACACATAGCTCCCTAGCTTTTTCTGTTATGACCTTGTGTGTGTATTAGGTATTTTACTCAACTTCACAGATCACATGACATTTTGATGGCTTTTCAAACTCGAGTTCTTTTTTTCTTTCCCCAAACACATGCACCCTGGAGCTCAATAGCTTTTCTGTTATGACCTTGTGTGTGTGTTTTATCTATTTTACTCAACTTGACAGATCACATAACATTTATAGGTAAATTAAGAATACAGATGTCTTGTTTAACCAAAGAAAAAGGAAAAGAAAACACAATATTCCTCAAAATTGGATAGCGATCCCAAGTAGCAATTAATCCAAACCCACAAAATTGTTCGGAATCACATATGCTCTGATAAAATATTAAATTAAATAATACACTGAATGAAGAAAAACTTGTTTTGGGGCCTGAGTAGGATGCAAATCCTAATGCCTAATTAGTATAAACAAAAGTATATTTCGAGGCAAATGCCAAACAGACAAGAAGATCAGAAGCGAGCCTTGCGTTTTCGACCAGTGTACTTAGTATCTGGAGGCACCTCATTTCCTCTCCTCCTCATCTGATCCTTCTTCCTCACTATCCATTCCCTTCCCTTCCCACTTTTGTTGTGTTTCTGCTTCTTCCTAGGCCTATGCCTGTCTGAGATACTAACCTGCAAATTCCAGATTTTTTTAAAAAAATATCAATATTTCAGGTCATGATTAACTAGTCAAGTAAAACATGAACCAATGTCAAAGTTATTGTATAAATGCTGGACTTCCAAGAAGTTCTTTTCCTTAATTTTGAAAAGTAAAAGTACAGAATAAACTTTGCTAATGTGGCAGAGACAAACCGTTTTATTCTCTTCATCTTCACTTTCATCGTCGGACCAACTCTCCCCATCTTCACCTTTGCCCTTGATAGAGCTTGCTGACGTGTTTACCGATCGTTGACCACATGTGAGGACAAGAAATTCTTTTCTCTTCTTTGAACTGTCCCAAGACAATTGTTCACCAGTTAGTGCAAAACCAAAAACAAGCTCAAAAAGAATGTGGTTAATAAGATGCTTTTCAGAAGAAAAGGGGAAACAAAAGAGCCAAAACAGGAAACAACTTTGATTCAAACATAACTAGTTTTTACAGCATGTCCACAAAACAAATGTTCTTAGACTCTTTCGAATATGTGATTATCATAATTTTTTTAATGAACAAAAGGCAAAAACCCAGATTATATGTTTTAGTAGACTGCTGTGTACATGATTTAATTGAACAGTGACAGACTGTCCCAAAAAGTTGAAGAAAGGTTGATGAGCTTGTCAATATAAACTTCAAGACAAACATGGTATTTAGGATCTGTTTTGTTTACTCAATCTAACTTATAGTGAAAGCGAATATTCCAGAGATATCATCATGAACCACACATAAACAATTTGCCTAAGCATTTCTATTTTAAGAGGTTGGCTTTGTTTCAGAAAATTAATTCCACGTTTAAGAGGAGATAAAGAGAAACTTATTGTTTATCCTTCTCCTGAGAGACTAATTCTCATTGACCAGGAAATACAATTACTTCACAAGACACTGGAACATCAAAGATATTGTGCTAATTAGAGACCAAATGTCAGAAAATGCAAAAAATATTTTACTAGAAAATCATTTCTATATTTGTACTGGAATCCTATGTACCTGTGAGGATAATCCATGACTATACCACCAGAAAAACCAGCATGCATTGCAGCATTTAGAATCAATTCTCGCTGCTGCAGATTTTCAGGATACAATTGAAACACTGCTCTAGCTCCATTTGTCAAGCATTTGTATAAAGATGTAAAGAAAGCCCTGCAAGTTCAAAAGAAGATACATTGTTATGTACCATTGAGGACTGAAAAATTCACCATAATCTAATTTTAGTAGAGTAAAATGCAAAAGAGGAAAAACCAACAACACATGCTAGAATATATATTAAAGTGCTGAAGTATAGAGTTATTAAATTTAAGTACAATAAATAAAAGCAGAGACATACTTCAATCTTAATCTTGGATTGTGAGAGGATTTATCAGCGTTGCATAACCACTGCACCACCAAATAGAATATAAGAGTAAGTGATAAAGTAAATGAGCAATGAGCCCAATCAAGCATGGTACCAAAGCATTGGCTTCATTGGTAAATATATTTGAAATGGAAAATTACACCTACGCCTATCGACTAGAAAAGCAATGTCTTAGCAAACTTTAGGTTTACAAAATGGATAACCGAAAGCAAGCTCTCAAAATTAATAATGTGATGATGGCAGCAAACCTGAACTGCAGAGATGCTAATGGCGCCATCAATAACTCCAGGACGAAGCCCTAAACCCTGAAACCATTTAAGAAGAAAGATAAAGGAAAAATCAAAAATCAAATTATAGAGCAAGCATCTTGTTTTCTTGGAGAAAGTTTTTAGTTTTACATAACTATGGATTGTCAGACAACTATGATGATCACAAGAAGCAGAATACAAAAAGGAAGAAAAGAAACAGATATCAGTAATCCAGAACCATCCAGTAATAGATAGTCCTAACATTGTTATGAAGGGAAATCAAATATCAATGCAGAATACTCATAAATCTCCAATTTGGTGAATACCTGACCCATATCGCCAAGTAAAAGGTCTCCCTCAGCCTCTCGCTCCAATGCGACATCTAGACTTAACCAAAATGTCATCAATTAAAAGGCCAAAAAGCAAATTGAAGGGAACAATTGGAATGGCAAGTGTTATGTTCACAAATATAAAAGAATTGACTCACCAAGCATTGATAATGAAATGTCTAGACCAATCCAGTGGTGTCCGTTCTCTGAAAGTGTCTCTCCACTAAGTCCCGATCCACAACCTACGGAATGTTGTAGCAATGCAATCATGCATCTTAGTTTACGCTATAGTATAGACGAAAATTTTTTGTAAAAAAAGGAAGGTTCACAAAACCATACTCTCCGGATGAAATAAAAAATATTAAAATGTCAGCGAAGTCCTAATCACACAACCTAAGAAAGTCAACTCAAATAATGGGTTGAAATCTTCTAGTCTTCCAACTATATTACAAAGTACTAAATAACACATAAGATCAGTATGTTCAAAATATGGAGATGTTTGTCCAGGGAACCCTCAACTCTCATGGCACAATTTAACAGGTTAATCTATAAAAGAATTGGACAAAAGAATTTATCACAGTAAATCTACCATAAATATCAGCTACTGTGCCTGGAAAAGCTATGGTTCAGCTTACATTACATTATAATTAAATATGTCACATTGAAGGAGTATCGCCATGGCAATATAACAACTATTCAATACCGAAGACTGAAAAGAATTTCCAGCAGAGAACCATAAATGGTTTATGCATAAATGAAACTATTGTGACCTTTTAATGAGGTGGACAAAAAAAGCAAATCCATGAGATGCTTCCCACATTAATGCAGAAGAGAATGAGAGAATTTTTTTACCAATGTCTAGGAGTAACTTGGGAATGTCGTCATCAGGTAAAGCAAGTAGCTCCAGAGCTCTTTCAGAAAGAGAAGCCTTTAAACAAACGAAAGAGGATCATTAAGAAGTTCAAAACCGAAAATATAACACTCAAATTATCGTTTACAAAATTCAATAAGTCGAGCATCAGGATTCTTAGAACAAAGGAAAACAGCAAGCATAACTTGATAACTTGATTTTCAAGAGAAAGCACCTGAATTTCAATGATGCGGGAAGAAGATGTGTACTTGCGAGCTTCAGTATGATCATAGAAGACCTCAGGCGGAGCGAGCAGCTCTGGCCTGGACGACATGATTGGAAATCCTTTTCCTCTTCCCTTGAGGGCCGCCGATGAAGAAACCAGCGAGTGAGAGTGAGAAAAGGAGTGAGTGGCCGTTTAGCACCCCAGCCAGACAGGACAAGTCGGCCTGAACCACCCTGGCCGGTATAAACCCCTGTCCTGGCCTGTTAAATGAGGGGAAAAAAAAATCTTAACCAATGAAGGACCAAATCATGGCGAGTTGATAAAGTTGACGATGCTAAGTTGATATTGATATTACATGGTTAAAGTCATATTCACCTTTAAAGAAAACATTGTTTTTGCTGGTTGCTTAGCCAAAGATGCCACATAATTAGGAGACTACTTTTTGTATCTTTGATCAACAACCACCTTATCTAGGTGAGGTGGAGGTTGATAAAGGAAATTAGGATTGTATCATCTTTTGAAAAGTGAATGAAGGTATTAAGTTGTTTTTTTTTCCCAACATTAAGTATTTATTCAAATTAAAAGATGACAGGGCAAAAATCCAATGTTGGTGAAGATTTCAAATTAAGATTCATTGGAATAAGGGAAAATCTCAATAAAATATTTCAGATTGGTAATATGGCACAGATTGTGGATGAATTTCAGCCTCATAAGACGCCATACCACTATTCACCCCAAAGTCTCTCTGCAAACAAATGCAAAATGCTAAACAAGTAACCTTTTTTGGCTAAAAGAACAAGTAATCCTTTGTAAACACCAATATCTCCCTTTGAGAAGAGATAAACAAGAACCAATGTAATCCGCAACCATAGCAGTTCACAATCAATATAAAGTCCTCTCCGGAAATTAAAAGTCGTAAACGACGATAATCCAAACGGCATCGCTGTAGGAGATGAAACATAAAATCGGGCAGAGGAACGAAAAACATTCATAAACCTATAATCATATAACCCTACACTCGTACCATTTTGGGAGGAACTGAAACGCGTGCAAGAACCGATACGTATGCAATCAGCAATCCATCATCTCTAAAGCAATTAATATTTCTGAAGCACAAGGGACATAGAAGAGAAAACGCCAAAAGGGGATAAGAAGTGGGGTAGTATAATGTACCTTGTACTACAGCCACAAAGCGAGACACCTTAACAGAACGCAGCCCTGCAGATTTGGCTACGTGTTTGATTCTTCTGAGAAGGAGAAATAGGGTTTTGGATCCTGACTGTTGTTCAAGTCAGAGCAGACCTCCGTCGCCGGACGAAGGTATGCAAATGTGTTTAGATGGCGAATGGAAGCAGAAGCGGGTATGAGAACAAGAATTGAAGTCTCGTCTCTGCAAAGGGCCTGTTTCGGGGCGCAAAAACTTTTGGAACAAAACCTAACAGGCGATGATCCAACGTGATATTTTGGGAGTCAATCCCTCGTGTAATCCTTTATTTGCTTTCTAGTTTTGCACTATTTTTTTTAAAAAAAGCTATTTTGCACTTAAAACTTTAGACTAAAACTTAGGTTTTCAAAATCCAATTTTTTTTCATTGTCGGCTCTTTCTGTGAAGTCTAAAGTAAAAGTGGGCTCCACTATCATTCTAGAAACCCCAAAATACCCTCCATTTTCACTCTCAGCTCTCTTTTTTTTTTGGATGGTCAAGTAAATGTGTTGGAGAGAGAAGAATGTTTTTTTTAAAAAAAAAAACAGAAAACATTCTTCTCTCTCCAACACATTGTTGCTACTGCTGACAGTGAGCTTGCAATGTTTTCTCACTCTCTGTATTTGTTGGATGGTCAAGTAATCACTGCCATGTGATTCTTGGTTTTGTTTTTATATATATATATACTGCCATTGATTCTTAACACACATATTTTTGGCTATACAATTTATTGATACATATATATTTCATTTAATTTTTATCATATTATAATTTACTAATGGTAGAAATTTATTTTTCTAACAATTTTATGTATTTATTATGAAATACAATATTTAAAATATTTAAAATACAACCTTATCATTTAAATGTAATTATACAAATAATAATATAAAATGGATCATTACACAGATGTTTTAGAAAACTATTGAGGAGTAGCATTAAATCATGAGGATAAAGAAAAAAGAGAAATAATAACCAAATATGCAAGTAGAAAATTTAATGAAGCTCAGAGGAAATATCATTTTAATTGGAAATAATTTATAGCAATAATAAAAGCAGTAGAAAAATTTAAATTATTTATAGTTAATAAGAGATTCACAACAAAAACGGATAATACTCAAGTAAAACATTGGTTAGATAAGGGAATTTGATCAAATAAATTAAGTAATAAAATTTTTATTAAATGATAGAGTGATTTATGGTATTATGATTATGATATTGACTATATTAAACGGCAGAATAATCTGGTTGCCGAGCAAATGAAAACAGGTAAAAGATGACCAATGATGATGATTCTTCCAAAGAATCACCAGCTTTAGAACAAATAATATTAAAGATCAATATTCTTGAGATGAATATGAGTCCTCTAAGCAGTCAAGTAAATACGAGTATCCAAAGCTTGTCAGGTTCTGTTGAAAATATATATTCACATGAAGAATTGTCAAAGAAAATGGAAGCAATTGGAGGACCAATATCAAGACAAATATCTATAGTTGATGCTGCAGTAAAGACATTTGAAAAGTCAGATATCTGAAAACCTAGCCCAACCAAAAATTGTACCGATAATAAAAACTCAAAAATCTCTAGAAAGACCTACATCCTCAATAACCTCCTTTAATGAAACCTCCTTCCAAATCCCACAAACAATATAAATTCTTTAAGCTCCTTACTCACAAATTAAATCATTTATCCTTAGCAACTAGTACCATCAAATAGTAACCTCACCAAACATTGTAAAAACCTTGTATGGCTATGGATTAATTCAAACCATTTATCCTTCACCAATTATGGAAGAAATATTAGAATTACCCAAGTCTATCTGAGATGTAGTGAAACATTATTTTGGAATAGTAACCCAGTATACAATATTTATTAGATGTTATTAAACTATTGTTGAAATAACTCTAGACAAATTTTATCCTCCAATAAATTTAATAAGATTGGGACCTACCAAGAAGCCTATCGAGTATGATCTAAACGTTAAAAAAGATATTGAAGAAGATGAAGATTTTCAGTACCGGATATCTGCTATTAGAGCCTAAGAGTATAATATAATATTTTAGGAGATGAACAGAACAATAACCTGAGAAAGATTTTTCCAACTTCTTATGATGCAAAATTTACCCCTCCTAATCCTTCTTGAAAGCGCACATATGATCAAATAGCAGAGCCAAGTATGGTGGTGGACTTTCCACATATCCAAATACTTGAGCTTCGTTATGATTCACAATACAAGAACAAAACAAATTAAATCAAATCAAACAAGGAAATTAATAAAACCAAAAAGTCATATGCATCACATTCTTTAAAAATAGCCACTAATCAATCATTCAAAGGTGGTTTGTGGCCTGCAATTTCTGTAACGATGAGTTGTTGTTGTTGTTGTTTTTTTTCTTTTCATTTGGGTATTTTTCATTTGCTGTGAGTTTGAGATTTCTTCACGGGTGTATTTGCTTTTAGTTAGTCTGATTGTAGATTTAATCATTATAGGATCTTATGCTATTTGTTCTTCTTGGTTCATGGTTACCTTCTTTCCATTTGATTCCTCACAGCCAATACTGTCTGTCTGGCATTTTTGCTTCTGCATCTGGAGGTGTTTTTTTTAATGCAAGGGTATTTTTATATTTACACAATTTTAATAATATTTTAATGAAAAATTATACTACGTATTGGATTTCCATACTCATACCAAACACACTTTTAAACGGCACTTTCATATCCATATCCAAATCCATTTCATTTCCATCAAAATCAATTCTAGCGTACCAAACGGCTCATTAAGGCCTGTTTGGTATACGGATCTTAGTGGGAAGGGAAAGGAAAATTAGTAAATTCCTGTTTTGTACGCATTTTAGACAAATCTTCCTGGGAATCTAGGTTTCTAGGCCCACCCTAGGCCTACCAATTTTCCCTTATATGTGGGAAGATCAAATCCCACCAAAATTGGTGGGATCTCAAGTTCTCACGTGATTGTTCACATTTTTTGACAAATTTACCCCTCAAATTCAAACTTGCCAGGAAAGTTTGAACTTAGAGAAATTTTTTTTGGGGAAATCCATATGGGGCCCTTTTTGGTGAAAAAAAAAAATCCTAAAAAGGGCCATAAGATTCTGAAAATTGGGCCCTTTTTGAAATTTTCAGAATCTTCGTTGATAACTAAATCAGTCACATTAACAACAAAATCAATACCCGTTAACAATTAAATCGTCGCATTAACAACAATATTTTAACAACTAAATCACCACATTAACAACAATATCGTAATCTTGTTAACAACTATATCGCCCATATTAACAACTCACGCAGATTCTCGAAAATTCCAGGAAAATGCTATTTTTAGGATTTTTTTTTCTCCAAAAAGGGCCCTTAAATGCATTTTCCCAAATTTTTTTACACAAATTCAAACTTAATAAGAACATATTTTTAAAAAATATATTTTAGTAAAAAAATTATTTTTATTTTTTATTTTGAATTAATTACTTTTGAGGGTAAAATAGATATTTTCGATTCTTTACTAACTACTACCCTTTATTTTCTTCCTACCAAACAACTCATCTTCCCTCATTTTTTAAAATTTTCCCTTCCTTTCTTTCTTTTCTCTAAGGGCTAGTTTGGTTTGAGGGAGGGGGAGGGGCCAATCTTTGGTCTCCTCTTTACACAATTGCCCCTAGAAACTTTTCAATATTCTAAAAATATACTCTCAACAAAAAAAAATATTCCTTTCATTAATGGCAATTTGGTCATTTCCTTACTTTCCACTCCCTTCTCCCACTCCCTCCCCTACAACCAAACATGCCCTTTCCTTAACCAAACAGCCTAAGTCCTAAGAGAACAAGAATTTGGTCTCATCTCTACAATGGAAGCCAAAATGTTTCGCTTTTGTTTTTAACCCGGAAGGATTACTACTGGGTTAATCTACCCGTTTCTGCTTCCATAACACACTTGCCATACCTTCGTCCGGTAACGGAGGTCTGCTTTGACTTGAACCACAGTCAGGATCCAAAACCCTATTTCTCCTTCTCAGAAGGATCAAACACGTAGCCAAATCTGCAGGGCTGCGTTCTGTTAAGGTGTCTCGCTTTGTGGTTGTAGAAGTACAAGGTACATTATACTACCCCACTTCGTATCCCCTTTTGGCGTTTTCTCTTCTACGTCCCTTGTGCTTCAGAAATATTAATTGCTTTAGAGATGAGGGATTGCTGATTTCATACGTATCGGTTCTTGCACGCGTTTCAGTTCCTCCCAAAATGGTACGAGTGTAGGGTTATATGATTATAGGTTTATGAATGTTTTTCGTTCCTCTGCCCGATTTTATGTTTCATTTCCTACCGCGATGCCGTTCGATTTATCGTCGTTTACGACTTTTAATTTCCGGAGAGGACTTTATATTGATTGTGAACTGCTATGGTTGCGGATTACGTTGGTTCTTTGGTAGGACCTTTTAGGCAGAAAGGGCCAAAGCTTGAGATTCCTTTTGGCAGAAAGGTAAACAGACAAAAGTTCTCGTTCTCTTCATTAAGTAAGCAAATCTCCTTAAATAGCAGTTAAACAAATCAACTGAAAATAATAACTGAACCATGACCACTAACAGTACGTGGCTAGGAAGTGCGCTACTGGGTAAATCAACTAACTAATATTTAAATAACAATGAATAATAATAAGCTACCACTAATAGTACGTGGCTAGGTAGTGCGCCAAAAATCCACTAACTGATAATTAAGGGAAAAACACTTCTCATGTTGTAGGAGAAGTGTATTCTCATGTCACACACATAAAATGGTAAATGGTGGGACCCACATATATATATAAAATTAGCATTATATATATATATGTGGGCCCCACATATATATATAATTAGCATTATATATATGTGGGCCCTACCATTTCATGTGTGTGTGAGAATTTTCTTCTTCTCATGCAACATGAGAGGTTTAAACTCCGATAATTAAATAATAACAATAAGCTGAAAGATAGGGAAAATCATCCTAATATCCACCAAATCAGTTGGGGGCATGAACCACGAAATCCTGAAGGCACATGGGAGTCCGGTGAGCTCGGCATGGTCGCATCATTCTTGTTTATCTCTTCTCACAGGGAGATATTGGTGTTTACAAAGGGTTACTTTTTTTTTTAGCCAAAAAAGGTTACTTGTTTAGCATTTTGCTTATGTTTGCAGAGAGAATTTGGGGTGAATAGTGGTATGGCGTCTTATGAGGCTGAAATTCATTACCATTCTGAAGATGATGATGTCAGTGATGCAGCTGATGATGACTCAGAAAAAGAAGCTGACTTGTTTGATTCTGTTTGTGTCCTTTGTGACAACGGCGGTACATTGTTGTGGTATGAATTTCTGTTTTATAAAATAATCCATTTCTTTGCTCAATATACAAATTTGTTCATCTCCTTTTTTTATCGAATTCTATTTGAGTTTGTTTTCTCATAATGAAGTTTCAAAATATAAATATAGTTGTGGTGGAATATGCATGAGGTCGTTTCATGCGACAGAGGAGGATGGTTCAGTCGATGGTCCATATTGTGACTCCCTTGGTTTTACTCAGGAAGAAGTTCATGTATGTGTCTGTTATCATTTTTTATATCTCTATATTACATATCTTTTCCTATTTCCTTGTTCTTTCTATATTATGTTTGTCTGGGTTGGAATTTGGCAGGAGATCAAGAGTTTTATATGCAAAAATTGTGAACATAACCAGCACCAATGCTTTGTATGTGGCAAGTTAGGAAACTCTAATAAATCCTCGTGTGCTGAGGTACAGCTATGCAAGATTTTGAACCGCTCTTTATTTGATGATTAATTTATTTATATGTCTTATTAAGTGTCATTTGGCATTGATTCATGATATTCACATATATTGTGCTAACTATATATTGCCTTTTGATCTGATGTTTGTTTGCATGAAGCATGACTTTCTTGATGTTTATTGTGATCCCTTGTGTTAATGATTCCTAATTCAAGGATTACTTGAATAATCAGAGTTTATTAAGCAGTGAAAGCTTGATGTCTGTTAGAACAAAGGTAAAGGATACTGTTTTAAATTAGAGTTGATTTAAACCTTCTAGAAATAATTTTATCCATTTAGAATTGACAATAGCATAAGACTATGGAAATAAAGTGTTCACCTTAAACATTAGAATTTTATGGAAAATTTTTACGTATTTTGACTTTAGCAGCTCAAAACCTGAAGTTGACATAGAACCAAAGGAACACTTTTGGTTCTCTTGGAGGCGTATTACTACTACAGATATAATCATCACCCATATGCCAAGGACAAGTTTTCCAAGTCATGCCTAAAACACATGATTGTCTACATTATTTTTTATATAAAAAGTCAATTTATTAAACAAACTAGTAGTATGATATAAGTAAAGTTGGGCCTAAGTGCCTAAAATGATTGTCTAGGAACACTTAAGAGTCAAACCAAAGTGCCCAACCAGTAGTAACTACGCATATAGAAAAACAAAGACATAGGCAAACTTGCAACCCACAAGGCATGGTCGATGAATTGGTGAAGATAGATGTCCTTTGCATATAATGAAGGAACATGCCGTCCACTTAGAACTCGACTAAGAGAAAAGGTACCTCTAGAGGTACTGAAAAAGCATCTGGAAACAAAGCACAGAGCCATATACAATGGCAGGATAGCCAAGGCAAGACTTTACAAAACTTGTGCATATACCTTAACCAGAGATCCTTGCAAGATTACCTTTTTTAGACATTTCACACAGAAAACTTGAAGAACCCCATAGGCACCTCAAGTTGTAAACAAAGCGAACAAAAAATAAAGATATAGGGGAACATGTAAAATCGATTACTTGAGTAGGTTGAGCTAAAAACCACAATCATGGCACCACCCATTCCATGATTATGGTGAACTTCAAGATTCATTCAGCTTAGGTTTGAGCTTTTTTGGCAAAAAGCTTTTAGGAACCTAGTTTATGCCCAATGTCTAGATTTTGTAGCATGATACCATTGTCATTATAGATAACATTACTTCCCCTACGTCCTCCACGACTCCTAATGTGACCATTAACAAATGAGCCTGAAACATTAGTGTGATTAACATTTGAGATGTCTCCATTTTAACGATAGCCCCATGGTTCCCATGCAGTGTCTCCTCTGGTGGTAGTGTTCCTCATATAAGAGTCAGTCTCTCTATTATGAATAATCATTGGCTATTCAATGCTTAGAGGAAATGAGATTCACAGATGAGGATATAAGGCTCGAAGTTGATCAATGGAATACCTGGATGGATTACATATCGTATCTCCTCCCATGTTTAATGCTTCCTAACGAGGGCCATAAAGTTCATGCATTCTTAGAATGCCATATATCCACTGAAACCAAACATGACTCTCTATACCATCCAGCCAAGTCAGGTTGAATGCTAGACCTCTCGATTGCCACTAGACGGATTGAGTTTTCTAAAAGATTGAGCTCGAGAATATCTCCTATTCCTATATGAAGAACATAACGTCCATTAGCACGCCATTGATGCAAATACATAGAATTCAGCTTCAAAGTGATGAAAATGCCTGGTCTCCATTGTGATGTGCATGAAGGAGATAATTTTGGTATAGAACTAGGCAAGCTCCATTGATTTATAATAGTTTGACCAAAATTGACCATCCCTCTAGTTAACACTTGATTAGAGTGAAGCTTGAAGATATACTTAAAACTACCTTTAGAACACTCTTTGCTATTGGATTGTGATGCTTTCATACCAAAATGATGGAGCCAAGCTTTGAATAGTACTCAAATTAACATGAAAATAACTGGAAATAACCAAAAGATACAAGAAAAATGCAACATTCTCTCCAATATTACGCACTCACCAGACTGAATGCTTCCTCTCACTAACCCCATCGTCCACCTTACCTCCTCTCACTCCTCTCGCTTCATCCCATGAAGCCCGAGAGTTAGTTATCGCTCGACACATTATTCAAGATCCATCAAAATGGTATGATAACATGGACACCATTGGGATTGCAAAGAATTTTATACATCATGATTGAACTAAACTAAACATGTGCAATTAGATGATTACTTTTAACAACAACAAAGCCTTATTCTACTGGTGGGGTGTTATAAAGGAACAAGTAGATTCTGATTTGGTACATGTACATGCATGTAGTCAAATTGCAAATTTGTTGATCAAGGTTCTTTGAGGAATTATGCAGCAAGCTAGTAATGAATATGATACTGATAGGGTTGCTTTTGCTCTTCAAAATTATAAAAGTAAAACTAGGAAGATACAAGAAAGAGGAAAGCCACTTTTTGATTGCCAGGGTATTGACCTCGAGATATTTACTCTTTTGGAGAAAGAAACCAAGTATTAGAGTTGGTTTAGGGTTGCTATAGGCCTGACCTAGGAAAAGGTTGTATTGGGGGTTGTGAGAGTCATTTTTTGGACTATAATAGTAGTTGGTATCTCCAGGGAAGACATGAACTATTTTGTATTGTGAGTGTAGTGAGGAGAGCATCTGACCTCTCGAAAGTCAGATTGGGGGTGGAGGAAGATCATCCATTCTTCATCATTTTTTATCTTTCTGTTTTAGTGCTAGTTCTTTAGTATCTTTGTGTGAGGTTAGTGTGAGTGTCTACCGTAATTCTTCCTTTTTGTTCTTGAGGAGGAAATATTTTGTTAAATCAATATTAGCCAGCACTATTTTCCTAATGTTTTATCTTGGGCTCTAACAGATACATATCTAGTCTCCAACTTGAAGGGAGTTTTAGTGAAAATGTTCTCTCTCTCTCTCTCTTGCTCTCTCATTTTGATTAGACTTGCTCCTTTAATTTTATTTGACTTTGTATGACATTACCACAACAAGAACAACAATAAAGCCCTATCCCGCTAGATGGGTCGGCTGCAAGGATCGCACGATGCCACTGTGCTCTATCAAAAACTAGATCTTTAAATAGATCATTAACTAAAAGATTTCACTCTATAACCTCATTGAGCATTTGCTTTGGTCTACCTCTACCTCTTTAGAGGACTCTATACCGCTTGATCAACCTTTCTCATAGGGGCATCCAACATCCAATGGCCTTGTTTAAACGTGTTCAAACCACCTCAAAGGATTTTCTACCAGTTTTTCCTCTAGAGATACCAGTCTAACTTGTTTGTTTACATGATCATTATGAATCCTATCTTTTCGTATACAACCACACCCATTTTAGCGTCCTCATCTCGGCTACCCCTACTTTATGTTATGTTGTCCCTTTATAGCTTAGCATTCACTACCATATAGTATTGTTGGTCTTATTGCAATGTGATAGAACTTCCCTTGTTCTTTATTAGGTACTTTCCGATCACAAATAACTACGGTGGCTTTTATCCATTTATACCACCTAGCTTGAATTTTATGGTTAACATCACCATCGATTTCACCTTCTTGACTTTGTACGTCATTATTATGTAAATATTGCTTTTTTTTCCTTCCCATGTTATTGATGCCTTGTTTAGAAAGACACGATACTAGCTTCATTATTTTCCTGTTGAGGTGGCATATTCCTTAAGGCGGAGTTCTGCTTAATAATTTTTTCTATGCTTTTGCTTTAATTTTTACTAGCTTCATTATCATGTAAATGTTTCCCTATGCGTTATGTGGAACTACATGTTTTCTTGAAATTTCTGTTAGGTTTTCAAATGTGATGTTGCAACTTGTAACCACTTTTACCATCTACGCTGTGTTGCAAAAGAACATGGGAAAAATATTGCTGATGGAGAAAGTTTTATTTGTCCTATTCATACATGCTGCATGTGTAAGGAAAGAGAAAATAAGGAGAAACATGAATTGCAATTTGCAGTTTGTAGGCGTTGTCCTACAGCATATCATCGCAAATGTTTGCCAAGGTTATTTTTCCTTTTCACTTTTGCATATGTTTTTAATTTGCACTTTGTGGTTCTAATAATTAAGCATCTAGTTGATTGTGCGGGAGTTGCCTTTATCAGGGAGATTGCTTTTGAAGACGATGAAGAGGGTTTTCCACAAAGGGCCTGGACAGATCTATTACCAAATAAGCGCATACTTATATTTTGTTTGTAAGCATAAAAATTTGCAGTTCTTGTTATTTATCTATGTTGAGGTCCTTGTTTTCTGTATTTATCTTTTTCATTAATTGGACCAGAAAACATGAGCTTGATGTGGAACTTGGAACTCCAACAAGAGATCATGTTCGATTCCCCTAGATTAAACGTGCTGTTCAGGAAATTGGTTCGTCCTTTGAGGAAGAGACAGGCTTCAACACAAGATATAGTGATAGCATACCACGGCCTTTACAGGTTTACGCCAGAAGGAACCGTGTGGGTTAAGTAGGGGCAGTTTAGTCTTTTGCTCTGTTTAAGAAATTCCAGGGTAGTTTATTATGGTTATGTTAGCAGTTTATATCAGTTATTAGGTTATCCTTATCTTTTCTTAGACAGTTATTATGTTGCAAGTTTATATAAAGATGTTGTAAGACTTGTTATGATTATGAAAAGTATTATTCAGAAGTATTGTCTTGTCCTTGAATTACAGATTCTGGCTCTAGTTTCCTCTTTTCTCTCAATTTCAACTCTATCATTTTGATATCAAAGCGATGAATCTTCGGATATGTTAGATACCATGGTTAACACACAAATTTCCTCTTATGAGAATAATTATCTATTACATCCAAATCAGAGTAGGGAAATCCCATCAAATTCCAATCCTCAGAATGGCCCTGCTGTGATTTTGGTGCAACAACCTCCTCAAACGCATCATGAGTCCAACAATCAACAATTGGCAGCCATTCTTGCGTAATTGAATCAGATGAATGCAAAAATTAATACCCTGAAGAAGCAAAAAGCACCAATATTTATTAATGGCGACACAAATTATAACAACAGAGATACTTACGGCAAGCATGATGACATTGATATAGAAAATCTTTGGTGGAATAGAAACCTTTCTAATAGACCTCATTCAAAGTTAGAATTTCTGAAGCATGGAGGAGGAGATCTAGAAGGTTGGGTTATGAAAGATGAAAAGTATTTTCGATATTACCAAACTTCAGAAGAATTGAAGATTGATGTGGCAACAATGAGTCTTGAGGGCGATGTGTTGGATGCTTTTACTTGGGTCTCTTCAGGAAGGACTATAAGGTACTTGGATGAATTGGTGCATATTTTCCAAAAACAATTCGGTCTTGCGGAATTTCAAAATACAGACACCTATCTATGCAGCGTCAAGCAATTGCATTCCGTAAGCCCATATAAGCAAAAGTTCGTTAGGCGTCAAGCCCAAGCACAGGGTTGGCTGGAACATTGTCTACTGGAAGTATTCATCAATGGACTCAAAGAAGAATTACAGTCCGATGTGAAGATCCATAAGCCTCGTACAGTCTATAAAGCCACCAGCCTTGTTTTAGAGTTTGAAACCAAACTACAATCGCAGGGTGCTCAACGCTCCTATCAACGTTTCAATAATTCTCGTCTAGCAGAATATAATTATCATGATTATAAAATTCCCCACGTAACCAATACGTGAATTTCAACGTCGCAAATCAAGGGGGTGTCGCAAATCAGTTTGGCACTACAACTCAGGGACACAATCAGTATTTGAATTTTGCATCTCAATTCGGCGCTGCCACTTTGGTCTACAGTCAGAATTTGAATTCCCAAAAACAATTTTCTGCATCCCCGTCTCATTATTCTCCTATCAATCCGCATCTACCACGAAATTTAGAAACTAAGAGACAAAATCGACGAGACAAAGGTTTGTGTTTCCATTGTGGTGACAAATTTACCCCTGGGCACCGCTGTACATCTCAACGCTGAAAATAATGGAAGTATATAACAAAATGGATGATCCAATAGAAATTCCAAAAGAAGAGCCCCTTTCCTGCACAAGTTTGGCTGAGATATCACTCCATGCCATTCTCAGACGCCTTATTGCATCAACTATGTGAGTTAAGGGAAGTTTAAATTCCAAATATGTCTTGATTCTCATTAATAGTGGTTCAACCCAATTTTATTTCCACTCAACTCATCAAAGACTTTGGAGTTGTACCAGAAGTTCTTCCTCCTTTTGGTGTTCGAATTGGAGATGGTTCTATGATCACTTGTAATTCCATTGGAAAAAATTTAGAGATCATGGTTCAAAGCCTGACCATCAAGGATGTTTTTTCTCCCTTTTGAGTTAGGCGGTGTGGATATGGTTTTGGGAATAAAATGGTTGGCTTCTCTAAATATTGTAGAAGCTAATTGGTAGCGTTATAAACTGTTGGAAATTATGCCCTAGTGGCAAATCATTGTACTTTAAACGTTTATGTTATTTAAAGTATTCTCCTTTAGTTATCATTTCATTTGCATGTTTATAGTGATAACTGATCCTTGGATATATCTTATAGATTATCCTAAATGTCATGGTTGGTCATCTACGCGGGAGCGAAGATGAAGTAAGACCAGTATGACTTTGATGAGGTATGGAGATACGAATCAAAGTCATAGGCACTTGTAGGAGTACAAGGTCTTTGGACCGACCCACTATGAGAAAGCTGCATGGATTAAGTCATAAGCTTTTCTCATGTATAACCGCATCACAATGCCCTTTGACCTGAGATCATCATGGATTCCTACATGATGAGTCGCTAATCTTTGACCTAGTTAAAAGTCACCTTTGACCGGGTGATGATAAAGGCTTGGATCAAGATTAGTGGTTTTCATGCAGAGAAATGTGAATGGCCAAGATGGAATTTGTCCCTCACATTTGTAAAGAGATAATACTGGGCCCCTCGATGAGTGAGTCTGAGAAATGTATGGTCAAACTACGATGGAAAAGAGTTTCTATTTCAATTGTTAGACTACTCAAGAATCGAGAAAGTAATGGTCAAGAACAGGAAGTTGACATTATCCATGCCTCATCCTCGACCAAATTATCGCGTGACAAAAGGGACGTGACATGGTTGTACGATAGGTTGTATCGTATCATCGATCCCCATATGAATTGGGTAGTCGCAATGTCTTGCTAGAGGCCGCTTGCGACTTATGGGTGGTACAAAGATTGGCCCACGCCAATCTCATGTGGGCCTGCAGGGTCGCAGACAAGAATAGCCCAACACGAGCAAAAGTGTCCAGATTCATTGAATCTTAGATATATCTAAGATTTAATGAATAAAACATTTAATTTAGGATGTGTATATATATATATGTATATATATTATTAAATTCGAAATTAAATATAAAAATATTATTATATAATATTTGTTTTGTATTTAATTTATTTGATAAATTAAATATCTAAAACAAATAGAGATATTGTATCTCGATTTAATTTTCGAATAAAGATATCATATATCCGATTTAATTTAAATTGAAATATAGTATCTCATATTTAATTAAATAGATGGATATCATATCTCGGATTTAATTTATAGAGATAAATTAAATCGAAGGCTTTTAATTCGAATTAAATAAAAAGATTAGATTAGATCTATTAGATAGATTTAATTAATATATTTTTTAATCCAAATTCAAGATTAATTTTGAATATAATACGCCTATCGGTTTAGGAAAACCTACGGGACATTTAGTTAGACGTATTAGAAAAGCCGCGAGAAACCCTAGAGAGAAAAAGGAGAGACGCGAGAATACAGAAGGTACTAGCACGCTGCCGTCTGTGTTCTAGTGTTATTCGTGTGGATACCAGTAGAGGAAGAAGATTCGTAGAATCGACTTCTGTTGATCGAGAAGGTAGCCCATGAGTTCAAATTAGAACGAGACGTACGCCAATTTTCGTAGAGGTATGATTTCTTAACGAACCTTGATTTAAACGCAGTTGAGCGATCCTCGGATGAGATTCGTAAAAGTTTTCAATTCCGCTGCGTGTACGGATCCCTTCATAAACTCCAAGGTATTTCTCAACCTTTTCAACTTTCTAAAATCTCTCTTAGAAGTTATGATGGTATGGAAATTGTTCGTAGGTTCGAAATTCTGCAAGATTTGTTACAACAATTTGCTGATTTATTTCTTAAACCTCAATCTCTTCCTCCTGTCCGAGATAGAAGTCATGTCATCCGTCTTTATCCTGGAGCCACACCTCCAAACATTCGGCCATACCGTTGTCCATATTCTCAGAAAGATGAAATTGAAAAGCAAATTGCTGCGTTGCTTTGAAAATGATTTATTTAGCCAAGTGTAAGTTCCTTTACCAGTCCTGTCTTGTTAGTTCCAAAAAATAATTCTTCTTGGCATTTGTGTATTGATTACAGGGAATTGAATATAATTACTGTGCCGGATAAGTATCATATTCCTACTGTAGATGAACTTATTGATGAGCTTCAGGGGACTACTTATTTCTCTAAGATTAACATTCGTTCTGGGTATTATCAAATTCGAGTTCATCATGCAGATATTCCCAAGACAACTTTTCGCATTCATTCAGGATACTATGAGTTTACTGTTATGCCATTCAGCCTTACTAATGCTCCCTTCACTTTTCAAGCCATCATGAATGACTTGTTTCAACCATATCTTAGAAAATTTATTTTGGTCTTCTTTGATGACATTTTGGTTTACAACAAGACTTTTCAGGATCATATTACTCATTTGAGTATAATTTTTCAACTCTTGCGTTTGAATGAGTGAGTTTTATGCAAATCTTGATAAGTGTGACTTTCTTCAGCTTGATATATCATTTTTGGGCCATGTTATTTCAACAAAAGGAGTAGTGGTAGACCCGGAAAAAATAGTTGCCATTGACAAATGGCCTCTTCTTCCAAAGAATATTATTAAACTCCATGGATTTTTGGGTCTTTCAGGCTATTATCGTAGGTTTATTCGGCATTATGGTCAGATTGCCAAGCTTTTGATTGATATGACTAAAAAGGATGCCTTCAAATGGGACGTTACTTCCTTAGTTGCTTTTCAGGAACTTCATAAAGCATTAATTAATGCTCTAGTTTTACAACTGCCAGATTTTTCAAAGCAATTTATGGTTGAATGTGATGCTTCTTCTTCTGACATTGGTGTTGTTCTACACGAAGAGGGTCACCTAATAGCATTTTACAGCAAGAGATTGTCTCAAACAAAACAGAATTCATCAATTTATAATAGGGAATTATTGGCTTTGGTCTATTCCTTACAAAAGTGGCGTTATTATCTTTTGAGGAGTAAGTTTGGGGTTCACATGGATCATTTTAGCCTCAAATATCTTCTGGATTAGCGTATAACAACTCCAGCCTAACAACGTTTGATATTGAAGCTCATTCCCTTTGATTTTCAGATTATTTACAAGGTTGGATCTTCTAATCAAGCTGCTGATATCTTCATAGAACAATTCTTGGCTAATCCTAAGCTTTGTGTTTTGTGATTTCCTTTCTCTATAATAGTGGTGTTCATATGGTGTCTTTATCTGTCGTTATTTCACGTAGTTGGGCAACTACTACTAGATGAATGAGGATCATCCATAGTTGGATCTTGTAAAATCGATAATACGTGTCAAATCCATACGGCTATCCGTTTAAACCCTTTTTTTTAGGGTTGAGCCTTGAAAATTGGGAGTTTTTAACGTGGAAGGTCTTTTGGGTTTGTTCTTAGTAAACCTGAAAAAAAGTTCACACTTTGTCTTGAGTTTAGCTCATAAGATTGTTTTTTTAATATATATATTTCTTCTTGAACACGAAATACACACATTCTCTTTTTACACCCCTCAACCGCTAATTTTATGTTTGGATTGAGAGAAAATTAGGGAGGGAAGAATATTAAGCGGGAAAACTCTAAAAAATAGTAATGTTTTTACCATTTTGGGAAATATTCCTTCCTCGTATTTGTTCGTCCTATTTCCCTTTCACTTCTTATTGCATCCAAACATAGTCCAAGTCTTCTTTCTCGCTTGCCTTCGTCCCCTCGTCCTTGTGCCAGTCTCACATTTGCTACGCACTCTACTAGACAATCGACAGAGCAAAGAAAGACAATATTGGAAGCTAAAAAGAGATGGGAGAAGAGAATAATACATAACGAGTTTATACCAGTTTAAACCTAACAATTTTGCTTATGCCCAGCTACACAAGTTCTTTCAAAATTGACTATTTGTTTTTATAAAAGGTGTTTCTAAAAATTGTATGGGATCAAATAAATAGCTCTATGAACGAATTGAAAACCAGAATGTTCCACCATCTTGCAAGTTTCACAGTAGAGTACTACAACTCTAAGACTTAGTCTTAAGTCTTGTAACTTGCATTTTCATATTACCAAACTTTCAGTCTCTTCTAAAGAAACTACAACTTAGGCACTCCCAAGAATTTAGGAGTGATCAGAAACAAAATAGATGCAACTTTGAAACTCTTAAGAACAAAGCAAGAGTTTTTAACTCAAACAAAAAGTGGTATGTTACCATGATGCAACTTTTCAAGAGGATACTTTTCACTTTTTATTTCTACTTTTTTTCTTTTTACCATTTTGGAGATTAGGTTTTGAGATCAACTCGAAATAAGTGTTCAGTTACTCTGATGCTGCCAATAAGGCTTTAGTGATACGAGTTTAAAAAAGACAGTCAAATACTACAATTTTTCTGATATTTTTTAAAGTCGTTAGGCAGCATAATCTTCACCTTGGTATTAAAATATTCATAAAAATTTAAAAATGGTGTAAAAGTGTCATGACTGTTAAGTCAACTAGTGTTGATTGTTTATCAAACATGTGAGGCAAAAAAATGATACAAAAATACCTTTAATTTTTTTTTTAAAATGGTGCAAAAATGTTACGATCATTAAGTCAACCAATATTAACCGTTTAACAAACAATCTCTGCACATTTTTACTCCAAATGGCCATGTTTGCCACTACAGCGTTTTGTGTATGATACAATGGCTGTACCTCCTTGGTGCCGATGCTACCTGCATACCTCTCCCCTAGCCGCCTCATCCACTGTAGCTATGGCATCTTGCAAAAGACTTGCACGGCATATAGGACCATTAGGAACAAAAATATTGTAGAACATGTGTGAGGATTGCTTTTTTAAACAATAAACATTGGTTGACTTAAACGGCTGACATTTTTGTACCGTTTTAGAAACTTCATATATATTGTAGCATTGCTTTCTTGATCGACACATTTATTAAATGATCAATGTTATTTGACTTAACGGCTATGTCATTTTTACATTATTTCAAAAAATCTTGGTATTTTTACACCCAAGTGAAGATTATATTGTCATGCCAAATCTTTAAACTTATATGAACATTTTGTCAACAAACTTTTTTCACATGTTAATTTATCTATTTATTTTTTTAAAAAGAAGGTTCCATTTTCACCACTTTTTAAAAAATTGTCGTAATTTTTTAAAATTGATTGGATTTCTTTACCACAAGTTGAACAGAAGTAACTAACATTTTTTTCAAGTTCTCTTTAGTTAAAATTTCATTTAATTTTTTTATTATTTAAAATAACATTGCTTCTGAAAACATAATTTAAAATAATCTAAAAGGGTGAAAATATTATCAAAAATAAAATCAACAAATTAATTAAAGCAAATAAAAATAGGAGAAAAAAATTATTTTTAACATTCATCCTCAAATTGGATATATTTCAATTTAGTCCCCTTCTTCAATTTTGAGTTTATTTTGACCTTAGTAGTACATTAAAGCGGTCCTAACCGGGCTGATATATTTTTTTTCACAAAAACTGAGTTTCTGTTTTTTTTTTTCCCTTCTGAAGTTCAATAAACATAAGGAAAAAAAACCAACATGTTTTTAATTGATGAGGTAAATAGCCACATGTAAGGAGAAAAATACAACTTTAAATCTTGAGGAGTTCATATGTCAAGAGAGAAGGGTGAAATCCTTTTGCATTACAATCTCGAAAGGAATAAATCTTAAGTCCAAAACGGCTTAGAAATATCTGAATCAAATAAAAAAAGTACAAAAAAAATTGAAGAAAATGATGAATATATATATATATATATATATATATATATATATATATATATATTCAGAAATTAGAAAAAAATTAATTTGGCAGTCCTTATAGTTTTATAAGATTTTGAATCTGGTCCTTATAGTTTTATTTTAGGGTTAAGATACGATTTGACCAATAAACTATTGGCTCAGGAGTGTCTAACACAATTAACTATTACGTTGACAAAAAATACAAACCAACTTTTAAAAAGGAAATGTACAAAGACAACAAACTTTTAAAAAGAAGTTACGTAAAGACAAGATTAATTAAAAAAAGTTAATGTCCGTTATCTAAGGTGTAGATTGACCAACGAACTTTTACTCCATGAGCGTTCAAAAGACAAAATTCGAAATTTTACTAAATTAAATAATTTTTTTTCTCATTTGTCATTATTCAAAACTACTTGTATAGATATTTATAGACAAAAATTACTCATTCTTCAATTTTGTCAAAATTATAATTTGTTAAAATAAACAAAAGTTTTAATTAAAAATATAATTATATGATTTAAATAAAACTAAAGGTGTTTTATAGTTTATTATATATGTTAAACAAAAAAAAATTATATGATTTATTTTTAATTTAGAAGAAATTTATGTGAGTTAAAAAATTCATTTAATGTTAATAAAATTTAAAAAATGTAAAAAATCTATTATATCCTGAAAGAAATGAAATGAGTTTAATTTTAATTTTTATAAAAAGAGCTTGTTGATACTTAATAATATAAATCCTAAGCAACTTGATGATATATTTTTAAATAATCTATTGCTTATATGGATATGGGACTTTCGTAGGCCAAATTGCTCCTTAACTTATTATTAAAATGTCCTTACTCAAGCCTCTTAAGTTATCTTTTTGTTTTTTTTTTCCAACAAGTCTCATATTCATATAATCAATAGATCATTTAATTAACAAATATATCACTAAGTTGTCGGATTTATATTATTAAGTATCAACGTTGATATCCATTAAGCTCTTTTTATAAAAATAAAAATTAAACTCATTTCATTTCTTTTCGGATATAATAGATTTTTAAAATTTTATTAACATTAAATGAATTTTTTAAATCACATAAATTTCTTCTAAAATAAAAATAAATCATTTTTTTTTTGTTTAACATATATAATAAACTATAAAACACCTTGAGTTTTATTTAAATCTTATAATTATATTTTTAATTAAAACTTTTTTTTATTTTAGCAAATTATAATTTTGACAAAATTGAAAAATGAGTAATTTTTGTCCATAGATATCTATACAAGTAGTTTTGAATAATGACAATTGAGAAAATAAATTATTTAATTTAGTAAAATTTGAATTTTGTGCGGCGCTCCCGGAGTAAAAGTTTGTTGGCCAATCGCACCTTAGATAACGGACGTTAACTTTTTTCTAACGGCGTTGTACTGGACGCTCCTTTTTAAAAGTTTGTTGGTATTTTTGGTCCACTTAATAGTTAATTGTGTTGGACGCTCCTGAGCCAATAATTTATTGGCCAAATTGCACCTTAACCCTTTATTTTATTTTATTAAATCCTTGTGGTTTACTTTGTTATTACTACTAGTCCTTCCGACCAGTTAACTCTATCGATCACCATCTCTTCCCTCAGGCTATGTTTGGTTGGAGGTGAGGGAGGGAGGGGAGGTGCCCCTCCTTAGTGTGAAAAGTTAGATATGCCCATAATGTGACATGTGACATGCTTCTAAAGTTAATGTGCGGAAAACGATGAAAAAAACTATGTAATTTTTAAAATTTCTCATGGGTAATTTGGTCAAAAAATTTCCTCCCCTAACCTCCCCTCAAACCAAACATAGCCTCAGCTTCTCTCCTCTCTCTCTCACCGTTCATGTTCGCTCTCCTACTCCTCACATCATCTTTGTCTTTATCTCAAGCTTCACTCGTGTTTCGCCTCCTCCATACCTCCTGTAACATCTCAAACCAGATTGACAAACACTTAACCAAAGTACCTAACATATCCAACATCTAAATAATCAAAATACAAAATTAGTTCAGATAAAACCCACACCAAAGTTTCATATTAGAATTCAAAATATTTCAATAAAAAGAAAAATGCGAAATTTTTAGGATCATGACAAATAAAATGATATAACAAGTGCTTAAGGAGCACAAATGAGCCTTCAAGACTCATTCCACATGTGCCTTCCCTTACTTCTTTTTCCAGCCCGAGGTCATATCGGGCCAGACCTCGGGTTGACTTCCAACTCGGTCTGGCCCGGTCCTTAGACATCCCTAATAAAACTTAGGTTTTGATGTAGAATAATTTATAGAAAAAATAGGAGTGTTTGACAAACTTATAACAAAACTTAGATTTTGTTTCTACAACCTAGGTTTTGATTCCCCCAAAAAACAGGACTACTAGTATAGGGGTACACCTAAGGTTTAACTCCTCTCCTAAAAATGTTTATTTTTTTAGAAAATAATAAATAAATAATATGGTGATAATATTTAGACTGCGCTTTTTTCATATTATTTATTTCAATAATAAGATGTATTCTCACACACATTCCCATATATTTAAAATAATCATTTGAGAAATTTGTAGCTTATGAATGACTTGGGAAGATACTTGGGAGCCTACATGGCTAAAGGTAGGCATAAGGGGAAGAATTTTCAATGTTTAATTGATAAGATGCAGAGTAAGCTCAGCTGCTGGAAAAAACAGTCCCTATCGCTAGCAGGGAGACTCACTCTTGTCCAATCTGTGACAAACCAAATGGCGGTCTACTCCATGCAACATGCTATCATTCCAATGGGGGTGAGGAAACAAATGGAAAGAATGCAAAGGGACTTCGTTTGGGGCTGAGAAGCGGGGAAAAGGAAAATAAACGCAGTAAGCTGGGACTTATTGTGTAAAGAAAAGAAAAATGGGGGCCTAGGTTTGAGAAATTTGGAGCTTATGAATGATGCACTAATAGGGAGAGTGGCTTGGAATATGATTACCAATCCAAATAACCTATGTTCTAGAGTGCTTAGTGGAAAATACCGTAGAGAAAGTAATCTGGTTAAGGGATGCAGAGGGATTAAAACAGACTCTGATTTATGGAGGAAGTTGGTCATAATATGGCCAAAAATAGTTGAAAATATAAATTGGGAGGTGGGAGATGGGGAACTGATCAAGTTCTGGGAGGACAAGTGGTTGGGGGATGGAAGAAAACTAATTGAGAAGTGTGTAGTGCTACCTTCGGAGGAGGAGAAGGAAGTTCGGGTAGGGGAAATGATAAATGGGCAAGGTGAGTGGGACATGGAGAAAATTGCAAAATGGGTGAATGATGAGGGTAGGAAGCTTATACTGGCGGTCCTTCCTCCCAGTCCTGGAAATGGGGCTGATTCTTAGATGGGGCAACAATGTACAAAATTCCTATGTAGTGGCTGAGATGTATCATGCGATGAAGATGGAGGTTGAAACTGATGGGAGGATATGGAAGGTCTCGTGGAAGTGGAAGGGCCCAAGGAGGGTTCAAATCTTCCTATGGTTGGCTTTGCACAACAGGTTACTAACAGGGGAAAGGAAGGGCCGTATTATGGGGGGCAGCACACTTTGCTATTGCTGTACCAGAAATGAGGACCTGATGCACGTTTTAAGGGACTGCAAAATGACTTGGTCGCTGTGGTAGGAAATAAAACCACCCTGGGTAGGGACTGAGTTTGTACACTTGCAGGGAAGTGAATGGTTGGCTTGGAACTTGGCCCTCTCAGATGGGGATTGGAACCTCACTTTCGGAATTACTTGCTGGTGTTTATGGAGTTGGAGAAATAAAGGAATTTTTGAAAAGGAGTTCAATATGCCTTATGACCGGGCAGGGATTGTGTACAGATATGTAGCTGAAGTTAAGGATGCGAGGAGGGATTTTGGTTTGGTAAGGGGCATAAAGATGGAAGTGGCTGTCAGGTGGAAAACTCCTCCAGTGGTCTGGGTAAAACTTAATGTAGATGGGGTGGCAAAGGAAAGAAGCAAATCTGCAGGGTGTGGCAGACTGATAAGAGATTGCAGAGGTTTGTGGCGCTGTGGCTTTACACGTTATCTGGGAAGTTGTAACGCGTTGCGAAGTGAAATATGGGCTGTTCTCTCTAGCCTTGAATTAGCTGTGAAATATAGTTTTGATAAGATAGTGGTAGAATCTGATTCTATAGCTGTGATTAGTATAATGAATAATTTGCAGGTTGATGACAGGGCTAAGTCAAATCTGTTGCTTCGGGTTGCTAGCATTTGTCAAAAGTTCTCTAGCATTGTTTTTGTCCATGTGTTTAGAGAAGGAAACTCTTGTGCTGATGTGCTTGCCAATTTAAGTCTCAGGCACGAAGAGGGTAGAATCATATTTGAGAGGCCTCCATCTGTTGTAATCAATGCTTTAGGTAGGGATTTAATGGGTATTGCTTACCCCAGATGTATACTGTTACAAGAATAATATAGGGCTGATGCCCCGATTTTTACCAAAAAAATAAATAAAATAAAAATAATAATCATTTGAAGAAGATATTTCATTTGTACTTTCCCCCCTTTGTTTTGTATATATAGAATAAAATTTTAGAACTAGTTGCTCCTTTTAAATTATTATTTTATTATATGCCCCTTACATATATAAATTCTACGCTACCGGTAATTCTAACGGCTATAAATGTAAATAATGGATGTTACACCTCCTATCGCCATCAATCTCTCTGCAAATACTCCTCCTCTGGGTATGAATCAGAGAGAGTGTGTGAAGGAGAGATCAATTCCTCTGTCTGCCAGAAAAATATAGTACCAATGATCACATCACCCAAATTTGAACAAATCGTTCGCCATAATCGGTTTGCTGATTTGGTTGGTTTTTTGTTTTTCCCAAATTGGTATATTGGAATTCATCATATTGGTTGCGTCCGAGCCGCCATTCTATTTATTCTCTTCTACTCCATGATTTCTCTGTTCGTGGAGGCATTTACAGAGCAAATAAAACGTACATTCATACTTAGCTAATTTTTATGGAAGAGATAATGCTCATCCCTCCTATATTTGATTTAGATTCATGAACTATTTGTCGGATATGATTTCCATGGGCTGTTTCACAGCAACCAATTTGTTTGCTATCCAACTTTTCCATGGTTTCCTTGGTTTATCTTCTGAGTTCCATCATCCTTTTCTTTCATCAGCACTCCATCACTGCTTTTATCGTATAAGAGTTCATCAGACAATCATTAATGACAATGAGCTTTATTAACCAAAAACTATCTATGTCCCATCTCAGACATGTAAAAGCAGTAACTCACAGCCCAACCTTCTTGCAACCTTAACGATTCGGATTTGTGTTGTATAAGTGCAGGCCATAAGGGATGCACCAAAGAGAACCAACATTCCAAGAAATACAGGTGATCGAAACCAAGGGTGAAAACCCATCTCCAAGTGAAAAATTCCAACACAGGATGATTAAAACCAAGGCCCTCACCTTGTTCAATAGCAGTCCCTATCACAGAAGACTTGTATCAAGTCGCTTTGGTCATAGTAAAGCACATTGACAGACGCAAAAGTCACAATAACATTTCTTCCAACAAGTTCATTCAATTCCCCCTAATTAACGAGGAAAAGGAGCATCTAAGTGTCTGCAAATTTATTTATTTTTTTAATCATGATGAGAAACAGTGTTGATTGAATTCAGCTACCTTAAGGTAGAAAAAGGAAGAGAAACTTAATTTGCATACCCAGAGCCATCAAATCTGGAATGACGAACATTATAGTTCCCCAATTGCCAAAGGCAAATTAGACAGAACCGTCAATACCCTCTGTATCTACACCTTCCCCATTCCAGAAACACCGCCGTTACTCCCTGAGCAGTCGTAGGCAAGGAGATAACTAAAGAAACCCATAAAATTTTCATGTTATCGTGAGATAAAATTGGTATTTGGCGTGAAGAACGAACCAAAGCTGTGAGGACATGCACATTAAATTTGTGCTTGAGAAAATTGCTTCATTTTTTTTTTTGGAAGCCTTTGATTGTCAGTTGAATTATTAGTTGAGTTTTCATTATTGATTTAGTTGTTAATTTGGTTTATCCTCTTAATTATTTAATTGGTTGGTTAATTGTTTAGTTGTTTAATTAGACAATTGTAAACATGGTTCCCAAAATTAATTTGTGATTGGTTTTAATGGAATTTAATGACCAACGCTTACACCATTATGAGTTTTCTAATTGATTAAGTATTATTGAACTTGAGGGTTTCCATCTTTCAATTAAGTTATTAGACTTATTAATCCCTCCCTTTTATTAATCTCTCTGGTCTAATTAATTAATTTGAGCTAAGAAAGTTAATTCTATGTGAATTTTGAGTTGTCCCCTTTACCGTAACTGAAGTAAATATTCTTTACCTTTTCTTATTTGATTTTCTTAGTTGTTAGTTCATTTTTTTACATAGGATTTTAATTCTCTTTTCATAACCCCCCCCCCCCCCCCCCCCAAATTCCATTTGCATTGAGATTAGTTTCATTTTCATATAGGTTTTTAGAGTCATTTTCATCTTGCATTTTGTTGGATTAATTTCATTTAGGTAGTGTCTTGCATTTTAGTTTAGGTTCATTCCATTGTATTTTTTATCAACTAAATTCAACCTAAAGAAAATCTCATAGATTGCTCATTGGAAGAATGACATAGGTTAACCGTAAACTGCATAATTAATTATGACATAGTTTAATTGATTGTTTTAGTGACAAAAGCACACATTAAACATGTTTGTGCCAAGAAAAAAAAAATTGAAGCATGTGATGTACTCTTTCTCATCCATATCTTCCCATTCTTCACTGAGATTCTTTCACCCTGTTTTCTTGTGATCCTCTTTCATTTCCACTTAATTGTATTTAATTATTTCTGAATTGTGGTTGAATCTAGCTTTGTTTTTAGTATCTTCTAATGAAAAGAAAGAAATTGTTTTGGTCCATATAAATTTGGCAAACTCTTCGATGGTGGGTTGTCTGATGCATTTTTTTTTTTTTACACATTCAATTCTTTTTGTAAGAACCTGTTGATTGTCCTTTAATCTTTTTTTTTTTGTTTAAGATTCAATTGCGATTGGTAGCAAAAAGGCGCAATAATAAGAAATCCATGAAAGGAATCATCGGCAATCACTCTTCATTATTGACAGATAATATATGTAAAGGACTCGTACAAGAGCAGGATGAATGAGAAAGGAATTCCTGCTAAACTTGAGATTAACATATCAGAAGAAAATAAGAATTATTCTAAAAAAACCCTCCCCTGTTTATTCACCTGTAAAAAAGAATACCATATTTCCTCATGTGAGGGACACAAATAAGAAATGTTGGACATAAACCATCAATTCCTCTCTCCATCTCTCTCTAGTTCTTTATCTCTGAACCCACATCTCAATCTCGCTCTAACTCTTTGTGACCTGATGTATGTACCCCATGAAGTAGTTTAATATGATAGTGAACATCAGGGTATATATCATGAAAAATTCCAACACCTTCTTCAAGCTTTCAGGTCATCAGACATTGCAGATGGTATGCCGTGTGTAGTAAGAATATCTGAAGTCGCTGCCTTGGCGGTGCAGGTTTTCAACACTACTATCTGCAGAAAGAAAAGATTTACAAATTTTTAAAGGCCTGAGGAATTCTATTTACATAATGTTTTAGATTTCAAAACTTCTATTCTTTTTCGAGAAAAATGAAGGAGAAACGGATCATGCAATCGTGAATGTGCTGATGAAGAGGAAAACCTGTTGATGTTCTAGATCAAACTTCATATACTCATCATCACAGCTCTCAACCATGAAGACCAAGCTCTTCAGATTCTTCACAGGGTTGCCATTAAAGGCAAGAACCTAAACACATGCACAGATCACTTGGTAAGTATTCAACTCCCACCAGATTGAATGATATTTGTATAAAGAGTTTTGTTACCTGAGTGTTAACAATGTCCTCATATCCAATATTTATATCAGCCACTAGAACCTAACATAGATAATTTCAAGTATTAACCCTTGTACTAAAATAGAAACACAAAAATCTAATGGGAAAAAAGATGAAAAACCTGAGAAACAACAACAAACTGTTCATCAACAGACTCTGCCATGGCATGATAAAGCTTGTTCAGAAGACTGACAGGGGGGTCGTCCTGCATAGAAAAACCAGTAACAGTTACAAAGCAAAACAAATGGTCCTTTTCTAGACGCATATATTGAAAACTTTAAGTATGAAGACTTGACAATTACCCTATGTTTGCATGGAGAGAAAAGTGAGGGAAAAATAGGAATGAGGGAATACTAGGAAGGAAACCTTCCATAAATAGTAAAAATATTTACTATTTTTTGGAGTTATTACTCCTAGTTTTCTTTCTCCCTTAATTTTCTTTCCGTCCAAACATAGCATTACAGAGAACAATGAAAGAAAAAGTCAAGAATATTAAGACAAAAAAGCTATTGAGACTACCTACAACGATAGGAGAAGAATGATTATTTTTTAAGGAATATTGAGTTTCCTTTTCACATTAAATGACGGGCATTTCATGTCTCAAAGTATTTATAGCAAGCCCATAAACTGAGAAATTATCAAGCATGAAATGAACATATACATAGACAGCAGACGGTTGTTTTGCATTTTTTACTGCAATTCCGCTATTTAGGAGTGGACAAATTAACCAAAATAGAAGTGGGATAGAAAAAAATTGGAAGTTTTCATAGGCAACTACAGTACATGAACACTGTTGAAATAAAAGTAAACCTACCTCTAAACGAAGATAGGGGACGGAAACTGCGGCAAAAACAAATCCAGCGACAATATAATAAGAAGGAAGTTTGCCATTGATGTGGGCTGGAATAAGGCACTTAGGAGTTGCAAGGTTTATGTCATATTCAAGTATCTTTGAATCACGGAGAACCTTGATTGTAGCTGTATCCCCAATGTATTTTTGAGATACAAGGTAACTGAAACCAATGCGCTCCCCTTGCCTGAATGGAACTACAAATATCAAATATACCCCAGACCAGATATCAGTTTTGACACTTGAGAAACATTACAAACAAGAGAACTTCTCAAAGGTGCATGTGTTTATGCCCATGTGCATTCTAAATTGTCAAGATAGGCTCATGATTTTTTAGTAAAAAGTATAATGCCATATAAAATAATACCACTTTGATCCTATTTATAAGTCCTATTTCATGTAATAAATAAGATTGTGACAATTTTGCTCATATTAATTGTACTAATGAAAATAGAGAGAGAAGCAAGAGTTGAAAGATACCTATTAATAAATGAAGGCAAAGCTAAAGATTTACTCTATAATCATTGAGCTAATTACCTCTCCTTGGTATATGTAATTTAGTTAAAAGAGACTTATAAATAAGACCAGAGTAGTAAGTGGAAACATACGTCTAGAGGAATATCACGTTAAGCTAACGGGTTTTAATTGATATATGTGTACCACTCTGGTCCTATTTATAAGGTCAAATAAACTAATTCTCACATACCAATGAGAGTTAATTAACTCATTAATTATGGGCTAAATTTCCAATTTTACCCTTATATATGATTGGTTCCAAAAGTCAATATGAATTTTTTTTTTTTTGTGTATTGCAATTAATAGGGGCAAAAATGTAAAAAAAAATATTTATTACTCTGAAATTGAACTTAGACCAATTTTTTTAGTCAATATGGACTTATATATATATATATATATATATATATATATATATCTCTCTGTTTTGTTATTGATTTGCCCATGATATGAAACATCATTCAAATACGAAAACAAAGTATAAACTCATATACATGTCAGAAAAATACAAGAAAAAGGCACACAATAACGGTATAATTCACCATGATGAGATAGCTGACCAATTCAAAATATGGAACCTTAGTTAATTACCTGTTCCATCATTGGCAATATTAATGCCATCAAAGCTAAGAATGATGTCAGATGACTTCAAAACATGATATTCGGGAGCTGTAGGTTGAATTCTTCTGATACGCACACCTTTCTGTTGTGGCCCCATTCCCATTGACGTTCTCAAATCAGGATTTTCCATCTTCTGCCACTCAACTCCAAGAATTGGAAATCCTGTGAAGGATAATACCCAAACCGATTTATTTAAGTTAAAACCGGAATCATCTCATCAAACTCACAACAACCAGAGTTCTATTATACAACAGCCAGTTGGATAGTGTCAGTAAATCATAAACATATATTAAAATGTGAGATAGAGAGATGCCAATTTTGAACCGACTTCTCCATTCAATTCTTACATCTATATCCATTACTCTATGGTTTCCTCTGCACGCAACATAAAAACGTCATCCCTTTTATTTCAAAAGGGAGACGAGATTCTGTGTTCCATAAAATGATAAACACTCCCATACATACCTGTATATTCCCCATTGTTTTCATAATCTCGGATGAAATGAAAGATGATCGGAGTGGGTATCACATATCCAATATTCTCTGCATCTTCGTCATTAAGAGACTGAAATGCAATCCCCACGCATCTTCCCTTATCACCGAAAGAAGGTCCCCCGGAATTACCTGCATTTATTGCAGCATCTACCTGCAAAAGTATTTGAACTGACTAGTAAGTCAATCAAGAAATATCAACTCGGAGCTCAGACAACATATATTTTCAGACATCAACCTGCACTGCCAGAAGTTGAGTTGAACCATGAGCATAAGACAGTATCTCAATGCGTGAGACCACACCGCTAGTTACAGACACAGTGTCACCTCCAATTGGATAGCCCACAACAGTAACAGCATCTTGAAGTGCAGGCAAATCCCCAAACTCCACAGGCGAAACTCCTTCCCAAAACTCATCATCACTCACCGTCAACAATGCTGAAGCATAAAATTATTATGATAAGCCCATTGTTCACAAAAACAGATAAAAGAGAACTATAATCTAATATACTCATTCAAAGAAAACAAACTAATTAAGTATTTGTTAATACTCTTTGTTACTGTTGATACTCATTCATATATCGTATGTTCCTTCTTTCCTTCTTGAGTCGTATAAATGTTGTTTTTGACTTCCATATATAGTGTTCCATTTACCAAAACGAACTTAACATCCAACGGGTGCCAAAGAGAACGTAGAGAAGTGGATAAAGTGAAATAAGAAGAGAGAGCATCCCATCCCATGTTTGGAATTTTAATGCAAAAATAGATGGTGACTTACTCCTCTTTCTAGGTGGCTTACTGGCTTTGTAGAAAAAGGAAGGAAAAGCCAGCTATAATCATAATTGTTTTTGCCAACTATAAAAAAGAGAAAATCATTTTGAAGGCTTACCTTTCTTAATTAAATCCTTCCATTTAATCAACTAGTATAATTAATTTCTATATAAGTGCCCACTATACAGGCGTTAATGCTTAAGTGTAAGTATGTAAGAGAAGTGTAAACAAGGGGTTTTAGTGTAAGTATATATAAAATGAGTTTTTCCTCAATTTGCTGTGTAAATGAGTGGTTTTTCCTCAATTTGCTGTGTAAATGAGTGGTTTGAAGGTGTCAATCCACATCTCAAAACAAGCACTTAATTTTGACTGCCCTTTTATGTAATTAAGAGGAACATTCAAATACCTATGTCGCACTCGGTTCCAATGGCCAGTACTGTTGCAATGTATTTAGTATCAGAGCCACGTTTCTTGAGCTTGACCTGGGTATGATGCTCCACGGAATGCGCATTGGTCAACACCCTCCTCCCTTCAATAATAAATCCGCTGCTACTAGAGCTGTACTGCTTTCTTCTCTGCCATGGCAGCGAGAAATTCGGTTCTGTATGCACACAAAATACCTTCACCACAGCGTCCATTGACGGCGCCGCCTTCACCTCGCCGTCCCGTTTAGGCATCAATGAGGCTTCGGCAACCAAATCCGTACAAACACCACCTCTGTTCTGCTCGGTATGTTTGGCACTTCTCGGCTCCTGTGAACCTGTTACAAGCTGCTGCGACTTAGGGAGACGGTGGGAGGAATCCACGGCGGAGGGAATTGAGATGAGATCATTTGTTTTTGCGGTAACGTTGTTGAGGTGTTTATGTTCGGCGGTGATTCCGCTGGGTTGGGCTTTGGGTTTTCGTCCCCGTTTTCCCCTACTTTCACCCATTTCCTCAAGAAATGAAAACAAGCGATGAACCTCAGGGAGCTGTGTGTACTAATACGAACAAGGTCCCCGCATAGCCTTTTATATTAAGATTTTGCGTAAAGGTCAACATAAAAAATATCAGATTGGAAGATGCCTCCATCTTCTGACTTCGCCAGATCACCGACGGCGCCAGGGAGACTCAAACTAAAATGGTCATCGTGTTGTGAACACTGAACAGAATAAGAATTAAAAGATATACTACGTAGTACTCAGGTCCGCCTTCCGCGCAATTACGTCCTAGTATTTTTCAATGACTTTTGCTTTCAGGGGTCAACTTCTAAATTGAAAATTATAAACAGCGCCTTCTGTTATCTTGTGCACCAACTGTGGAAAATAACTTATTGGTTAGGTGGTATGAATGAAGTTTTAAAAAAAAGAAATCAAATATGAATAAAGATTACATTTGTTGAAGACCGCGAGAGAGACAAGGCTAACGGGTAACGAATCCTTCTCCGTCGTCTTTGATATTAATATCAACTGTGTCAAAAAAATCCAGCGTTCAAGAGCTCGTTGGAATCTATGATTATAATAAAATGCCAGGGGCGAATAGAACAGATGATGATGTTTACAAATTAAAGAGACTTTTTAAGAATATAGAAGGAAATCATTGTTGACTCAGTAAAACTTCATGCCTTTCTTGTCCTTGATACAACAAACGACACCTATATCTTGATTCTTGAGAATGGTTTATGTTTTTTTTTAATATTATATATAAGTGACTTCTTTCTCGGTATATCATTTTTTTAATTTGGCTTTTTTTTTTTTTGCTCGATTTTAATTTGGCTTTTAAGTGTTTACAGCTTCGCATGTTATTCAAATATTCACGATGTTGCAAACTGCGTCTATATTGGGCATACTTCATAGTAGTATTTTTCAATTGAATATTGTACGAAGATGGTGGGGATAGTTGGATAGAGAACAAGAACGATGAGGGAGGAGAGAGAGAGAAGTTGAGGGAGAAGAGAAGATGGTGCCTAACGGAGTCCATTTAAATTAACGGCTTCATGGATGGAAGTGGAAGGACTGGCATCGATCATTAACTGATTAAATTATAAGGATTCAATTAAAAAAAAAAAAAAATTGAGGACCTAATCCAAAATCTGATAAAACTACAAGGAGTACCAGATTAATTTTCCCTTGGAATTATTTCTGTTATATATATCTTGAATTATATAGATATTTCATTTTTATTTTTTAAAATATAATATAAAAATAGTTTTATATTATATTTTTATCTCTTCTCTTTACCCACTTTATCATATACTCTTATATGGCTAATATTTTTCCTGGCAATAGTTATCTATAAAAAAAATAGGAGATTTTTTTCTTTTTCTTTTATAGGAATTTGATTAGAAAATCAAAACAGCTTAAAACTGATTTTTTTGGGAAAATTGTATTTATATCCTTAGCAACAGAAAAAATGATCCATAGATATCTCAAAATTACATTTAAGTCCATGAGACTTTTTTTTTTTTTCCAGTAAATTCCAATTCCCTTAACAAGTTCAAGGCCACTTACAAGTCTAGGTGCAGTCCACTGAGAGGTCCAGGGGTGTCCATTGACAAGTCGGCAATTGAAATTATTGCAAAAAAGCTCCGCGAGATTTAAATGCAATTTTGAGGTTTTTAGAGATTAATTTTTCATATTTGTTGTTGCTTGAGATCTAAATGCAATTTGCCCCCCTTTTTTTTCTTCATCACGCATGGCAATCCCATTTTGCTCCGGTACAGAATCCCAAAAAGAAATAATCATCTTAAAATTTAGAAATACATAAATCTATTGATAGCTTTTTTTAAAGCATGTTATGCACCTTCTTTAGTCCTTTTAATAAATTCCTCCAAATTCCAACAATCATAGAAAGTTTTTGGATCTAGAATGCCTAAAGTTTTCTATTTGGAATCCAATTGTTTGCATAATTTTGTTAAACCAAGCCACAGGGTGGTTTTTTCTTATATAGAGTGTATGATGGTTTATTAAAAAATAATACACATTTTTTATTCATCAACTCAAGAAGTTGACTAATTTTTAAAACTTCAAATAATGTGAAAAATAAAGTTATTGCTTGTGTAAATAATAAAAGTGTTAAAATATATGTTTTAGGGAAAACCCAATCCAACTAAAAAATAGTTGAATTACCCAAACTCTAATTTGGGTCACTAAATTAAACCAGCATTAATCAGCCTACATGGTACGATTAGGGATTTTAGTATTTTCAGGGCTGCTAGGGTTTGTATTTTCAGTCTATTGGAGGTGTATTCAAGCTTCCTAACAACCAAGTAAGTTACATGAAGTAGATTAAAGATTAATTGGTTTAGTTTTGTTAGATTTTGAGCTAGGGTTTGGTATTTGGGCTAGGATTTGCTGTGGTTTTGATGATATAAATGTTTGAGGAGTTGTTTAATAATTGAGTTATGTTTATATGAGTTAGAAAAAAGGTTTAAGCAATTTAGAATGTTGATATTGATGGATTTTCAATTATGGATACTTTGGAGGTGAAACTTTGTGGTATGAAATGGGGAAATTGATATGAACGGATGTTGTTGTGGTTGATTAAGGTATCTAAGGATTTATTTGATTTGAGGAAATAAGGATTTTTGTGTTGGTTGGTTTATAGAGAAAATGGTGATTTCGGTCAAGTGATAGAGTGGGAAAAATATAAGTTAAGGGCTAGGAAGTTGAGTTTTATGATTTATTTCATGGTTTTCAATTATGTTTGACTTGTATCTGCATTAATGAT
Source organism: Acacia melanoxylon (assembly GCA_019022615.1). NCBI lineage: Eukaryota > Viridiplantae > Streptophyta > Magnoliopsida > Fabales > Fabaceae > Acacia > Acacia melanoxylon. The sequence continues at coordinate 10,782,675 of JAFJYJ010000013.1, forward strand.
GTGGGTTGATCTTGTACTTTGTGGTCCTTGTTTGTGCCTTGCTCATCAATTGTGAAGTTTGAGCTTGAAATTGAGGTAACCGGGATTAATTTATTTTATATGCTTGTTCTAGACTATAGGGTGTTTAATAAACCTTACCTTCTATATAAAATTTAAATGTGATTTAGAAAATCCTGTGTACTTTTGTATATGATCCCAATTTCTACCGTTGCTTCTAAGTCTACCTTCAATACTGTAGGAAAAGTTTTAGATTCATTTAGCAGCTCTTTAACTCCTAAAGTTGTGCAGACCCTAATTTGTGCTCAAGATTTGCTTATACACTCACTTAATTATGTTGAAGAAGTAGGAGATGATGATTTTCAATACATAGAACTTGGTAATATTTTTTACATATATTTTCTATCTTCATAAGAATAATATTATATTTATTATGATATTTCAAGGGAGGTCTAATTTTTTTTAATTGCTAGATTTTCAAAACATTGTATTGGAGGCAACTGTTGTCATATTGTAGATGCAATGCCAATATCTTTGTAAGTAAGTTGCCAATATCTTTGTATTATTGTAATATTTTATTTCTTTTCTTTTTAATTGATTTATTCTTGTTTTTGGTGCTGCATTTGTTTTTGATGCTGCAGTTACACATACAAGCAAACTGTTGAGTTTTTGATGTAGTCAGAATGAATGTAGGTTTGATGCTCCAGTTTCTGTACTACTTTTGTGTTTGACTTGATGCTCCAATTTCTGTAAATTGGAAACATTGCTGTCAGTAGCTTATGCTGCCATGTTTTGCATGCTATGGAAACAATGTTCATTTCACCGAATTCACAGTGAATTCAACCAAACAAGCAGGCCTAAAATAATAGGAAACAATGCTGTCAGTAGATTGGCCAACTTTACAGCTCATTAAAAAAAAAAAAAAACCTCCACAGCTCATTTCACAAGAAGGCCCAAAATATGGCCCCACACAAAAAAAAAAGGCCAAAAACATGCCAAAAAACGAATTAAAAACTTAAATATTTCAATTAATTCGATTCGATAAAAAACCATGTGTTTCGGTGTTTTAGTTTTAAACGAACACCGAACGGATATGCAGTGTGCACACCCCTAACCACAGGCTTGTTGGGAATAATTAATTAGTATGTCAAAGTGGAATCCAGAAACTAGAGAGAAAATTAAATACAAAACTTAACAAGCAGTGAACGAAAATAAAACACCATGCCACAAACATTGCCATTGAGTTCAGAACATAAACCGAAACTAATCATTATCTGATCAAATCCAATACACAATTTCTGTCTCTTTGGAAACTAAAGACTTTTCCATCAAAAATGAGCGAAAAGCAGAGAGAATTAGAATAATATAACTGATGATGCTCTAATCAAAAAGTGACAATCCCAAGTCATCGTCTTCCTCCTCCTCTTCTTCCTTCTTTTCTTCTTTCTTGGCCTCAGCCGGAGCATCGCCACCTGCAGCTGCAGGAGCAGCGGCGGCAACAGCACCACCACTTACGAAAACTGCGCCACCAACAATCACCTAAACAAACCATTGGGGCAAAAAAAAAAGGTTGATCAGTCAAAATTCAAACAGGCCTGATTGATAAATCCAACAAAGTTCCATTTTTAGAGCCAAAATTATGATAGCCATGAGGTAGAAAGGACATCACCCTCCTAACGCTCCTGAAGATATCTAGCTAATTTAACAATTAAGAGTAAATCAATTGTGCTCAGAAATAAACCACAGATAGGATCAAATCAAGCTGGTCTTAAAATTTGATCCGCGATTCTATTACAAATGCATTTCAAGAGCAAATAAAGTAAAAACATAAACCATAAACAAAAAAAAACTATAGAGCAAATAGACAATCAAGCACATAGCCCTCTCCTGGAAATTAATTTGAAGCCACAGCAGCGAAGAAAAAACACGAGACATTACTAAATGACAGAAATTCACAAAATAAAGCATCAAAGAGTAACAGAATCAAGAAGAAAATGATACGATAATCCAAAATCACATCACAAATAAACTTCAAAGTCCACAAACATTCAGATCGTAAGTTCGCTTCCCCGAGCAGTTTGATATCATAAATTATATTAATCAAAAGACTAAGCAATCGTAGTAAGCTAATTGAATCAGAAATTTGAAAGTGAAAACAAACGAAGAAAAGAACCTGAAAAACACCGGAAGTCGGAGTAACGAAAGAGAAAGAGGACTGAACGGCTCCAGAGGAATCAACAGCGAGGGTGGATTGGACAAGTTTCCTCTCGATCTCGAATCTGGAAGGAGCAGAGGCTTCAATGTCACCGGTGAGCTGCTTGCCGGTCCATTCGTCGCCGGAGTTACGGAGGACGTACGTGAACACTCCCATGGCTACTCTTCTCGAAGGACAAGAGAAAACCTAAATTGAAGACTCAGAGCAATCCGGTCGCACGATTAACGAATTACTTGATTATATATAGGTGACATTTGGAAACCCTAGTTGTGTTTTTCCCCACAAAAAAAAAAAAAAAAAAAAAAAAAAGTTGCCATTTGCAGTGAATTGCCCATTTTGCCCAAGTTGAGTGTCTCATACAGAAACAGGTTTTTTCCCATTCTTTTTCCCCCTTTCCTCTTAGTATCTTATTTAAACCCGATCAAAAAACATCGTCATGTTTGTTTATGTTTTCTATTTTTTTTTTAAAAAAACAGTTTTATAAAATTGTTTGTAAAAATAAGTTTTTTTTTTTAAAAAAATCTGTTTAAATAGTTATTTTAAAAACATCTGTTTTTGAACTCACGTGGCTCGTCGCTAACAATGACATGACAATGGTTGGCGCCGGTGGTTAAGTGTAGAGAAATGGCCTCATAAAATAAGAAATAGAAAAATAAAAATAATAAAACAACTTAAAACTATTTTTGTTTTTTTAGAAAAAATATTTTTCGTTTTTAAAAATGACTTACAATTCAAACAGGTTTTATTGTTTTTTAAAAAAACAGAATCAAACAAATCCTATATAATTCAGATTTAATATTTTATTAAATCAATTTTTATTATAATATTTTATTAATTTTTTTTCCGTCTTATAGTTATGAATGATGTAGATTAGGTTTTTAACTATTCAAATTTATTTTTTATATTTATAATAATGATTTTGTAAAATATTTGTCAATCTAAACCATCCATTGTTTTCTTAATTTTTTTTTTGATAAAGAAAGTTTTTGTAAAGGGGTTGGATTACCTACGTTCAAAGACCGCGGAGTCAAAAAACGTAAAAATACTCGGCCAGAGAAAGATACGTGTCTCCACCTCCGCCCAACGCACGCGCTTCATAGATCCTGTGACGCTTCCCCCAACGCCTTCATCAATTCCAGGATCGAACCCCCTCCCTTTAGGTGAGGATCGCTATTCTTAATTTTAAAGTGGATAGGATGTGAGATTTGAAAAGAAAAAAAAAAAAAAAAGAGTCCAAACCCATGAGTCCATGACTTGTATGGGCCATGGGCCATAGCGACGGGAATAGTTTTTTAATAGAAAATATGATAATAGGATTTGTCATTTCATTATATTCCTTGAAATAATTATGCTCATGTGATAGCAGGGTACAAGGACGCAGGTCTGATCCGGATTGACGTAACAAGCCCGATTTAATGAAGCAAGAACCAAAAAAATTATGCTCATGTTGGCCCAAACAAAAGAAGAATTATGATACATATTAAAAAAAATTAGAGAAATTTTATATTTTTAATTGATTTATTTCTTTATTAGATAAAATCCGCAATATCTGCATAAGGTTCATCAACTGGAAGGCCTCCGAAAACCGATTGATAAGTGAATTGACGTATCTACGTCGAGTCGGATCACTTGCAGATTACCATATGGAATTTAACTTCATAATGGCTAATTGTCACTACGGCTAGTGCCATTTCCTTACCCATAACTAACATTCAATTTTTTTTTTTATTATTACTAAAAGTTTAGGTGGGGTAGACACCTGAACCTTTTTTAGGTGCTAACATTCAAATTTATTTTACAATTATACTAGTATAACACAAGTGAAGTCGGCAATGCCAGATTCAAAGTATGATATTCGCTCGAGTCGATATTCGGCCCTAGTCGGATTTCGAGTCTGATACCAAGTCTGTTAGCACATGTGATATTGGGCCATGTTTGATATGTGGGCTTAAGTTTTAATGGATTGGGACTGACATGAGACTGTGATTGGGAATGAGATTTGGGTTATTAAACTATGTTTGGTATCTCTGATCCTAATTATAAGATCTAATTGATTTTTTTTAGAAATATTAAGGAAACTAAATAAGTTACTTAATCATTTCATTTGTTATGTTTTTTTAGATTATATATTAGTTTATTGGTCAAACTATTTAGTTTGAAGAAAAAACTAAAAATAAAAATACTCTAAGCTAATTTAATTAGCTTCCTTAACCCTACCCTGAAAAATGCAATAATATCTTCGCTGCAATCCATTGTTCCAACATTTGAGCAGTTTAGTACTATTATTTTTAGATTTTGTTGCTTTTTTAAAAAAAAAAACTAAATTACTCCCTCCGATCCTAATTATAAGACCTAGTTGATTTTTTTGGAGAAATTAAGGAAGTTAATTAAATTAGCTTAGAGTATTTTTATTTTTTTCTTCAAACTAAATAGTTTGACTAATAAACTAATATATAATCTAAAAAAAACACAACATATGAAATGAGTAAGTAATTTATTTAGCTTCCTTAATTTATCCAAAAAAAATCAACTATGTCTTATAATTAGGACTAGAGGTAGTACAAGTACAACATAATGGATTGGTGGTATAGGAAAACAAGAATACTTTTATATTTTATAATATCTAATCCTATATATTCAAATATAAACATAATCTCTTAGATTTATATTTATAAGATGGATACAATATGAGTAAATAAAAAATATTACTCTTATAGAATATAATATCCATATCAAATATTAACAATATTTGAAAACTAATAAGTAAGGTTTAGATTCCAAATATGTGAAAGTTGAATATTAAAATACGCGGGTGAGATTCTCAAAGATTATTCAACAAATTGAGGGAGAAATTAAAAGGAAAATTTGGCAGAAACAAAGGGGAGCAGCTACGGTCCACTGTAGTGGACCGTTCACTGCCTCCTGGATGGCAGTGAACCTCTGCCTCTTTTTTTTTCTTTTTTTCTTTTTAAAAAAATCACTGTCATTCAGGGGCAGTTAACGGTCCACTGCAGTGGACCATAGCTGCCCCTAAACAAAGATGGTAAATAGTAATCGTACACCATTTTTATGAGATCGGAGAAGGAAGATAAGATGATCGGAGATAGAGCTAGAAAGAGTTGGCAGATCAATTTCTAAATATTAATGATATATATGATATTAAAGATAATAATAATTATGATTATTATAATAAATACAACATTTTCAGATTTCACATGCAGAGGTCATCTAATACATATGGTATTCTTATGAGTGGCTTGTTTATGTTTCATAATACATAATAAATATATACTTTAATCTAAGTTTACCAAAATATCATGTAAGGCAAATATCCTTTCATTAATATCTGGTATCAGATATTAATATAAAAATAATATAAGAAAATGGGAAAATAAATGAAAATGTTCTGGGCTTGTTTCAAACGGTTGCTTGAGCATTGTAATACCCACATATTTATTTATCCAAAATATTACATTTTGGTAAATAAATTGGCTATTTCTGATAAGTGAAATTATTGTTGCAAGACTTGTATTATTATAGTCTATTTTTCTAGGATGAGTTCTGTGGGAAATTAGAGAATTTAAGGGCCAAAGTGCCAAATGACCAAAATACCCCTGGTATGCAAAATGACTTAGGAAAATTGTGAAAAATCCTATAAGGCAATGAAATAATTATTTGAGTTAGGAGAGTATATTATCTCTAATTGTGATAATTTGATAAATTATGAGCTTGGAGAAATTGAATAAGAATGCTCAAAAAGTATTGTAATGACCATAATACCCTCTCAAATTCTAGAATAATGCAGAAAACATGGAAACACCAATGTCAGTGCTAGAATTATCAAGTAATGAGGCATTCTAATTAAGAAAATTATCGACTAGTGATAATAGAGTAGTTAAGTAATTTCTGGGTAATTACTTAAGCATAAGTAAAGGAAATTGATAAGTAATTTTGTAAAACCCTAAAATTAGTGGTTTTTGGCTTAAAATTAGTAAGAACATATTTAGTAATTAATTGGAGAATTTTGTGAAAAATAAGTGAGTTTAGGTATTTTTAAGTCTAAATGCAAGAATGGACCAATTAGGTGATTTTGTGGAATTTTTTGGAAAAATTGGAATAAATAAATTAAATATAAAATAAATATAAAATAAAAATAATAAGGTGCCATCCGAAAATTTGAAAGAAAAAGGAGAGAGAAACAAATTTTAATGTTATGGTAAAAATTGTATTATTATATTAATATAATTGAATATAGTGAATAGTAATGTAATAAATAGGGAACGGATCCTATCTAGAGAACCAGGAATAGGAATTCCAAAGTCAAGGTAAAATATTGATCAGTGAGTTTTTACCTTCAAGTGACCTCTTCCGGAAGTTAATTCCGAGGTCGGTAGCGCATTTACCTAATAAGACGAAATAGGGAGAAATGCGAGATATCACATTTGGATCGAAGAAAATAAATTATAACTCAACATCCGGAGATGAGTTTATAATTATATGGACATATTTGGAATCGGTGAATTTTTGTCCGAAGTTGATGATTCCGAAAAACGATTTTCGTAACCAGACGCGCCCGGACACGTTTTTCGAGAAAACTTCAACTAGATTGTTGGAACCCTGTAAGGGACCGAAATCTAAGTTAAATTAGATATTATTGATGAGGAAGAGAAGATCTTCAAAGTTATGAATTCAGAATTTTGAGATTTTCCGAGACTACGCGAAACGGACACCGATCGGGGAAATTCTATCGACCAGGGCATAAAGTAAGCTTGAGTCACCATTCTTGGACCAATTACATGCTGCCACATCATCCCCTTATGTCGATCAAGGCCTGCCCATGGACAAGAATTAAACACCATTTAGCCTTGATTTTACATGGTTATGAAGTACGGAAAAATTACAAGAATTGGAATGTGGAAATTACCAAAGTGACACAATTTTTTCCTATATAAAGGCATGAGCACCTCCTTCATTTCTTCACACCTCCTCTTCTCTCTACCTTGGCCGAAACTTAGAAAGAGAAGCTCTCGCCAAAGTTGTGCCTTAGCTCCGAGTAAGTTCTTCCGTCCTTAGCTTTTAGTTTCCGTAGTTCTTTTTCGGTAGTTATAGTAGAACCGTTGTTTTGATCTAGGAAGTTTCGTAATTTATTCCTATACTTGTTTTTAAGCCTCATTGCATTGAAAGATGCCTGACGAGGTAAAAACATAGTGAGGATAATTTTGAAATGGAGTACGGTCAAAGTAACGAAGTTCTGGCGAAATTCCGCCAAATTAGGGGTAGGAGGGCAAAATGGTAATTTTTACCTAAAATGCCAGTTATGATGTCAAATCACTAATGAAGGTGATATTACTCTGATAGGGCATCAGAAACTCGATTTGCCGCCGTTACGCCGCCCGACGTGCCGCCGTGAACATTTCACGTTTTTCCGTAAAAAGTACGTTTTTCCGCGAAGTACCTAACGTCGTCAACGAAGGTACGGATGCGCATCGTAACACTAATCTTGTGCTGCTTAAATGCATATATGTGATAGATACGTTCGTAGACCGATATACGACAGTTTTACACGGGTTATAGTCATAATAACGCCGTATGTTTTTCTAGCGCCGAGAACACGAGTGGTATCGTGGCACCGGTGAATAGTGCAAGCGTTATTGTTGTTTTCCATCGTGGGGCTTTACATACCGCGTAATGCTTATGTTTTGTCGGCACAATGATCATGCATCCGTCTTTGTGTGCTTATGTAGTGATATACCGTTGTATTGTCTAGAATATCTCGTTATCCGTATACCGTATTGTTTGGGTTTGAGATTAACCGTTACCCGAGATTCAATGCGGTAAATTGAATCTCGCTATAGCTTCGTGGATCCGGAGGAATACGGATCGAAGATCGAGGCAAGAAAGCAGAGTCGCGCAGCCGAGAGACTTATCTATCTTTACCGCTTTCGCTTATTCACTTTCAAACTCTAGGATTAATGTAATCATTACAATGTTACATTGTGGTTGATGTTTGTTATGAATCAGTTACTCTTTCGCTCCAATGCTCTACTCTGATTACTCTGCTTGAAATATTTGGAAACGTTTAAAAAAAAAAATATTCCGCCGTTTTCAAATGAGATGTTACATTTATGGTATCAAAGCAGTTGTCCTGGCATAGATCTGACTAAGTTATTCCAAAAACCTTTTGGTGCCGAAGGTAGTGCTAGTCTATGTGGATCGCCCAATCGTCACCCTAGCACGTGAGGCTCCCATGATAGACACCTACCTGGCTAAATTGGTTGAGTAACGGAGTTAGGTTCTACGCTTTTTTTTAAAGAGCATGTTTTGAAAATGAGTACTGATATAGCCCTAAGTCGATGTACCAGTCTGGACTGGTATACCATTTTGAACCGGTGTACCACCCTCTGTCGGTGCATCATTCTAACCCAGAATCAGTAAATCCATCGTTCATATTCATATTTGATATCAGACCCTGATCATTCTGAAAACTCTGATATCAGTCTCTGGTAATTTTGATAATTCTGATAACCTTGATAATTCTGGTAATCGCCAGTTTGTACTGGACGACAATTCTATCCTAACCCAGAGCTTATATGTGGAGCTGGGCCACGCCGGATGAAACTCTGAGACCAACAAGGATAGGTACATGTAGTATTTGACTCATGTAGAGGAACTCCTGATACGATATTCCGTACCCGTTTCTGAGTAGACCGAATCAACGAAATCCTTAACGAGGGAAATAGTACGAGTGTCCGTTCGTTTGTAGTACTAGTGTGATAGAGTCTGCGATAGACATGCCTATAGATTTCCCATATGGTTTGATAAATAGTTATCTTACTTGCCACAAAAATTTTAGTTTCCGATGCATATCTCCTAGTTACTACAACCGGACCGCGATCGTGTCATTGAGTAGGAGGTATCTTGTGTTGTCATGATGTATGGGCGCCATGGAAACATTTAAGGTATCTTGTGTTACCATGGTGTATGGGCGCATGGAGACATTTTGATATCTCGGTATTAACCACGGTATATGGGTGCCATGGGAAATACTATATATCAAAGTACGACGTGACAAGATCTTTACGGTCAATCCGAGCGAATTCTTGATCATCAAGTGGAGCGGCGACATATAGAGAAAAGTTCGGAGCGAATAAGTCCGAAGTGTAGTTTAGTACGAGTCTAAATTAGCAGAGAGCTCTCATAGATGCACTCTTGGCAAGGCAACATCAACGGGATGAAGAAGCCCAAAGACAGGTTGGAAGCACGACAACGCGAGGAAGAACGTGATGAGGAAAGTGACAATGATGAACCTAACGATGAAGAAAATGAATCGATCGATCCCGATCACCCCACGACAAGGAAGAAGAGAAAGAACCAAGGAAAGCTGGGTCAACCAATTATGCAAGCTTAAACCACCCGGTTTCCGGGGAAAGAGTGAATTGGCTGAGGATTGGCTTTTGAGTCTGGAGAAGATATTCGAAGTCATTGAGTGCCCGGGAAACCGGAAGGCTCAGCTGGCAATCTACAAGCTAGAGGGCGATGCCCACAGTGGTGGAAGAGTGTTTCCACAACCCTTCAAGGCCCCGTTACTTGGGAAGCATTCCGGAAAGTTCAACGAACAATATTTTCCTCCTCGAAGCATGTGTGATTAAGGAAGAAGAATTTCTTCACATCCAAGAGGGAAATGAAGAATCTTTCGATGACTACTTCGCTCGTTTGACCAACCTGTCTCGTTATTCATCATATCTGAAAAGCCACAAAAATGAGAGCTGGAAGGCGAATCGACTAGTGACCGGACTGAAATATGACATAAGGGCGAGGCTAGTATCGCAACAATTTCCGAAAATGGCCCAAGCTGTGGAATCCTGTAGATTGACTGAGCGCAATTTGAAAGAACTGCGCAAATTCCGAGGCCAAGAAGGAAACAATGCAACCCGCAGGGTTTAACCGCGGAGGCTCCTCACGAAGAGGAAGGCGCCTTGGAGCGATAACCGAGGCGGGAACGGGAGACCCTACCAAACCGGACAATTGAATTACCCCAAACAGTCGGGATCCCGACGTGTCCAAAATGCAAGAAGTACCATCCAGAGCCAACCGTGATGGGAAACAAGTCTGTTTCAGTGCCGGAAGGCCGGACACATTAGCCGGATTGCCCGAGAAGGCCGCAGAGGCGAGACCTCGCAGCGCCGGCCGGATCTTTGCGTTGACAAACACCGAGGCCGACAGTCTAAATGGTTCAAGGTACCATCTATCTTAATGGGAATAAATTGCAAGCATTGTATGATTCATGTGCCGCTCATTCGTTTATATCTTATGATTGTGCAAGTCGTTTAGGAATGCATGCCCGTAGTTTACCTTTTGATCTCGGTAGTGTCTACACCGCCGGTGTAAAGTCTTTAGCTTCTGACGCGTGTATGAACTATACTGTTAACGTGGATGGACGAGTGTCAAAGGTAGATCTCATCCATCTTCCTCTTCACGGCATCGACGTCATTTTCGGTCTGAATTGGCTAACAACAACGGTGTAATGATCGATTGTGGCAAGAAGAAGATATCATTTCCGGAGACAAGGTTGATGTGAGCCCGAGCTTTCTCTCCGCTACGAAGTTGATCGATGCGTGAAATGGGGATGCCATGCCTTCATGGTATTCTTTTCGGTTAAAGTAGAAGCGAACTTTCACTCCAGGATATCCCCGTGGTGAATGATTTTCCTCGATGTATTTCCGGAGGATCTCACCGAGATACCTCCTATCCGAGAGGTGGAGTTCAATATCGAATTGATGCCTCGGCACAAGATCAATATCAAAGGCGCCATATCGTATGGCTCCAAATGAAATGCAAGAGTTGAAGAAACATTTGGAAGAACTTTCGAAGAAGGGGTTCATTCGACCCAAAGTGTATCACCCCGGGGGAGCTCCGCTTGTTTGTGAAAAAGAAAGATGGAAGCTTTCGACTCGCATCGATTATCGTGAACTAAATAAAGTGATCTGTCAAAAACAAATATTCACTTCCCCGGATTGATGATCTTTTGGATCGTTATCGGTTCCATCGTCTTTTCAAAGATTGATTTGCGTTCGGGATATCATCGATTACGAGTCAAAGACGATGATATTTCCAAGACGGCTTTCGTAACCAGATACGGCATTATGAATTCCTTGTGATGCCTTTCGGATTGACCAATGCACTGCGGTATTCATGGATTACATGAACCGTATCTTCCGACAACACCTGGACCAATTTGTGGTGGTGTTCATTGACGATATACTCGTCTATTCCAAAAGCGAAAAGAGCATGAAGAACATCTCGCGCCTAGTATTGAGCATACTAAGAGAGAAGCGGCTCTACGCAAAACCGAGCAAATGCGAATTTTGGCTACCGGAAGTGAGATTTCGGGCCATGTGATATCTAGCGGCGGAGTTGCTTTGTTGACCCGTGCAAGGTGGAAGCGGTTCGGGACTGGAAGAGGCCGAGACAAACGTGACGGAGATACGTAGTTTCCTAGGTCTCGCGGGATATTACCGCAGATTTATACGGGATTTCTCGTCTTGCCTTACCATTGACAAAGCTTACGAGGAAGAATCAACCCTTCATATGGGGAGATGACCGTGAGGAGAGCTTTCGAGAGATCGAGGGAGAGGTTGACTACAAAGACCGCATTGATAATCCCGCATCCCGATGAGACATATGTTGTCTACAGTGATGCCCGCGGGCAAGGATTGGGTTGTGTCCTAATGCATTGGGCGAGTGGTGGCTTATGCCTCTCGTCACCGAAGCCGCACGAGTCGAACTATCCTACACACGATTTGGAGCTTGCCGCCATCGTGTTCGCTTTGAAGATATGGAGGCATTATCCGTACGGTACCACCGTAGAATTATACCGCGACCACAAGAACCCGAAGTATCTCTTTGATCAAAGGAACGAATATGAGGCAACGTCGTTGGATGGAATTGCTGAAAGACTACAACCCGGAGATCAAGTATCACCGGGGAAAGCAAACGTTGTTGCGAGATGCTCTAAGCGGGAAGAAGGTGCAAGTATCATACATGATGATACAAGAGCGAAATTACTTGAAGATTTCGCAGACCCGAATCTTTCAAACCAAATCGCATGAATTTCAACCCACCAAGCGACGCCTACCTTGCAAATCTTCTTGTGAGTCAAGGGGAGTACGACTTGAGAGATAAAGTTGATAAAGCTCAGAGACAAGATGATAGGGCAATCTCCATGTGGGAGAAGATCTCTCGAGGTGAAACCCAAGACCACGACCTTTCATCGAGTGGATTGGTCAGACACAAGGGGCGCATTTACATACTGCCAGTTGATGAACTGAAGCGGAAGATACTGGATGAGGCTCATAAGAGTAAGTACACTCTACATCCAGGAATGGTCAAGATGTACCAGAACTTGAAGGCTGAAGTTTGGTGGCCTGGAATGAAAAGAGACGTAACTCGACGTAGCCGGGTGTCTAACTTGCCGAAAGTAAAGATTGAGCACCGGCGACCCCCGGTCTTCTCGCAAGGACTAGAACCGCCGGAGTGGAAATGGGAGAATGTGACCATGGATCTTGTGGTAGTCTACCTAAGATCAGGCATCACGATACCATTTGGGTGATCGTCGATCGATTAACCAAGTCGGCACATTTCATACCCATTAGTATCCAATACTCTCCAGAGCGATTGGCTGCAATCTACATCAAAGAGATCGTGAGACTGCACGGAGTCCCTAAGAGTATTATCTCTGATCGGGATACTCGATTCCAATCCCACTTTTGGCAAGCACTACATGAAGGAATGGGTACCAAGTCAAGTTCGGTTCGGCTTATCACCCTCAAACCGACGGTCAATCGAGAGAGACGATACATACGCTGGAGGATATGCTACGAGCATGTGCCCCGGATTACAAAGGAAATTGGGACGAACACCTCTCACTAGCGCGAGTTCGCGTATAACAATAGTTATCATTCAAGCATACAAATGGCCCCGTTTGAGGCTTTGTATGGGCGAAAGTGCCAATCGCCTTTATGCTCGGGATGACAAAGATGCGTCGAAAAGCGCTTGCTTGGACCGGATATGCTAAAAAGACCTCCGAGCGATCGCTCCGATCAAGAAGAGACTCCTTGCCGCACACTGATAGATGAAGAGCTATGCGAGATAGGAGGAGAAGACGTTGAAGTTTGAAGTCGGAGACCATGTGTTTATGAAATTATCACCAAGAATCGTGTCGCGGAACACCGAAGAGAAAGAAGCTTATTCCGCGTTACGTTGGACCATTTGAAGTGTTAGCCGAGCGAGGACCGCTTGCGTATCAACTAGCGTTACCCCGAACCCGAGTAATCTCCACGATGTTTTTCACGTGTCACATTCTAAAGAAATACCTACCGAGCGAGATCATGTCATAGAGTACGATGATGTTGAAGTACGACATGATAACACCTTTGTAGTCGAGCCGGAGCAAATTCTCGAACGTCGGAGAAACGGCTTAGGACTAAAACTATACCGATAGTGAAGGTGGTCTGGAAGGGTTTGTCATCAAACGAGGCAACTTGGGAAACCGAGAGTGACATGAAGGAGAAGTACCCAGAGTTTATGGCCCGTAGTCTAGTTAGTATAGATTAAATTTCGAGGACGAAATTTTGTTTAAGGGGAGAGAAATGTAATACCGCATATTTATTTATCCGAAATATTACATTTTGGTAAATAAATTGGTTATTTCGATAAATGAAATTATTGTTGCAAGACTTGTATTATTATAGTCTATTTTTCTAGGATGAGTTCTGTGGGAAATTAGAGAATTTAAGGGCCAAAGTGCCAAATGACCAAAATACCCTGGTATGCAAAATGACTTAGGAAAATTGTGAAAAATCCTATAAGGCAATGAAATAATTATTTGAGTTAGAGAGTATATTATCTCTAATTGTGATAATTTGATAAATTATGAGCTTGGAGAAATTGAATAAGAATGCTCAAAAAGTATTGTAATGACCATAATACACTCTCAAATTCTAGAATAATTCAGAAAACATGGAAACACCAATGTCAGTGCTAGAATTATCAGGTAATGAGGCATTCTAATTAAGAAAATTATCGACTAGTGATAATAGAGTAGTTAAGTAATTTCTGGTTAATTACTTAAGCATAAGTAAAGGAAATTGATAAGTAATTTTGTAAAACCCTAAAATTAGTGGTTTTTGGCTTAAAATTAGTAAGAACATATTTAGTAATTAATTGGAGAATTTTGTGAAAAATAAGTGAGTTTAGGTATTTTTAAGTCTAAATGCAAGAATGGACCAATTAGGTGATTTTGTGGAATTTTTTGGAAAAATTGGAATAAATAAATTAAATATAAAATAAATATAAAATAAAAATAATAAGGTGCCATCCGAAAATTTGAAAGAAAAAGGAGAGAGAAACAAATTTTAATGTTATGGTAAAAATTGTATTATTATATTAATATAATTGAATATAGTGAATAGTAATGTAATAAATAGGAACGGATCCTATCTAGAGAACCAGGAATAGGAATTCCAAAGTCAAGGTAAAATATTTATCAGTGAGTTTTTACCTTCAAGTGACCTCTTCTCGGAAGTTAATTTCGAGGCTCAGAAGCGCATTTGCCTAATAAGACGAAATAAGGAGAAATGCAGATAGTCACATTTTGGATCGAAGAAAATAAATTATAACTCAACATCCGGAGATGAGTTTATAATTATATGGACATATTTGGAATCGGTGAATTTTTGTCCGAAGTTGATGATTCCGAAAACGATTTTCAGAATCGGACGAGCCCGGACACGTTTTTCGAGAAAACTTCAACTGGATTGTTGGAACCCTGTAAGGGACCGAAATCTAAGTTAAATTAGATATTATTGATGAGGAAGAGAAGATCTTCAAAGTTATGAATTCAGAATTTTGAGATTTTCCGAGACTACGCGAAACGGACACCGATCGGGAAATTCTATCGGGATAGGGCATAAAGTAAGCTTGAGTCACCATTCTTGGACCAATTACATGCTGCCACATCATCCCCTTATGTCGATCAAGGCCTGCCCATGGACAAGAATTAAACACCATTTAGCCTTGATTTTACATGGTTATGAAGTACGGAAAAATTACAAGAATTGGAATGTGGAAATTACCAAAGTGACACAATTTTTTCCTATATAAAGGTACGAGCACCTCCTTCATTTCTTCACACCTCCTCTTCTCTCTACCTTGGCCGAAACTTAGAAAGAGAAGCTCTGCCAAAGTTGTGCCTTAGCTCCGAGTAAGTTCTTCTGTCCTTAGCTTTTAGTTTCCGTAGTTCTTTCGGTAGTTATAGTAGAACTGTTGTTTTGATCTAGGAAGTTTCAGAATTTATTCCTATACTTGTTTTTAAGCCTCATTGCATTGAAAGATGCCTGACGAGGTAAAAACATAGTGAGGATAATTTTGAAATGGAGTACGGTCAAAGTAACGAAGTTCGCGAAATTCCGCCAAATTAGGGGTAGGAGGGCAAAATGGTAATTTTTACCTAAAATGCCGTTATGATGTCAAATCACTAATGAAGGTGATATTACTCGATAGGGCATCGAAACTCGATTTGCCGCCGTTACGCCGCCCGACGTGCCGCGGGTGAACATTTCACGTTTTTCCGTAAAAGTACGTTTTTCCGCGGAAGTACCTAACGTCGTCAACGAAGGTACGGATGCGTACCGTAACACTAATCTTGTGCTGCTTAAATGCATATATGTGATAGATACGTTCGTAGACCGATATACGTACGCTTTACACGGGTTATAGTCATAATAACGCCGTATGTTTTTCTAGCGCCGAGAACACGAGTGGTATCGTGGCACCGGTGAATAGTGCAAGCCGTTATTGTTGTTTTCCATCGTGGGGCTTTACATACCGCGTAATGCTTATGTTTTGTCGGCACAATGATCATGCATCTTTGTGTGCTTATGTAGTGATATACCGTTGTATTGTCTAGAATATCCGTTATCCGTATACCGTATTGTTTGGGTTTGAGATTAATCAGTTACCCGAGATTCAATGCGGTAAATTGAATCTCGCCTATAGCTTCGTGATCCGGAGGAATACGGATCGAAGATCGCAAGCAACAGCAGAGTCGCGCAGCCGAGACTTATCTATCTTTACCGCTTTCGGTTATTCACTTTCAAACTCTAGGATTAATGTAATCATTACAATGTTACATTGTGGTTGATGTTTGTTATGAATCGATTACTCTTTCGCTCCAATGCTCTACTCGATTATTTCGTTTGAAATATTTGGAAACGTTTAAAAAAAAAAATATTCCGCCGTTTTCAAATGAGATGTTACATTTATGGTATCAAAGCAGTTGTCCTGGCATAGATCTGACTAAGTTATTCCAAAAACCTTTTGGTGCCGAAGGTAGTGCTAGTCTATGTGGATCGCCAATCGTCACCCTAGCACGTGAGGCTCCCATGATAGACACCTACCCGGCTAAATTGGTTGAGTAACGGAGTTAGGTTCTACGCTTTTTTTAAAGAGCATGTTTTGAAAATGAGTACCGATATAGCCCTAAGTCGATGTACCGGCACTGACCGGTATACCATTTTGAACCGGTGTACCACCCTCTGTCGGTGCATCATTCTAACCCAGAATCAGTAAATCCATCGTTCATATTCATATTTGATATCAGACCCTGATCATTCTGAAAACTCTGATATCAGTCTCTGGTAATTTTGATAATTCTGATAACCTTGATATTCTGGTAATCGCCAGTTTGTACTGGACGACAATTCTATCCTAACCCAGAGCTTATATGTGGAGCTGGGCCACGCCGGATGAAACTCTGAGACCAACAAGGATAGGTACATGTAGTATTTGACTCATGTAGAGGAACTCCTGATACGATATTCCGTACCCGTTTCGAGTAGACCGAATCAACGAAATCCTTAACGAGGGAAATAGTACGAGTGTCCGTTCGTTTGTAGTACTAGTGTGATAGAGTCTCTGCGATAGACATGCCTATAGATTTCCCATATGGTTTGATAAATAGTTATCTTACTTGCCACAAAAATTTTAGTTTCCGATGCATATCTCCTAGTTACTACAACCGGACCGCGATCGTGTCATTGAGTAGGAGGTATCTTGTGTTGTCATGATGTATGGGCGCCATGGAAACATTTAAGGTATCTTGTGTTACCATGGTGTATGGGCGCCATGGAGACATTTTGATATCTGGTATTAACCACGGTATATGGGTGCCATGGGAAATACTATATATCAAAGTACGACGTGACAAGATCTTTACGGTCAATCCTGAGCGAATTCTTGATCATCAAGTGGAGCGGCCGACATATAGAGAAAAGTTCGGAGCGAATAAGTCCGAAGTGTAGTTTAGTACGAGTCTAAATTAGCAGAGCTCTCATAGATGCACTCTTGGCAAGGCAACATCAACGGGATGAAGAAGCCCAAAGACAAGTTGGAAGCACGACAACGCGAGGAAGAACGTGATGAGGAAAGTGACAATGATGAACCTAACGATGAAGAAAATGAATCTGATCGATCCCGATCACCCCCACGACAAGGAAGAAGAGAAAGAACCAAGGAAAGCTGGGTCAACCAATTATGCAAGCTTAAACCACCCGGTTTCCGGGGAAAGAGTGAATTGGCTGAGGATTGGCTTTTGAGTCTGGAGAAGATATTCGAAGTCATTGAGTGCCCGGGAAACCGGAAGGCTCACCGGCAATCTACAAGCTAGAGGGCGATGCCCACAGGTGGTGGAAGAGTGTTTCCACAACCCTTCAAGGCCCTGTTACTTGGGAAGCATTCCTGGAACAGTTCAACGAACAATATTTTCCTCCCTCGGTACAGGTGATTAAGGAAGAAGAATTTCTTCACATCCAGTAGGGAAATGAAGAATCTTTCGATGACTACTTCGCTCGTTTGACCAACCTGTCTCGTTATTCATCATATCTGAAAAGCCACAAAAATGAGAGCCTGGAAGGCGAATCGACTAGTGACCGGACTGAAATATGACATAAGGGCGAGGCTAGTATCGCAACAATTTCCGAAAATGGCCCAAGCTGTGGAATCCTGTAGATTGACTGAGCGCAATTTGAAAGAACTGCGCAAATTCCGAGGCCAAGAAGGAAACAATGCAACCTGCAGTGGGTTTAACCGCGGAGGCTCCTCACAGAAGAGGAAGGCGCCTTGGAGCGATAACCGAGGCGGGAACAGGAGACCCTACCAAACTGGACAATTGAATTACCCCAAACAGTCGGGATCCCAGACGTGTCCAAAATGCAAGAAGTACCATCCAGAGCCAACTGTGATGGGAAACAAGTCTGTTTCGTGTGCCGAAGGCCGGACACATTAGCCGGATTGCCCCGAGAAGGCTGCAGAGGCGAGACCTCAGAGCGCTGGCCGGATCTTTGCGTTGACAAACACCGAGGCCAGACAGTCTCCAGAAATGGTTCAAGGTACCATCTATCTTAATGGGAATAAATTGCAAGCATTGTATGATTCATGTGCCAGTCATTCGTTTATATCTTATGATTGTGCAAGTCGTTTAGGAATGCATGCCCGTAGTTTACCTTTTGATCTGGTAGTGTCTACACCGCTGGGTGTAAAGTCTTTAGCTTCTGACGCGTGTATGAACTATACTGTTAACGTGGATGGACGAGTGTCAAAGGTAGATCTCATCCATCTTCCTCTTCACGGCATCGACGTCATTTTCGGTCTGAATTGGCTAATGTACCAACGGTGTAATGATCGATTGTGGCAAGAAGAAGATATCATTTCCGGAGACAAGGTTGATGTGAGCCCGAGCTTTTCTCCGCTACGAAGTTGATCGATGCGTGAAACGGGGATGCCATGCCTTCATGGTATTCTTTTCGGTTAAAGTAGAAGCCGAACTTTCACTCCAGGATATCCCCGTGGTGAATGATTTTCCCGATGTATTTAGGAGGATCTCACCGAGATACCTCCTATCCGAGAGGTGGAGTTCAATATCGAATTGATGCCTGGCACAAGATCAATATCAAAGGCGCCATATCGTATGGCTCCAAATGAAATGCAAGAGTTGAAGAAACAGCTGGAAGAACTTGAAGAAGGGGTTCATTCGACCCAACAGTGTATCACCCCGGGAGCTCCAGTTCCGTTTGTGAAAAAGAAAGATGGAAGCTTTCGACTCTGATCGATTATCGTGAACTAAATAAAGTGATCGTCAAAAACAAATATTCACTTCCCGGATTGATGATCTTTTGGATCAGTTATCTGGTTCCACTGTCTTTTCAAAGATTGATTTGCGTTCGGGATATCATCAGTTACGAGTCAAAGACGATGATATTTCCAAGACGGCTTTCAGAACCAGATACGGGCATTATGAATTCCTTGTGATGCCTTTCGGATTGACCAATGCACCTGCGGTATTCATGGATTACATGAACCGTATCTTCCGACAACACCTGGACCAATTTGTGGTGGTGTTCATTGACGATATACTCGTCTATTCCAAAAGCAGAAAAGAGCATGAAGAACATCTGCGCCTAGTATTGAGCATACTAAGAGAGAAGCAGCTCTACGCAAAACTGAGCAAATGCGAATTTTGGCTACCGGAAGTGAGATTTCTGGGCCATGTGATATCTAGCGGCGGAGTTCTTTGTTGACCCTGTGCAAGGTGGAAGCGTTCCGGGACTGGAAGAGGCCGCAGACAAGTGACGGAGATACGTAGTTTCCTAGGTCCGCGGGATATTACCGCAGATTTATACGGGATTTCTCGCGTCTTGCCTTACCATTGACAAAGCTTACGAGGAAGAATCAACCCTTCATATGGGGAGATGACGTGAGGAGAGCTTTCGAGATCGAGGGAGAGGTTGACTACAAAGCACCGTATTGATAATCCCGCATCCCGATGAGACATATGTTGTCTACAAAAGTGATGCCCGGGCAAGGATTGGGTTGTGTCCTAATGCATTGGGCGAGTGGTGGCTTATGCCTCTCGTCACCGAAGCCGCACGAGTCGAACTATCCTACACACGATTTGGAGCTTGCCGCCATCGTGTTCGCTTTGAAGATATGGAGGCATTATCCGTACGGTACCACCGTAGAATTATACCGCGACCACAAGAACCCGAAGTATCTCTTTGATCAAAGGGAAGCGAATATGAGGCAACGTCGTTGGATGGAATTCTTTGAAAGACTACAACCCGGGAGATCAAGTATCACCCGGGGAAAGCAAACGTTGTTGCGATGCTCTAAGCGGGAAGAAGGTGCAAGTATCATACATGATGATACAAGAGCAGAAATTACTTGAAGATTTCAGAGACCTGAATCTTTCAAACCAAATCTGCATGAATTTCAACCCACCAAGTGACGCCTACCTTGCAAATCTTCTTGTGAGTCAAGGGGAGTACGACTTGAGAGATAAAGTTGATAAAGCTCAGAGACAAGATGATAGGGCAATCTCCGTATGGGAGAAGATCTCTCGAGGTGAAACCCAAGACCACGACCTTTCATCGAGTGGATTGGTCGACACAGGGGGGCGCATTTACATACCGCGTTGATGAACCGAAGCGGAAGATACTTGGATGAGGCTCATAAGAGTAAGTACACTCTACATCCGGGAATGGTCAAGATGTACCGAACTTGAAGGCTGAAGTTTGGTGGCCCGGAATGAAAAGAGACGTAACTCGACGTAGCCGGGTGTCTAACTTGCCGTAAAGTAAAGATTGAGCACCGGCGACCCCCGGTCTTCTCGCAAGGACTAGAACCGCCGGAGTGGAAATGGGAGAATGTGACCATGGATCTTGTGGTAGGTCTACCTAAGATCAGGCATCACGATACCATTTGGGTGATCGTCGATCGATTAACCAAGTCGGCACATTTCATACCCATTAGTATCCAATACTCTCCAGAGCGATTGGCTGCAATCTACATCAAAGAGATCGTGAGACCGCACGGAGTCCCTAAGAGTATTATCTCCGATCGGGATACTCGATTCCAATCCCACTTTTGGCAAGCACTACATGAAGGAACGGGTACCAAGTGAAGTTCGGTTCGCTTATCACCCTCAAACCGACGGTCAATCAGAGAGGACGATACATACGCTGGAGGATATGCTACGAGCATGTGCCCTGGATTACAAAGGAAAT
Organism: Acacia melanoxylon; assembly: GCA_019022615.1. Classification (NCBI taxonomy): domain Eukaryota; kingdom Viridiplantae; phylum Streptophyta; class Magnoliopsida; order Fabales; family Fabaceae; genus Acacia; species Acacia melanoxylon. The sequence goes on from JAFJYJ010000013.1 coordinate 10,804,005, forward strand.
TGGGACGAACACCTCTCACTAGCAGAGTTCGCGTATAACAATAGTTATCATTCAAGCATACAAATGGCCCCGTTTGAGGCTTTGTATGGGCGAAAGTGCCAATCGCCTTTATGCCGGGGATGATGCGTCGAAAAGCGACTTGCTTGGACCGGATATGCTAAAAAAGACCTCCGAGCAGATCGCTCTGATCAAGAAGAGACTCCTTGCTGCACACAATAGACAGAAGAGCTATGCAGATAGGAGGAGAAGACCGTTGAAGTTTGAAGTCGGAGACCATGTGTTTATGAAATTATCACCAGTAACCGGTGTCGGCAGAACACTGAAGAGAAAGAAGCTTATTCCGCGTTACGTTGGACCATTTGAAGTGTTAGCCGAGCGAGGACCAGTTGCGTATCAACTAGCGTTACCCCCGAACCTGAGTAATCTCCACGATGTTTTTCACGTGTCACAGCTAAAGAAATACCTACCAGAGCGAGATCATGTCATAGAGTACGATGATGTTGAAGTACGACATGATAACACCTTTGTAGTCGAGCCGGAGCAAATTCTCGAACGTCAGGAGAAACGGCTTAGGACTAAAACTATACCGATAGTGAAGGTGGTCTGGAAGGGTTTGTCATCAAACGAGGCAACTTGGGAAACCGAGAGTGACATGAAGGAGAAGTACCCAGAGTTTATGGCCCGTAGTCTAGTTAGTATAGATTAAATTTCGAGGACGAAATTTTGTTTAAGGGGGAGAGAAATGTAATACCCGCATATTTATTTATCCGAAATATTACATTTTGGTAAATAAATTGGTTATTTCTGATAAATGAAATTATTGTTGCAAGACTTGTATTATTATAGTCTATTTTTCTAGGATGAGTTCTGTGGGAAATTAGAGAATTTAAGGGCCAAAGTGCCAAATGACCAAAATACCCCTGGTATGCAAAATGACTTAGGAAAATTGTGAAAAATCCTATAAGGCAATGAAATAATTATTTGAGTTAGAAGAGTATATTATCTCTAATTGTGATAATTTGATAAATTATGAGCTTGGAGAAATTGAATAAGAATGCTCAAAAAGTATTGTAATGACCATAATACACTCTCAAATTCTAGAATAATTCAGAAAACATGGAAACACCAATGTCGTGCTAGAATTATCAGGTAATGAGGCATTCTAATTAAGAAAATTATCGACTAGTGATAATAGAGTAGTTAAGTAATTTCGGTTAATTACTTAAGCATAAGTAAAGGAAATTGATAAGTAATTTTGTAAAACCCTAAAATTAGTGGTTTTTGGCTTAAAATTAGTAAGAACATATTTAGTAATTAATTGGAGAATTTTGTGAAAAATAAGTGAGTTTAGGTATTTTTAAGTCTAAATGCAAGAATGGACCAATTAGGTGATTTTGTGGAATTTTTTGGAAAAATTGGAATAAATAAATTAAATATAAAATAAATATAAAAAAAAAAAATAATAAGGTGCCATCCGAAAATTTGAAAGAAAAAGGAGAGAGAAACAAATTTTAATGTTATGGTAAAAATTGTATTATTATATTAATATAATTGAATATAGTGAATAGTAATGTAATAAATAGGAACGGATCCTATCTAGAGAACCAGGAATAGGAATTCCAAAGTCAAGGTAAAATATTTATCAGTGAGTTTTTACCTTCAAGTGACCTCTTTCGGAAGTTAATTCGAGGTCGGTAGCGCATTTGCCTAATAAGACGAAATAAGGAGAAATGCAGATAGTCACATTTTGGATCTGAAGAAAATAAATTATAACTCAACATCCGGAGATGAGTTTATAATTATATGGACATATTTGGAATCGGTGAATTTTTGTCCAGAAGTTGATGATTCCGAAAACGATTTTCGTAACCGGACGAGCCCGGACACGTTTTTCGAGAAAACTTCAACTGGATTGTTGGAACCCTGTAAGGGACCGAAATCTAAGTTAAATTAGATATTATTGATGAGGAAGAGAAGATCTTCAAAGTTATGAATTCAGAATTTTGAGATTTTCCGAGACTACGCGAAACGGACACCGATCGGGGAAATTCTATCGGGATAGGGCATAAAGTAAGCTTGAGTCACCATTCTTGGACCAATTACATGCTGCCACATCATCCCCTTATGTCGATCAAGGCCTGCCCATGGACAAGAATTAAACACCATTTAGCCTTGATTTTACATGGTTATGAAGTACGGAAAAATTACAAGAATGGAATGTGGAAATTACCAAAGTGACACAATTTTTTCCTATATAAAGGCATGAGCACCTCCTTCATTTCTTCACACCTCCTCTTCTCTCTACCTTGGCCGAAACTTAGAAAGAGAAGCTCGCCAAAGTTGTGCCTTAGCTCCGAGTAAGTTCTTCCGTCCTTAGCTTTTAGTTTCCGTAGTTCTTTCGGTAGTTATAGTAGAACCGTTGTTTTGATCTAGGAAGTTTCGAATTTATTCCTATACTTGTTTTTAAGCCTCATTGCATTGAAAGATGCCCGACGAGGTAAAAACATAGTGAGGATAATTTTGAAATGGAGTACGGTCAAAGTAACGAAGTTCGCGAAATTCCGCCAAATTAGGGGTAGGAGGGCAAAATGGTAATTTTTACCTAAAATGCCGTTATGATGTCAAATCACTAATGAAGGTGATATTACTCGATAGGGCATCGAAACTCGATTTGCCGCCGTTCGCCCGCCCGACGTGCCGCGGTGAACATTTCACGTTTTTTCCGTAAAAAGTACGTTTTTCCGCCAGAAGTACCTAACGTCGTCAACGAAGGTACGGATGCGTACTGTAACACTAATCTTGTGCTGCTTAAATGCATATATGTGATAGATACGTTCGTAGACCGATATACAGACAGTTTTACACGGGTTATAGTCATAATAACGCCGTATGTTTTTCTAGCGCTGAGAACACGAGTGGTATCGTGGCACCGGTGAATAGTGCAAGCCGTTATTGTTGTTTTCCATCGTGGGGCTTTACATACGCGTAATGCTTATGTTTTGTCGGCACAATGATCATGCATCTGTGTGTGCTTATGTAGTGATATACCGTTGTATTGTCTAGAATATCTGTTATCTGTATACTGTATTGTTTGGGTTTGAGATTAACCGTTACCTGAGATTCAATGCGGTAAATTGAATCTCAGCTATAGCTTCAGGATCCGGAGGAATACGGATCGAAGATCGAGGCAAGCAGCAGTAGTCGCGCAGCCAGAGACTTATCTATCTTTACCGCTTTCAGTTATTCACTTTCAAACTCTAGGATTAATGTAATCATTACAATGTTACATTGTGGTTGATGTTTGTTATGAATCAGTTACTCTTTCGCTCCAATGCTCTACTCGATTACTCGCTTGAAATATTTGGAAACGTTTAAAAAAAAATATTCCGCCGTTTTCAAATGAGATGTTACATTTATGGTATCAAAGCAGTTGTCCTGGCATAGATCTGACTAAGTTATTCCAAAAACCTTTTGGTGCCGAAGGTAGTGCTAGTCTATGTGGATCAGCCAATCAGTCACCCTAGCACGGTGAGGCTCCCATGATAGACACCTACCTGGCTAAATTGGTTGAGTAACGGAGTTAGGTTCTACGCTTTTTTTTAAAGAGCATGTTTTGAAAATGAGTACTGATATAGCCCTAAGTCGATGTACCGGTCACGGGACCGGTATACCATTTTGAACCGGTGTACCACCCCTTCGGTGCATCATTCTAACCTTAATCGTAAATCCATCGTTCATATTCATATTTGATATCGACCGATCATTCGAAAACTCGATATCGGTCTACGGTAATTTTGATAATTCCGATAACCTTGATAATTCCGGGTAATCGCCGTTTTGTACGGACGACAATTCTATCCTAACCCGTGAGCTTATATGTGGAGTCGGGCCACGCCGGATGAAACTCGAGACCAACAAGGATAGGTACATGTAGTATTTGACTCATGTAGAGGAACTCCTGATACGATATTCCGTACCCGTTTCTGAGTAGACCGAATCAACGAAATCCTTAACGAGGGAAATAGTACGAGTGTCCGTTCGTTTGTAGTACTAGTGTGATAGAGTCTCGCGATAGACATGCCTATAGATTTCCCATATGGTTTGATAAATAGTTATCTTACTTGCCACAAAAATTTTAGTTTCCGATGCATATCTCCTAGTTACTACAACCGGACCGCGATCGTGTCATTGAGTAGGAGGTATCTTGTGTTGTCATGATGTATGGGCGCCATGGAAACATTTAAGGTATCTTGTGTTACCATGGTGTATGGGCGCCATGGAGACATTTTGATATCTGGTATTAACCACGGTATATGGGTGCCATGGGAAATACTATATATCAAAGTACGACGTGACAAGATCTTTACGGTCAATCCTGAGCGAATTCTTGATCATCAAGTGGAGCGGCCGACATATAGAGAAAAGTTCTGGAGCGAATAAGTCCGAAGTGTAGTTTAGTACAGAGTCTAAATTAGCAGAGAGCTCTCATAGATGCACTCTTGGCAAGGCAACATCAACAGGATGAAGAAGCCCAAAGACAGTTGGAAGCACGACAACGCGAGGAAGAACGTGATGAGGAAAGTGACAATGATGAACCTAACGATGAAGAAAATGAATCGATCGATCCCGATCACCCCACGACAAGGAAGAAGAGAAAGAACCAAGGAAAGTCGGGTCAACCAATTATGCAAGCTTAAACCACCCGGTTTCCGGGGAAAGAGTGAATTGGCCGAGGATTGGCTTTTGAGTCCGGAGAAGATATTCGAAGTCATTGAGTGCCCGGAAACCGGAAGGCTCACCGGCAATCTACAAGCTAGAGGGCGATGCCCACAGTGGTGGAAGAGTGTTTCCACAACCCTTCAAGGCCCCGTTACTTGGGAAGCATTCCGGAACAGTTCAACGAACAATATTTTCCTCCTCGACATGTGTGATTAAGGAAGAAGAATTTCTTCACATCCAAAGGGAAATGAAGAATCTTTCGATGACTACTTCGCTCGTTTGACCAACCTGTCTCGTTATTCATCATATCTGAAAAGCCACAAAAATGAGAGCTGGAAGGCGAATCGACTAGTGACCGGACTGAAATATGACATAAGGGCGAGGCTAGTATCGCAACAATTTCCGAAAATGGCCCAAGCCGTGGAATCCAGCGTGGTGATTGACCGAGCGCAATTTGAAAGAACGCGCAAATTCCGAGGCCAAGAAGGAAACAATGCAACCGCAGCTGGGTTTAACCGCGGAGGCTCCTCACGAAGAGGAAGGCGCCTTGGAGCGATAACCGAGGCGGGAACGGGAGACCCTACCAAACCGGACAATTGAATTACCCCAAACAGTCGGGATCCCGACGTGTCCAAAATGCAAGAAGTACCATCCAGGAGCCAACCGTGATGGGAAACAAGTCTGTTCAGTGCCGAAGGCCGGACACATTAGCCGGATTGCCCCGAGAAGGCCGCAGAGGCGAGACCTCAGAGCGCTGGCCGGATCTTTGCGTTGACAAACACCGAGGCCAGACAGTCTCCAGAAATGGTTCAAGGTACCATCTATCTTAATGGGAATAAATTGCAAGCATTGTATGATTCATGTGCCAGTCATTCGTTTATATCTTATGATTGTGCAAGTCGTTTAGGAATGCATGCCTGTAGTTTACCTTTTGATCTGGTAGTGTCTACACCGCTGGGTGTAAAGTCTTTAGCTTCTGACGCGTGTATGAACTATACTGTTAACGTGGATGGACGAGTGTCAAAGGTAGATCTCATCCATCTTCCTCTTCACGCATCGACGTCATTTTCGGCCCGAATTGGCTAATGCAACAAAGGTGTAATGATCAATGTGGCAAGAAGAAGATATCATTTCCCGGAGACAAGGTTGATGTGAGCCTGAGCTTTCTCTCCGCTACAGAAGTTGATCGATGCGTGAAACAGGGATGCCATGCCTTCATGGTATTCTTTTCGGTTAAAGTAGAAGCCGAACTTTCACTCCAGGATATCCCTGTGGTGAATGATTTTCCTGATGTATTTCCGGAGGATCTCACTGAGATACCTCCTATCCGAGAGGTGGAGTTCAATATCGAATTGATGCCTGGCACAAGATCAATATCAAAGGCGCCATATCGTATGGCTCCAAATGAAATGCAAGAGTTGAAGAAACAGCTGGAAGAACTTCTGAAGAAGGGGTTCATTCGACCCAGTGTATCACCCTGGGGAGCTCCAGTTCTGTTTGTGAAAAAGAAAGATGGAAGCTTTCGACTCGCATCGATTATCGTGAACTAAATAAAGTGATCATGTCAAAAACAAATATTCACTTCCCGGATTGATGATCTTTTGGATCAGTTATCTCGGTTCCACTGTCTTTTCAAAGATTGATTTGCGTTCGGGATATCATCGATTACGAGTCAAAGACGATGATATTTCCAAGACGGCTTTCGTAACCGTGATACGGGCATTATGAATTCCTTGTGATGCCTTTCGGATTGACCAATGCACTGCGGTATTCATGGATTACATGAACCGTATCTTCCGACAACACTGGACCAATTTGTGGTGGTGTTCATTGACGATATACTCGTCTATTCCAAAAGCGTAAAAGAGCATGAAGAACATCTCGCGCCTAGTATTGAGCATACTAAGAGAGAAGCGGCTCTACGCAAAACCGAGCAAATGCGAATTTTGGCTACCGGAAGTGAGATTTCGGGCCATGTGATATCTAGCGGCGGAGTTTCTTTGTTGACCCGTGCAAGGTGGAAGCGGTTCCGGACTGGAAGAGGCCAGAGACAGTGACGGAGATACGTAGTTTCCTAGGTCTGGCGGGATATTACCGCAGATTTATACGGGATTTCTCGCGTCTTGCCTTACCATTGACAAAGCTTACGAGGAAGAATCAACCCTTCATATGGGGAGATGACGCGTGAGGAGAGCTTTCGAGATCGAGGGAGAGGTTGACTACGCACCCGCATTGATAATCCCGAGATCCCGATGAGACATATGTTGTCTACGTGATGCCCGCGGCAAGGATTGGGTTGTGTCCTAATGCAATTGGGCGAGTGGTGGCTTATGCCTCTCGTCACCGAAGCCGCACGAGTCGAACTATCCTACACACGATTTGGAGCTTGCCGCCATCGTGTTCGCTTTGAAGATATGGAGGCATTATCCGTACGGTACCACCGTAGAATTATACGCGACCACAAGAACCCGAAGTATCTCTTTGATCAAAGGGAACCGAATATGAGGCAACGTCGTTGGATGGAATTCCGAAAGACTACAACCTCGGAGATCAAGTATCACCCGGGAAAGCAAACGTTGTTGCAGATGCTCTAGCGGGAAGAAGGTGCAAGTATCATACATGATGATACAAGAGCGTAAATTACTTGAAGATTTCGAGACCGAATCTTTCAAACCAAATCTCGCATGAATTTCAACCCACCAAGTGACGCCTACCTTGCAAATCTTCTTGTGAGTCAAGGGGAGTACGACTTGAGAGATAAAGTTGATAAAGCTCAGAGACAAGATGATAGGGCAATCTCCATGTGGGAGAAGATCTCTCGAGGTGAAACCCAAGACCACGACCTTTCATCGAGTGGATTGGTCGACACAAGGGCGCATTTACATACCGCGTTGATGAACCGAAGCGGAAGATACTTGGATGAGGCTCATAAGAGTAAGTACACTCTACATCCAGGAATGGTCAAGATGTACGAACTTGAAGGCTGAAGTTTGGTGGCCTGGAATGAAAAGAGACGTAACTCGCACGTAGTCGGGTGTCTAACTTGCCGTAAAGTAAAGATTGAGCACCGGCGACCCCCGGTCTTCTCGCAAGGACTAGAACCGCCGGAGTGGAAATGGGAGAATGTGACCATGGATCTTGTGGTAGGTCTACCTAAGATCGTGCATCACGATACCATTTGGGTGATCGTCGATCGATTAACCAAGTCGGCACATTTCATACCCATTAGTATCCAATACTCTCGTGAGCGATTGGCCGCAATCTACATCAAAGAGATCGTGAGACCGCACGGAGTCCCTAAGAGTATTATCTCGATCGGGATACTCGATTCCAATCCCACTTTTGGCAAGCACTACATGAAGGAATGGGTACCAAGTCTGAAGTTCGGTTCGCTTATCACCCTCAAACCGACGGTCAATCGAGAGGACGATACATACGCTGGAGGATATGCTACGAGCATGTACGTGCCCCGGATTACAAAGGAAATTGGGACGAACACCTCTCACTAGCGAGTTCGCGTATAACAATAGTTATCATTCAAGCATACAAATGGCCCCGTTTGAGGCTTTGTATGGGCGAAAGTGCCAATCGCCTTTATGCCGGGATGATGATGCGTACGAAAAGCGATTGCTTGGACCGGATATGCTAAAAAAGACCTCCGAGCGATCGCTCCGATCAAGAAGAGACTCCTTGCCGCACACAATAGATGTAAGAGCTATGCGAGATAGGAGGAGAACACCGTTGAAGTTTGAAGTCGGAGACCATGTGTTTATGAAATTATCACCAGTAACCGGTGTCGGCAGAACACTGAAGAGAAAGAAGCTTATTCCGCGTTACGTTGGACCATTTGAAGTGTTAGCCGAGCGAGGACCAGTTGCGTATCAACTAGCGTTACCCCGAACCCGAGTAATCTCCACGATGTTTTTCACGTGTCACGGGGCCTAAAGAAATACCTACCGTGAGCGAGATCATGTCATAGAGTACGATGATGTTGAAGTACGACATGATAACACCTTTGTAGTCGAGCCGGAGCAAATTCTCGAACGTCGGGAGAAACGGCTTAGGACTAAAACTATACCGATAGTGAAGGTGGTCGGAAGGGTTTGTCATCAAACGAGGCAACTTGGGAAACCGAGAGTGACATGAAGGAGAAGTACCCGAGTTTATGGCCCGTAGTCTAGTTAGTATAGATTAAATTTCGAGGACGAAATTTTGTTTAAGGGGAGAGAAATGTAATACCCGCATATTTATTTATCCGAAATATTACATTTTGGTAAATAAATTGGTTATTTCTGATAAATGAAATTATTGTTGCAAGACTTGTATTATTATAGTCTATTTTTCTAGGATGAGTTCTGTGGGAAATTAGAGAATTTAAGGGCCAAAGTGCCAAATGACCAAAATACCCCTGGTATGCAAAATGACTTAGGAAAATTGTGAAAAATCCTATAAGGCAATGAAATAATTATTTGAGTTAGGAGAGTATATTATCTCTAATTGTGATAATTTGATAAATTATGAGCTTGGAGAAATTGAATAAGAATGCTCAAAAAGTATTGTAATGACCATAATACACTCTCAAATTCTAGAATAATTCAGAAAACATGGAAACACCAATGTCGGTGCTAGAATTATCAGGTAATGAGGCATTCTAATTAAGAAAATTATCGACTAGTGATAATAGAGTAGTTAAGTAATTTCGGTTAATTACTTAAGCATAAGTAAAGGAAATTGATAAGTAATTTTGTAAAACCCTAAAATTAGTGGTTTTTGGCTTAAAATTAGTAAGAACATATTTAGTAATTAATTGGAGAATTTTGTGAAAAATAAGTGAGTTTAGGTATTTTTAAGTCTAAATGCAAGAATGGACCAATTAGGTGATTTTGTGGAATTTTTTGGAAAAATTGGAATAAATAAATTAAATATAAAATAAATATAAAATAAAAATAATAAGGTGCCATCCGAAAATTTGAAAGAAAAAGGAGAGAGAAACAAATTTTAATGTTATGGTAAAAATTGTATTATTATATTAATATAATTGAATATAGTGAATAGTAATGTAATAAATAGGGAACGGATCCTATCTAGAGAACCAGGAATAGGAATTCCAAAGTCAAGGTAAAATATTTATCAGTGAGTTTTTACCTTCAAGTGACCTCTTCTGGAAGTTAATTCTGAGGTCGGTAGCGCATTTGCCTAATAAGACGAAATAAGGAGAAATGCAGATAGTCACATTTTGGATCTGAAGAAAATAAATTATAACTCAACATCCGGAGATGAGTTTATAATTATATGGACATATTTGGAATCGGTGAATTTTTGTCAGAAGTTGATGATTCCGAAAACGATGCCAGAATCGGACGAGCCCGGACACGTTTTTCGAGAAAACTTCAACTGGATTGTTGGAACCCTGTAAGGGACCGAAATCTAAGTTAAATTAGATATTATTGATGAGGAAGAGAAGATCTTCAAAGTTATGAATTCAGAATTTTGAGATTTTCCGAGACTACGCGAAACGGACACCGATCGGGGAAATTCTATCGGGAGGGCATAAAGTAAGCTTGAGTCACCATTCTTGGACCAATTACATGCTGCCACATCATCCCCTTATGTCGATCAAGGCCTGCCCATGGACAAGAATTAAACACCATTTAGCCTTGATTTTACATGGTTATGAAGTACGGAAAAATTACAAGAATTGGAATGTGGAAATTACCAAAGTGACACAATTTTTTCCTATATAAAGGCATGAGCACCTCCTTCATTTCTTCACACCTCCTCTTCTCTCTACCTTGGCCGAAACTTAGAAAGAGAAGCTCGCCAAAGTTGTGCCTTAGCTCCGAGTAAGTTCTTTCGTCCTTAGCTTTTAGTTTCCGTAGTTCTTTCGGTAGTTATAGTAGAACCGTTGTTTTGATCTAGGAAGTTTTAATTTATTCCTATACTTGTTTTTAAGCCTCATTGCATTGAAAGATGCCCGACGAGGTAAAAACATAGTGAGGATAATTTTGAAATGGAGTACGGTCAAAGTAACGAAGTTCGCGAAATTCCGCCAAATTAGGGGTAGGAGGGCAAAATGGTAATTTTTACCTAAAATGCCGCTTATGATGTCAAATCACTAATGAAGGTGATATTACTCGATAGGGCATCGAAACTCGATTTGCAATTCGTTACGCCGCCCGACGTGCCGCTGGTGAACATTTCACGTTTTTCCGTAAAAAGTACGTTTTTCCGCCAGAAGTACCTAACGTCGTCAACGAAGGTACGGATGCGTACTGTAACACTAATCTTGTGCTGCTTAAATGCATATATGTGATAGATACGTTCGTAGACCGATATACGTACGGTTTTACACGGGTTATAGTCATAATAACGCCGTATGTTTTTCTAGCGCCGAGAACACGAGTGGTATCGTGGCACCGGTGAATAGTGCAAGCCGTTATTGTTGTTTTCCATCGTGGGGCTTTACATACTGCGTAATGCTTATGTTTTGTCGGCACAATGATCATGCATCTTTGTGTGCTTATGTAGTGATATACTGTTGTATTGTCTAGAATATCTGTTATCTGTATACTGTATTGTTTGGGTTTGAGATTAACCGTTACCTGAGATTCAATGCGGTAAATTGAATCTCAGCTATAGCTTCAGGATCCGGAGGAATACGGATCGAAGATCGAGGCAAGCAGCGACGAGAGTCGCGTTTGCCGCAGACTTATCTATCTTTACCGCTTTCGTTATTCACTTTCAAACTCTAGGATTAATGTAATCATTACAATGTTACATTGTGGTTGATGTTTGTTATGAATCAGTTACTCTTTCGCTCCAATGCTCTACTCTGATTACTCTGCTTGAAATATTTGGAAACGTTTAAAAAAAAAATATTCCGCCGTTTTCAAATGAGATGTTACATTTATGGTATCAAAGCAGTTGTCCTGGCATAGATCTGACTAAGTTATTCCAAAAACCTTTTGGTGCCGAAGGTAGTGCTAGTCTATGTGGATCGCCCAATCAGTCACCCTAGCACGGTGAGGCTCCCATGATAGACACCTACCGGCTAAATTGGTTGAGTAACGGAGTTAGGTTCTACGCTTTTTTAAAGAGCATGTTTTGAAAATGAGTACCGATATAGCCCTAAGTCGATGTACCGATCTGGGACCGGTATACCATTTTGAACCGGTGTACCACCTCCGTCGGTGCATCATTCTAACCCGATAATCGTAAATCCATCGTTCATATTCATATTTGATATCGACCCCGATCATTCGAAAACTCGATATCGTCTCGGTAATTTTGATAATTCGATAACCTTGATATTTCGGTAATCGCCGTTTGTACTGGACGACAATTCTATCCTAACCCAGAGCTTATATGTGGAGCTGGGCCACGCCGGATGAAACTCTGAGACCAACAAGGATAGGTACATGTAGTATTTGACTCATGTAGAGGAACTCCGATACGATATTCCGTACCGTTTCGAGTAGACCGAATCAACGAAATCCTTAACGAGGGAAATAGTACGAGTGTCCGTTCGTTTGTAGTACTAGTGTGATAGAGTCTGCGATAGACATGCCTATAGATTTCCCATATGGTTTGATAAATAGTTATCTTACTTGCCACAAAAATTTTAGTTTCCGATGCATATCTCCTAGTTACTACAACCGGACCGCGATCGTGTCATTGAGTAGGAGGTATCTTGTGTTGTCATGATGTATGGGCGCCATGGAAACATTTAAGGTATCTTGTGTTACCATGGTGTATGGGCGCCATGGAGACATTTTGATATCTGGTATTAACCACGGTATATGGGTGCCATGGGAAATACTATATATCAAAGTACGACGTGACAAGATCTTTACGGTCAATCCTGAGCGAATTCTTGATCATCAAGTGGAGCGGCCGACATATAGAGAAAAGTTCGGAGCGAATAAGTCCGAAGTGTAGTTTAGTACGAGTCTAAATTAGCAGAGAGCTCTCATAGATGCACTCTTGGCAAGGCAACATCAACAGGATGAAGAAGCCCAAAGACAGTTGGAAGCACGACAACGCGAGGAAGAACGTGATGAGGAAAGTGACAATGATGAACCTAACGATGAAGAAAATGAATCTGATCGATCCCGATCACCCCCACGACAAGGAAGAAGAGAAAGAACCAAGGAAAGCTGGGTCAACCAATTATGCAAGCTTAAACCACCCGGTTTCCGGGGAAAGAGTGAATTGGCTGAGGATTGGCTTCTGAGTCTGGAGAAGATATTCGAAGTCATTGAGTGCCCGGGAAACCGGAAGGCTCAGCTGGCAATCTACAAGCTAGAGGGCGATGCCCACAGGTGGTGGAAGAGTGTTTCCACAACCCTTCAAGGCCCTGTTACTTGGGAAGCATTCCTGGAACAGTTCAACGAACAATATTTTCCTCCCGGTACAAGGTGATTAAGGAAGAAGAATTTCTTCACATCCAGTAGGGAAATGAAGAATCTTTCGATGACTACTTCGCTCGTTTGACCAACCTGTCTCGTTATTCATCATATCTGAAAAGCCACAAAAATGAGAGCTGGAAGGCGAATCGACTAGTGACCGGACTGAAATATGACATAAGGGCGAGGCTAGTATCGCAACAATTTCCGAAAATGGCCCAAGCTGTGGAATCCTGTAGATTGACTAAGCGCAATTTGAAAGAACTGCGCAAATTCCGAGGCCAAGAAGGAAACAATGCAACCTGCAGTGGGTTTAACCGCGGAGGCTCCTCACAGAAGAGGAAGGCGCCTTGGAGCGATAACCGAGGCGGGAACAGGAGACCCTACCAAACTGGACAATTGAATTACCCCAAACAGTCGGGATCCCGACGTGTCCAAAATGCAAGAAGTACCATCCAGGAGCCAAGCGTGATGGGAAACAAGTCTGTTTCGGGTGCCGGAAATTTGGACACATTAGCCGGGATTGCCCCGAGAAGGCCGCAGAGGCGAGACCTCGCAGCGCCGGCCGGATCTTTGCGTTGACAAACACCGAGGCCGAGACAGTCTCCTTAAATGGTTCAAGGTACCATCTATCTTAATGGGAATAAATTGCAAGCATTGTATGATTCATGTGCCGATCATTCGTTTATATCTTATGATTGTGCAAGTCGTTTAGGAATGCATGCCGTAGTTTACCTTTTGATCTGGTAGTGTCTACACCGTGGGTGTAAAGTCTTTAGCTTCTGACGCGTGTATGAACTATACTGTTAACGTGGATGGACGAGTGTCAAAGGTAGATCTCATCCATCTTCCTCTTCACGGCATCGACGTCATTTTCGGTCTGAATTGGCTAACAGCCAACAGTGTAATGATCGATTGTGGCAAGAAGAAGATATCATTTCCCGGAGACAAGGTTGATGTGAGCCTGAGCTTTCTCTCCGCTACAGAAGTTGATCGATGCGTGAAACAGGGATGCCATGCCTTCATGGTATTCTTTTCGGTTAAAGTAGAAGCCGAACTTTCACTCCAGGATATCCCTGTGGTGAATGATTTTCTCGATGTATTCCGGAGGATCTCACTGAGATACCTCCTATCCGAGAGGTGGAGTTCAATATCGAATTGATGCCTGGCACAAGATCAATATCAAAGGCGCCATATCGTATGGCTCCAAATGAAATGCAAGAGTTGAAGAAACAGCTGGAAGAACTTCTGAAGAAGGGGTTCATTCGACCCAGTGTATCACCCTGGGGAGCTCCAGTTCTGTTTGTGAAAAAGAAAGATGGAAGCTTTCGACTCTGCATCGATTATCGTGAACTAAATAAAGTGACTGTCAAAAACAAATATTCACTTCCCCGGATTGATGATCTTTTGGATCAGTTATCTGGTTCCACTGTCTTTTCAAAGATTGATTTGCGTTCGGGATATCATCAGTTACGAGTCAAAGACGATGATATTTCCAAGACGGCTTTCGTAACGGATACGGGCATTATGAATTCCTTGTGATGCCTTTCGGATTGACCAATGCACTGCGGTATTCATGGATTACATGAACCGTATCTTCCGACAACACCTGGACCAATTTGTGGTGGTGTTCATTGACGATATACTCGTCTATTCCAAAAGCGAGAAAAGAGCATGAAGAACATCTCGCGCCTAGTATTGAGCATACTAAGAGAGAAGCGGCTCTACGCAAAACCGAGCAAATGCGAATTTTGGCTACGGAAGTGAGATTTCCGGGCCATGTGATATCTAGCGGCGGAGTTCTTTGTTGACCCGTGCAAGGTGGAAGCGGTTACGGACCGGAAGAGGCCGAGAGACAGTGACGGAGATACGTAGTTTCCTAGGTCCGGCGGGATATTACCGCAGATTTATACGGATTTCTCGCGTCTTGCCTTACCATTGACAAAGCTTACGAGGAAGAATCAACCCTTCATATGGGGAGACGACGTGAGGAGAGCTCGCAGAGATCGAGGGAGAGGTTGACTACGACCGCGGTATTGATAATCCCGATCCCGATGAGACATATGTTGTCTACAAGTGATGCCGCGGGCAAGGATTGGGTTGTGTCCTAATGCAATTGGGCGAGTGGTGGCTTATGCCTCTCGTCACCGAAGCCGCACGAGTCGAACTATCCTACACACGATTTGGAGCTTGCCGCCATCGTGTTCGCTTTGAAGATATGGAGGCATTATCCGTACGGTACCACCGTAGAATTATACTGCGACCACAAGAACCCGAAGTATCTCTTTGATCAAAGGAACCGAATATGAGGCAACGTCGTTGGATGGAATTCTTTGAAAGACTACAACCCGGAGATCAAGTATCACCTGGGAAAGCAAACGTTGTTGCGATGCTCTAAGCGGGGAAGAAGGTGCAAGTATCATACATGATGATACAAGAGCAGAAATTACTTGAAGATTTCAGAGACCTGAATCTTTCAAACCAAATCTGCATGAATTTCAACCCACCAAGTGACGCCTACCTTGCAAATCTTCTTGTGAGTCAAGGGAGATACGACTTGAGAGATAAAGTTGATAAAGCTCAGAGACAAGATGATAGGGCAATCTCCATGTGGGAGAAGATCTCTCGAGGTGAAACCCAAGACCACGACCTTTCATCGAGTGGATTGGTCAGACACAAGGGGCGCATTTACATACTGCCAGTTGATGAACTGAAGCGGAAGATCTTGGATGAGGCTCATAAGAGTAAGTACACTCTACATCCAGGAATGGTCAAGATGTACGAGAACTTGAAGGCTGAAGTTTGGTGGCCGGAATGAAAAGAGACGTAACTCGACGTAGCCGGGTGTCTAACTTGCCGAGAAAGTAAAGATTGAGCACCGGCGACCCCCGGTCTTCTCGCAAGGACTAGAACCGCCGGAGTGGAAATGGGAGAATGTGACCATGGATCTTGTGGTAGGTCTACCTAAGATCGTGCATCACGATACCATTTGGGTGATCGTCGATCGATTAACCAAGTCGGCACATTTCATACCCATTAGTATCCAATACTCTCCGAGCGATTGGCCGCAATCTACATCAAAGAGATCGTGAGACCGCACGGAGTCCCTAAGAGTATTATCTCGATCGGGATACTCGATTCCAATCCCACTTTTGGCAAGCACTACATGAAGGAATGGGTACCAAGCTGAAGTTCAGTTCGGCTTATCACCCTCAAACCGACGGTCAATCAGAGAGGACGATACATACGCTGGAGGATATGCTACGAGCATGTGCCCTGGATTACAAAGGAAATTGGGACGAACACCTCTCACTAGCAGAGTTCGCGTATAACAATAGTTATCATTCAAGCATACAAATGGCCCCGTTTGAGGCTTTGTATGGGCGAAAGTGCCAATCGCCTTTATGCTGGACAGATGCGTCTGAAAAGCAGTTGCTTGGACCGGATATGCTAAAAAAGACCTCCGAGCAGATCGCTCTGATCAAGAAGAGACTCATTGCTGCACACAATAGACAGAAGAGCTATGCAGATAGGAGGAGAAGACCGTTGAAGTTTGAAGTCGGAGACCATGTGTTTATGAAATTATCACCGAACGGTGTCGGCGTAACACCGAAGAGAAAGAAGCTTATTCCGCGTTACGTTGGACCATTTGAAGTGTTAGCCGAGCGAGGACCGATTTGCGTATCAACTAGCGTTACCCCGAACCGAGTAATCTCCACGATGTTTTTCACGTGTCACGGCTAAAGAAATACCTACCGGAGCGAGATCATGTCATAGAGTACGATGATGTTGAAGTACGACATGATAACACCTTTGTAGTCGAGCCGGAGCAAATTCTCGAACGTCGGAGAAACGGCTTAGGACTAAAACTATACCGATAGTGAAGGTGGTGCGGAAGGGTTTGTCATCAAACGAGGCAACTTGGGAAACCGAGAGTGACATGAAGGAGAAGTACCCGAGTTTATGGCCCGTAGTCTAGTTAGTATAGATTAAATTTCGAGGACGAAATTTTGTTTAAGGGGAGAGAAATGTAATACCGCGCATATTTATTTATCCGAAATATTACATTTTGGTAAATAAATTGGTTATTTCGATAAATGAAATTATTGTTGCAAGACTTGTATTATTATAGTCTATTTTTCTAGGATGAGTTCTGTGGGAAATTAGAGAATTTAAGGGCCAAAGTGCCAAATGACCAAAATACCCCTGGTATGCAAAATGACTTAGGAAAATTGTGAAAAATCCTATAAGGCAATGAAATAATTATTTGAGTTAGAAGAGTATATTATCTCTAATTGTGATAATTTGATAAATTATGAGCTTGGAGAAATTGAATAAGAATGCTCAAAAAGTATTGTAATGACCATAATACACTCTCAAATTCTAGAATAATTCAGAAAACATGGAAACACCAATGTCGGTGCTAGAATTATCAGGTAATGAGGCATTCTAATTAAGAAAATTATCGACTAGTGATAATAGAGTAGTTAAGTAATTTCGGTTAATTACTTAAGCATAAGTAAAGGAAATTGATAAGTAATTTTGTAAAACCCTAAAATTAGTGGTTTTTGGCTTAAAATTAGTAAGAACATATTTAGTAATTAATTGGAGAATTTTGTGAAAAATAAGTGAGTTTAGGTATTTTTAAGTCTAAATGCAAGAATGGACCAATTAGGTGATTTTGTGGAATTTTTTGGAAAAATTGGAATAAATAAATTAAATATAAAATAAATATAAAATAAAAATAATAAGGTGCCATCCGAAAATTTGAAAGAAAAAGGAGAGAGAAACAAATTTTAATGTTATGGTAAAAATTGTATTATTATATTAATATAATTGAATATAGTGAATAGTAATGTAATAAATAGGGAACGGATCCTATCTAGAGAACCAGGAATAGGAATTCCAAAGTCAAGGTAAAATATTTATCGTGAGTTTTTACCTTCAAGTGACCTCTTCGGAAGTTAATTCGAGGTCGGTAGCGCATTTGCCTAATAAGACGAAATAAGGAGAAATGCGAGATAGTCACATTTTGGATCGAAGAAAATAAATTATAACTCAACATCCGGAGATGAGTTTATAATTATATGGACATATTTGGAATCGGTGAATTTTTGTCCGAAGTTGATGATTCCGAAAACGATTTTCAGAATCGGACGAGCCCGGACACGTTTTCGAGAAAACTTCATTTGGATTGTTGGAACCCGTAAGGGACCGAAATCTAAGTTAAATTAGATATTATTGATGAGGAAGAGAAGATCTTCAAAGTTATGAATTCAGAATTTTGAGATTTTCCGAGACTACGCGAAACGGACACCGATCGGGGAAATTCTATCGGGACCAGGGCATAAAGTAAGCTTGAGTCACCATTCTTGGACCAATTACATGCTGCCACATCATCCCCTTATGTCGATCAAGGCCTGCCCATGGACAAGAATTAAACACCATTTAGCCTTGATTTTACATGGTTATGAAGTACGGAAAAATTACAAGAATTGGAATGTGGAAATTACCAAAGTGACACAATTTTTTCCTATATAAAGGCATGAGCACCTCCTTCATTTCTTCACACCTCCTCTTCTCTCTACCTTGGCCGAAACTTAGAAAGAGAAGCTCGCCAAAGTTGTGCCTTAGCTCCGAGTAAGTTCTTACGTCCTTAGCTTTTAGTTTCCGTAGTTCTTTCGGTAGTTATAGTAGAGAACCGTTGTTTTGATCTAGGAAGTTTTTAATTTATTCCTATACTTGTTTTTAAGCCTCATTGCATTGAAAGATGCCCGACGAGGTAAAAACATAGTGAGGATAATTTTGAAATGGAGTACGGTCAAAGTAACGAAGTTCGCGAAATTCCGCCAAATTAGGGGTAGGAGGGCAAAATGGTAATTTTTACCTAAAATGCCGGTTATGATGTCAAATCACTAATGAAGGTGATATTACTCGATAGGGCATCGAAACTCGATTTGCTGCCGTTACGCCGCCCGACGTGCGCCGTGAACATTTCACGTTTTTCCGTAAAAGTACGTTTTTCCGCGAAGTACCTAACGTCGTCAACGAAGGTACGGATGCGTCTTGTAACACTAATCTTGTGCTGCTTAAATGCATATATGTGATAGATACGTTCGTAGACCGATATACGACAGTTTTACACGGGTTATAGTCATAATAACGCCGTATGTTTTTCTAGCGCTGAGAACACGAGTGGTATCGTGGCACTGGTGAATAGTGCAAGTTGTTATTGTTGTTTTCCATCGTGGGGCTTTACATACTGTGTAATGCTTATGTTTTGTCGGCACAATGATCATGCATCCGCTGTATGCTTATGTAGTGATATCTTTGTTGTATTGTCTAGAATATCGTTATCTCGTATACCGTATTGTTTGGGTTTGAGATTAACAGTTACCGAGATTCAATGCGGTAAATTGAATCTCGCTATAGCTTCAGGATCCGGAGGAATACGGATCGAAGATCGAGGCAAGCAGCAGATAGTCGCGCAGCCGAGACTTATCTATCTTTACCGCTTTCAGTTATTCACTTTCAAACTCTAGGATTAATGTAATCATTACAATGTTACATTGTGGTTGATGTTTGTTATGAATTAGTTACTCTTTCGCTCCAATGCTCTACTCTGATTACTCTGCTTGAAATATTTGGAAACGTTTAAAAAAAAAAAATATTCCGCCGTTTTCAATTGGGATGTTACAAGCATATTTCACTAAAGATTGATATAAAATGTTAATGTTGTTCTATAGTAGAACACAGATGTCCAGCTCTAGCAAGCTGGGAATGGTTTATGTTGGATCAAGGAGCCTTCTACTAATTGAGTATCAGTGGAAGGTACTAGCTCGATGATATCTATGGAGGAGATATCCTCGAGGAAGCTCAAATCACAATGCAACACAGGTGAGGCGTTTCGCCCAGGGGGTGGTGTGTGTGCAGTGTGACTGAATAATAAGTAATGGAAATGGAGAGAGTCTAGAGTGCACCTGGTGGGTAATCTCCTATTTATAGGGATTACCTAGGGTTTTACTCCCATGCAAATGTTTCCATCCTTAGTTATGCACTTCCCATGTTCTCCGTGTCTGCTCGCTCCACTATATGTACGGTCCTGCACATATTAGGCACGATGGAGTAGTGGGGGACCATTTACCTGGTTCCCTATTTACCTGGGTAGATTAGGGGGTTTTACTGTGGGCTTCCTACCGGGCCGGGAACCTGCCTGGCCCAATATATTTGTCCATAACAAATGTGAAGAAGCAAAATGAAAATTGTCTGCGAGTCACCTAAGAAACAAGCAATCGAGAATGGCGGAGCTGAAGAATTCTGCTCTCCTCCGCTACATACGCAGTTGGCAGAGTGAAGGGGAAGTGTCTTGTTGACGAAGACCCAGAATATGTGCGAACGCTAGCTCTAAGTCCAGGATGTTGATTAAAAGGTGGGAGAAGAAGAAGAACTTGGGACAAAATGAAGTAAACAATTCGAATGAATGGTACGGTTCTTTTTTGTTGGTTAATGGTCTCATTTTGTTTGCTATGAATTTCTTTTATGCCAAGAGATAATTATTAACATTTAAAATGAGTTGATGTTCCGCACATTCCTGCAACGTCTGACTCGGTATCAGACCCGGGGTATCAAACTCGAAATCTAGCACAACCATCATGCTCATGGTACTGCTCTACTTTTGCCTGCGCCACATGCTCCTGCTATGCGTGTGCATGCTCTGCCTCTACCATCTCCGCCCTCTCAGACCTTGCCCAGGCGACTGGATTTCAATATGGATCCACTTTCCGATAGGTAGGGAGAGTCACTACTACAAAAAAGAGATTTTACTTCCCTAAAAGACGTCCTATTTTACAAAAAGGAATTAAAAAAATAAAGGCGGTGACATTTTTGTAATTATATGTGAGAAAAGTTGATTTTTGACGTCTAACTTAAAAACTTAGACGCCAAAAGTATCTTTTTTGACGTCTAAATAAAAAATTAGACGCAAAAAGCAGTCATTTTTTCCACATTTGCCGCCCATAGTGCTAAATTTTCCTCATTTTTAATTACTTTTGGCGTCTAAGTTAAGAATTAGACGCCAAGAAGAAATGACTTTTCCTTTTTTTTTTTCCTCATCCTGTGCATCGACTTTTCGTTCTCTGATTCATCATTTCATTCTCTCAGTCTTTTGCTCATCTGTGTTCTCATTTCATCCTCTTAGTCTTCACCGCCGCTCCTCCTCGTCGGACTTGTGGAGTCACAAATCTAGCCGTCTCCGTCCTCCGCTCCCATCTCTGATGGCGTCCTCTGCTCCTATCTCCTCAGATCTACGAAAAAAGGAGGTGGATCTGCCATATCCTTCGCGTGGCCGCTCTTCCGCTCCCATCTCCTCAGATCTGCGAAAGATGGTGAGGATGGCATCGTCAGCTCCTTCGATTTCAACTTCGACAGCTCGATCTGTTTTGTGGTACTTGAGATTTTGCATTTTTGTTGCGATTTGTTTTGGTTCTTGATCTGTTTTGTTTATGAGATTTTGCATTTTTGTTGCGATTTAGTTTGGTTCTCGATCTGTTTTTTTTCCTGCGATTTTGTGTTTTTGTTTCGATTTTGCGTTCTTGTTTCGGTTCTTGAACTAGGAACTATTTTGAAAGATTTAAATTTTTCATTCCCTTTGAAGGGATGTCATCAGGAAAAAGTCCAGGGGCCAGTTTCCAGGGATCTCCTGTGCCTACCGGAGGAATAGAGGGTGCTGTGATTTCAGTTCAACACGAACTTAACCCATCTGCGAGCCACTTGAACACGCCCGGTTCAGAGTCATACAAGTAAGTTTAATTGCTTTTATGCTCATTGAACCTCTTTTGCGGCAACATGATTCCATTTTTTTCTCACAACAAAACAGTGCTAGTTTGTGATGCCGGGCTACATTAAAAGTTATTGTTTATTCTATGATTTTTATTAGCCTTTGAGATTTCTGACCTTTTCTATGTAGATAATTGAGGCAATTTAATATTCAATTAGTAGTTAAAATAAACACATGGGTTTGAAATGGTTTTCAGTGCCGACCCATTTTTTAAAGGAAAATTGAGTTCCTTTTACTCAATTCAATTGGTATTGGTGATGCTCCTCTTTTTTATGACAAGTTGAACTATAATATTTTGAGAAATTATGGTATTTCATATATGCCTAGCTTTTTTACTCTATTGTCGGGGCTGCCATATAACATGAATTTCTGTTACTAGATGGGTTTGTTGCAGTTTTGTCTGGCCAACCACAAATGCATATTTGCCAGAAAAAAAAAAAAAAAAAAAAGCCAAGAGACACAGGTTAATACAAGTTTAACCCGGAAAATTATAATTGTACCATGGCCTCCTGTATTTGAGGAAGAAACAAGATGGGGAAGTGCTCTTTGTGCTTCTGACTCGAGCCATTTTATTCTCTTTCCGTGTTTCAGTATATTTTAATGTTCTTCTGTATGTATTAATCTGTGTGAGAAGGAGGTAGTGCTGCTTGGCCTTTGCCTCCTCATGATGATGATGAAGATGATGCTTCTTTTTGCTTCCTCTGCAACTTCCTCTGCTACACATATGCATGTTCGACTGCATAAATTAGGTTTAAAAGATTTAAATTTTCCATTTTGAAATTTAAAGTATCGTATGTGGTTTGTAAGGATCTTGATCAAGGCTATATGTCTAGTTCTTCCATTCCTTGGTGAGTTTTTCTATTGTTTACCATTTTACTTACTTATTAACTAATTTTCAAGCTACTACTGGTAATCTGTATGATCTTTCTATCCAAGGGTGATGGAAATAAAGATGATAGATTTGGAGCTTTGAGTAGCTCACACTGCATTGGTGGAACTTACGGCAGTTATATTTTATAGGTAAAGTGTGGCTGTGTGAAACAGTGTGGCAATAAGGTTGTCCAACGAGGAATCACATTCAATTTGCAGGTGGGGGCTTAAGAAATCTTATACAAGTGCTGATATAATTTTTGTTTTTTCTTTGCAAAATAGTGCTTCTAGTTGTCACATGTATTTTCTTCTACTTTGACATGACATTAATGGATCGGTTGTTCATAAATGCATTTGAACTCATACATCTTTTCTCTCAATCTTTTGCATTTTAGGTGTTTTTTACTTCAGAAGGAAAAGGATAGGGTCTTCGTACCTTAGAGGAGCTGCCAAAAGGTGCATTTATGTGTGAGTTTGTGGGAGAAATATTAATCGTCAAGGAGTTGCATGAGAGAAACATTCAGTGTGCCCAAAATGGAACATACACATACCCAGTTCTATTAGATGCAGATTGGGATTCAGGAGATGTAAGTGATAAAGAAGCTCTTTGCTTGGATGCAACATCTTATAGGAATGTTGCTAGGTTCATAAATCACAGGTATCATAATTCTAATTCTGATTGCTTGTAAGGATTCATATATTTCTGTTCCTTTTGTGAGAACTTGCTCCTAATGGTGTGATGTATGTGCTTTTAGCTTGCCTTTTCTTATAGTTTCATTTTCTCTTTAATTGATTATTCTATGTTGAATAGGACGATTCAAAGATATACAGTAGTTTCCCTCGGGCTAATGAAATGTCATGAAAGTATTGCATTGTCTTAAAGAACATTAGGTGCTTCTAGTTATACTATTTATTTTTATGAAAGGAGACTTCTCTTTTCATTATTGAAGATGAACGAAATTTGGAAAGGAATTGTTTGGTTGAGCTATGAATGGATTAAAAGATTATTTACCTAAACAGCATGAGCAGACTAAGGTTCTTTCTTTCTTCGTGCTCTAAGGTGATGGTCAACTTTTGATACAGTGATTCCACAAACTCTGTCCAGATGTTTGGATGCTAAGAACTACCAATAAGCAACTCAAAACTTAAGAGGAAATAAAAGGCCAAAGTAATGGGAAAAAAGTAAAAAATGTTTTGGTGTTGAACCTGATTGCCTTTTTTTCCCTGCACATATGACCCAGCTCTCTCCCGACAGTGGCACATCCATTCACAGAGAAGAAAACGCCATTGCTGACCTCAATTTTGGATTTTCTGGTTGCTTACTTTATCCTCATGTCATAAATTCGTTTTTATATTTTGAGTAGTACTTTTGTCTATTTTTGTTTATTTTAAATTTCAAAGACTTCGCATTATGAGTGATTGATTATCATGCAGAGACGGTAAAGGTGCGTTGTTGTCATATTTTAGTAGTGAAATGTTAGATTGAACTTATCAACTGTATCTGCAAATTTGAAAATTTTTAGTAGTGGTGGGAGCAATTGTTAGGTACTTATTAGTTTGTAGCCAATTGGTGGGAGCGATTGTTTTTTCTTCTATTAATTAATTAAATATCTCTACTATAAGCACAAGTGGACTATGATGTTTGATATTCTGAACCCATCACCCTTGTTGCGCTATTTGCAGTTATGTGGTGGTAAAGTTTTAGAGGGAGTCTTTGTTGGTTCTTTTCTTTCTATGTCTTCAACTGCAGTAGTATGTATGGTCTTTATTATCTAATCATATTCCTATATTGCAGTCTTGAAGATGCATTTCAGGATTCCAATAAATTGTCTGTTTTTGTAACTATTAACATGTCCAGGTCTTAAAGTTTTTGATAGAAAAGGACACCACAATTGGGATACTTATTTTGCAGGTACTTTTTTGTGTGTGTGAAACTATTTTTCTATGACGAAACTGTAAGTATAGGAATTCTGAAATCTTCAGCTTTTACTGAATCTCTTACAACTTGACTTGACCACTTGTTGTGCCCAAATTAAAGTAATTATAATTTATTCCCTAAGCAACATTATATACTTCTACTGTGTCAGTATGTAGTTATAGTTATCATATCGTTACTTTTGAATTACATGGTGCCTTAACCAGTTAATCTAACTTATTGTACACTGAAGTCAGGAGCACATTGATCTAATGCTCTACAAATATGCTTGTGTCTGATCCTTTGAAGTTTGAAAATGTGTTGCTGTTAACATAAACTATTGATTGGCACGTATTTTCCCTGCTTGTAATGCCTAGCCATTTTGTGTGCTCTAATTATAAGTGGCATAAGTGTGCAAAATCTATTTCTATTGTGCCTGTGTTTTATAACTTGGAAAACGCATTGTTGAAATGCTATAATAAAACCTACGTTTAGATCTGTAATAGGTTTGATTCTAGCATTTCCTTCTATCTCTGCTCCTACCTTTTGATTTTCTCTTATCGTAGCTTTTAAACGTTTTCTATATTTTTATGGTTTTGAATCCTGATCTGTGATGGTACTCAGATCTGGGCTTTTTTGTTTTTTTTTTAATTAAAAAAGTGGACTTACGGCGTCTAATTTTAAAAATTAGACGCCTTAAGCCAGCACCTTATAAGGTCATTTTGTGATGGAAAAAGGACGTCGTAGCCCTATTTTGTAGTAGTGAGCCTAGCCTCCCTGGGCCGTCCAGATCAGATCTGGACGGTTCAGATCTTTTTTTTTTTTTTTTAATTTCAATTTTTTAAAAAAATTATTTTAATGGGTAGAGAATCTAAAATAAAGATAATCTCTTAACTAACATTTTTTCAAAAAATGATTTTTCTATTTAAAAAGAAGCAGTTAAAAAAAAAAAGATCTGATCTGGACGGCGGCTAGACTCTCCCTGCCTATCCTTTGGATAGGCAAAGGATAGGCAGGGAAAGTGGATCCATTTGAATATGTCAATTCTCCATTTCTCTTGTGCTGTTTTTTTTTTTTTTTTTTTAAAATTAGGGTGATTTTGTTCTATTTTTTAACCTCTTAGAATCCTTTTTTTTTTTCCAAGGATAATCATGCTCCACTTAGATGAGATGCTAAAAGAAGATGCGTAAGCTATAAAACAGTTTTATATACTCATGCACGAGTCAATCTTAATGGAACCAACAAGCCGCATCGCCATGAGAGGTTAAAGAATAGAGCAAAATCACCCTAATTATGGATGTGCTATTAGAAATATAAGTACAGAGGGAAAATGTTTAGTCAAAATGATAAATAATATCTAATTAAATATTTAATAATTATTATTGTTAAAGATGATTTAAATATTTAATAAATGACATGAATATTTAAATTTTATTTTTATTATTTAAAATAATTTAAAAATTCATGTCAAGTAATGTGCAAAACATTATTTAAAATAGTACTCCCTCCAGTTCTAATTATAAGACAACATTTGGGAGTTGATTTTGGTTCTAATTATAAGACAACATTCTAATTTTTATCAATTTCTTTCTAAAATACTCCTATTTTATTTTCTTAAGTGTGTTTGGTTTTTGGTGATTACATATGTGTGTCTGTGTGTGTCTATATACAAATATACATACATATATGCACACAGATATATATAAACACACACATATATAAATACACACACACATATGTATCTGTACGTGAGTGTGTGTATGTATATGTGTGTGTGTATATATATATGTATATTTGTGTTTGTACATGTGGTGTGTGCCTGTTAATATATGTGTGTGTGTAAACACACACACACACACACACATATATATATATATATATATATATGAGTGTGTGTTTATATGTGTGTGTATATATATATATATGTGTGTGTGTGTGAATTCATATATATGTGTGTAGATATGTGTATGTATATGTGTGTGTATAACAAGACCATTATTTCAATTAAAAAGCGTGTGGAAAGGAAAATTCTAAGTCGGAGAGGTAATGAGGTAGGGGTTGTTAATTCACTTTAACTTAGGAAAATGAGTAAAATTAACTAATTTAACTTCTCTCCTTAATCTCTCCAAAATTAGTTAAATATGTCCTATAATTAGTACGGGAGTATTATTTAAACTACTTTAATTTTGGAGAAAGAAAGCATAAGCAAATCCCATGTCACTTATGCTAAATGTGTGGTTGGAGGTGAAATCACCATTCATCTGAGTTGATCAAATTTTTTTACACATTACCCAAATAAGACAAATAATCACTTTTTTGGATTAATCGGGCTTAACTAAACTTTTATCGCTTAACCAAATAGGCACTAAGAAATTAATCGCTACTCGGTTTAAATAAATTGATTAAAAAAAACATTACAGGCTCTAGTTGTAATACCTTGAAAACCCTAACTAATGTGAGAAAAATATTTGGATAAATACGTCAAGGTGAATAGGTGGTTTCAATAAATGGTCATAATTACTATATTACTTAGGGAAATTCTTTGTGAAAATTAGAAAAGGAAAAGAGCTAAGATCTGTGAAAAATGTATTTTATAAAAGCGAGAAAATGGCGCGAAAATATTATGATAAATCTAATATGACAAGTGAGATATTGACAAAAACTTAGGAAGTATGTTATCTTTAATTTTAGGAATTTTTGGGATTATTTCCCTGAAAAATAATTGAGCATAAATAAAATATTATAAAAAGCACTTTATGGCCCCATGATCTTTAATATTTTACATGGGATATAAAATACCAATGTAAGTCAAATAGTTGTGAGATAATAATTATTCCTAAATAAGAAAATTATCAACAATTAGTAAGTGGCTAATTGGGTAATTATTGGCTAATTGTTTAGATTAAAATATAAGATAAATAAATTAGAAAAAATAATAAAAAGGGCTAAAATTCGAAATTAATAATTAAATATTAATAAAAATAATAAAATATTTTATGCTTAGAAAAATAAATAAAAAATAAATATCTAGATATTTTGATTAAAATAATATTATATATGGTAAAAAAACAACGACGTTTGAGAATGGATGGAAATTAAATCCTACACCAAGGTATAGAAATTTAGTCTTTTACCACCTGGACCTTTTATGAACCAGGTGAAATTTATATCTTGATTGAGCGGTCTCATAAGTCGTTTCGAAACCAACGGCGTAATTAGAGTAGACAGGATAATTAAGATAAGGCAAATAGTGCTAAAAGTGACTTATAGAAAAAGCGCACCGTGTTTTTCAAACCAGGGATATAGTTACTTAGATCAGATCATATTACGAACCAGGTGATTTTACGCAAAAGCCGATTCTATCGAAGTCATTTCCAGAATCAGATGACGTCTGTCCTAAAATCTTAACAGATAACGGAATACCCTTAATGGGATCATAAATTTCATTAAACTAAATATTCATAATGAGAAAGAAAGAAACTTGAAACTCTTCCGTCAAAGCATTTCGCGATTCGTCGGGATTACGCGTTTCGGACACCTGGACTGGAAACTTTATCGATGCATTTCAATTGGCACATGGGTGATGTCATGCATGACATCACCACCTTCCTCAAGAACGAAGAGGAGAAGTCGGCCAAGGCAAGGGAAGGGTGAGGATGATGCCATGTGTCAAAATGCGATCGAACTGCCGTAAACGATCTCGATAAAGTGATGAATAATGTCTCTTCTTTTCCTATAAATAGGAGCTCACCCCTTCACTTCTCTTCACACCCAAAAAACGTTGAGCCTAGAGAGAGGTTAGAGAGAAGGAAGAGCCGGAGAAATTCTATCCGACCCCACAGGTAAGTTCTTTGGTCCTTAGTCTTTAGTTTCGGTAGTTCTTTCAAGTAGAGATAGTAGGAATCTTTAGATTAATCTTTAAAATTCCTAGATAGTTTAGATATCATATTTGAGGGTAAATATGGTATATATTGGGAAAGAGATATGTCAAAGTGGGAAATCGGGTCAAAAAGCGAAGCTCGCGAAATTCCGCCGATTAGGGGTCGGGGGCAAAATGGTAATTTTTACCTAAAATGCCTGTTATGATGCTAAAAACGATAAATACTATCCTTATAGGATATACGAGATAATCGAACATTGTCGAGCCGCCGTCGTCGTTTTGTCAAAAAGTACGGTTTTTCGTAAAACTTACTTAGAAAGTACCGTCAACGAAGGTACGTTCGCGGCGTCTTTGTAACACGACTACGATGCTTCTTTGTATACTCATATATGTGATTTTTGTGTTCATATACGGAGTTTCGTTTGTTTGAAAATGGTGGAGTTATGAGTACACGGGTTATGGTATTGTTAACACCGTTTAGAGTTTTCCTAGCGCTATGGACACGATCGTACATCGTGGCACCGGAGAGTGTGCAGATCGGGATGACATACACATCGCGGGGGTTGTGTAGTGTTATTGCCGATTACGGAGATGTGTTTTTATCTTTGTGAAATGTTGTGAATGTTTGCCATGCATATATCGTTTACATAAGCATGAGGTTAATCGTTACTGCGAGGTCCGATGGGCATTGGACCTCGGTCGCATGATTAGACGGGATTCGGGTCATGAACCGAGAGAAGGCACCGGGGACGGAACTATAGTTATACACCGTGAGAGACGGAGCCATGAGAAGGCACCGATCAAAGAAAATGCGGGAAGAAGGTCACGTAACCTACCTTATGGCATGAATCTAATAAGGTTACTTCATATCATTTGGTGCTTAAACTAGAAGGGTCGTCTATGTGGTTCGATCAATCGGTCCCTAGCACGGTGAGACTTCCACTAGACCTACCCACTGGCCAAATGGGATGATTTAAGCGAGTTAGGTTCTACGCCCAAAGTCTACTTAAGGCTTGGTTGAAGAGGGTATCATTACATATAAAATTGTAATTGTAAAGTTTTGTATTCTTTGTATCACATGAACAATCCTTCGGGAGATTTTATAATATATATCAGTATACGTCAGACATCATCATATGTCTGAGTATTTCATATCAGTTACTCAGTGTTATATCTGTTGTTCAAATTTTTAGTACATGCTTTTCGTTTCCGCAAAACGCTAAGCGATAACACCCCATCACTCTGAAATTTTTTTAAAACCACGTGTCACCGGCACGATTTATGTTACGGAATTTGGGGTGTTACACTAGTAAGTATGATAGCGTTTTAAAACGCCCTTGTAACCAAAAGTAAGTGGTATGGGAGCCAAATTTACCGTACATATATATAGATAGTGGGGCAATGTGATTGTGTGTGCGTGTATTAACGGTGGTCTATGGCCTTGTAGAATCAAAAGGAGGGGGCGTGATGATAGGAAATAGGAATCACAGACAGATCCTCATCAAGAGTAGTGTGTCCAGAAGGAGGAAGTTGCCAGTCAAAATGGAACAAAAGGTTAGCAAGAGGAAGCTCCACATTGGCCATAGCAAGAAAGATTCCAGGGCAAATCCTCCTTCCTGCTCCAAAAGGTATGAGCCCGAAGTTGACACCTTTATAATCAATATCACATTCCAAAAACCTCTCTGGCCAAAACTCTTCTGCTCTCTCCCAACAACTGGGATCTCTCCCAATGGCCCACGCATTCACAAGCATCTGGGTTTTTGGGGGTATTGTGTAGCCATTAATCTCACATCTCTCACTGCTCTCTCTTGGAACCAGCAATGGCAATGGAGGGTGTAGCCTCATCGTCTCCTTCAACACAGCCTTCATGTACTTGAGCTCACTAATGTCTTCTTCACTCACGTACCCTTGCTTCTTAAACACTTGCCTCACTTCTTCTTGTGCTCTTTTCATCACTTCTGGGTTTCTCAGCAATTCCAGAATTGTGTATTGTAACAGTGTCACTGATGTTTCAGTTCCAGCAATGAACACTTCCTATATGGATTTTCATTCAAAACAAGAACCGCATGGTTATCAATTTTCTTACCGACATCAAACAAACTGGAAAAGGAGCCTTTCCACTTCCTTTACTATCAACTTCCCTCCACTTCTTTATTGGTTAACTTTAAATGGTTGAGATATAGTATTCTATAAGAATTAAAAGTGTGTGTATGTGTTTATGTGTATATATAGAATACTTTAATAAAAAAATAAAGATATAAACTATTTAATCAAATTTTAATGATTTAAATTTATTTTTATACATTTTTTGTTATTTGATATAATAATAATATTCTTGTAGGATATTAAATCTGAACCATCCATAATTGATCTAATGGTGAGAATAAAGAAGTAAAGGAAAGTGGACTGTAAGAGAAGTATGGCAAACAAATTTGCATGCATATATTTTCTTACCAGAATTACAGATTTGGCGTTATTCATTGTCATACGACCTTCTTCTGATCCACTGTGATGATCTCTCAAGTTCAAAAGATCATCCAGAAGATTGATCTGATCTCCTTCTTCTTCTCCGTCCGGATCACTCTTCGAAGACGACACTCTCTCATCTATGAACTTCTGAAGCAGCGCGTCACATTTCCGGTGAATCTCCTCGAATCTCCGCCGCTCTCCGGTGATCACATGAAGCCACTTCTGCGAAGGAAACAAATCGTTTACCCCAAAACCTTGAACCCTCACCATCCTCACCATCTCCTTCGCAACCGAAATAAACTCATCTTGATCTTTACACTTATCCCCAAAAGCAGCTCTCGTAACAATCCCAAACGTCATTGCATATATATTCTCCCACAGGTTTATTTGACGCCCGATGTTTCTAGAAATGTCTCTTACGAATTTTCTCACTTTTGCTTCCCTTATTGATTGGAATGATCTCACTCTTTTGGGACTGAACAATTGGAGTGTGCAAAGTTTCCTTAGATTTCTCCAGTGGGGCCCATAAGGGGAAAAAGCAATCTCACTGGAATCGTAGAGGAAGATTTGTGCACTGAGAAGATTTGGTCTTTGGGCAAAAATGAGGTCGTGGGTTTGGAAGACTTGTTTGGCAACTTGAGGGGAAGAAACAACTACGGTTGATCTTTCTCCGAGGTTGAGATGCATGAGAGGGCCATGTTTTTGGGCTAAGTTTCTGAGAGTGATGTAGGGTTTATTATTAGAGGCAATGATAAGATGGTGTATGCTTCCCAGAAATGGAAGCTTCGATGGCCCTGGAGGAAGGTTCGTCCGGGTTTTGCTTCTGGTTCTGGATAGAATTGTGATCGATGAGATGATGAAGAGAAGAAGGAGATTCACTGGCGTGAAAATGCTGGAGAAGAAGAGGAATAGGAAGTGAAGATCCATTAAGAAATAAAGAAGATGGATATCAGTTGAGTCTTGTTGGTCATGGATGGTAAGCTAGCTATTTATAGGCATTTTTGATTTTTTGTGTGATCTTGACATCTTGTTCATGGAATGGGATGCCATATCATGTCATTAATCTGAGGGTACATATATAGCTTTCGTCAGTAACTTAACGGCAAAATTAACTTAACCTCTTTGACATTTTAAAATGTCAAAAATTAAAATGTCAAAGAGGTTAAATTTAAACTTTGAAACAATCAAAGATGTTATATACAACTAACGAAAGTTTGAGGATTTCATGGATTTTAGCCTGACAAAAATCATGAGTATTAAACTTTAAATAGGTTTGATCATAATTATTAATACTCCACTTAGTGATTTATAATAATGACCACTTATGAATTTTAAAAAGTGGAAACCGTAGTATATGTTTTGATAAACCATGCTTGACTGCCAATGACCAATAAATAATTAATTAGGGATGAAATCAATAAGAGAGAAAGGCCTAAAACAAAAGCCGTGTGAATATCTTTGAAAGAACTTATGGACCTAAATCTTTGAACGGATGCAAGACGATGTGATACACCTAAAATTGAAAGTATATAAGTTAATTGATGGGATGTACCTCAACTTTTCTATATCTTCAATTCAGCGTCCAACTAATGATTCTTTTAATATATTCCAATAATAATTTTCAACAATTTTTTATTATATATATTCACTATTAGTCGAGGATTTTTAAGTTTTAGGAGATATGGGGATGATAACTCCATTATTATTTGGAGACATTTTTTTTGGCTCTTTTTCTTGAATTCTTGCTATAATAAATTCCGAACCACACAAACAAACCAAAAATACCTTTGAGAAGGCATTCTATATATAATAGGAACCAGAAGAGCACGTCTCGAAACGTTTTTAGAACTCAGACGTATTGTGGTCCTTACTAAGTTCTTATCAGCAGTCAACTCACCTAAATTTTGAAATAAAAAAGTGAAAATAAACGTGGGACTAATGGTTGCCGCCCCTAAAGGAGACCCTATATATGATAGAGTGACATGTTGCATCGTAACGTTGGTGATATCAACATAATTTGGCAGACGTATAGCACGTCGCATCTTATAATTAATTTACAAATTTTGTTAGCCATTACTTTAGTTAGTTAACATGAAAACAAAACATTGTGTCAAGTGAAAGAAAACATAAGAAATATGAGGGGAAAATAAAACTTTTAAACAAATAATCATATCCCAAACATTTACCTGTATGGATTGAGGGAGAAAAAGGTGGAGAAGAAAGAACTAGAGGAGAAAACACACACACACACACATTCATCTGTTTAGAATCATTTTGTTTTCCAGGGCCCTTATTGCTTATATGTCTTTTGACAAGTTTTGTATATTGGTAAGTTTTATATGACTCTTTTAACTATATAGACCCTCATTCCAGAATTTCGTTTGTTGCCACGCATGAATGCTCATCATACATCTCGTCACAATTTCATGTAAATATGTCTAACGTAAAAAAAAAATTGATATACACCATTGTTCTATATATAATAATTAAAATTTGGTTGTGAAGCTCGCTAGCTGTTCAAGACTTGAAGATTGGGTTTTTTCTTTACTGGCGCCTTTGTGATTCCAATTGAAGAAAACAACAATACAGCAATGGGTCTAATTCAATTAATAATTCATTTTTTGGTTGATCTACTACGTCAAAAGGGATGGATGGTGTTTCATGCATGTTTCAACGTATTTAAATCTCACTTTTTTACTACCAAATAATGAAAATTTGAAGTGAAAAAAATTCTTTCACAAACCAATAATTATATTTATAAAATTATCTGATCAATGGCACTTGAGGGAATCTTTTTTTTTTTTTTAAAAAAAAAAAAAAAACTGTTTGTAACATCTCACGTCTTAATCAAAATCTAAACCCTAGGAGTTGATGATTGTGACTTAGCCATGCCAAACTAAGAATTGAAATTGATGATATATTGTGAGCCAGGCCAAACTACTTGTCATTCAAATAGGGCAGACCAAATTTTATTAGATGTAAATGTAAATGGAAAAAATGTGTCTAATAAGACATAATTAAAAACGACATAGACGTAGGTTGTTTCAATAACCACTGAAAGTTTCGTTGGGATATGTGATCCACACATTTTAATTAATCACGTGAAAATTTGAATGGTTTCATTTATTCGAACTTATAGATGGCAGTATGGCACTAAGTAATTAAATATAGGCAATATTTAGCCACATGATAATATAGCAAACCGCCAAACCCCACCTCATCTGACACGAATGACACCAAAGCTGTTTGATAATTAATTGCTAAACATATAGGGATACTTGATTAAGGATTATAAGAAAGTTAGGTTATTAATTAATTTCATGCATGTATGCCCTAAGTCACATGACAAAAGACATACATTAATTTAAAACTGCAATACAAAATATTTTTAAAATTTTATTTATAAAACATAAAATCTAAACCACTCAAATTTCAATTTAAAGATTGAGATGAATAAAGGAAGGGAAGAAAACGGTAAGAGTAAAGGACTATTGGTATCTACTTTAAAAAGAGATCATATGGAATGTAATGTGGTTGGAATGATGACTTTAAAGCATTTGTTTGGTACTCTGTATACCATCAAGAAAGCATTCAATGATATTTATATTTTATCTAAAAAAATCAAAAATAAATGTGAAATATCCTTTTTAACTCCATCATCGCAAAAATAATGGAGGGTAAAATTGTCAAAACGTTTATTCATGGAAAAAAAAATTGATTTCCATAGATTGATTCATGTAATGTTGAATCTCAACTACATAACCAAGATTAGGTAATAAGGATAATTTCCTTATACTATGTTTTAATCAGGATTTTAATTATATTACTTTATTGTGTCAACCAAACACCTTTATATACACACACACACACACACACACACAATCCAAACACCTAATTAAATTAATAGAATGCATAAGGATTATAAATAAATATGGTGCATGGAATTATACCAAATGTGCCCACGTCTATAACATTGTACATATATAATATAATGTATATTATTTAGCGAGAAGTTGCCAAAAATTCGCAGATTAAAGAGCTTGTTTGTCTTAAATTAAATGAAAATTTTAACTTTGTATTATTAAAAGGGATATAAACTATAAAAAAGTATTATATAATTAAGGTGAAATTTTGTTATAAAAAGGGATTAAGGTGCAATTTTGTTTCATAAGCAACTACTTAGAGGAGTGCTAGCTTTTCGTAAGTTTTTTAAGGATCAATTTTATCTTGAAAGTAACTAGAATGTATCGATATTACTTCTTGTCGTTAAGAATGTTAATGATCAATATTAATTAACGATTAGGGCGAAATTGCTCCTCAAAAAACTTTTAGATACTCAACGCTCTGTATGGTTACTTCTGAAGCAAAATTGTATAATCTTAATTTATTACTTCCTTTAGTCCTTAATGTAAAACTTATTTACCTAATTTAATTAGATTAAGGAAATTAGTTAACAGAATTTTTTTTTCTTTCTAAAACACCATAATCATCTATCTTGATTTATTTCATCTCTCTTATTTGGTTATTGTTGAGAAAGTATTAATAGTAGTAAATTAAGAAAAGATTGATAAATATAAAAAATAAGTTTTATATTTAGAAGTAAAATAAACTCTTCAATTAGAATCTACGTTAAAAACCTGAATAGAGAATCTTGACACAATGCAACCTACGTGGTGTTTATAAAGTGCATTATATTCACGTGGGGATTAATAGTGGACCAACTTTGGGTTTTTGCTGTGCTTTTTTCTGTGGAATTATAGAAAAGTAGGAAAGAAGATGATATAAAAAGGGATATGAAGAAAATTTGGGCAAGTTCGATTTTCTATTTTCAAAACAGTGCTTTGCTTTAAAAATGGAAAGAAAAAAAAATCTGTTTGCAAATGTATTTTTGTTTCCACGTTCTGAAAATTTGTTTTTGAACTTATTATGAGGAAAAAAACTAGAACATCTTTACAATGATTTGTTATATACGGTTTGTTTTGCAAAAGTGTAAAAATAAAATAAAAATAAAAAACAACATTATATTTTCAGTAATCACATTCATGCTAATAAAGCAAACTATATTTTCATGCTTCATTTCATCATTTTACATATCCTTTTCAAAATCAAGATTCAAGCAGATTTTTTTTTTAAATTAAAAAACTGCTTCTAAAACATGTTCAAAACAATTATTTTACAAAACTGTTTTAGATGCATAAAAACAGAAAATAGAATTCAACAAGCCCATAAAAACAGAAAATAGTTTTTCTCATATTTGAATTGAAAGAGAAATTAAAGTAAGGAAAAAAATAATCTTTTGATCTCTATAGTTTTAGTTTTGATTGGATTGTTGCTTAGTCCTTAAACTTTAACTTGATGCAACTCAATGAAACTTAGTATATATAGTTTAACCATTCAAAATCTATATATAACTCAATTTTTTTTTAAAAAAAAAATCTATATAATTTTGACTTATTTATAACTCAATCTTTACAGTTTGACTCGATGAAATTCAGTATATGTAGTTTAACCATTCAAAATATTGGTCCTTGTACTTGAAACAATATAATAGGAGAATTAATCGCCAAGTACCTTTTTTTAAGAAAAAAAAAGTTTAGGTGAATTGAATCTAAGGCCACTACAGAATTAGAGCATTTACAACAAGTCACCCACCAGAAAAGGTCATCGCATCAGCAGTGAAATCTGAACTTTTTTTTTTGATATAATAGATGGCTTAAACTCAAACAAACAAAAGGAAAAGATTACACAGGAAGGGGAATGAATCCCATACACTCTTAATCAACCAAGGCTCTCATGCTCAAAGGGCACGCACTAAGAATCTCCGACTTGGAAAACCCCAACTTAGCGAAAGCGTCAGCAACTCTATTCAAATCTCTAGGGACATAGCATATGGAAATAGTCCAGCTCCTATCCACTAAGCCCTTTATTTGATGGACAAGGAGACTACCAGAATCAGAGGAGCCGTCAGTCAAACAGGCAACAAGGTCCATAGCGTCCGACTCAACCACCACTTTTCTGAATCCTAGATCCCATACCAGATTTAATCCCTCATAAATCGCTCATTCCTCAGCAGTATTAGCACTACAGATTCTGATAAATTTGGTGAACCCAGCAATCCATACACCTTTACTATCTCTCAAGACACCACCACACCCTGCCTTGGAAGAACGAAGCATCATAGCCCCATCCACATTTAATTTAACCCAACCATCATTTGGGGGCTGCCAAAGACCGAACAGATAAAGGGGCTAGATTGCCCCCAGAATTCCCCAAGGGAATATCCTAATAGCAAACAAACTTCCTCCAAATTTGTAAGATAACAATATCGGGTAACCTAGGCTTTTAAAAACCAGATTCAAACACTATCGAATTCCTCTAGTTCCACAATTTCCAAATAGAGACACCAAAGATAAGATTCCAAAAAGGACCCATACCCGTACAAAAGTTACCAAATAAATTCATGGACATCCAGTCCCTAAGGCCCGTAGAGAAAAATTGGGAAACATACCTTTGACTAATGAGCTTCAACCACATCTGCTTAGCATAGGGACAATCTCTTAAAATATGAAGAGAATCCTCCAAACCTCCATTAAAATAGTTGCAAACAGCAGAACACGAAGACTAGGAACTTCTCCACACATTTGTAGGTAATTTGTTTAACACCACCATCCACATAAAAACTCTAATACACTCAGCTACACGCCACTTCCAAATATACTTAAACAAATTACATTTAAAATGTAGGGGATTCTTCTCTATAAGAAAATATGCACTGCGCACAGAAAAAGACCCATCCCTCGCCGCACCCAAACTCATGAAATCAGGACCAGCACCAGGAAAAAGGGTCGGATGAGAGACCAAACGCTGAAGCACTATTAATGCACAATGCTAGCCAGCCTACACAGATCCCAAAATCCATTTAACACCCAATCTGCCACATAGGAATTCTTTTCCTCGTCCGATAAATTTTTGATATAGGATTCCTCAATTTTCCCATCAAAAAGCCAACAGTCACAGAAGAAATTAACCATCGTACCACTACGAACCTGCCACTTAGACCCCAACTCAATAAGGTCTTTTTGAGAAGTAATAAACCGCCACAGTTTTGAGTCACCCGGGCAGAAAGACAGAAAGGAGTCCTCATCACACAACATATACCGTTCCTGCATAATATCAGCCCATAAACCTCTTGTACCCATAATCAGTCTCCAGGCCAATTTTGCACCACAAGCTCTATTAAAAGAAGAGAGGCATCTAAAACCAAGGCCCCCAAACTCCTAAGGGAGAGTAATTCGATCCCAACCCACCGGATTAAATGAGTTGCGGGATCCCTCATGACTCCATATAAAGTTCCTCTGAAGTTTCTCTATCTCCTGACATACATCCCTTGGAAGCCTAGCCACTTGCATCAGATATAATGGAATCAAGCTCAGAACAGACTTAGCGAGTGTGATACGACCCACAGTAGATAACGACTTAGCTTTCCAAGCTAAAAGTTTGGACTGGACTCTCTCAACAACATAACTGAAAGTGTCTCTACTCCTCCTACTTTGAGTGAGAGGGAAGCCCAAATATTTTCCAATTTCACAAGATATATTCATTTGAGTCAAATTTTTTAAATCCATCCTAGATTGAGCCGAGTCCCTAGGGGAGAAAAAGAGGGAAGACTTAGTAGGATTAACCTTACCTCCCGAAGCACTACAAAAATCTCTCCAAGCAATTCAACGTAAGCTCAACTTGAGTGATTGGTGCAGCACCGAATAGTAGGAGATCATCCGCACACATAAGATGAGAAATCTTAGGCCCCGATTTGGAAGTAGAAATCAGTTTCCAATTACATTTTACACTTCATCACATATTAAATGAGACAATGTGTCCATACACAGAACAAAAAGAAAAGGCGAGATAGGATCCCCTTGGTGAAGGCCTTGGCTAGGAAAGAAAAATACAATTTGAGATCCGTTCCATAGCACATTATCAGATACCGAAGAGACGCACCAAATAATAAGATTAATAAATTCCAAATCAAAGCCAACATCAATAAGAACATTTCTCAAAAAGTCCCACTTCACCTTATCATAAGCCTTCTCAAGGTCAATTTTCATAGACATGAGACCCTTCTTACTTCTATTTTTGCTCATGATATGAAAAAGCTCTTGCCCGACAACAATATTATCTTGAATATGTCTCCCTTTCACAAAACTAGCTTGATAAGGAGAAATGATATCATTCATTACCCCTTTTAGTCTTTGAGTAATTAATTTAGTGACACACTTATAATGAACAGAACAAAGAGCAATAGGCCTGAAATGAGAGACCAATTTTGGGTGATCTCTCTTAGGAATCAGCGAAACAAGAGTCTTATTAGCTTCCTCAAACCTAGAAAAGCCTTGAAAAACACCTTTGACAAAAGCACATAGAGAGGGACCCACCTTGAGCCAGTTCCTCTTATAAAATATGGGAGGGAAACCATCCAATCTCGAAGCTTTGAAATTTCCCATAGAGAACAAAACATTTTTATTTTCATCTTCCAAAGGGGTTAGAAAGGTCCCTTAGGATGGAAACATCAGCAGTTGGAAAATTAGAAATTGTAGACAGGGTAGCATAAGCAATATTATCAACCGAATACAGGTCTCTAAAATACCTGACTACCAAGTTGCGCAACTCCACTTCATTGTTTATCCAAATGCCCTCATTATTTTTTAGAGCAACAATTATGTTTCGCCTATGTCTCATTTTGGTCTTCAGGTGGTAAAAACGCATATTCCGATCACCTTTCGTAATCCACTAAGCTCTAGACTTCTGAAACCATTTAATTTTCTTCAGTCTCATAATGTTCTCTAAGTCCTCCTACAACTCGAATTCCAAACTACAAAGAAACTGAGAGTACGGGTAGGCAGGTGATTTTTGAAGCCCATTAAGCCTAGACATAATAAGGTGTTTCTTTTTCTCCACATATCCAAAGACATTCTCATTCCAAGGCCCTAAAACCTTCTGAAAATTAATTAGGGACAAATCAATATCCACATCTGACTTCCATTGTTCCGCAAGGAAATCCTTAAAATTGGCATGACTCATCCACATGGCCTCAGACTAAAAAGGTCAAGCCCCCAGACGCAGCTCCCTTCCACCTCCGAAACACAGCATAAGAGGGTCGTGATCAGAAAATTTAACACGAGCAAGAACTTGAACATATCAACTAGCAAAATCCGAAAAAAATGAAGAATTAGCCAATGCTCTATCTAACCTTTCATAAAGACGAGCACAATTCAATAAACGAGGACCACACCAAGTAAATTTTGGTCCATGGAAGCCCAGATCATTGAGCATACAACTTTGAATTCTATCCTAAAACAACCGCAACCTATCCGAGCGAACGCCAGAGCCTCCAACTCTTTCATTAGTCGTCAAGATGTCATTAAGATCACCAACGACAACCCACGGTTCAGAGATAGCATCAAACAAATTTTTAAGGTCACACCAGAGTTCCTGCTTAAGGGAAGGAGAAGGAACCTCATAAACAACCGTAAGCAAAAAAGGAAGCTGGCCTTCGAAGGAACATCTCAGGTGGAAATATTGTCTATTCAAACAAATCACCGTCACATTACAACGATCGGATCTCCAAGCCGCTACCAGCCCCCTGATCGTCTAATGCTAGGAATGAGTGCCAGACCTAGGAATGAGTGCCAAACAATCGAAACCAAGCTTTGCAAGACCACCAAAACTAGATTCCTTGTCACACTTCATTTCAGCCAGAATAAGAAGATCAAGGAAAGAGCCCCTCCAAACCGATCGAAGAATCTGAGCAAGACGCCTATCACAGGCACTGCGAGCATTCCAGTAGAAGATCCTAGACATTTTAACTTAACAACTAGAAGGAATTGAACAAGGCTAAGCAAAAAGGCCCAAAAACATAAGGACCTGCTTTACTGGGTCTCAGGGACTATAGTCCCTTCCACCTCCTCACACGGCCCAACTTCACTTGAGCTCATCTCGGGCTCAATGCCATCAGGCCCACTCCAAAACTTTCCCGAAAGCCCCTCAAGCCTGTTATCACCAGGATCAGGAGGCAAATCA
This sequence comes from Acacia melanoxylon, assembly GCA_019022615.1. Classification (NCBI taxonomy): domain Eukaryota; kingdom Viridiplantae; phylum Streptophyta; class Magnoliopsida; order Fabales; family Fabaceae; genus Acacia; species Acacia melanoxylon. The sequence continues at coordinate 10,845,176 of JAFJYJ010000013.1, forward strand.
TGAAAAACTTCAACAGCCAGCGAAACATCCACATCCAGACCCACTTCCTTCACCAAACCATCGCCCTCTGACTTCGCGTCTGTCAAATAGTACTTCGCCACTTCTTGTAAGTTTGTCTCAGGATATCCATAGCTTTCACGTCCTTCCGTACAGCCTCACGCGATCGTTTTTCTTTTCTCTGAACCTGTTTACCCAAACCTTTCTCACTGCCATCAGCAGTCAACCCCTGCACCTTACCAATTCTCTTCTTTGCACCACCCTTATTCTCCCTAGAGCCATTCACCACTAAAGCACTCTGCACAACCTCATGGCCCATTGCTCTAGACTCTGTTTTGTCCCCTTCACCTTCAACTTATGAGGTGAAATCTGAACTTATGACATTATAACTTATGAGCAATCGTTATTTGTAATATTATTTGTCTCAATTTTAAGAATAAATTGCAGTCAGACACCCTTGTGGATATAAGAAGGGAACCCAATTGCTACATAAGCCCAGGATTATTGGGCTCAGGTAGGCCCACTAAAAATCAATTACAAATGTTACTCGAAGCCTTATTTATTATGTTCCAAGTTAAAATATATATATATATATATATAAAATTAAGCGGTAAAATTACCTCTCATTATTTCTCCCATTTGAATTTATTTTAATTTTTAGGTCCCAACCAAATCTTAAAGTTTAAAAAAAATTGGATTTAACCTTTTTATGAAAAATTCTTTGTCTAAAGCATTAATCTCCTTGCTATTAATTAAATATAATATGCTTTTGCACTTCCTAAACTAAACAACATCCTCTAACTAATGAACCTCATCAAAAGTAATTTTATTTTTATTTTTATTTTTAAAAAATAAGTTTATTGATTTATGTATAGCTATTAATAAATAAGTGTTTTTTCCCCTTAAAAGAAGAAGATTTTGAATTTAGAAAAAAATCATAGGCCCCACCCATCTGTTAGTATTTAGGTGTCCTAGAGACAATCTGTAGAGACAGATCAGCACCTTTTTCTACATTGTAGTATTTCATTATTAATAAATGATCATATTTTATCTTTATCATATTTATGTCTCACCTTTATTTTAAAGTAAATATGTGTTTGAAGATAAAATCCCTAGGAATAGAATATGTGTTTATCTTGAGGATCAATGATAGAGATCATGATCATGAGGACTCAAGAGCACTGTATATCTATTACCTAAAACTTGTTCCTAGTCTTGAATCACCAAGAAAGGGCATTGATGATCTCAATAAGACTAGTACGACATCATCTACTTGTATAGAAATACAAGGTAGAAACCTCATGGAATACAGGCATGGAGATATCTTAGTTGATGTCGTGGGTGGATCTGTTAGAGAACATATAGCACCGAACTGACCCGCCGAGAGACTCCACAAAGATTCATTGTAGAGAATATCATTGGATATGTAAAGTCTCTCATCGTTTGGTAGTGCGGATCGTCTTGGACTTAAGGATGTCATCGAACACTATATCCTAGGATTATACTTTGACTGTACAACTCTATCCACCTGAAAATGGGGAGAACAGTGTACTCTTAGGTGTAACTCGAATACATGAGTGTAGATGGATATGCTGAAAGGACTCACAGTCCCCTACAAGGGATTAGTCATTCACAAGACCTGTAGAGCTTGGATAGTTTCTAATTAACTCGAGAGTCGTAAATGCGCCTGACAAGTGATCATGAACAGTCATGATCTGTTATTGAGTTAATATAAGAAGATTCATAGTTCTGTGAAATAGCTACATTTAGTCAATTAACTGAATTAAGAGAGATGATACTCTATCTTTGCTCTCGACTAAATGTGAATGACGATGTGAGGGATGATGCCTGCACGGTATCCAAATATGAAAGGTAGATCACTTGATTAACTCAATTAGTTTTGGGGTCACAGAGCATTGCTAGTGTCTTATGAGGTCATTAAATAAATTGGGCTCATTAAATGGGTTTTTAATTGGTCCAAGTTTATTTATGTCAGCGACTAATTGGGCCTAATGGGTCACACACAAATGTTATTCCCGATTGTTTAAAATTAGCAAACTTGGACCAATAATTATTATTGGGCTTTATCAAGAGTAAATGTGTAATTGAGTTGGAGTGGGACTCCAAGCCCAATGAGGTGATTTGAATTTTAATTCAAAAAGGGTTAGGTTATAAAAGATAATTCTGAATTATCTAATATATATATATATATATATATAAAGATCCAATAATGATTGGATGAAGAGAGGAGAAATAATAAATGAGGATTGATTTAAAATGATTTTGAATTTTAGTTTAAGAGATGAATGTGATTCATCATCTTAAGTTATTATTCAATATTCAAGATATGAATTTAATTCATTATGATTTGGATTTTACAATTCAAGTTTGGATTGAGCTTTTCTTGTGAGCACTTAAAATAGGGTTAGACTCTTATAAAGTGTTGATTTTTTATGTGCCCTTTTTATGGACGTTTTTTGAAGAAAAAAAATGGGAATTTAATGTGACTTGGTTGACAAGATATGAATATGATTCATTATATTAAATGGGAAAATCCATCTTGGGGCCCTTTTTGGAAAAAAAAATCCCAAAAAGGGCCCCAAGATTCTGAAAAACCCAGAAAGGGCCCTTGGGCCCTTTTTGGAATTTTTCATTAAATGTTTTAGTTGTTAATAGGACTGATATTGTTGCAAATATGATTGTTTTAGTTGTAAACGGGGGGCTGATATTGTTGTAAATATTATTGTTTTAGTTGTAAAAATTTCATGAATTTATCCCAAAAAGGGCCCAAGGGCCCTTTCTGGGTTTTTCAGAATCTTGGGGCCCTTTTTGGGATTTTTTTTCCCAAAAAGGGCCCCAAGATAGATTTTCCCATATTAAATTCAATCAATCAAGATGAGAATTTAATGTAACTTGGTTGACAAGATATGAATATGATTCATCATATTAAATTCAATTAATCAATCAAGATATGAATTTGATTCATCATCTTAAATTCAATCAATTAATCAAGATATGAATTTAATTCATTATGATTTGGATTTTCCAATTCAAGCTTGGATTGGACCTTTCTTGTAAGCACTTAAATTAGGGTTAGACTCTTATAAAATGCTGATTTTTGGTGTGCCTTCTTCTTGCATGTTTTTCTAGGAGAAAAACAAGAACCCTTATGCTCTCTAAATTTAGGTCTTTACCAAAGGTTTAGAGAGGAAAATGCACCATCCATAAAAGGGTAAGGTTCCAACTTGTTCATCCTATCCATAACCTAGTTCCAAGAAACCATCACCTTCTTGAAAAGAGTAAAACCCAAGGAAACCAAACATCAACCTTGTCTTCACCTAGCAAGCATTCAAGGAGTGAGAGGTTTCAAGAGAAGGAGTTCTCGTTGCAATCGGGAGGTAGCCGTGTGGATCAACGTTAGAGGACATCAACAACATTGAGGTCTTCAAGTGATCTAAGGTAATCCTAATCTCTAATAGTTATGTTGTCAAGTTATCCTAATCCTCAATAGTTGTTTTAACGAGTAATCCCAAAGTTCATGAATATTATAAATTGTTATGAATCATCATGAGTGCCGTAAAGAGTTACGGATTAAAATTATTAACTAATTAATGTAATGAGTTAAGGTTAATAACTCATGAGAACCGTAAGGAGTTATGGGTTTCCGTAACGATTAAACAAAAATTTTGTTTTCAACCTCATGAACCTTTGCATGAAAGTCATGTAATAGGCAAAATTAACCACCACCATCTTCCATTGTCACTACACAAAAATTTTTAGGTTCGTATTCATTGATCCATGTTGGCTCCAAATGTTTTGATGATAACAAATGTTTAAAGTTTTGAAAACTGGTTTAATAAAGTTCAGAATTGACTCTCGAGAGTGTGTTCAAAAGAATCAGGTAAATTCCCATCACACAGAGCAATTCTCGAGAATGAGAATTGCATTCTCAAGAATGATTCTCGAGAATGCACTAATGGCTCTCGAGAGTGATCGGACCAAAGCAGAAACAGACCTTGTCTATCGAGTGATTCTTGAGAATTGAGAATCAATTCTCAAGAACGATTCTCGAGAATCAGAAATTGACTCTCGAGAATGGACGTCCGTCTTCACTGACATATTCTGTTTCTGAGGTAATTCTCGAGAATTAGAACTAATTCTCGAGAACAACTCTCGAGAATCCAAATTGATTCTCGAGTATTGTCGAAAGCTTCACTTCCGTTGTCTCTGGTTTTTAAAGTAACTCTCGAGAATAAGAAAGCTATTCTCGAGAAATGAAAAACAACTCTCGAGTATGCCCGACAACGTCAACTGATGTTTGCTTCTGTCTGCTAGATTCTCGAGAATCGAAATGCAATTCTCGAGAACCACTGGGTAATTCTCGAGAATGATCGAGAATTGTTCATTCTGCAGGATGATTCCTTGTGCGATTCTCGAGTATGGCCCGCGAGAATGGCCTGACAGCAGCTACTGAAATTTGACAGCAAACATGATTCTTCGTGTTTTTTTTAGATGATCTAGTTAATTGATTTTAGCTTCCAATACATCTTTATATATTTAACTGTGATATTATTGATCATCTACCTAAGTACTTTTTAGGTTCATAACCAAAGTTGACAAGATCAGACGAAGGATACCAAGAATGCTCATTGTGACTTGATTGCTGATATGAGATTTATAGAAAATGACATACTGCTTGCTATTACTAATTCTTAACAAGTCTGCTTGTGAATCTACAGGAGTTCAAGTTTTGTTTTTCAGAGTTTAAGTTCTTGACAGGCTGGCGCATTAAGAATGTCGCAGAACAGAACCGACAAAAAGAATCTTATCATAATGGTGCCCATACAACGAAAGCTTCCGAATCATTAAACTATGCTGATCTTCATCCAAGAACATGCGAGCAACAAGCTGTAAAGACATTCCACTAAGCAAACATTCAAACATGGGCAAGTAGAAGGCGCGAGTGCACTATTAACGGACATATTCAAATATTCCAACAGACACATTCAAATCCTTCAACGGTCTTCAACCTCAACCAGTACATATACACGAAGGATTGAATTCGACAAAGGACGAACCAGTGCATACATTGATAAAGCTTTCAAATAGTTCTAATTGTATTCTGATTATATCTTCGGATATACTAAGCTTCAATGTTCATCATTCTATTTACTCTGTGTGAGAGTTTTTTACAACTTGCTTTTACAATTCGTTCAAATTCTCAAGATAGAGGTATCTTGAGTGTGAGTGTATTAATTACAACTTGTAAGGGGGAGTGAGTCCGAGAGTTAAAGGATCATCCTTCGTTTACAGAGTGTGTAATTGTATTTGTAAGATAGTGGAAATCCCAGAGTGTGTCTGGGGACTGGACGTAGGTCAAAGAGTTGGACCGAACCATGATAACTTCTCTGTGTCTGTCATCTTTACTGCTTTCTTTGTTCATCTATCATACAGCGAAAAGATTTTTGAGATCACCTATTCACCCCCCTATAGGTGATATTCCACCTTCAATCCATTCCGCAGAACAGAATCTTCACAACAAATTGCAATTACTAAACATGAACTGATTTATTTTTCTTTTGTTAGAGAAATGAAAAGTGATGGTCCACATAAAAAAGCAACAGCCATTGATCAGTTATGATTTTATTCTTCTTCTCGGGTTTTTTCTCCAAATATATAAATGCATAAGGAATCCAATTTACAAAACCATTCTGTCCTAATCCAGTTTTTCTTTTCACTTTCATTCAACTTGTTTATCGAAATTTTGATTCTTATCCTAAATAAATGCCAATGTTGTCCTCCAATTGATTAATGTCTTACACCTTTTTTTTTTAAATGAATTTTTTAATGTTTAGAGCAAGAAATGTTTTTGTCCCTACTGGTAAGAGCTTCCTTTTCATTAGTTCACATGTTTAAATTTGTGTTCTTCTTCTTGAGGGGTGATCTTATTTACGACGTCAACCAACAACTTATTGTTTGATGCTTTAAATGGCTAAGTGCCATAATTTTTTTTTATTCTTTTTAACTACAGCTTCCAAAACTACAGAAAAAATGGCAAGTTGTTGGAATTTGAATGTATTGGCAATTACCAAACACTACAAAAATAAGTAAACTAAAGTGGTGATCAACTCGAGTGTGAGGAGAGTGTTATACATTATTTGAGAGATTGCAAGAGAGCGAAATAGATATGGAAGGAATTGATTAATCCTAACGTAAATATTCAGCTTTCTTTTTTTGGTGATTTGTAGGTATGGTTGCATTGGAACTTAACTCATCATCCAGGATCAACTAGGTTCTCCAAATGGCCTTGGCAGCATGTGTTTGGATATACTTGTTGGTTGATATGAAAATACAAATGCCAAGAAGTTTTCCAAACACATGAAGTATCACCAAAGGAGGTTAATCATCGTTACTTCTTCCACCTAATGGAAGGGGTACATGAGGGTAGGATACGTTGGGATCCGTACACGCAGCGGAATTGAAAACTTTTACGAATCACATCCGAGAATTGCTCAACCGCGTTTAAATCAAGGTTAAGAAAGGAACCGAATTATACCTATATGAATTACGTGAGCGTCCTACGATTTGAACAAGTGGGCTACCTTCTCGATCAACAGGAGCAGACTCTGTGAATCTCCTCCCTCTACCGATATCCACACGAACAGCCTCCAACACCGACGGCAGCGTGCTAGCGTCTTCAATATTTTCGCGTCTCTCTCTTTTCTCTAGGGTTTCTTACGACTTTCTAATTCATCCGTCTACTTAATACGACTAGATCAATATATATTACAGGATTTCTAAAACTCTAATAAGCCGTATTAAAATATTCAAAATTAATCCAATCAATTTTGAAATTCGAATTTCAATTAAAATAATATATTAATTAAATCTATCAAATAGATCTAATCTAATATATTTATTTAATCCGAATTATAAGCCTACATATTTAATTTATCTTTATAAATTAAATATGAGATATGATATCTTTTTATTTAATTAAATATGAGATACTATATCTCAATTTAATTAAATGCGAGATACTATATCTTTATTTGAAAATTAAATCGAGATACAATATCTCTATTTGTTTTAGATATTTAATTTATCAAATAAATTAAATACAAAACAATATTATATAATAATATTATAATCTCTATTAAATAATATTATTATATTTAATTTCGAATTTAATAAAAAATATATATATATATATATATATATATCCATCATAGATTAAATGTTTTATTCATTAAATCTTAGACATATCTAAGATTCAATGAATCTGGACACTTTTGCTCGTGTTGGGCTATTCTTGTGTGTGACCCTGCAGGCCCACATGAGATTGACAGCGGGCCAATACTGTACTAGCCACAAGTCGCAAGCGGCCTCTAGCAAGACATTGCAACTACCCAATTCATATAGAGATCGATGATACGATACAACCTATCGTACAACCATGTCACGTCCCTTTTGTCACGCGATAATTTGGTCAAGGATGAGGCATGGATAATGTCAACTTCCTGTTCTTGACCATTACTTTCTCGATTCTTGAGTAGTCTAATAATTGAAATGGAAACTCATTTCCATCGTAGTATGACCATACATTTCTTAAACTCACTCATCGAGGGCCCAGTATTATTTCTCTACAAATGTGAGGGACAAATTCCATCTTGACCATTCACATTCCTCTACATGAGAACAGCTAATCTCGATCCAAGCCTTTATCATCACCCGGTCAAAGGTGACTTTTGACTAGGTCAAAGAGCAGTGACTCATCATGTAGGAATCCATGATGATCTCAGGTCAAAGGGCATTGTGACGCGGTTATACATGAGAAAAGCTTATACTTAATCCATACAGCTTTCTCATAGTGGGTCGGTCTAGCACCTTGTACTCCTACAAGTGCCCATGACTTTGATTCGTATCTCCATACCTCATCAAAGTCATACTGGTCTTATTTCATCTTCGCTCCCGCATAGATGACCGACCAGGGACATTTAGGATAATCTATAAGATATATCCAAGGATCAGTTATCACTATAAACATGCAAATGAAATGATAACTAAAGGAGAATACTTTTTTGGCAAAAAAAAAAGAGAATACTTTAAATAACATAAACGTTTAAAGTACAATGACTTGCCCCTAGGGCATAATTTCCAACAACATGAGGGTAGGATACGACATATGATCTTTCAAGGAAATATGACCAGTCCCACTCAATGGTCTTCCCCTTGTAATGGTGTGGTCAGGCTTGATGTGGATGCGTCTGTTTTTTATCCAAATCAAGTGGCATGTCGAGGTAGAGCTGGGAAAAACGGGCCAACCCGTTTAGGTCTTGAATTTGCAAAGGCCGGGCTTAAGATTTTTGCCTCAAAAGTGAAAGAAGGCCTAAAATGGCCGACCCTTTAAAGCCCGTATGTTTTTTTCTTTTAAAAAAAGTATTTATATGATAATAAAATTATTGATTTTTTATACTTTGTTAATGATGTAGAAAATATTTAGTTATTATTATCTTTTTTTAGAATTAAGTTTCATAAGAACATCTTGTATTAAGAATCCTAAAAAGTTAAAACTTATAAAAGATATTTCTTATTTCATAAGTATTCTTACTAATTTTGTATTTTTTTGGACTTATTTTCTAGTGATTGTTTTGTTCATATATTGTGTTGTTTATTTTGTTGATTACTTACTTTTCAAGACATATTTATAAGAAACATTTTTAATTTTGTTAAGTCTTCTCATTAATTATTTGCAATTGTGGTATGTGGACAATAGTTTACCTTTGATTATGAATTAGTGACTGCGTTTGTTTATTGCATGATATGTGTTGTTTAGACCTTAATGTTGACAACGTTTATTTGTTAAATTAGAACTTTAATTGTTGTAATTTACTAATTATATTTCTTTGAGAAAAAACGTAAGAAAAATAGTTAAAATTTTAAAAAATAGCTTCCAGCCTTGCAAGGCTGGCCATGGCCTGTATGCTCACCAGTCGGGCCTTGAAAAACATATTTTTCTTACCCCGAACCTAAAAGGACCGACCCTTTTAGGCCCTGGCCCTTCAAGGGCCGGCTCTGATTCCCAGCCCTATGGGGGGGGGTGTGGTTAGAGATGGATTATGGGTTTCAAAAAGAATCTGGGTTTATTCCTAGTAACAATAGCTAAAGTTTTGGCTATCAAAACTGGTTTAGAAGTGTGCTAATCCCTCAGTCTCTCAAATATACAAGTTTTTTCTGATTCTCTTGAAGCTATTAACATGCTAATAAGGGATAATAGCGTTGATCACCCTTTTCAACCTCAGATTGAAGAAACACAAGATCACATGTATGAGAGTTAGACCATTAAACTATTCCACTGTTGCAGAGAATCTATAAGCATACATACAAGCAAGAGAAGCTCATTAGGTCAGGAGTCAAATGTGCCTGGAGCCATAAGTCGCTATATGCTGCAGGGATAGTACTTCTGAATTGTCGTAAGGGAGGTGCAATCTCCTGTCTTTTATATTTTAAGCATTAAACTTGGATTTGTCATTGGGGGGGAAAAAAAAAAGGTAGTGATCAACAAAAATACCCATAATATGAAAATTAGCCTATTCATTTTACCTTTGCACATGTTCTCACATAACCAATCACATGTATATGTCATAAAAATTCTCACAAAACAAAATAAATATCTTAGTTGGTAGGAGGTTGTACGTACTAAATTATTGCTCTATTTTTGAGTCTTTGACGTGTGATTGTGTAAAAAATTATTAAAGAGTTCTATAAGCTTAAAAATATACTCAGGTCAACCTAAATTAGTCGAAATCTAATTTAACTTTTAATTATTAGGTTAGGGACCGTCATCTAGTATATAAAACTCTCACTAAGTTGGTAACAAATGTACACATCCTTACCCATATATGCAAAAAGGTTGTTTTCAACCCTCTACTTTTTTTTGGGCAAAAAAAAAAAAAAACCCTCTACTTTTTTTGGGCAAAAAAAAAAAAACCCTCTACTTTTTAAATATCAGGTTGTTTGATTTGAAAAATATGCCAACAGTTTGTATATATGGTCCTCCAGCATGGTTTATTTTTGGCTCAATCTCTGCTGTCTTGTAAGTTTTTGATGATGGAAAAGCTGTGAAGATTAAAACTTCAAAAAATTCAGTGTTTTAGTGTCCGTCAATACCCAGAATTTTTTTTTCAAGATCAAATAATTTTTCAATATCAGTCAATATTCTGAAGTATTTTTTTAGTATCCGCTAATACTATGATATATATATATATATATATTAAAAAAAAGAGGTATGAAGTTCATTGTTTTAAGCAAAAAAACAAAGCAGTTTGATGGAAAAGGATAGAAGGCGCAATGGACGTTAGCCATTCCCTTCCCATTTTGGCTCCTAGGTGTATATCTACTGCGAAAATCTCAAAAACCCTGTTTTGAATCAAAATTTTTGTTATTGCGGTAGCTTTTGCAGCGTTTTTGAAAGCGCTACAAAAAGGGAAAAATAAGCGCTACAGATCTAATTTTTTTTAGTAGTGAAACTAATATGACACTAATCTTCCGCACAAGAAGTGGGAGTTCCCCTTTTTTCTTTTTTGTCTAATGGTAATATCTAATATGGCTTTATCTTTGGCCAGGATTACTTTAATTTTTTCTTACTTATCGGTGCTGTGCTAATACACTTCTTAACTGTTAATTTTTTAAAAATAAAAAATAAACCTTTTTTTAAATAACACTAGGACATTACAACATGTGTCAATACTCAATATTGTTCAACAAGTTCAATGGACCCTGTCGTGACACTAGGACATTACAACATGTGTCAATACTCAATATTGTTCAACAAGTTCAATGGACCCTGTCGTGACACTAGGACATTACAACATGTGTCAATACTCAATATTGTTCAACAAGTTCAATGGACCCTGTCGTGTCATTTATGTAATGTTGTGGGCATTTTATTGCACTTGAGCAATTACTATCTGTAACGAAATCAAGAAGCATATTTAGTCATGAAGAATGGAAATTTACATGAGATATAAACTTATGAAATGCATCGAATGACGGTCACGCAAAGCGTAGGTGAGGGACAGTGGAAAATACAAAGATTAGGGAGCGGCTGCGGTCCACCGCTGCTCCAATCCTTTTCTGTCATCTTCCCCAAAAACTGAGTCTTTTTTTATGCAAACAGGGAATCTTGCTTTTTTTTAGGCACTAACATCTCTAGTCCTAATTATAAGAGCTAGTTGATTTTTTTGGAAAAATTAAGGAAGCTTAATAAGTTACTTAATTATTTTATATGTTGTGTTTTCTTAGATTATATATTAGTTTATTAGTCAAACTATTTAGTTTGAAGAAAAAAACAAAAACAAAAATACTTTAAGCTAATTTAATTAGCTTCCTTAATCTCTCCAAAAAAGTCAACTAACTCTTATAATTAGGACCGGAGGGAGTATTAAAAAATTATAAAAAATTACTTTAGGATACTAACTTATACTAAAAAAATACTTCATGATCTTAAAAAATAATTGAATCTGATTGCTACTAAAAATATATTGATTACTGCCTGAACATCAACGATGTAACCGATAATGATGGGCTTCTTGAATCTGCCCTCCAAGATCCTTTGGTGGTTTCTTAAACAGAGGGTAATGATTAAGAGTGTGGTTGGAGTATTAGTGTTCAAAGCTCTGAACTAAATTAAAGAAAAACGCCCACAGAATTTTATTTTTTAAAAAACAGTTCAGTAAACATTTACAATATAATAGAGGTATTGTTTAAAACCAATATCGTTTTTTCCAAGAACATCCAAATCAAAATTATAATAATCTGTACTATTCTAATTGTCATAAATATCATATGATTCATCAATCAAATTCTTTACCCTACAAGAACCAATAAAAAAAAGTGCTTAAATTTACTTAAACAGCTGCTCTCATTTTTTGGGAATACTTATTACTTCAACTTTTTTTGAAAAATTTGTTGCACAGAATATCAATAACTTAAGTGCCGCTGAAGTTACCACTCTAGTCTCATGTAATTCAACTAACAAAATTTTCAAGCCAACAATGGCAAATCTTAATTAAGAAACACTAATCAAAAGTCCACGTGCTATATATACACTATTCTATCATAAGCTGTGTTAAGCAAAACTACATATAACTAAGTACAAAAGGGCTAAAAAAAAAAAAAAAAAAATCAAGCTTTCGTTGGAATGCCCATTTTTGCACCTTTTGGTCAAAATCTCTGCCAGCTCCTCATGTAAGCAGAGCTGCAAGCCATCTAATGAGAGAAAACAAAGACACCTTTCTCTGCAAGCAACATCCTAATGGCTGCCGTAGTTCCAACAATTCTTTCTAGCTGAGATATATATATATATTATTCCACAATGAGAACATATCTCAGATAAAATTTCAATCGAAGCATGAGAGGAGGAACATAAAAAATAAAATGATCATATAACCAACAATATATTCCCTCGAGTCCTAAATATAAGATAGAGTTGACTTTTTTTGAGATATTAAGAAAACTAATTAAATTACTTTAAAATATTTATATTTATCATTTTCTCTCCAAATTATTTTGCCTAACTTATAAATTGATCTATAATCTAATGGTACACAACATATGATATAATTAACTAACTTATTTAGCTTCCTTAATCTCTATAAAAAAAAAGCAACCATGTCTTATATTTAGGACATGAAGAAGCAACAAATAAGAGTACCAACAAGTTGTTGGTTGATATTGTAGATGGTCTCAAACCACCCCCCCCCCCCCCAAAAAAAAAAAAAAAAAACCAAAAAAAAAAAAAGACAGAAGTTCAAATCCAAGACAATACACTTATTGGAAGGGCTTTAATCTTAACACTCCCAGCCCACAGAAATTAGGATCAAGTCCAAAGTGAGATACTCTGGTTTCACCCAAAAAAAAAAAAACTAACAAGAGTAAAGTATACTACCTTGGACTTGTCAAGGCGAGAGAAAAGAACAGTGCATGCATTGTTGTCAGAGCCATCAAGCATATTGACAATCTGCAACAGGAAAGAAGGGGGCAGGGGAAAAAGTTCAGGATTCTTGAACAAAGTTTAAGATATGAAGCTAATTTATACCAATACCAAAAAAAACATGAGATATAAACTTATGAAATGCATGGAGAATTGCTTAAGACCCAACAAACAGAAGGAAGAAAATTTACTTAATAATCAACTTCTCACCTCAGGGTAAAATTCCTTTCTCTCTGGAAGTGAATAAATGATCAAGTTCTTAACACCACGAATCTGCCAGACAAAAAAAAGAAAGTAAATATTGTGTAGAATAGTAACATAGAGGAGAACAATAACTACTATCTTTCATAGCCCGAGTTCTTGAGAGCATTAGAAAATTTTCGTTAAAAACAAGGAAGATAAAGATTTGTTCGAATGCAGATGCAATTATTTGGCATATTTTGATAGGAGATAGATGGCCTAATACATGTTACTGTGTTTTAGCCTCTTTGGCTTAATATTTCCTTTTTGGTTTGTTTTGGTGAAGAGAGCGGGGAAGAAAAGAAAGCTAGAGGAAATGTGGGAAATGTGATCAGTGAGCTGAGTTAATACTAAAAAAGGTTAAAGGGCATTTTTACCCTCAAACTATTTTTTTGTGGGTACCGATATCCTAAACTATCAAATGATGCAATGTTTCCCTCAAACATTCCAAAGTAGCGCAATATTGCCCAAAAGTTATCATCTGTTAACTTCAGCTGTTAAGAAAAAATTATTTGACAAGAAATACACATTTGGCATGCCATGTAGACAATGTGCCCCCAAACTGCCACTTGTATATTTTGTCACATAATTTTTTTAGCGATCTTGGTCAACATTGCACTGTTTTGGAATGTTCAAGGGGAACATTGGACCGTTTGATAGTTTAGGATACCTAATACTGCTGAAGAAATACTTTTAAGAGCAAAATTGCCCTTTAATCCTATCAAAAAACAGAACACACAATTTTCTATTATTGAACGTGCTTGGAATAGGACGCTTAGACCCATCTAGTCAACTAACCATAGCAATCTATTTGGGAGGTTCACTTTAATAAACACTGTAATGCATGAGTCAACACAAAGCATGATAAACAAGTGGTAGGCAGGCAATTTTTATTTTTTATTTTTGAACAGGGGGACTAATAACAAATAAGGCACTTTCAACACAAAATTAAAGGAAAGTTGAAGGGAGACAATATATAAGCAATGTGAGCGACCTTGTATCTATGGTAAAAATGAGATCTCTCAGTGTAAAGCATGATCTTCCTTTTTTCTTCAAAGAACCAAAGACGTGCTCGGGAAATATCACTCTGGGTTGTGTACCTAAATTAACAAAAAGAATACATTGAATAAACTAGGTGAAACTTGTGGATTATACTGTAAAACTTTTGAAGCCCACAGTATGAAGGATAAATATGACCAAAATAAAATTAAACATAAAGGAGCAGTGATGGAGACAGCTTCTTACTCCCCAAGAAGGCAGAAGGAGGCATCTTGTGATTTCAAAAAATTTCGCATTCGAATGAAGTCAAAATAGCTACTGATAAATATCATAATTCCTCCCTGTAATAATTATTTCATCACAAAATATATGTATCAATACATTATGATACTGATATCAAATGATCACACAACCATATTTAAAGCTTACTCATACTCATAAAGAAAAATAAATTTAGAAACCTAGAGTAAAAATGCTACCTGATCAGATTCTTTAATCCTTGGGAAAACCTGCAAGAGAATATTTAGTAATGTTATGCCTCAATATAATCTGGTTAAGTGTCATAAATATGTAAGGAAGAGTAGGTGATTCTCTTTTTACTCCTTCCTCAGGGAATAACTATATCTTTTAAAGATTATACAGATGTTTCATACTACTCTCACTCAAAATATAGAATTTCTAGAACCATAATTACAAAATAGATACCTTCTTCGCAAAATAATCAAAGCGAGCATCTGCATCTACCATTGAATCTACATTAAATCGTTCATAAACCTACCAGGTTGGAGAGATAAGATAATGAGATGGCGATAAATGAATGCAGCATAAACCTACAGAGACGACTCTAAAACATATTCACCAGAAATAGAAGCATCTAAGAAAAATGAATCATCTGACATCAATTAAGGGAAAAAATAATTTCAAAATACTTTCTATATTAAGAAAAAAAAAAGAAACAATGACAAGAATGAATAATCAAGTCAATGAATGACAACTTTCAACATCACAGAAATTAGTTCATCAAAATTAATTTAAACAGTTTATGGTTAGCGCTCTTATAACTGCTCTATAATCCAACCAGCAGTCACAGTAGGACAGACCACAGCAAAGGAATGGTACTTTTAAAAAAGAAAAAAAAAATTGATAAAGGATTTCCCGTTCCAAGGCTTAGAGTGAAAGGGGTTTTCGCCTTCTCCAATAAGTGCGCTTCCCAGGATTCAAACTTGTGTTCTCTTCCTTATAGAGGTGAAGCCGCTTACCACCTCAACCAACAGTTTGTTGGTACAAAGGAATGGTACTCAATCCTTGTGTCATTATTCTGCTTCTAATTAATTGATTAGGAAACAATCTGGTTAATTAAATTAAAACTTGAAAGACTGCATCTAAACTGAATTGATTTCTTTCCCAACTAGAACCACTATGCATCAAATAGACCCTAATTAATTTGAGAAAATACAGAAAATTTGTTAAAACATCAAGAATAACAAAAACAACCTGTGATATTTGGGGTGAAACTTTGTGCAGCAAACCTTTGTGTTCACAGATCAGTTTCACCTGCACATATCAATTGACAACATTGACATCATAAGATTTTAAAAGTTTTACATTATTATTTTATCATGTGCTATTGCATAAGCAGCAGAATTAGTTGCTTTTTCAAAAAGGTCTTCAATACAGTTTTATATCACAAGGCAAATCAATATAGCATTGAATTAGATATTAAACAAAGCCAAAAATAAGGGCAAAACATATTTAATTGAAATTCAACAGTGAGAAATCTTAGTCCTCATTCGTGAAAAAGCATAAAAAGTGAGAACACTTGTGAAACCTACCTTCCCTTGGTAATTATAACATTGGTGGTTGAATGAACCATTAATATCTGCAACAAGAAACAGCAGAGGTTATAGTATACCTGTATGGGATTCTGAGGCAAATCACAAAGCACTTAAAAATTAGCCAATTCTGATTATGACATAGAAAGGAAATGACTAGATGAAATAGCCCAGTGGTTAATCAACCATAATTCTTTTGGAAGATGGAACAAATATAGAAATTAAAGTTAGTTCGACACTGCTCTAAACATCCTAAAATTCAAAGTGAATGTCAACAAGAAAACAAATGGCTACAAAATTCTCACAAGCACTGATAACTCATTATAAGTACCAAAATTTTCTAGCAAACTAAGATCTTCCCAACTTCCCAACTTGCCAAAAAGAGTAAAAGAAGGAAGAATGAAAAGGCCTATGTTCAACATAAAGGATACGGATTTCTTTAAAAAGCATAAAGACAAACCAATAATGCAGAGATGTTTTCAAAGATCAAGGCTAGAAGAAAGAACAGCCATTACCTTGATTTGAATAAAAACCCAGAATGATTGTTTGCCTATAGAACTTAGCATAATCATCAAGATACCTACACAAGAAATAGTTTGAATCATTTCAAAATTCTAAGAAAAGAAAATGCACATCAAATGTTTCACACTGCTTCTAAGAAGCATAATGTGACAGAAATAAAGGATCGCATACACAAAGTAGGGTAGTCCCTTTAAAGATATCAAAATGGAACTGGAATCATATCAAGCCCACTAATAGCATATTTAAGAACAGAAGCTAAATTCTCATTGCCATGTCCTACATCTCTGCAACATACAAGTCTTCAGTTGAGAGATTGAGGAGTTCCATTATGTGCACCGCTTGCTTCTTACTGTTACAACTTAGTGACTAACTATTATGGTTGCTACTGAATACAAGATAAGCTATCATTATGCATGCAAAACCAATCCCAAATTATTCAATTAAAAATATCAATTTTCATGGGCAGAACAAAAAGAGTAAGTTAAGCAAAACGCATGAGAAAGATAATATATATCACACCATGGTCTTATTCGCATGACATTTGTTCCAGGCAGATTTGAAGGTAAGCGGTTCAAGTGTTCCAGAACTGTTTGCACATGAGACCAATCCTGCCATTTTTGGATATATGATAGAGAAAATTCATTTATGGCTTCAAGATCAAGAACCTTCAAAATGTTACAACTATATCAAGTAATACCGTTAAAATACCTGCATTGTTATTACATCTGCATGATCAACAATCAGAACCTGCTCATAATTCATTTCCTAGGTCAACTTTACAACATATTTTGTACATAAAGCTAGCAACACATGTAGTCAGAATTATCAAGACATAATTTCAAAAACGGTAATAGGTTACCTCTATGGATGACAAATAATCAACGTCCTTTTCATTATTACTCTTAGCCTCATCAATTTTCTAGCATTCAGAACAATATGAAGTTAATAGCATACACAAGCAGTATAGTCCTTCAAAATATATTAATGAAAAAAAAAAAAACAGTTTCAATGCATACAAATATTTTCAAAATATACAGAACAAAAGTGGTAGAACACATTTCAACTCAAAGCTTAAGCCATTCAATGAAGGTCAATGAATAGTCACATCATTAAATTTTAAAATATAAAACAAAGACTAAATCTTAAAAGGAAATTCCTTACATTAACCAAGCACAATGGTGAAGCAACAATGATGTCTGAGGTATGGAAATCACTAAATAACTTGATTGTTTTCCTGCGCAAAAGAAATAAAATATATCCTGGCCATGAGAAATTTATTCCATGTTGCTTTATGATCCAAGTGCAACAAGACAGATCTTTGAAAGAGAACTAAAGAATTCAACTTTGGATGAGACAAGCACTCCTAGACAGCTATTTTAGATCTTTTTTTATTTATATTCAAGATAATTCACACATAAGCTATATATGTAGGAATTTTCAAATTAAAATGGGCAGCTTTCGCATTCAACAGTCAATTCTAGAAGGTAAAGACAAACTATTCAAGGATGGAGGTGTCTAAAAGCACTCTCTTTCAGCTTGCTGGAGCAGTCAACAAACATGTCGAAGATAGCTATTACTTCAAAGACAGCTACTATTTCAATCTGTTCTTATAGAGCTTGGTAGGTTGATCAGGTTCTGTAACAACTAACTAAAGCCAGTAATATTCTAATTTATACTTCACCCAGCCTTTTCTTTTGGGAATATCAATTTTTCAGGTGAAAAGGACTCTTGCCATTGCTAGTTTACAGAATTTACCCAAAAATAATAAAATATATCAGATACTTCTGGTGTAATCACAGTAATCCATGACTATCCAGTTTTAAAGAGTCTAATGACAACTGCTGAGGGTGAAATTACTTAAACTTTCACTTGTCCCAGAAAAATGATTTATAATAAATTAAGCTAATTACTATTTAGAAATTTAATTTACCTAGTAAACTTGATGCCAATCATGAAGTCATCCTCATTATTGCCACCAAAAAGTGCTTCAAAGTCGGAACCTTTATATGACTTTTGGGGTTTTGCATTTCCAGATTCCTGCCCATTTTCATCCGTTTGATCATTGCCTTTATCGTCTTCACCTCCAAATTTGGTGGAAAAACGGTCCATATGCTCTACATTGAGCTGAGAAAACCAACATAAAACTATTAAACTGCTTGTTTTATCTTCTGAACTAGCGTAAGAGTAAAATACACACATTTGATTACTTTTCAATAAAAAAAGTATTAACTAATTACTGATTAAATGATGGACATTATCAGTATACAGAAATCGCAACAATAATTAGAACCTTGAGAATAAAGATATAGCAAACATTATTGATACAACCAAGCCTTTTAAGTTATATATCAAACTTGATATCAATAATGGGTTTAAAATTGCACAGTTCATGCACTTGGTTTCCTTATTGTAGAAAACCTTTGCAAGTAGAGATTTTTTCAAAGAGATCAACCATAAACTCTGATCCAAAATGATAGGCATCTAAGTGAAATGGAAAACCTTCCACCAAATTATAACTTAAGTAACCATTGAGCATCTCTGGTAGCTCAAGGTGGGACTTCAGCATCCCATATAACCTTGTTATCATAAAAAATCATATTATATCTTCGTTTGACTAGCACACACTGCTGATAAAAGCAATCACATAAATAGCCTATTAAAAACATTTCAGTAATGTATGACTCATAGGTATATCATTCCACTCTTTAATTTTGTTTATAGCCTCTCTACAGCACTCATAACATGAATTCTTTAAAGGAACTTTTCAAGTAGTCAAGCATGGGGATCAGGGAGCTCTCTTGCATTACAATATTTGCTCAATCGACTTCCCTAATCCTTTATATATCTGATAAGAAAACTCCCTTAAAAAAGAATGAACGGCAACAGGTATAGAAGAGATCAATCGCCCAAAGAAAGTGCACAAGGAAAAATTTCGGTTTTAGAAAAAGAAACAAAATAGAAAAAAGGGAAAATTACAACTAGGTAGGAGCTAAGGATTGAGGCAAAAATATTATCCCTTTCGATAGTCATTTCAAATCATTACATGCCAAAATTCCAATTCAAATGTCACAGACCAAGAATTGAAGCAACCCTCCAGGGTCAAGAACATGCAATGACATTGTTAGTGTTTAGGACCACGGTTGAAAAATTCAATGTAAGGTTAAAAATAGTTAATCATCAATTAAAAATGTAAAAGGATCAAGCTACAGTACCTTGCAAGATGGAGGAGTAAGTTGTATGAGCCTCTTTACAACACGAAACACAATGCTTGCAAAGGGCAATAAAATTAAAACCTGGAGTATAAAATGAAAATACATATATCACCAAAGATTACAAACTAGCATTGAGATGACATGAAGTGTGCTTGGCAGATGTTGAGGTAAAAGCTTGATCCACAGAAACAAAGCTGAATCAATAATTTCATCATTCAGAATTCTAATTATGTATTGGAATGCTTAACTCCCTTCTAATAATTAAAACAACATAAAACAGTGGAACAAAATAAGAATCACCAAAGTACCAACAAATACAACTATAATCACCAAGCAAACAACTATAAAGGTATAACCAAAGCCAAAAAATATCATTAGATCAACATCAATCAATATCAATATAAAATAAAAAATTTATAACCAGTCATGCTGTTTATATGTGCGTCTAAAACGAATACTAAATTTATCACTTAAATTTCAAAAATATAAGAACAATTATAGGAGCATAGATCTCAAGTACTATGTCATCTCAAATTAATCAACGTTGATTAAAGAAGCTGAAATGAAATTATTATTAGAAAAATGTCGATTAGAAAACATCAAGGGTCCTCCACCTTTGGACGAGTAAAACCTTGATCTCGAAATTCATCACCATCAGCAGTCTCCCCAAGCTTGGCAAATTTGGCGTCATTTATTTTCACAAGGTCTCTACTTCTGAAGACATGATTGAGCTGAGTATATAGACAACAGTCACTGTGTCAATAAATGAAACAGGCAGCAAAATTTTACATAAAACAGAAGGATAAAATGCTTACTGAGTGCATTATGTATGCATCCATGATGGTCATGTCTTCCAAACCTTTGTGATAGAATGGTCTTTTGTTACAGTGAAGTATATCCCTGTAGCTGCTGCCTGGAAATAGGTTGACAACACGAAATCATTACCAATAAATAAAATACATAAAAATGAAAATTATGATTGCCTCATGTACAATTGGAGAAACTAATTAGTATATTGATTTCACTTCAATTTGAACATTTTGGGTCTAAATCATGGTAGTTAAAATCTCATGAATCTCGAGTCGTATCTCACGATTCGATTCAAAAACAAGTGAAAAATATACGAATCTGTCGATGTATCTTACTTATGCATGTATCTTGCGATACTACTAGTGGTACAAGTGGAATCACTGGACATTGGTGCTTCCTGCAATTTTGGATGAACCGGGTTGCGCACAAATCGGGTTGAATCTGACACGACCCTACTTTAGTCCAGATTTATTTAGGAATTTCCTTTTACTTCTATAATTATCCCGTATTCCCTCTCACTTATCCCAATGAAAACCTTATTTTTTATTTATTTTTTGCCTTAAGTGTTATTTGCCTTTAAAATGCTAATATATACAAACCTTTGATGTTCTCTTTTGCGAAAACTACATTTATATCATCCAAACTTGATCATGAATCTTGCGATTCACAATTCCGAAAATAGGCTTTCTGATACACAATTTATCCCGATATGATAACCTTGGTCCAAATCATAGAGAACTACTAAAATTCAATCGCTAAGGTTAAAAATAATATGAAACTCCATCACACACACATAGCCTATCCTATTACTTTCTAAAGTTACAGATGACCATATAAGAATACAGGGGGGAAATCAATATAAAATTGCCACACAGAGATAATTTTCCAAAAATTCATGTACCCAACAGTTTCCATGTTTAAGAATACAACACTATTACAAATTTAAAATCCAAACTTCAAATCATTTCATCTAATTAAAGTGTATTTAATGCAGAAAATTTCATAAATAACAAATAATTTGTAAAGTGACATGGAATAATTATGTCTTGAACACATATCAGAGAAGCAAACAATCAAGATGCACAATTCTAGAGACTGATGTCAAAAATGAAAAATCACAATATAATGAATAAATATTGCCAGGTCCAACTGAATGATGCCAACTAAATAATTCATCCACAAAAATTCTAATAAACTTACACAGGGAGAAAAAGATCTTTTGCAAAGATGAATTAACAGCCTTGCCCCCAGATTTTTGGTAGACATCCATCCAGTGCTGGTACAATTTTGGCTTCAGATCATCACGAGAATTGATATCTAGATCCTAAATGAGATAGCATGAAAGAAGAAAGTAGTATGTGAATGTGTCCACTGCGAAACAAGCTTATTCTTCATTAACTAACGTAATATTACAATTTTACAGAATATATGATTACAACAAAGCCAAGACATCAACAGACAACAATGTCATACACGAGAGGGGTAAAATGCCACATAACAGTAAAATATTCATCGCAAATGCCAGAGATGAGCAAAACCAAATTGAAACTGAAAATCAAACTATACCAAATTGAATTCAGTCTATTTTGTTCGATTTATTCAGATATACAACTAGTAAAAAAACAAATACAATGGAAAGAATAAGCAAAGAATACAATAACCGGCATAAAATTTGAGAGCAGTGAGCTATAAGAAAAGATCAATTAGAAATATACCTCTAAAATATTCTGCCCTGTTCCTGTCCATTTGCAATTTGACATACCATTTGCTGGCACCTCCCACGTATATTCCCAATTTCTTTTGTTGTTGATTTCTTCTTTTGATAAATCATGTTGCAAATGTAAATCAAAGGAGCTGCAGGAGGATACGAAATTTTAAATCATTATAAGATGTGCAAGATTTAAAACCTTCATTCAAGATATGAATAATGATAAAAGCACTTGAAGTTACGCTAGGGTATTACCATTAATTTTGCTGCCGTTTTTCATTTCAAATCATATCAAATACACAAAATGTGATGCAACCGTAGAAAATACAAAGAATTCAATTTCACAAAGAGAAACTTCAAACTTAACAACCACATCAATAACAATAGTCCTAAAATTTGTTTATATCTCTCCTACCATAGCTACCAATGCATTGCAATTTCAAATAGGATGAATTTGAAGAAAACAAATGAAACAAAAGGAGATACTTAATGTTAAGTTGTTAACAGACCTCAAATGCCGTGAATCACCAGAAGTTGATCTCCCATTTATTTTTATATCTTCATCATCAGAAAGAGATAGGTCAAGATCCGCATCACTTTCAGAACCTTCACTAAGTCCAGAATCATTAACCTCAGGATCTTCTGAGATGCTTTCTACAACTTTGCCTCTTGGGGACTCATCATCAGATGCTACAAGGGAAAATGTTAGCATCATAAAAAGAACAATCTTCACTCATCAAAAATTAAAAATGATATATAGGGGAAAAGGAGCATATGCTTTTCTGAAAGAGGAAAAGAAGACAGAAAACCAGTAATCAGTGGCCAAGAATATAATCAGCAAAGACTGATTTAACTAATAAAATCAATGTATAACTAAATAACTAATGAACTTCACAAGGACTTCCATCCAATAATCAAAATAAAAGATTTGTTAAAGATCCATAGCCCCTGGTAACACGTCTAGAATAGAAAATAATAGTAAAGCGATAAAAAAGAAAATTTGCTACAGATTTTGAATTTCTTAGGCAAGTAAATATTAACTTTCATCAAACCTTGTTCTACATCGTCATACACATCATTCAGCTTGCTAAGATGTTTTCCGATATCAGTTTCCTTCCTTTTGTTATCACTTTTCCCTTCTTTTCTTTTCCTGAAAAGAAAGGTAACACTTGATCAGAACCAAACAAACAGGAATATAAGAGTTAAAGATCATTATATTAGAGTATTAAGTGTCCCTGGCACTCCTACTGTACAAGAATTCCGTTATCTTGATCCAGAACTAAAATACTTTAATTCTTTCAACACCAAGAGTTAATATTTAAATAGACCAAAACAATATTTCTTAGTTACAGCAATCATATACGAAAAAAGTAGTAAAAAAGCTACAGCATTGCATTTGCCCCCTTCACCACATAGTGAATGAAGGGTGAATGACATACTACTACTTGAAACGGTCGGTATAAAACAAATCCAAACGAAAGAGAGAATATTTACCGTCAAAACGAAGCAACAGATACATATGTGTCCAACAGTACTACATAAAATTACAACATCGTTTTAGAAGATTACCTCTTCTTAGTGGACGGCTTAAGGGTCTTCATAGCACTAGGATTATGTTTGAGTGGTTATACTTTAGTGTACCACTGACAGCTGGTTGTGACGCTATAAACCCAAACAATGGCAGCTCACTCACTTGCCAAAGCCTGCTCAATGACTTGTCAAAGCCTGCAGATTAAAAAGACTAGTTTAAACATATCATTGTGGGTCATATAAGGAGGAGCAGGAGAGAAAACGCGGAGGAGCCGAGCAGAGACACAGACTACAACGAGATTGGAGGAGAGGCAGAGACGAGTCGCCGACGCCGAGATTGGAGGCTTGGAAATGGAGAGGGGGATTGAAAAAGGAGAAGGCACAGTCGAGTGTCGGCCAGGGTTCAATTGAAGGAGAGGACAGGACAAGCGGCAGGGTCCGGTGCGCGATGTTTCGGCTTTGGTGAATTCGGAAGTAAGTTTGGTTTGGATTTTCAAACTGGCCAAGCTTGGACAATTTTGTCAGTAAATATTCTCCGAAAGATAATTTTGCGTTGAAAGTTTTTTTTGACAGATTATTCTGTCACGGAAATATAAAAGAGAAAGCAAATTTTTTCATTATTGTTATCCCAATTAGTTTTGGGAAGTAGTTCGGGATGAACCTCAAGTCTAACACCAGCAACCCCCCTGGTGCACCATCTTCGGGACAATGTGCTGGAAGCTTTGGAATGACCTAAGCTGCAGGTTATTTGCTCAGCACATCCAACCCCTACGTGTGGTTAATGAGGCTTTGGCATTCTCATTGTACATCAGCCAAGCAAAGGA
The DNA here is from genome assembly GCA_019022615.1 of Acacia melanoxylon. Taxonomy (NCBI): domain Eukaryota; kingdom Viridiplantae; phylum Streptophyta; class Magnoliopsida; order Fabales; family Fabaceae; genus Acacia; species Acacia melanoxylon. The sequence goes on from JAFJYJ010000013.1 coordinate 10,869,844, forward strand.
GTCTTTCAATTAAAAAAAATGAATTCAAGAATCTCTAAGAAAAGCATTGCGCGTGAATAATTAACTCTTTTAAGTTGTAAATTGCAGTTGAGACACATAAACATCAGTGAAGCACAACTATAATGTCATGACCCTCCACAAATACTTGCAGGAATAAAAACTCAGTTAAATAAAGAACAGACTTAAACAAAGTGATGGAAAATCAAGCTAAAAACACATTACTCAGAAACAATACACAATTCCGATACAAGAACCTTACACAAAACAAAACAAAGAGAGAGATACAACCCACCCACAATGGCACTATCGTATTTAGTAAAACAGAGCAATATTTGATAGTAATACTTTCCAGTAAAATGTCAAAGGTAGCGCACAAATGTTGTCACTCATATTAAAGCAATCTAGCCTTACAATCGGAATTTAGGAAATAAGTCGAAACTCAATATAGCAGTCCAAGTAGGGTAAGAGAAGGAACAAGTTACCAAAAATGGTTTCGAACAGAGAGGAACGGGCTTCGAGCTTCGATCGTCCAAGGAGGTGACTAGTGACGATGGTGTGGGCTGGGTGCGAACGGAAGCGGCGTCTGCAATACCAAGCGACCACGTTTTATTGCGCGCCTAGTTTCTTATTTACCTGTACAATGGAGTATTGTTAGAGCTGCAAATCGGGCCTGGGCTATTGAAGGGCCGGATTTATAAAAAAGAGCCTCTCTAAATAAAGTAGTTCAAATAGTGAACGCATTCGCAGGCATATGACATCCGACGGCACCTGTAATCTTTGTCAACGAGGAACAGAGGACCAAAACCATGTGCTACGGCAGGCAATGCCCCCTGGCGAGATCAAGCTGGGAGTGAATTATTCCTGCAGGCCAACTCAACCATTTTTCCCCGATGCCCTTCGAGAAGTAGTTCGAGAGGCTCTGGCATTCTTTTTCTTGGTCAAAAAAGAGAAAGAAAGAATGCTAGATGTCACGGTCTGATCGTGACGAGTCCCACATCGGGCAGGATGAGGGAAGTTTAGAGGCGTAAATAATATGGAGTGCGCCTCTGTATCATCGCAAGGCTTTTGGCGTGGTGGTTAGCGGCTCACTGCGATTAAGCGTCTTCCGGTAAGGAAAATCTCGGGATGGGTGGCCGCAGGAAGTTCGTGTCTTGGGGTCTTCCGGCGTTCAGTGGTATCGGGGCCGCCTCGCCTCGCCCCGCTGTGGTGGCCCCTCCGTGGATGGAATGGAGGTGGACCCTCACTCGGTGATGGGCAATAGTGGTGGGCCCCTCCCGTGCGGTAGGGGGTGGGCCTCGTGGTAGGTCCCCCTGTGTGGTAAGGGGTGGGCCGCCTTCCCCGTGGATGGGGGACCCCTACTGGGTGATGGGGGCATCACCAGGATGGGTGGGGGAGCTTGTCACGGTCGCGGTCGGGCCGTGACGAGTCGCGTTGGGCGGGATGAGGGAAGTTTACGGGGCGATAAATAATATGGAGTGCGCGCTCTGCTATCGAAGTTTTTAAGCGTGGTGGTTAGCGCTCCTCACAGTTAAGCGTGCTCAGCCCAGGAAAATCTTAGGATGGGTGACCCTTGGGAAGTTCCTGTGCTGGGGTGCTTCCGGGCGTTACATAGAGCAAAGGAGTCTCTCAAGCAAGTTCGCATAGGCTGAAACGCACGAACCATGTCATTGTATTTTATTTTAGGGTTAAATAATTTTATGTGCGTCTCGATTTTAAAAGTTTATTTTTGGGTCAATTGCATCCGGAAGTTTAAAACGTAGCAATGTTGCCCTTCCTAACGGTGACGCCTAACGGAGTTAGCACACTCAATGAGTGTGTACTAAGTGCACACTCAAGTGTGCTAACTCCGTTAGGCTTCACCGTTAGTGGAAGGCAACATTACTATATTTTTAGACTTTTTGGGTATAATTGAGCCCAAAAAAACTTTCATGACAACTTTATTCTGCATGTGTATTTTAGGGACAAAATTGTAAACATATTCAATGAATTCATATTTTGATTAATATTATATACATCTTTTCACTAAAAAAAGAGAGGAAAAAATGAATTAACAAGAGAAAAAAAAAAGTAAAGAAAATATTAGAATACAAGTCCCACATTCCTTGATGCAAAAATAAAAATGCAAAGTATATATAACCCTTGGTCAAAGTTCCAATAAGTTGATTTAAGTCCTTTTATCCGGGAGGGGCAAAAAAAAAAAGACTCAGGACCTTTTCATTGATAATACGAAGGGTTCCTCTTTTAGGCTTGGAGAGTAAATGATTTTTATCTCTCATAATAAGTGTGCTTCTCAAGATTCAAATTTGTATTTTCCTTTTTACAAGGTGAGGCTGCTTACAACCTCAACCAATGAAGTGTCTTACAAATTCCTATTAAGATTTTTTTTTTGGTATCCCACCCAGTTCATCAGAACCTTTAGTTCCGACTACTCCGAATTTCGCTTCGCGTTAGACCCACGGTCATGGGGGAAAAACTTCCAACACCATTTTCTCCATTCACACGCCTCGAAACAAGGACATGGTGGTGGGAGAGCAAATCACTTTCTTTTCTTTTCTTTTTTGATAAAAAAATTTTAGGAAAGGGGTTGTGTTCACCCACAATCCAATGGCAGAGCCAAATCTCCCTTTCTCTTAGGTAATACCAATGTTGGGTAGGGCGAGCCGTCCATTACTCTCAGGCGTTAATCTAGGCACCTAGGAGCTAGGATACCTCCCCTAGCGTCTTGACCAACTTCAGGATCGAACACTCTCCCTTTTGTGAGAGTGTCTGACCCCTTTGTCAGTTGAGCCCAAAGATGACGGGTAAGTCCATTTCCATTTGCTCCAAGGGATTTTGATAAATTCCTGTTAAGAATTCAACCAAGGAGTTTGCGTGGTTCAAATTTTGTGGGCCATATTTAGTTTTTTTTTTTTTTTGATACAGGGCCATAGTTAGTTACAGTCTTCCTTTTTTAGGCTATAAAGTTACAGTCTTCTCTTTTATTCATTTCATCATAGCCTATGTACTTGGGTTTTTTTCGTTTGATGCTGGACTGACTTTGTACTGGGCCCCTTGCTTATTCTTGGGTAAGATGGCCTTTTTTATGTAACCTTTTGCTACTTAATCTAAGTTGTGTTTTTTTTTTTTTTTTTTTTTTTTTTTTATATCAAAAAAAAAAAGTTGTGTTTTTTATCCAAGCATATGTTTGTTAAACAAAAATACTCCAATTTTTAATCAAATTATTAGCATATTTCACATAATTTTTTTCTTAATTTAGTAAAAATATTAAATAGATCATTCATAAATATTAATTTTAAAAGATAAATTTGGGATTTATTATAATGAGCGGTAAATTAGTAAATAAGATTTATTCTAATATGACTTTTAATTATAAAAATATGCTTTAAGAATATTTTTATAATATTCTGTAACGGTGTTAATGTTTAGACTAATATGTAAATTTTCAAAATATAAGGGGACATCTATGTAATTAAATTAAATAGAATGGTGGTTAGAGTATTGTATTTTTTAATTTATTACATATGATATATCAAGAAAAAATAATTAGAGAATCAATCAGTAATTCCGTAATCATTAAAAAAATAAGAAAATATAAAAAAAATGAAAATATAATATTCTGATAGATAAACGACACCATCTTCAATTGTTATTTTAATCTTTTTATTTATTTTCTGAATCAAAAGATCAAAAGCATATAATCAAGTATACTGTTTATATATTAACTAAGAAGCCATCAATAAATGTGTAAAATGTATCTTTGTTAGGGTAAAATATGATGAAAAGAAAAATCTGAACAAATATTCTATAATCAATTGTATTCTTAATATAAGACATATTTACCTAATTTAATTAGATTAAGAATGTTTTTAATTAGTTAATATGACATATATTTTCTAAAACATCCTAATCAGTTTTCTTAATTCTTTCCTTTGCTCTCCTCCTTAATTATTGTTGAAAGAGTATTAATAGGGGTAAATTAGAAGAATATTAACAAATATAAAAACTATGTCTTATATTATAATCAAGATGAACTTCTCAAATATATCCTATATTAAGAACCGGAATATCCAAAAAGAGTAACACACAAGGTAAGAGGCAGTCAAGTCAAAAAGATAAACTAGTTAAGCTTGAAAGCAACACTAGGAACTTTAACAAGTCTAATAGTCTATAAGCTTGGTCCAATATGTAATATATACTAAAACCTATAACAAGTCAAATACTTCATCATGTAATAGGAACAGTAACATTTTTTCCTGCACAAAGGGAATATTAATGATAATCATTCCTAGCCATTCTCTCAATTAGACCATAGAATTCGTTTGGAGTCTTGTCCAAAGCTGAGCCACCAGCTGCTGCATTAACCCAGAGTTGGGTCACGGATGATAGTCCAAAATAGAAAGTTTCTAATATCACAAGATCTGGCAATCCATGATGGGGACATCTCTTCAACGAATCTTTGAATCGACCCCACGCCTCATGAAGTGGTTCATCAACCCCTTGTGAGAAATTAAAAATCTCAGTCCTTGTATTCTTGGTCTTTTCAAGAGAATAATACTTCAACAGAAACTGATTTGCCATATCCTTCCAAGTTCTGATGCTACCAGCAGGAAGATTGCGTAGCCACCTCTTAGCACCGCCATTCAAAGATAATGGGAAAAGCCGTAAGTATATGGCATCATCAGAAGCACCCTCGATCTTGAATGTGGTGCAGAGTTCGAGTAAATCGGCGATGTGATCATATGGGTCCTCGGACGGAAGGCCCCTGAACTGATATGAGGTTTTAATCATCATGATAATGGTTGGATTTATCTCGAAACTACTGGCATTAACAGGAGGCAGTGTTATACTTGAATCCAGTAGATCAATTGAGGGGACAACCCAAAAATCCTTTAGAGGTTTTTTATCTTCTGGAGGAACATTTTGGTGAATCTCAATCTCCTTTGTTTCATTGACATCTAGAATATTGGCCATAGCTCTGCACAAAATAACAATTTCACAATTAAAAAAATGAATTCAAGAATCTCTAAGAAAAGCATTGCGCATGAATAATTAACTCTTTAAGATGTAAATTGCAGTTCAGACACATAAACATCAGTGAAGCACAAATATAATGTCATGAGCCTCCACAAATACTTGCAGGAATAAAAACTTGCAGTTAAATAAAGAACAGACTTAAACAAAGTGATGGAAAATCAAGCTAAAAACACATTACTCAGAAACAATACACAATATCGATACAAGAACCTTACACAAAACAAAGAGAGAGATACAACCCACCCACAATGGCACTACAATCTCAACATCACAGAAATTCTAAACAAGAACACATAGGGCTGCCAATCCTTAGAGAGGATTGGTTCTCTTCACTCCAAAGGCCTAAGCCACAACTCCAAATTCGTCCCTCCCCATCTCTGAATCAAATCGAGGATTTAAAGACCCTGAAAAGTGATTCTCACAACCCCTTCTCATAGACTTAGACTAAAGCAGGCCCTATAGCCATCTACTTCTCTATTTCTTTCTCTAAAATGGTAAGTCAAAGTTCTGACCCACAAAAAGTGCCTTTCCCTTACCATGCATTGTCCTAGGTTTCCAAAAGTGGTCCTAACATTAACATATACCCCTCATATCCTTTGTATTAAGAGAGTAAGAACCAATATATAGCTGCGAAGTTACGAAAAGCATCCTAAGTTATGCTGATTCAATTCAGGAAAAATAGCACAGCATTCAATACCAAAACTTGAAGCCAAAGTTTCTCTGGCAACTAGAGATAATAAAGGTAGTCATCTTCAGGTCAAAATAATAAAGGTGCTCATCTTAATGTTAGCCAAAAAACACCAAGAGCAGTTTCCCGAATTTTCCAAGGTGAGCCCTCATTTCACAAAGAGTAAAAACAAAAAATAGAGGAATAAGGTACTCAACGGAACTAATGAACTTGAAAACTAGAGAAATTTACGCAAGGTGGTACACGCATGGGCAAGCATTGTTACCAAACCAGCTTGAAATAGGGCAATATGAATAATTCCTAGAAATGTGTGATCTCTCCATCTCACGATGGATCCCCAAAATTACGAAAATTTCCGAATAGATACACAATCATATTTAATAAAACAGAGCAATATTAGATAGTAATACTTTCCAGTAAAATGTCAAAGGTAGCGCACAAATGCTGTCACTTATATTAAAGCAATCTAGCCTTACAATGAGATTATAAGAACAAGTTTCTACCGATATACTGCCACAACTGTAAGACGCTGACACACGGGGCAATCGGAATTTAGGAAATAAGTCGAAGCTCGATATAGCAGTCCAAGTAGGGTAAGAGAAGGAAGAAGTTACCGAAAATGGTTTCGAACAGAGAGGAACGAGCTTTGATCGTCCAAGGAGGTGACTAGTGACGATGGTGTGTGTTGGACTTTCTGGATCAACTGGGCATTGGTAAACATGAATTTGAGAGAAAATAACCTCTATTACTCACAAGAATAGATTACAAAACTCATATATAAAAAAAACTCTCAAACAAGGATCACTCTCTAGGATCACTCTTGTTCTCACTCTTCTTGGTGATGAACACCGATTTTCGAGATCTTTACAAATGAGGTATCCACCTCTATTTATAGTATGAGTTTTGGGGTAGGTGAGGTGTGAACAAGGGTGGTTGGTGGAGGCCGCTTCAACAATGGTGGGCTGGTTGGTGGAGGTTTGCTTCAACAATGGTGGTATTTGGTTGGTGGAGTCGCTTCAACAATGGTGGTGGAAGTCTTCAATTCTCCCCTCCGACCATATCTCGAAGAAAAACATTCCAGCTATGTTTCGCATAACTCTAGCTTCTCTCGAGTCACCACCTTCGTCATCATGTATGCAGGATTCTCCTTCGTATGGATCTTTACTAGTCTCAACGGTTGTCGATCCATTACCTCGCGTATCCAATGATAGCGAATATCAATATGTTTTGTACGGGAATGGTACATAGAGTTCTTGCTCAAATCTAGAGCACTCGATCGTCACAATGTACCTTATACTCCTTTTGCTTGATTCCAAACTCTTGGAGATAACGCTTTAGCCACAACATCTCTTTTCCGGCTTCGGCGCAAAGCAATGTATTCAGCACGTTGTGGACAAAGCAACGCACTTCTCGTAGTCGTGATCGCCATGAAACACTCCCCCCGCAAAAGTATAAATGAATCCGAAGTAGATTTTCTACTATCAAGATCTCCGCCATATCGCATCCGTATAGCCTTCCAAGATTGGATCGGCTCCCCGTAACAAAGACATAATTTCAATGTACCCTTAAGGTATCTCGAGAATCCACTTTGCCTCCCAATGCTCTTTCCCGGGTTGGAGAGAAAACGACTCACCTTTCCACTGCGTGAGCAATATCGGGCCTCGTACACACCATAGCATACATCAAACTTCCGATGAAGAATATGGTACAGACGACATCTCCCCAATCTCTTCCTTGGATGAGGGACACGATCTCTTGCTCAACTTGAAATGGTTGGCCAATGGAATGCTAACTGGTTTGGCATTGTTCATATTGAACCGTTCAAGTACTCGTTCAATATACTTCTCCTGAGATAGCCATAACCTCCGTTTTTCCCCGTCTCGGGTGATTTGCATTCCCAATATCTCGGTTGATTTGGTCCTAAGTCTTTCATGTCAAAAGACTTAGAAAGTTCCTTCTTGGTGGCCGATCTTCGTTGCGTCTTTCCCCACGATCGAATATCGTCTACATATAGTAGAAGAGCAACGAAATTTCCATCGAAAACTTCGAATGTAGACACACTCATCGCTGCGTAGTTTTCTTGTACCCTTGACTCACCATGCACGAGTCAAATTTCTTGTACCACTTTGTCTAGGTGCCCGCCCGCACCGTACAAGCTTTTCTTGACTTACAAACGAGGTTATCCCCCGAAACCTCAAAACCTTCCGGCTCGCTCCATGTAGATTTCTTCTTCTAAATCTCCATGAAGAAAAGCTGTCTTCACATCCATTTGTTCAAGCTCTAAGTTCATACTTGCGACCAATCCAAGTATGACTCTAATTGAAGTCATCTTGACTCTTGGTGAAAAAATCTCATCAAAGTCGATCCCCTTCTTCCGCCGGAATCCTTTGACTACCAACCGTGCTTTGTATTTCACCACTTTTCCACGCCATCTTTCTTGCCTTGAACACCCATTTATTTTTCGGTGCCTTCTTCCCTCGTGGAAGTTCTACGATCTCATAAGTTTGATTTTTTGCGAGAGATTCCATCTCGTCTTGCATTGCGAGCAACCACTTTGTTCTTTGTCCTTATGAGATACTCGCTTCATGGAAACTCTCCGGTTCTCCATCCTCGTAAGTAGAAGGTATTCAGATTTCGGATATCTTCTCGACGGAATCGACCTCGTTCGGATCTACGAACACGGAGCAATTTGAGGAAATCCACCATCATCTTGGCCTTGTGATGGTTTGGAACGTCTGGCGGTGGGGTTGTGGCTCCCCCGCTCGCACCGTCATCTTCCTCATTGTCTTCTACTTCGGCATTTCTTTCGGCACTATATCATCATTTCTCACGAATGATTCCGATGTTGCCTCCGGCACCTGAAGAGCAACATTTGTCTTTTGAGATATTGTGGGCTTTTCAATATCTTCTATTGTCTGGCTTTCATGGAACACCACGTCCCTACTTCTGATTACCCTTTTTTCCTTAGGATCCCATAATCTGTATCCAAACTCTTCATTTCCATAGCCTATGAATATGCATGGAGTGGTCCTTGCATCCAGCTTCACCGAGCTCTTTGGATACATGTGCGTACGCTAAACACCCAAATACTCTCAAGTGGGAGTATGATGGATCCTTTCGGACCAAAGTTTCTCGGGAACTTCAAAATCCAATGGTAATACCGATGGAGATCGGTTGATCAAGTAACAAGCGGCTCGATCGCTTCTCCCGAATGGCTTTGGCGGCTTAGCCATCGAGCATGCTCCGAACACGTTCCATAATTGTTCGGTTCATTCTTTCGCTATACCGTTGTGTTGAGGGGTGCGTGGGACCGTCTTCTCATGTCGAATGCCATATGATCTCGCAATAGGCATTGAACCGCTCGGAGGAGTATTCACCTCCATTGTCGGATCGAAGACACTTCAACTTCTCTCCCGTCTCACGTTCTACCATGACATGGAACAGTTTGAAGTAATCAAATACCTGGTCCTTCGTCCGCAAAAAATACACCCACACCTTTCGAGAAGCATCATCGATGAACGTCGAAAGTATCGGTTGCCGCCGAGTGATTCAACCTCCAAGGGACCGCAAACATCGAGTGTACCATCGAGCAACTCGATCTTCTCGTTGAAGAGGAATTAAACGAGACTCTATCGCTTACCAAACAAACAATGATTGCAAGGATCTAGTGCGGCGTCCTTGTCTACATTGATAAGCTCTTTCTTTACTAGGGTAGACAACCCTTTCTCACTCATGTGGCCGAGTCTCCGGTGCCCTGATTTTGTGACGCCTCCTTTTCTCGCAACGTTGAGGGTCGGTGCATATCTTCACATGAGTCTTGTATAGCGTGCCACAAATATGTCCTCGAGCGACTATCATAGCGCCTTTTGACAACTTCCATGTGCCTTTACCGAAGTGACTATCATAGCCCCGTTTGTCAAGAACTATTCGACAATAGATTCACCAAGGTCCGGCACATGGCGGACATCCTTCAAAGTGATTGTGCTCCGGAACTTGTCTTTATCGAACATCACCAATTCCGACAATCCCCGCGAAACCGGAATTTCCCATTTTCCATGACTCCAAAGTCACCGGCTTTGTATGTTGTGAAGTATTCCTTGTATGGAGTCACGTGGTAGGACGCTGCAAAGATCTACCACCCATTCCGTGTCTTCTCGTGATACGTGAAGGCATGTCTCATCTTGGGTTGAACAATAAGCTACATCACCGAGAGATAGTAACTAATGTTTCTCCACCCTTGTTCTTCTTGCAATGAACCGCTCTGGTCTTGCTCCTTTTTCCATTTGTAGCAGTTCTTCTTCATATGTCCTTCTAATCCACAATGATGGCAGTTATAAGATGGTTTTCTACCATCAATGGACCTGCCCCTGCTCTTGCTTCTGCCTCTCGATTTGTTATTACTCTTCTTTTGTTGCCTCCCCTCGTTTCTCCGTGACAAGGGCATGGGTCCGATCTCGTGCCCATGTCCTTTCTCCTTGCTTCTTCTTTGAATAGGGCATCCTTGACCATTGACATGGTAAGTTTGCCATTTGGGGTGAGTTCTTTGAGTGACACGACCAGCGTTTCCCAACTATCGGGAAGGAACCGAGTAGTAGCAACGCCCGAACTTCATCGCCAAGTGGCATCTCTACGAGACGACAACCGGTTGACCAAGCTCGGAACTCTTTGGTATGCTCGGAACCGAAGTTCCACTTTTAAGCTTCATGTTGACTAAACGCCTCATCAACGAGCTTTATTCCGAGCGGTCTTGGCCTGGTACATATCCTCCAACTTTTTCCGAGGGCATATGCGTCTGTTTCTTGTGCAACATGGTGGAAGACACTATGATCAATCCATTGACGGATTTGACCAATAGTTTTTCGATTTGATTTCTTCCACTCTAACTCCTTGGCGGGATCGGGATTTTTACCCATCAATTCTATGGGATCAAACAAATCTTTACTGCTTAGGAGATCTTCCATCCGAGGTCTCCACAGCGTGTAATTTGTGGCGAAGCGTAATCATTGCTCCGAAAGATGATGTTGACTCTTCCGTGGACATTATCACCTTACAAATAATTTTTCAACACGATCGGGGTTGAATCTTTAAAAATGGAGCTCACCGTTACGTCCGGAACGGTCAAAAAAAGATGGAATTGACACTACGGGGTCAAAATTCCACTCTAGGGGCAAAACAGCAATTTCGAAAACTTTGAGGACCAAACTGCAATTTTCGGAAAGATCGGGGGTCAAACTGGAATTTCGGAAAGATCGGGGTCAATATGAAATTTCCGAATATTTGGGGACCAAACTGAAATTTTAAAAAATTGAGGGGTCTTTCTTCAATTTCCGAAAAACTGCAAATTCCGGCGAGGAACAGTATTCCCGGTCGTCTTCTCCGGCGGAACTCCGTGAACAGTGTCGTCTTCTCCGCGAACTCCGGCAAGGTTGACCAAACTTTGACCGTGATTTCGGGCTCGTTTGAACTCCGATTAGGTCGCCGTTTGGTGCGTTGGACTCGTGTCGATGAGACGAATCCAATGGTGCACTCAGAATTGGATTTTGAGTAAAACTCAGAAAACCCAAATTCGTCCGGTGAACCAAAAAACTCAACCAACACCTCTAACCAGGCTCTGATACCACTTGTTGGACTTTCGGATCAACTGGGCATTGGTAAACATGAATTTGAGAGAAAATAACCTCTATTACTCACAAGAATAGATTACAAAACTCATATATAAAAAAAACTCTCAAACAAGGATCACTCTCAGGATCACTCTTGTTCTCACTCTTCTTGGTGATGAACACCGATTTTCGATGCTTTACAAATGAGGTATCCACCTCTATTTATAGTATGAGTTTTGGGGTAGGTGAGGTGTGAACAAGGGTGGTTGGTGGAGGCCGCTTCAACAATGGTGGGCTGGTTGGTGGAGGCTGCTTCAACAATGGTGGCTGGTTGGTGGAGGCTGCTTCAACAATGGTGGCTGGAAGTCTTCAGTGTGGCCAGGGCAGGGTGCGAACGGAAGCGTGGTTCGAATTCTCTGTACTGCTCTGTAATACCAAGCGACCGCGTTTTATTGGGCATAAATCCTAATTTTTTTAGATATATTTTTTCTTATTAATTTATTTTGAAGACTATTTTAGACTAATTTAAATTTATTAGATAATAATTAGATTATTAGCTAATAAGAAATAATATAAATCTAAATTGAATATAAAATTATTTGGATTAAATTATTAATATTTTAATTGTTATATTATGATGAAATAATATTTTTAAATATATGAGAGATCACGATTTTATTTTATTCGTATAGAACATAACTAAAATTAATAGTGACAAATATCTTCTTCCAAAAAATGTATTAGAACATTTACCGTTTTAAATTTTTTTAAGAAGCTAAAAAAAAACTAATAATAGGATGTTATTAAACCTCTTAATTTAAAATGGGTTCAAATAAATATCCAAAATTCCCTCCTCCTTTCTTAAAATTTGACCTAGCGGCCACACATAAAAGGACGAGACGCAGCCGCAGCCGCACTCGGTCACAGACCTCACACGGAGCTTGATGATACTTTTCTGATTTCCTTACTTTCACATATTCACTGACCCACACCACCATATTGGAGATTTTGCATAATCCAAATACTATGATTTCTTCATGCGGGACCCACGGCCAATTATCTGGAATTGGGGACCTAGTGGTCCCGGGTAGGGTCGAACCCTGATACAAAAGCTGGATAGGCCAGCGTCATACCACTGCACTACCTGAGTGCTTGGTACGCACGGCCAATTATCAACCATCAACTAATACTACATAAATTATTTGGATGGCTGTGCCTTGTTCTAGGGGCGGAGCTTGAGACAAAAATTTAAGGGCCAAATGTATATTCATTAACTAATTAAATTTTTTAAGATTATATAACATTTTTAAAATATTCAGATTTATAATAAAATTATTTTAACAATTCTAATGTATAAGATAATATGCATGTCTCTAGTATTAATGTCATATCAATTACAAAATGAGAAGAATCATGAAATTCCATAAGATTGCCGATTATATAATATATATCAAAATATTAAAAGTTAACAATGTAATTTATAATACAAAATTAATAAAATACGGTACTAAATGAAACAATTAAAAATTACTTTCACTTAATGCTCTTTGTTTTTTTAATAACTTGAAATCATCAATAATTGAATCAATAGTGAAAGTGTCAGTTATTTCTTTTTCAATATGAATTACCATATTATCTGCAATAAAATCATCTTCCATCTTGTTACACAACCTTATCTTAATTATTTTCATTGCTGACGAGTGTTTTGTAGTAGGCGTTGAAACTAGAAGAGTTAATAAGAGGCGAATCAATCGATCAATCAAGTAATACACCTTAAATTTCCTTGTTTTCATCAAAGTACAACATAATTCAGGTAGAGTTAATAGATTGTTTAAATCTGGATGACTAGAAACATCAATAACAAAATGTTGAAGTTGAGGCTTCAAAATTATCTTCTCTTGCTCAGTAAAATCAACAGGATAGTATTTTGCAACAAGAGTGCAAATATTATCAATGTTGAAAGCTTTATAAGCATCCTTAGGAATCAAATGAGAGCTAAGTGTCAAAAGCTCCAAAAATTTAAGTTGTCAACGTCTCGTCTCGGGGGAGGGGAAAAAAAGAGAGAGGGAAAAATGTATGAAAAAAATTGGGGGGGAAATTAAATTTTACATTATATAATTTTTTTTAAAAAAAAAATGCTAAACAATTTTTTTTTTTGGGGCATGGCCCCCCTTGTCATGACTCATGATGAAGCTCTGTCTCTAGCCTCGTTGCTCATAGTTTGGAGGCAAGATTTTCATGGCAGCTTAAGTTAGTTGGAAGACAATTTAGGAGGAGCATGGAGAAAGCTAAGACTTAGAAAGTAACACTTGAAAATCATAAGGAAATGTCTTTCTTTTTATCTTTTTAATTCAAGACTTGTGATTATTTAGTTTTACATGATTTTGAGTTATATTAATTGAGAACAATCTAGTTTTAGATTGTAGACACATCTTTCTTGAATTGGATTGATAATTTAAAATGTTTTGTGCTTGAGACAATTGCTGAAATTTTTGTTTGCAAACTCTTTGATTGTCAATTAGATTGTTAATTGAGTTTTCATTATTAATGTAATTGTCAATTTGGATTTATCCTCTTAATTGTTTAATTGAGTTGGTTACTTGTCTAGTTGTTTAATTAGACAATTGTAAACATGATTTCCAAAACTATTTTAAAACTATTTTGACCAGTTTTAATGGATTTAATTAACCAATGCTTACTTTATTATGAATTTTTTAGTGGATTAAATGTTATTGAATTTGAGGGTTTCTCATGTTTCAATTAGGTAATCAAATTCATTAATTCCAATCTTTCATGAGTCTCGCTTTGGTCTGATTAATTAATTAGGGCTAAGAAAGTTAATTACATATGAATCCCGAGTTGTTCCCTTCGCCGTACCTGAAGTAAACCTTTTTTACCTTTTCTTATTGGATTTTATTAGTTGTTAGTAAATTTCTTTGCTTAGGATTTTAATTCTCTTTTCATTAAAACCACCCAAAATTGCATTTACGTCTAGATTAGTTCCATTCTTATATAGACTTTAGAGTCCTTTGCATCTTGCATTTAGTTAGTTAGTTGCATTTAGGTAGTAGTGTCTTGCATCCTAGTTTAGGTTCATTTCATTGCATTTTCATTACCTAAATTCAACTTAAAGAAAAATTCACATATTGCTCAATGGGAGAATGACTTAGGTTGACCATAAACTACATAATTAATTAGGACATAGTTTAATTGATTGCTTTAACGACAAAAGCACACATCAATTTTGGCGCTGTTGCTGGAGAGCAATTGTTAGGCTTTATGTTTGAGTTCTAGATGATTTGTTAGGTAGTTGTTTATTGGATCCAATCCACTCTCAAAAAATTTGAAATTGATCCCTCCTATGATGGCTTGGAAAGCTTTAGCTTATGGAAAAAACTATTATATACTTTTATGCCTTATCATTATGTATGATATTGAGAAGATATATGATCCATATTCAAGTGCACATAATCATGGATGACATGATGATCACTCAAATTTTGAATATGTCAATCAAACTGTTCCAATTCATGACGAGGACTCAAGGTTACAAAATAAGATGGATGTTATGATAACAATCCTTCAAGAAGGGGAAGTGCAGCGCAGACAACATATTCAAGCTCTACATACTCAAATTGAGAAGTTGTCAAATGCAATTAACAATCTGTAGAGTAAAGATCTAAAAGTTTAGAGTGAATTTTCATGTGGTAATATACTTTCACCTTGTAATGATTCATTCCCTTTTTCTTCTACCACTTCAAATAATGGGATGATTGGTGTATTAGCTGGGTATGCATGCATTGATGTTGTTTCTGAATTGACTAGTTCTATTGACTTAAATTATATTGAATCTTGTAGTGAATGTACTGATACTTCTTCTCATACCTCTATTCCTATGAATTCCATTGATTTTGATGATGAAGTCGATGAAGAAATTATTGTTAAATCTCCTTACCCTATTGATTTTAATTAAAGATTACTTGCTTGACACTAATTGTGATGATGTTTTGAATGATGAAAGTAATATCTCTATTGATTTTATTGATACTACTCATGATCTTGACATAACTATTATTAGTGAGGATACTATTAAAGATAAGTGTGAGGATACCCTTGATTTGGATATGCATTTAAAGGGTAAGACTATATTGAATCATGATGTTTCACATGTATAATTTGTCTTGTGTGATGATTTAAGCAAGCATGGTAAAATCATTTTGAGTGATCACTTGATTCATTTTTTAGAGAATTTGACTCTTATTGAGGAGAGCCATATTGATTTTGTGGGCTGCTTAAAATATCAGAAAGTTTCAACACTTTTTGTACGTTGATCAATTTCTTTTGGGATATTCCTTGATTCTTGATAAATCTAGTTTTATTGATTATATTTATGTGGTATGAGATACTGCTTAGTGTTATGATTTTATGCAGGTAAATGGATTGATTTCTCCTATCCAAACACCTTATATACTTGAGTTGAAACTTTATTTGCGGATTTTAAAAAAGGGGATGTTGGTTGAACATCAAAAGAGGACATCACTAGTGTTTTCATGTGACTTACAACCAGATAAAGGAGAGAAGCCAATTATGTTACTTCATTTGAGTCTCCAAACTTTTGATAGTTTGATCGTACTCCCCCCTTACTCTTTTACTTGCACTACGTGCTATTATTGGTTAGATCAATGCATGTTTTAAGTGTGGGGGAGAGATTTTATTCTTACTTTTGGTTTTTGTTCTTTGTTTTTGAAATGAGAAAAAGAAACATATTTTGGATTTTACTTTGGTTTTTGTTTCTTCTTTTCAAGAAAAGAAAGAAAAATTTTAATGTTAGAATTGCAAAGTTTTAAGTGACTTTAGTATGATGCATTTTTGATTTGGAAAGTGATTGATTGTGTTTTGAGTTAGTGAACCTAGTGAAAATGAATTTGACTTCAGTGAATTTAGGCTAGTAACCATATTCCTAGTGAGATTTTGAGCCTAATCCATATTTTTTTTAGTGTGTACCCCAATCTTTTTACCTGATCTAGAACTTGACTTGAATCTTATTTGAGGCCACATTTTATGTATGTGTATTCATGAAAATGATAATGACATTCATTTTAGCCAAATAAGCCAAAAAGCCTACCATTTTCATACATATATCCTTTGTTTAGCCCTTTTGAGCCTATATTTTTTCCATTTTGTCTACACCCATAGTCATCAAAATTGAAAAAAATAAATAAAAATAATCTCTACCCCTTTAAATGTCCTGGGAGTTGAAGATTTAAGAATAATTTTAAAACAATAAAATTAATTTAGGATATTAAATGAATAAATATAGAAATAAATATTTAAACATATTTATTACTATTGAAAACTGAAAAATATTTCTAAAAGGAATATACTTGTATTTATTTAAAAAATAATAATAATATGTACAATCGAAAGAGTCAACACATGAGTAATTGATTAGATTTTTTTTAATTAAAATACAAATTACAGTAGTTGTATTAAAGGAAAATGACAAAAAAAAATATCACTTGAACTTTTAAATCCTGTTAACAACAGTAGTAATGAAATTAACAAAAATAGTAAAGCATTTGACAACTCATTTTGTTGTGAAATCATCTATTTGAGAGTTTGAAGTTCAATTGGTATTTTTTTGGGATTCTCCCATGTATTAATTGTGTCTTAAATTCATTAAAAATAAATAATTCTCATTATACGGAGGGTAGATCAAGTTGTTTGGAGCCTAGTAAAAATGGTTTATGTACAAATTTGTCTTGAAAGTTTTCAGTGCGGAGCTATGTTGGCCCATAAGTTTTTTCCAGGTTCAACTTCACCCTGAAAGTTTTAAAACATAGCAAGATTGCCTTATACAGTTAAAAAAACTAACATGGATCGTTAAAAAATCGTCGCTAATTGTTAACCTTTTAACTGTAAGGGGTAAAATTACTTTATTTTAACACACTTCAAGGGCAACATATTGAACTCAAAAACTTCCAGGGTAACATAGCTGCTTAGCAAAAACTTCAGGAGCAAATTTGCATCTTAACATCTTAAAAAAAATATTCAATAAGGTTATTCAACGAGACCTCTTAGTTAACAAATACTTTATCGAGATATTCAGTTTTTATCGAATTCAATGGCGTCCTGTGATTCATGTAACCAACTCCACTTAGTGGATATACTCTATCTGTTGTTGTTGTTGTAAACTTGTAATAGATGTATTAATTGTGTCTTAAATAAAGTCTACAAATTAAAGATAAAATAAATATTCATAGCATTTATGACAGTATCCAAACTATGAGTGTCATTTCTTTTATATAGTCGCTCGTCCCACATCTCACCCCAACAATATGACACAGAGAATAGAGATAGCTCCAATAGTTCTCTTCTCTTGCTTTCTGCTTCTGATGGCTTCTCTCATCTTCACATCACGTGTATTATATTCTCATGTTCTTGTTCATATCTCACATTCAGATCTTACACAATTTAATTCATTTTTAATATTTAACACTTCTCTCTATTCAATAGTTTTAATATTTAAACCTGTTGTCACGTGCACCTTTTTCTCCATATAACTTGCACATTATTGAACCCCCTAGAGAAGCTTCTGATCGTTCGTAATCTTTCTTGGTTTTCAGCTTTTTTTTTTTAGTTGAAGAATAGTGTTTTTTTTTTTTTTGAATTTGATTACAAAATGCTTGTTGATTAATAAAGTTAATAATAACGTGAGATATAAGTATGTGTTTTTTACAGTTGTGGCGTGTATTATATTAAAGAGATTATGAGAATGAGAGGTGACTGTAGAAGATATAGACATTAGTATTACTTTATTGATGCAGCTCCTGAAAGATTTGTATTCTCATATTTGAGTAACGTGTAAATTGTAGGGAAAATTACACAAAAATACCATTTGAAATGCCAAATCTAAAAAAGGTGACACCAAATTCCAGAATCTCAAATCAATACTCATGATCAATTTTTTTTTTTTTTAAATGAGTGTACTTTTACCATATTGCCCCTTATTTAAAAAAAAAGGGAAAATTTCAGTTAGCCTCATAGATGAGACTTTATTTCAGTCAACCTCCAAAAAAAATATGAAACGTCACTGCAGCCCTTGGATCAAAATTAAATTAAATTTTTTCCTTGAAAAGACAATGTCGCCCTTACTTTATTTGTCTTGTGAAATGTCTTTTTTGTCTTGTAAATAACTAAAATATTTTTAACTCAATGGTTTCTTTTGAATCTCTTTATTTGTCTTGAAATATCTTCATTTATCTTGTAAATGTCCTTATTTATCTTTTAAATGGTCAAAATGTTATTGTTAGTTCTCTGATTTTTTAATCCCTTTATTTATCTTGTAAAATACTCTTTTGAAAAAAATAAAGGAAGGATATCATTATTCTTTTTACCCACAAAACTTAATTTCATTTTGATCCAAGAGATGTATTGAAGTTTCAGATTTTTTTGGGTTGTGAAATAAAATTTCACCTAGAGGCTAACCGAAATTCTTTAAAAAAAAAAAAAAAAACCTACCACGTACCGTCATTGTCGACTCGGGCCGATCGAATGCGGCAGCCCCTGGTAAATTTTTATGTAAAAAAACTAAAAAAGTTACAATTTCTCAAGTGGTGAAACTCCACACGCCACCAATTCTCTATTCATCCTCCCCCTCGCACCACCGTGAATCCATCATATTTTCACTGCTCTCATTAATTGTTCTTACAGCTTGGACCCTTCCATTATGTAAATTACATTAATATTCAACACATATTGTTCAGTAGTAGAACACAGATGTCCAGCTCTAGCAAGCTGGGAATGGTTTATGTTGGATCAAGGAGCCTTCTACTAATTAAGTATCAGTGGAAGGTACTGGCTCGATGATATCTATGAAGGAGATATCTTCGAGGAAGCTCAAATCACAATGCAACACAGGTGAGGCGTTTCGCCCAGGGGATGGTGTATGTGCGGTCAGGATCGAATAATAAGTAATGGAAATGGAGAGAGTCCAGAGCGCACTGGTGGGTAATCTCCTATTTATAGGGATTACCTAGGGTTTCACTCCCATGCAAATGTTTCCATCCTTCGGCCGTTATGCACTTCCCACGTTCTCCGGTCTCTCGCTCCACTACATGTACGGTCCCGCACATATTAGGCACGATGGAGTAGTGGGGGACCATTTACCACGGTTCCCTATTTACCCGGGTAGATTAGGGGTTTTACCGTGGGCTCCCCATCGGGCCGGAACCCGCCCGACCCAATATATTTGTCCATACATGAGTTGCCCCCAAGCTCGGTATGGCAGGCTCCTGACGTGCCGAGATTAGCGCGTTGACTAGTCCGGTCATCATTTATCCGAGTTCGAGCTTTGTACGGATCCCTTAGGGCTCCCTTCCTGCTCGTTCTGCCCCACCGCTCTTGTTATCGTGGACTCGGTCATGACCGAGCTCTTCTAGCGGATTTGGTCATCAGACATTTGCATGTCCCCGCCGCCTCCTCGTCTCCGTCTCCCCGAGTCATAGGCGCTTCTTCTTGGCGGGTTGGCTCATCATAGCCGTCTTTGCGGTTTTTATGATAGCCGAGATTGACCCCGTTTCTTTATGACTCGGTTCTAGCCAGATCATGAGCTTCTCCCACGTGTGGCCCCCAATATTGGTTATTATAAAGGGTACGTAAGTATCAGACGACGTTACTCAGGCGTGATTTGATCCTCCTAGGGATACGGATTCACTGCCCTTTTTGGTAACAATCCTTATTGAATGTCGTGCGCGTTGAATATATGCACGTTTTCGAAGCATTTACTACCGCCGGTGCTTGCGTTTTTCCATAAAGAGGGCATTAATTCCCCCTGATGGTTGTGCTTAAGGCATTAAATAGTTATGCCGTTTGGACGGGCCTCTCTATATAAGCCTGCGCAGATCCATCCTTTGTGCTTCATTCCACATGATGAAATTTCCATCTGGGCAACCAGAATCGCTGATGCCGGGGGGTTCGTTTCCAACCCTTTGCCTTTCCCTCAAAAGCTCCTTTTGATAAGTGGGCGGGAAGTAAGGAAGAAGAAACGAATTTCGGGAGTATTTGCTAATCTTCATCCATAACCTCCAACGGGCGTCTGGAGTTCCGGGAGCATTTGCCAATCTTCACGTGCCTGGCGAAATATTTCCACTGGGATCTCAGACATGCTCCGTTGAACGCACGCGGGGATTCTTGTGTGGGTTGGGGCGCGTCTGGGGCCGACATTCTATGGGTATGCCATGGTTAGGGTTCTAGGTCCACCGTATCCATGCATCCCACAAGGGTCTCCGCCAATGCGTTTTGGAAGTTCTCTTTGGTGCAGAGAGTTCTTCATCCTCCATTTCTCTAAATGGCTACGAGCCTCTTGTTTCAAGCTTTTGCGTCGCGCACATTTCCGGCTAGGGTTTAGTTTATTTCCCTGTATGAACGTGATGTAACTCACTCAATTATCAATGGAAAATATTCTCCTTGCATTGCTTGATTTCCCTTTTTGCCTTTTGCTATTTTTTGTTTTTGAATCCTATGCGTATGACTGTGAAGATGCTGGAATACGGTTTATCGCCTTTCCTTCTTAAAGTCATATGAACGTCCTCCGATCCGGGATAAGTTCAAATTAACCGCCCTCCAGAACGAATTGTTTTTGGAGCAAAACGCCCTCCAATCCGGGCTAAGTTAAAATTAATCGCCCTTCAAAACGGATTGATTCTCGAGCAGACCGCCCTCCAATCCGGGCTAAGTTAAAATTAACCGCCCTCTAGAACGGATTGATTCTCGAGCAAACCGCCCTCCAATCCGGGCTAAGTCAAAATTAACCGTCCTTCAGAACGGATTGATTCTCGAGCAAACCGCCCTACAATCCGGGCTAAATCAAAATTAACCGTCCTCCAGAACGGATTGATTCTCGAGCAAACCGCCCTCCAATCCGGGCTAAGTCAAAATTAACCGTCCTCAAGAACGGATTGATTCTCGAGCAAACCGCCCTCCAATCCGGGCTAAGTTCTAATTAACCGCCCTCCAGAACGGATTGTTTTTGTATCAGAACGCCCTCTAATCCCTCTGTAGGGTCAGATCCACATGCCAACTTTTCTGACCTTTCTCTAGTATTCAGGCGTCATTCTTGCGGCCTGGCTGCTACTGCGGCCTGGCTGCTACTGCAGCCTTTGGTTTCTGTGCGCATTTAATGCTCACGCCGTTTCCTCGAAACGTTTCCTTGGCCCGCCGCTCGTCCTAGGGTTTCTAACTTCGTTAGCAGTAATTAACGGCGTCGTGACCCTTGGCGTTTCAAATTACAAACGTCTATATATATTTGCTTTTCAAAACTGCCAGTCTCACTCGACATGTTCAACTACTCTTCGGCTTCAGGAGTTTACTTTGCATCCAAGCTAGCGTCTTTCGCCGTCAATCTTGTTGCACCTCTTCCTTTCACCAGGTATTACCGCTTGCCCTGTGACTGCTTGCTTTTTGACTTCGTTTTTTAGGCTCAATATTATGTATGCGGTTTTTTTAGCGCTTTTTTGTGTTGTTGCGCTTCTGGGTTTCTGTCGTGCTTTTGGGTTTTACTGTATTTTCTGGGCTCTGCTGGGTGGGTTCTTAGTTTCTGCTCCCCTTTTCTAGGTGTTCAAAATGGCTCGAGCCTTTCCATACATCTGTAAAACCAGAAGTTCTTTGTCCAAAAACCTTCCTCTAGGCCCTGACAATGATCCTCCTTTATCAAAACTTTCCAGAAAACCCAGGAACTCTCCCAGGCCTGAGAAGGTGTCGTTATAGGATTAATCGTTCATCGGAACCGAAGCACTGATTCATAATGATTTATCGGCCGCTCTTCCATTCAGTCCCATTGCAGTTCTAAATCCCCTATTCGGGAAAACATTTTTCACTGGCCCTTTTCTGACCTTACTTTATTTTTATATCTAGGTGCTCATGGCTTCATCACACCAACCCAGCCAGTCCTCGAATGAAGAATCCAGCACTTCCGCCCCTTCCCCAATTTCTCCTGAGTTAACCCTGGCTGTAAGCAGCAAGGTTACTTAGGTGAAGAATTCCCTGACCACGAAAGATCTCCTCCAACTCGAGATTGGGGACGGGGTAGGGTATGTCCTGCGGTTGCCTAGCAAATCTGAATCAGTGGACGTCGGTCGCTCAGAGGAGAAGGGCTGTCACTTCTTCTTTATGTACCGGGATGTTATCACTCTTTTGGGGGTGAGGTTTCCCTTTTCCGACTTTCAGATCGAGTTATTGAATTATTTGCACCTCGCCCCCTCCCAACTTCATCCCAACGGCTGGGCGTTCGCCGTTGCTTTTGAGAACTTGTGCGCGGAGAAGGATTTTGTTTGTAGCGTACCGGTCTTTATGTCCTTCTTTTCTCCATTGGAGACCGGCATCCAGACGACTGAATCGACGAAGTGGTTTGGGTGGACCACTCTCCGAAGCATCCGCTATCGGAGACTCTTTCAGCCTTTCTGCGAGTCATGGAAAAATTTCAAATCCGCCTTTGTTAAGGTCGAGGCCCTCCCAGGCTGGGCTTGATAATTGAATATTTTATACACTTCTTTTTATCTCTTGATTAATAATTTAGGACTTTTTAGTTAATAAATAATGGCTTTTATACTTATTTGGGCTTTGGGCCTTTGATTATATTTTAGCCATTTTTATTAATAAAATTCCAGTCTTACATTGCTTCACTAATCTTACCATAACTCTTGAACCAGACATCGGATTTGCCTCATTTTTGTTTCATATTTCAGATGATTCAGAGAGCTACAATTGTTATGAAGACATGAAGGGCAAATTCGGACAAGAAGACGGTCGATTTTGAAGCCAAAGTCAGATGTTTTATTTGGGCTCGAATTTGTGACTAAAGCCCATTCTCGTATTATTTTCTGTTTTGGGCCTGGATTATTGATTGGAGCCCCATTTCGTTTTTCATCTTAGGTTAAGTAAGGCAGCAGCCACAAACACTTGCCATTCACGTTTTTATTCTGTTTTGTGGATCAAAGTAGAGGTTTTCAGATTCTCTAAAATGTTCTTCGTGTTCTTCGTGTTCTTCGCGTTCTTCGTCTGTTCTTCGATTTTCCCAGCCATGTTCGGCTAAACCTTCTGTGGTTAACCCAACGTTGAGGATTCCATGATTCGTCCAGAGAACTCGTATTTAATCGGTAACTTTACTCGTTTCTGTTTTCATTTTATCGGATCCGATTTCTGGAAATAGTTCGAATATTAGATTTAATATTCGGTTTGGTTCATCCCAAGGACTGAGTTCGAACTAGGTTAGAGTGTTGCTGTGCGATTGCACGGTGAGACGCCACTGTTTCGGACAGATTCTAGACGATCGTCTAGTCGAGGGATTTCGGACGAACGCAGAGATTTCGGTTCGTCGAGCCAAACGCGAGTTCGTTTATATTTCGTTCAATGAAGGAAGTTTCGGAATCTAAACGTTGGGTTGATCGTTTTAATCTATTTCAATCTCGTTTTTATCTTTTCGCATATTTCAGATCTGTTTCGTTTGATTTCGTTTTAATCTGTTTCAAATCAAAAACCCCCAATTTTATTGTTGTTTTTTTCTTTTTCGTTGCCGATTTTAACCCACTGCAAATTCCTTGAGAGAAACGACCCAGGTTACATTATACTGCAAATCCTTTTTAATCTGGTTATTTTGTGAGATGACGGCAAATCTCTGTCAGGGCTCCCTGGTTTGTGAGGAGGACCAACTCTGGGGAAACCGAGGAAAGATTTCCCCTTTACTGGTCAACGCACCACCATACTTGGGGCTCGACGATTACGTTCCGCAAACTACGAGCTTTTCGGACGACGAGGAAGATACCCTTTTGAGACTTTTGGAATACGTGGGGTCTCTGAATGATCCCCTCGATCCGGCCAAGTACATTACCACGCCTTTAGTTAGGCGGAAGCCTACCGCGAGTATGACTTTATTGATACTTGGCTGATTTGCTTTTTTTTTCCCCTCTTATTGTTTTGATATCCTTTTTCTTTTGCAGGCCGAGCTATGGGTAGACCCAAGCAACTAAGCGTTTTCAAAAATTGCTCCCGGGCAGTGATCTAACCATATTTTTATATGATATTTTATGATTAAATTGGGATTTTTAATGCATGTTATTATAGTTATTGAGCTTAAAATGTGTTTCTTATGATAAATTGAGATTAAGAGTAAATACATTAAATTAGGGTTAAAAAGGGAAAAATTGTCAAAGAAATTGTAATTTCTCTTAATCATTGATTTTTATAAGAATATTTGATGTTAGATTAATTATTTTATTTGTAGATGGCTAAAAAGATTAGATCAAATTTGATAAGTGTATATTTTATAATTAAATAAGTATAGATTCCGAGATATATTGAATTGAAATTATTAATATTATGCTTATTTAATTATCTTATATATATTTTTCTATCTTTTAAATTAAATATAGGATAAAAGAATATTATAACAGAAAATATATTAATATCCTATATTGTTGTGCAAGAGATATTATGTGATCTAATATAGGCAACAAATTAAATTGAAAAAAAAGATATAATATATTGTATTATATTATTACATCAAGGAATATATATATATATATATATATATATAGATAGATAGATACGGGACCGTGACTTAGGAGGGGAATTATTCATTGGAGATATATATATATATATATTGTGAATCAAGAAAGGAGGATGGAAAAGATATAAAATCAGCACCGCAATATATATATATATATATATATATATATATATATATATATGATTGTGTGAGGGGAGAGAGGGACACACACATTCGTTGAGGGCGCAGCAAATAGAAAGAAAAACAAGAACGAGATTGGAGAACCATCCAGTGCCAGAAAAAAAAAAGAGGAGGAACCGAATCTTGGCCTTACCCTTAACCTGGCTGGCCTCAACTACGAATCATATGTCAATGATAAAGGACAGCTGATACCTCCCGGGGCCGAAGATGAAGAAGAAGAGGAGGAACCAGCCCCGCCCCCATCTTCCTGAGCTCGTGGTACACCTCGGCAGATTGGTTGTTTTATTCCTGCCTTTTAGGCCTTCTTTTTGATGCCGTGGTAGTGACCCGGCTTGTAAATATGTCCATATTTTTTGATTAATATTAGTGTTCTATTTTTCGAACTTCTTCCGAAATGGTGAACACATCTTCCGTTGCTGTTGATCAAAAATGTCATTGAAAACTGGTTCTTGTCCATGAATTCTTTTACATTTTGATATCAATATGCTCATAGGATTGAGTTAAAATACCTCTAATTCCTACATGTTTTCTTAAAGGCGTGGTCTTTGAAAACTGGATATTTAATCAAGAGTTCATGCCATCCTTTCGCGAATGTGCCGATGGAAACTGGTTCGTCAACCATGAATCCACACGCGTTTTTCAAACACGGGTTTATTCACCCTTTTTGGGACATGGTCTCTGGAGCCGGGCTAGAATGCCTCAGACTCCTACATGTTTTAATTGGAACATGGTCTCTGGAGCCGGGCTAGAGTGCCTCTGACTCCTACATGTTTTAATTAGAACATGGTCTCTGGAGCTGGGCTAGAGTGCCTCTGACTTCTACATGTTTTAATGCGCGTCCGGCTTTAGCAATCGTAATACAGTACACACTGTTGAAAACGGGTTTCATGACCCGAAATTCATTGAAAAGTTGGCCTTAACGGCTATCCGTACATTACTTCTTTAAGAAGGCATAAGATGAAGTGGAGGAGGAAACATGCTAGCTGTAATAGGTCTTGAGTTTATCAGCATTCCATGTCCGCTTTATGGGTTTATCCTTCAGGGTTTCCAGCTTGTAGGCCCCTTTTCTGCAATTTTCTGTAACTCGGTAGGGACCCTCCCAATTTGGTGCAAGTTTGCCTTGGTCGGTATTTTTGTTGCCTATATCAGCTCGCCTAAGGACGAGGTCACCTTTTGTAAATGCGCGCGGTACCACTTTCTGGTTGTACCTGTTAGCGAGAAGTTGCTTGGCGGCTAGCTCTTGGCAATGTGCTTTCACCCTGACCTCGTCCACGAGATCCAATTCCACCGCGATTGATCGGTTGTTGTCATCTTCTTCTTGTAGGGCTTTAACCCTCCTCCAAGATGACTCACCGATCTCAACGGGTATCATTGCTTCGCACCCATAGGTTAACCTAAACGGGGTCTCCTGTGTTGTTGATTGGATCGAGGTTATGAGTCCCCAAAGGACCGGGTATAGCTCTTCCACCCAATTTGAATCACCGTCTTCCATCCTCTTCTTCAATCCGTCCAAGATAACCTTGTTAGCGCCTCTCTTGGCCGTTGGATTGTGGATGTTCGACGAGATGTGAAATGGTGAATGATGTGGAGGTCAGCAACCATGTCTTGGAAATCCTTATCGGTGAACTGGGTTCCATTATCTGTGACAATTTCGGCCGGGATTCCAAACCGAGATAAAATATTTCGGTTGAAGAACTTTTGTACTCTTGCCGAGGTAATCGTTGCCAATGGTTATGCCTCTATCCACTTGGTAAAGTAATCTACCGCCACTATAAGCCAACACAGTTGTCCTGGGGCCCTCCTGAATGGGCCAAGGAGATCCAATCCCCACTTATAGAACGGCCATGGAGCCGTCATGTTAGTTAACTCCGATGGGTTGGTGCGTATGATCCTGGCATGTTTTTGACAGCTATTGCACTCTTGCACATGCTTCTTAGAATCCTTCGCCATAGATGGCCAGAAGTATCCAGCCCTCACCGCCTTTCTTGCTAATGCCCTGGCGCCCATATGGTGTCCGTTTATTCCTTCATGGATTTCGGACAGCACGTAGTCGGCCTTGGCCGAATCAAGACACTTCATTAGCGGGGAATGGAAACCCTTCCGATATAATTCGTCATCAATCATGGTGAACGATGCCGACGTCCCAACTATTCTCCTGGCACTGTCGGTGTCTTCCGGGAGGATTCCCCTTTCAAGGTAGTCGGCTATTGGTTTTCGCCAATCATTTGCCTCCGAGATTATCATCACACAGCTTGGTTCTAACAGGTTCTGCTGGACAATGGTGCGGTGATTGTCAGGGTTCTTAGTGCTTGCTAATTTTGACAACACGTCCGCCCTAATATTCTCTCCCCGGGGGATATGTACTACTTCCACGTCATCAAATTCCGCCATCAACTGCTTAACTTTTCCAAGATATTTGACCATTAACGGGCCTTTAGCTTGGTACTTACCCTCTATCTGGGATGCAACCAGCTGTGAATCAGTAGATACGTGAACTCTTTTTGCTCCGCTTTCCCTTGCCTGCCGTAATCCGGCTATAAGCGCTTCATTCATATTCCGCTTGATTGTTTGATGTTGCAAATTCAAACCGAAGGGAAATCTCCCAAGAGACTCCTTCCGGGCTCTCGATGATTATTCCTGCCCCACTTCCTTTTTTATTCGATGAACCGTCAACAAACAACCTCCATGTTAGGTTGTGTCTGTGATCGTCGTTCAATTCCGAAATATCAGACGGGGTTAGTTCCATCACAAAGTCGGCTAGAGCTTGGGATTTGATCGCATGTCGCGCTTTGTAGGATATATCAAATTCAGACAATTCAATAGCCCAGCTAGCCATCCTCCCTACCAAGTCCGGCTTATGTAGGATTTGCCGGATTGGTTGGTTTGTGCGTACTACCACGGAATGACTCTGGAAGTATGGGCGCAGTCGTCTCGCGGCCACGAGTAGGGCGAATGCCATCTTTTCCAGTTTCTGGTATCTCAGCTTGGCCCCTTGCAGAGCTTGGCTTACGAAGTATATTGGGGTTTGACCGTCCTTCTCCTCATTCACTAATGCCACTCTAACCGCCTCATCCCCAACCGCTAGGTATAGGATCAATCCTGCCCCGCGCTTCGGGCGAGATAGTACCGGTGGTGTTGCCAGGCATTGCTTGATCTTTGCAAAAGCCTCTTGGCACTTTGCATTCCAATCTCTCGATGTTTCTTTCTTTAGTAACTTAAAGAAAGGAAGAGAGTTTTCAGGTGACCTTGGTAAAAACTCCGGTCGAGCGGCTAGCCTTCCCGTGAGTTGTTGAACTTCCTTCTTGTTCTTGGGGGTTGTATATCCAAGATGGCCGACATTTATCGGGTTTGCCTCAATCCCTCCGTGGGTGAGTAAGAATCCCGGAATTTTCCCCGCGGAACACCGAAAGCACACTTCGCTAGATTGAGGCGCAAGCGATACTTCCTTAGCTTGTCGAAAGTTTGCTGAAGGTCTTGGATATGGTCCTTTGTCCACGAAGATTTGACGATCATGTTGTCGATATAAACTTCGACGTTTTTCCCCAACTGGTCTTTGAAAACCCTGTTCATCATCCTCTGGTAAGTGGCTCCTGCATTCTTCAAACCAAAAGGCATAACGTTGTAACAGTAGTTGGCCTCTCCGTGATGAATGCCGTCTTTTCTTGGTCATCGGCGTGCATGGGGATTTGATTGTACCCGAGTATGCATCCATGAAGGAAAGCAATTTGAAGCCGATGAGCTATCTACTAGCCGGTCTATGCTTGGCATAGGAAAAGAATCCTTGGGGCGAGACCTTGTTCGAGTCCTTATAATCGACGCATACACGCCACTTGCCATTAGGCTTTTTGACCATAACAACATTTGATAGCCGGGTGGTATACCGCACTTCACGTATGAAACCGGCTTCCAATAGCTCGTCTGTGTGCTTCTCCAAGGCCTGCTTTCTGTCTGTCCCAATCTTTCTCTTCCTTTGGGCCACGGGGGTTGACGTTGGGCAAATCGCCAAGCTGTGCCAGCAAACCGCGGGGTCTACCCCGGGGATCTCATATGGACGCCATGCAAAAATGTCTTTGTTGTCCTTTAGGCAGGTCTCCAGTTCTACTCAGATTGATGGGGCTAGATGTTTGCCAATTTTGGTGTTTTGCTCGGGTTCAGTTCCCAAAGCAAAATCCTCCAGCTCTCCGTCCTGCTCCGTTCTTTTTATCTTGTCCTCTTTGCGTAAATCTAACTCAACGAGGTTGACCGACTTCCCCTTTTCCTCGTTGGTGGGTGATCTAGCTCTCTTTTTCTAGGATGTTGGGTCAACTTTGTTCGCCTTGACCGTATCAAAATAGCACTGTTGGGAATCCTTCTGGTCTCCCTTGACCGTTACAATTTGATTTTTTCTATTCACCAACTTCAGCCGCTGGTGTTTGGTAGACACCAGCATATCCCAGGTGTGAATAGTAGGACGCCCCAGTATGATATTGTAAGATGAGAGGAAGTCGGCCACGATGAACCTGACACGTTCAGTCTTGAAAGCGCCCTTCGTTCCGAGCGTCAATTTAAGGTCGATATACCCTTTTGGGCATGTATCCCGGCCATTGAATCCGGTTAAGGTTGTTCGGCAAGGCTTTAAATCTTCCGGGTCGAACCTCATTCTCTGAAATGCGTCCCATAGGATGATGTTTACAGCGCTCCCATTATCGATCAAGATTTTTCTTACTCAACAGTTGACCACAGTCCCCGTAATGACCAATGCATCCTGGTGTCCTGGGGGTATGTCTTTTAGATCCTCCTCAGTGAAACCCAGGATCGGGGGTTCAGGTTTTGCTGCGTCATTCTTGAAAGCTGGGTTGTCCCTGATTGAGAGAACTTCCGATAGATATTTCTTCCTTTGGCTCTGTGAGTCACCCCCGCCTCCAAAACCTCCGCTGATTACGTTGCAGTCATATTTGGGATCAGGGAATTCATCATCGCTGTTTGCCAATTTCTTTTTCTGCTCACGCCTCTTCCTATCTGGCTGAGGTGGGCTTTTGCTTCTCCCGCCTTGTCTCTTGTTATTTTGCCGTCCTTGTGTTTGGATGACATACTGACGGAGCTTCCCCTCCCGGACGAACTTTTCAATGGCATCCCTGAGGTCCCAACATTTTTCCGTGGTATGACCATGCCGATAATGGAAATCACAAGATCGGGATTTATCCAGCCGGCTTCCTTCTCACCGGCCGGGGTCGCTCAACCTTCTTCATCTCGGTTGTTGAGACTTCCCGCCAAATCTCGGCTACGGGATAATTTCAGGGAAGTGTACTGTTGAATCTCCCTTCCGCCTTTTCGTTTCGACCTTATTCCTCCACCCCGACGTGAGATTCCGGCTTACGACCGGATTGCGGCTCTCTAGTCCTGGGGGTGGACTTTTGCCCCGCTCTTTTGCCCCCTGACTCATCATGTCCATCTGTTCGAGCTCGAGGTATGTCTTTGACCGGTCTGTAAACTCGGTCAGAGTACTAGGTCAATTCTTCATTACCGATTTTTTCAACCGAGATGTGGAATTTAGACCGGCTATGACGCAGTTTAAGTGGACGTCTTCCTTTAGTCCGGGCACTTGAAGCGCCGTTTCTTTGAATCGGTCGAGGTATTTTTGTAGGCTTTCATTAGAGAATTGTTTGACCTGGTCCAACTGGAACTTGGTCTTTGGTTGTTTTCGGCTTGTAGCGAAATTAAGCAGGAACTTATACTCCAGGGTCTTCATATCTGGAATAGAATCTAATGGCAAAGAGTGGAACTAGGTCTGGGCAGGTCCCTGAAGGGTTCCTGCAAACAATCGAGGAATTACATGTCCCACGATTCCTTTCACCCCAATTTCCATTTTGAAGTTATTAAGGTGAACTACCGGATCCTGGCTCCCGTTGTACTTTGGAAGCTCTCTAGAATCCAGTTTCCTAGGATAAGCCGCGGCAATGATTTCCTTTGAAAACCGGCGTAATAGGTCGTCTCCTTCATGTCCTGTCTTGCCCGCCATGTTTACATTGAACGACGGCGGATTCGCCTCATGTCCGTTCAGGGCCGAATTGACTAACAAACGTCTTTCTTTCGACCGAGACGAGTCAGCAAGAGGAGGTCGGCAGGCTCGTCCATTGACTTCAGCAATCGCCCTTCCATTAGTTCGGTTGGGCTTTCTTGTATCCCGAATGGGACCTTCTAGCACTCTTAACCGTTCCTTTAAAGCCAGGATCTCCTGGCGGTCTTCTTTGGTGATTTTACCTCGGTCATGAGCGACAACGTCTTCCTCCTCCCCCTCTTTTTCGGTAAGCTCCTCCTCCTCACTGGAGTGAGTGGACGTCGAGTTCATTTCTCGGCTTGTACCAGCACCATCTCGCTTTGGCTGCTCCTCCTTTGGCCCTGCTCTCTCCTCCCATTCTTGTTGTAGCCGCCTTTGTTCTTTTTGTCGCCAAGCGGCGTTTCGGAGATCTAGGTTCTCCTGGATGAGTCGGGCTTCTTCCTCTCTCTGGAGTCACTGGTGAGTTTCCATATTCTCCATTCTCAGAATCAGTGAACCCAAAGTGCTATGCAACACCCTAGAATCGGGGTGTATCTCTTGGAACTCGCGTGGAGGGGGAGGGACGTTCAAGTTCTCAGATGTTCCGCGCCTTGTCGGGCGATCGACCGGGGTGTGGAGAGCGGGTCGTGTCCTCGGTTTCGCCCTCGGTTTCCGCAGTTACATGGCCGTGGTTTGGAGCTACCGAGTCGAGTATTGGATTACGTGCTCCCCGCGTGGACGTCGTTGAGGTTCTTCCGGCGGTTGGTCCTGCCGAATAGCGTGACTACGGCTTCTCGTGCTTGCGGCCATCCTCAGAGATCAGCAGTGGCTTTGTGGTTTTGGGAATCGAAGTTTACGGTCCCCACGGTCGGCGCCAATGTTCAGTAGTAGAACACGGATGTCCGGCTCTAGCAAGCGGGAATGGTTTATGTTGGATCAAGGAGCCTTCTACTAATTGAGTATCGGTGGAAGTCGGCTCGATGATATCTATGAAGGAGATATCTTCGAGGAAGCTCAAATCACAATGCAACACGGGTGAGGCGTTTCGCCCGGGGAGTGGTGTGTGTGCGGTGTAGATCGAATAATAAGTAATGAAAATGGAGAGAGTCCAGAGTGCACCTGGTGGGTAATCTCCTATTTATAGGGATTACCTAGGGTTTCACTCCCATGCAAATGTTTCCATGTACAGTCCTGCACATATTAGGCACGATGGAGTAGTGGGGGACCATTTACCTGGTTCCTTATTTACTTGGGTAGATTAAGGGGTTTTACCGTGGGCTCCCTACTGGGCCGGGAACCTGCCTGACCCAATATATTTGTCCATAACACATATAACTTTCATTACACTATTTCACGTACATATTTAAGAGCTTAGTAATTGGATTTAAATTTGAGAAAATGACAGTTAGGTCCCAAAGACCATAAAAAAAGTCCCAACAGAAACTTGCATATTTGATATTATTTGTATTCAAACAAAATCCAGGTTTTTAAATTTTGTTGTAAATATAGCACTTCCTGTTGTGAATATGGCTTTTTCTATTGTTAATGGCCAGGTTTAAAATTTTGTTGTGAATATAGCACTTCCTGTTGTGAATCAAGCCTTTTTGTTGTTGTAAATGACCTTTATACGCTTAGGGACTTAAGTTTGAAATAAAATCCAGGTGTTTAAATTTTGTTGTGAATATAACACTTTCTGTTGTGAATATAGTTTTTGTTGTTGTTGTGAATAACCAGATTTTTAAATTTTGTTGTAAATATAGCATTTTTTGTTGTAAATATAGCACTTCCTGTTGTTAATAGAAATAATATCAAAATAATCCCTAAAAACTTTTTTGATATGTGAATTTCTGTTGGGATTTTTTTATAATTTTTTATGATCCTTGAGACCTGATTGTCATTTCCCCTTTAAATTTTGCCGCCTTAAACTTGGGTGGATGTCAACTTGCCTCGACAAATCAAACAATTCTGGCGCCACCACCTCTGCCGGAGAAGCCGACAAAAGGAAAAACATGCACTGTGGGGTTAGGTATTTGCAGTGATCGATGTAGTGACCCATTTTGTTATACTACGTGTGCCCAAAAATACCGAGGCCAACGAAACTGTCAAGATATATATTTTCTTTTGTCAAAGGATACTTGTATTAATACGATACTGTCAAGATATAATTCCACCTTACAGGAGTTGTATTTGTTTATGTAAGTGTTGACCGATAGAGAAAACATATCAAATGCATCTGAATTGATATATGTTAAATAAAAGGAGTCTAATTTAAAGGGAAAAATGTTAAAAATTCAATTAATATAATTGAAGGACCACACAAGTTTGGACTACTACTCTAATCCTATTTATTATAAGTCTAAATTAACTAACTCTCACATACTAAGGAGAGTTAATAAACTCAATAATTATGGGTAAAATTTTCAATTTTGCCTTTATCTATGATTGGTTCCAAAAGTCAACATGAATTATTATTTTTATTGCAATTTAATAGAGGCAAAAATTTAATAAATGCATTTATTACTTTAAAACTAGACTTCTAATAAGAACCAAAAGTTTTGGTCAAAATAGATTTAAAAATAGGACTAGAGTGGTATTTGAACTAGACTTATAATAAAGATTAAAAATTTTTGTCAAAATTTATTTGCATTTAAATATATATAACTTTGTCAAACTTGCGAGTTGACTCACTAAAAAAAAAAGTCCCTAGCGACGGACATAATCTATCACTAGAAAGACAAAATCCATTGCAAAAAGGGTTTGCGACGGAATTTGCGTGGGAAAAACGATCGTCACAAAAACTCTCTTGTTGCAAGTGAAATTTGCAACGGATTTTGTGTCATCCAAAATCTATTGCAAATTACGATGGATATATTCATATGCAAAATTGTACAAATCTGTTGCAACATGCATGCCTGCCCACATTTAAAAAATTGTGTATATCCATCGCAAATTGCGATGGAATATGGAAAAAATCCATCGCAAATTGAGGAATTAGAAAAAAAAATCATTATTACCCGGAGCCAACCTTTTATACTCATTGTTTTCCTTCTTGTCCTTCAATAGGGCCTGTAGCTGTTCTGCATCTGCTTCATCCAATTTCGAAGCCACATACATAAAACATACATGAAGGCATGCATTTTTATTCATTTAAGTTTTAACCATGCAAATAAAAATCAGTGTTAGAGAATCAGGGGGGGGGGGGATACATGACACGTTAGAGTGTAAAACGCTCATGTTGATAACCATTTGTAAAACCTAATAAATGGAAGATACATACGAGAAAACAAACGCTGTTGAGTGTAAAACCTATGAAATGGACGAAACTCGTGTTCATAACCATTTGTATAATATGATGTATAAGAGTTGTATGTGTACATACAGCCATCAAGGATTTTTGGATCACCGCCTAAAGGATAAAATTCCAACCCAGATGTCAAGACAAATTCCTTAAAATTCGAATGAGTTGCTAATCTTACACGGTGGCCATAGTCCTGCAAGCAAATTCATGCAAAATCCTTAGTTTTGAGCCCAATAAATTCTATGGAGAAGTCAATACAAATGAAAGTAGACCTCGGTTTAACTACTCAGACAAAGAAGAGCGACTTCTCACTGTAGAAAACTATAAATGCCATTAAACCATCAACCTCCGTATAGAGTAAAAAACTTGTCTTGACTTACTATTATAGTAAGGTAAACAGCTAAAATGTACCAGATATGTCAGAGAAGAAACAAGACACAAGCTCTAAATTCTGAATATCTGGAAACTATGAAAGAAAGCAGCAACCTATTAATGAGTTTTCAAGAGATAAAAGCAAGCTCCATTATGAAGCATCAAAAATAAAAATGACAGCAAGCACCTAACCAAAGCATATTTGGCGAAAAAATCACTATGAAACAATGGTTGTCTCAAGTGCTTTAGTACCTACCTTTTACACTAGCCACGGCAGCTTCAAGTCTTGCTACACGTTCCTAAAACAACCATGCTCGTTAGAAAGTTGCAGGATGTCCTTTATGAATTTATGCAGAAAGAAACTTTTATACACTTACCCTTATATATTAAGGTGGCTGTTTCCGATCAAATCAGAACATGAGTATTTTTTTTATATTATTTATCCTATAACAAAATCTAGTTATTAATATTATGAACACTTTAAAATCTACTTGCTTGTTCTCATCTGTTAAAACAAAAGTGTATTAAGTATATAA
The DNA here is from genome assembly GCA_019022615.1 of Acacia melanoxylon. Taxonomy (NCBI): domain Eukaryota; kingdom Viridiplantae; phylum Streptophyta; class Magnoliopsida; order Fabales; family Fabaceae; genus Acacia; species Acacia melanoxylon. The sequence goes on from JAFJYJ010000013.1 coordinate 10,905,135, forward strand.
GACTAGTGCTCAAATCTTCTCCAGTTTATGCACAGACCAACAGCCCTAAAAAGCTCCTGAACAAGCAATTGCATAGTTTCGGGGGCAAAAGAAGAATCCAAATCAGATGTAAGCCTTATGGGAGAAGTGGTTCATAGAACAGCGCACTAAAACAACACAAACTTAAAATCCCCAAAAGATTGTTTAGTAAACAGCAAAGCACACCCAGATTCGTAGTAATAGGTGACTTTCAACCAAAAAAAGGCACATAGGAAGAAGATGAATGAGCACAAAGAAGTGCGTTAATTCATTGTCATCAATATCGAAAGACAAAATAAGAAAGTAATGGGCAGATGCGTTTCAGAGTCGAATGTTTTCGTTTGTTAAAATTCATAAACTAGTGGGGGATATAACAAACAAGCCTTACCTCTACTTCTGCAGTTCTCTGACGAAATGGTTTTATGATTTCTTGGAGCTCATTTGGCATCACGGATTCCACCATTTTTCCGTTGCAGCCCTAGAGGAGGGAAGACGGAGGACTGGGAGTGAGGAACGAGTAGCGACAGTGGGTTTCGGGAAGGAGGACGGAGGTGCGACCATGGGAGAGGGAGGGAGAAAGGTCCGACGGAGTGCGTGAGGGAAGACAGATGACAGGGGAAGAATGTAAAATTTCACGAGGGAGGAAGTGAAATATTGACAATTTGTTCCTTTAATTTCAAAAACACCGCTCTCTTCATTTATTTTCTAAGTTTAACTTCTTTTTTTAATATTTAAAATCGGTCACAATATCTGTCGCCAATAGCAACGGAATAAATTCCGTTGCAAACTCATTATGTATTTCTGTTGCAAATTGTCGGGCCTTTTTTCTACCCAGAAATCTTTTGCGATGGAAGTACTTTGCATTCGCAAATCGCTGATTTTTGTCGCAAATTCCGTCGTTATTTGTAAAGGAACTATATATCTGTCGCAAATATGTTAACTTAAAAGCACTCCCAAGTCTTGCGAGTGATTACGTTGCGTTAAATATTTCCGTTGCAAAAATCTATTGCAAATGATCCGTTTTTACGACAAAGGTTTTTTCCGTCGCAAGTTGCTGATGGACTAGCGACAGACTTGCCACAGATTCATCGGTGGTAGTTTCATGGCGGCTTTTTAGACTGTCTTCGATTGCAATTTTTGGGCGATCGCAAATTCCGTTGTAAATGATTTTTTTCCTCGGAAATTCCGCCACCCTTGCGGTATTTTCTAATAGTGACTTTTCGAGTTTACCATTTTTCGTTTTCATCTTACTAAATCAAGTCAAGTTATGGTAAATTTGTGTTAGTTGAACTCGTTAAACTTACGAGTTTATACACAAAGTTTGTTAACTCACTTTTAAACTCGTATTAATTTTTTTGATTTTGTCATTCTCAATGGCTTTATATATGATTTTTATAAAAATTTATTTGTTAAACATAATAAATTATGAATATTGATAGTATTTAATTTCAATAATTTAGATTTAAAATATATAAAAATTAAATTGTTGTCATTTTTTATATTTTAATTATTTAATTATATACTGTTAATACCTATTTAATGATAAAAGTATTTACGATCTGAGTTTTACAAATTCGTGAGTTTAACAACATTATTAATTTCTATATTTAAATATATAACTAACCGGATTCAGTTATTGGGTTTACTATCGAATGAGTCAGCCATTCATGTTTTTCTCACCTGATCCTTTAATTAATTAAGGGAAAAACACTTCTCATGTTGTAGGAGAAGTGTATTCTCATATCACACACACATACATGAGAAGTTTAAACCCCATTAATTAATAATTAATGACATGTTTCCTTATTCAGAGAACAATCAGAGAGATACTGTATTTACATATTGCCAGCTCATTCCTAGCTAATTGAATTAAACTATTATGGACAAAAGACGGGTAAAAAATAGACGTATATTAATAAATGCGTTTTAAATTCATTAAAGTCAACAAAGATAGAAATATCTATAGCTTTTTTTTTTGGTAAATATCTATAGCATTTAATGAGGGGATCCAAAGTATATATGAGTGGGTTCATTGACGGTGCATAATTAATTATACACTATTTAATGATAAAATATTCTTCTATTATATATTTAGTCAGTCGTCCCACCTCACACCCAAACAATCCACACAGATATGGCTCGTATATTTCTCTACTCTTGCTTCCTGCTTCTGACTTCTCTCATCTTCATCACATCAGGTATATTATTCTCATGTTCTTGTTAATATCTTATAATATTTAGATCTTACACAATTTAATTAGGCCATAATTTTAATATTTTAACACTGCTTTATTCAATATTTTTTAATATTCATACCCTGCTTGTTGCCACGTTTAATTTCTTCTCCATATAACTTTCACATTATTTGAACCGCCTTAAGAAGCTTCTTGCTCGTTATTGATCTTTATCGGCTGAACAAACTTTTTTGTTTCTAGTTTGAAGAATAAGTATTATTTTTGAATTGGATTACAGCAAACTGCTTGTTGATAGAGTCAAAACAATAGCTTAAGATTAACATATGTGTGTTTCACAGTTTGGGCAACGCGAGAATGAGACGGGATTGATTTGTTCGAATATACATGATACTCTTAGAATATCTAATACTTCGTTGATGTGCTCCAGGTTGTTAAACTCGTGAATTTAAGTAAACTCGTAATAATAACGTAAACTCGAATGGTAAACTTATAAGAGTTTACTTTCACTATTAAATATATATTAATAGTGTATGATAAATAATTAAGATATAAAAAAAATGACAGTAATTTGATTTAAATATATTTTAAATCTAAATAAGTAAAATTAAATCCATCAACATTCAAAATTTACCATATTTAACAAATAAATTTCTATAAAACTCATATATAAAGTCGCTGAGCACGATTAAATCAAAAAAGGTAACAAGAGTTTAAGAGTAAGTTAGCATGGTTTTGTAAACTAGAAATATAAAAATAGTAAACTCGGTGTGTATAAACTTGTGAGTTTAATCAAGTTTACAATGATCATGAGTTTACTGGTGACTCAACTCGATTTAATAAGCTAGAAATGAAAAAACGGTAAACTTGCAGAGTTAACCTACGAGTTTGACAACAATGCCCGAAATATTTGTTTGGCAGTTAGAGGCATTGTTCAAAATGACGTTATCATGAGACTTATTTTATTTTCGCATGAGCATTTTATAGGTTTCAAATTTTTGAAGTCCTTTTATATAAGCTAACCTGAACATTAATGTATTTTTCTTTTTTCTAATTTTACTCTCAATTAATTACGGGCTTCTCTCATCTCTTTTTTTCAGGCAACCGATCTCCATAAATAAGGATCTGTTTTTTTGTTTTTGTTTTTTTATAAGTACTCATCTAGTCCAATTTATAAAGCATTTATAACATATTTTACACATAAAAAGAAAAACATTAAATTTTATTAATTGGCCTTAAAATTTAACAATTTTCCAACTTTATTTCTATTTAACTACATGTGCACTTTCCAAAAAGAAAGAAAAGCAATTTATACAACCATCTCCATAAACAAGGATCTGTTTATTATTATTATTATTATTATTATTTTTTAAAGTACTCATCTAGTCCAATTTATAAAGCATTTATAACATATTTTACACATATAAAGAAAAACATTAAATTTCCTTAATTGACCTTAAAAGTTAACAATTTTCCAACTTTATTTCTCTTTAACTACATGTACACTTTCCAAAAAAAGAAGAAGCAATTTATACAATAATCTTCACCGAAAAAAAAATTTACACAATAACAAATAAAAGGTAAAATTGTCTCCTTAATTGTTCCAATGTTAATTAACACTCAATATATAACTTTGATCATTACATTATTTCACAGTCTTGGGAGCTGAGCAATCGGATACGAATTCCGCCGTCCTAAAGTCGGTTGGACCACGTCAACTACTACTCCGATCGGCAAATCCAACAATAATTCCGGTGGCATCGCCTCTACCGGAGAAGCCACCAACAATACAAAAAACATGCACCGCGGGGATAGGTCTTTGCAGTCATTTTTGTGAGGACTCATGTTGTGATGCTACGTGTGCTTCAAAATGGGGAAAGCAAGGAGGCTATGGATATTGTGACGAAATAGTGCCACCTTATAGGACTTGTCTTTGTTTTTATAACTGCTGAGGAAATATGTATCAAATATGAATTGATATGTTAAATAAAAGGGATCTGATTTTCGATCGTCTAAGCTCTACTGTCTTCTGGCTGGTTCGAGGGGGAAAAAGTAATTATATACTCCCTCTAGTCTTTTTTTATAAGAGGCCGATTAGAGTTGTTTCAATATTTAATGAGTTTTTTTCCCATTTGTGCTCCTCATTAATCATATATATTACATTAATTAAAGGTTGATGATACTCATCAATATAAACTACTAAACGTTATAGCTCATTAGCTATTGGTCCATGTATATTACTGTTGGAATATATGTTCTTTGGTCACTTAAGCCCAATTGGGCTTAAGTGAGACCACAGCCCAAGAGCCCTATGCCCCTTTAGGGTTTAGGGTTAGGTCTTGGTGTAGTAGTATATAAACCTACTTTCACCCATTGAGAAACCTAATTCACAAGGAGGCTCTCATCGTAAATAAAACCCTAGAGGCGAGACGTTCATCATCCGAACGGTTGCCCACACAACCATCTCATCCCCCTCGAGAGATAGTCCGGAAGATCGATCATAGAGCGGACTTGGACCTGTTCGTGACTTGGACCGTTCGAGAAGAAGCTTTTAGATCACTCATCTTTCCAGGTAATCAAAACGATGAAGGTTCATCTTTTTTCTACATCGTCTCGGTTCGATAAGCTTCTGCGTTTCTGGTGAGATTCCTACAATTGACATCAGAGCCGGTTGGCGATGAGGAAAAGAACCAGTTTTGATTTAGTTTATGCGATCAAATCTCAGATTTTTCAAATCTGAGATTTTTCAAAATATTATTTTTTTTTGAAAAATATGGCATCTATTTCTATATTTGTTAATGATTTCATGAGTTTTATTCTTTATAATTCAGATTTGATATTAGTTTTAATTTTAATCGCTTTAATTCATGATTAGATTTTCTCGTGTATTTCTTGATTTGTAACAAGGAGGCTAATCCCATATGATTAGGTTTCCTCCTTGCTTGTTCTTATGTTTTTTTCGCAATTTCTATGTAAATTTCCAAATTTCTGTAAAAGTTGAAGATCGAGAAACTGCGAAGAAAAAGAAGAAAAATTGCCTATCGTGCTGAGATGACTTCGGATGACGGCGCGACAGTACTGACGGCTAGGGTTCCTCTTTTGCATCCTAGGGTTTCTCGCCAAAAGTGGGCCTTTGGGTTTTTACGGCCCATGAATACCCTAAAGGGGCTTGAGATAGATCCTAAGAGAAATTTGGACAAAAGAAAAATTCCAAAGTTGTAATTTTATATTTTATTTTTAAAATAGGAAAGCCATGGATTAAAGTTATTTGTTTAATTTTTTAAATGCTTTTATTGAATTGATGAATTAAATGTGCGATTAACATGATTTTAGAAATAACATGTCATATAGAATAGGAAAGATGTCATATTTGATGCATAATCACATGTCATTACTCGCATAGTAGCTATTATGTCTTGATTCGACTAGTATGATAGTTATTTTGCAAGATTATTTAGGTTATCCACTAAATTAATTATTATGATTTTATATTAAAATCTAGATTAATAATTGGATTAATTAATTGTGGAATTAAAATCTAGACAAATAATCCAGGAAATTTTCTAAGAGAATTGTATATTTAAGAGTGATTTAAAAAATACTCTAAATTGAACAATTTTTGGAAATTAAAAATTCTAAATTTAAAAATATTGAATGGGTGAAGGTTTTAAATTAACCAATTAATTTTAAAACCTACGGGCCCCAATTGTGGTTTTATTAGTGAAATGGTTATCATTTGAAGCCCCATCGGATAAGGATAATCGGATTTCGCTAGATTAAACCCTAATATTTTCAAAATTTTAGTAAAGTTTTGTACGCCCATCGTCGGCAACACTTAGACACTAAAGATAATTTTGAAAGTAAACAATGGTTAAATACATTCAACTTTGGTAAAATTATTAACCTCCCATCGAGGCTCGCAATAGAACCGAAGGCCCAAAATAACAATATTAGTTTTACAAGTATCTTGCCCATCGTAAGCCTTGTAGAGATAACTAATGGATTGTTAAACAATAAACGAATAGTAGTTATTAGAATCTACTAGCACAATATATGTTTGTTGTTAAATATAGGTTGTAATTAGTGTGATTTTTCCTTATTTTCAGAAAAATGTCTTTCAATCCTTTAGCTACCATCTTGAGCTAAAAACCTATGGATGGTACAAACTACAAACAATGGAAAACAAATTTGGATATTGTTCTTCAATATGAAAAGCTCAACTTTGTTCTAATCGCCCTATGCCGCAAAACTGCTTTGCAGAGATGCGTCTCGTGGCAATCCGAGACAAAATTTCAGCAAGAGAAGGAAAAATGGGAGAAGGCGAATGTGGCGGTTCATTTGCTATATTTTAGCCGGTCTCGCGATCACCTTCGGGAGCAAGTGAGCATGATTGAGAGTGGAGCAACAATGCTCCGACTCTTGATGGCATGTTTGCTACGTCTAGCGGCTCCGCTAGACAAAATGCGCTGAATTCGTCACCAAGACGGTGATGTGCGGAGGAAGTGTGCGAGATCATTGTTTAACAATGATAGCAAACTTCAAGAAGGTGAAGATCATGGTGTCAAATTTGAACAAGAAGTAAAAGTTGACCTTCTATTGCAATCACTGCCGATTACTTCAATCATTTCAAGATGAATTATAATATGAATAAGATGAATCTTGATCTCACTCAACTGATGCATGAGCTTGAGAGTGCTGAACAGTCTCTAGTCAAGCAGGGCAGTGCATTATTTGCTAGTGAAAGTTCTGTGAAACCTAAGGGGAAACCCAAAGGAAAGAACAAGAACAAGAACAAGAAGAAATCAGGTATTTCAGTTGCCAAAACGGTTGCAATGAAGCAGCCAAAAGGCAAGTGCTTCAAGTGCGGACAAAAGGGGCATTGGAAGAAAAATTGCCCACGTATGAATCAACCAGGTATGGGTAATTTACATGTGATTGAGGCTTGTTTAGTGGAGAATCACGATGAAAAATGGATCATTGATTCAGGAGCCACTAACCATGTTTGTTACTCTTTTGCGTGGTTCAAACATAGCTTGCCTATAAGTGAAGGACAAAGAGTTTTGAAGCTTGGAACTCTGGGAGCTTGTGTATGCGCACTAGCAGTGGGACAAGTTATTTTATCTTTTGAAAATTGCAGAACTTTGGTTTTAGAAGACTGTTTATTTATTCCAGAATTTAAGAGGAATTTAATTTCTGTTAGTTGTTTGAAAAAATATGGTTTGACAGTTCAGTTTAATTCCTCAGTTTCAATAAGAAGTAACTCTTCTTTTATTTGTTCTGGTGTAATGATTAATGATCTTTATTTCCTTAATCCTGTTCCATGTGAAGTTAATCATGTTGAATTAAGAGATATTGAGCATAATAATTCATCAAAGAAAAGAAAAGTTTCCAATGAAACATATCTTTGGCATTTGAGATTAGGTCATATTAACTCTAACAGGATACAAGGTTTGGTCAAAAGTGGGATTTTAAAATCCCTGAACTTTGAACCGATACCAGTATGTGAATCTTGTTTAGAAGGTAAAATGACCAAGAGATCCTTCAAGGCCAAGGGAAAATGTGCCACACTTCAGCTGGAATTCGTACATACCGATGTATGTGGACCAATAAATGTCCAAGCCGAGGAGGGTATCGTATTTCATCACATTTATCGATGATTACTCTAGATTTGGACATGTGTACTTGATGCGTCACAAGTCCGAAGCTTTTGGAAAATTCCAAGAGTTCAAGGCCGAGGCGTAAAAGCATCTTGGTGTTCAAATTAAGACCCTTCGATTTGATCGAGGGGAGAATACCTATCGGAGAGTTCGGGTCTTACTCGATCAAAGAGGGGATAGTTTCACAATTATCCTCTCCAAGGACACCCAATGAGAATGGAGTTCTTTGAAAGGAGAAATAGAACCCTTTTAGAAATGACAAGATCTATGCTCGATTATTCATCTCTTTCGATTCATTTCGGGGATATGCCTTAGAAACTGCTATGTATCTATTTAACTTAGCACCGTCCAAGTCGGTTTCAAAGACACCAATAGAATTGTGGAAAGGGCGTAAGCCCACCACGAAACATATTCGGATTTGGGGTGCTCCGGCACATGTTTTGCAACAGAAACCAGATAAGATGGACTCGCGTACTGAAGTATGCATGTTTATAGGCTATCCTAAAGGAACCAGAGGTTGGTTGTTTTATAGTCCAAAAGATAAGAAGGTCATAGTGAGCACACACACGACTTTCTTAGAGGAGGACTATATGGCAAATCATAAGCCAAGAAGTAAGGTTATTCTTGATGGGCTAGTCTCGATCAAGTTTCACCGCCACCTCCTCGGGCGGTTCCAAAGCATTTATTCCGTGGTTGTTCAAAGAGGGAAAATATGGAAAACATACCCGAACAAACACAGGAACCGAAATAGAACCGAAGTTCAGCATAATGATGAACGTATGGAAGAACAAAATCACGAATTGGTTAATCCACCTAATGAGGGTCCTCATCAAGAAATTGTTAACCCACAAAATATGGACCCACTGTAGATGCCCAACATCAAGTGAGACAAAGTCGTAGTGGGAGATTGATTCGTAAACCTACAAGATTTCTCTTGTTGGGTGAGTCAAATCAGGATGTCATCATTGATGAAGATGATGATCCCACAAGCTATGACGAGGCACTAGGAGATGTTGATGCTCAGGAATGGCTTGAGGCTATGAATCATGAAATAGATTCTATGTATTCCAACTCGTTTGGTCTCTTGTAGATGCTTTGAAGGGGTAAGACCCATTGGGTGCAAGTGGATTTACAAGAGAAAGAGAGGATCGGACGGGAAGGTTGAAACCTTCAAAGCTAGATTGGTGGCAAAAGGGTACTCCCAAATAGAACATGTGGATTATGAAGAAACCTTTTCACCGGTTGCCATGCTTAAATCCATCCGGATTCTCTTAGCTGTTGCAGCAAATCTTGATTATGAGATTTGGCAAATGGATGTCAAAAATGCTTTTCTAAATGGAAATTTGGAAGAGGAGATCTATATGCAGCAACCAAAAGGGTTTATAGCCAAAGGGCAAGAACATATGGTATGCAAGTTGCAAAGGTTCATTTATGGACTTAAGCAAGAGTCCAGATCATGGAACATCAGATTTGATCAAGCCATTAAGTCTTATGGTTTTGAGAAAAGTTTTGATGAGCCGTGTGTGTATAAAAGGATCCAAGGTGACGCAGTATCCTTTTTGGTACTTTATGTGGATGATATACTCCTTATCGGAAATGATACAGAGGTATTATTAAGCATAAAGACCTGGCTGAGCAAGAATTTTGCTATGAAGGGCCTGGGGAAGCCAATTATATTCTTGGTATTAAACTCTTGCGAGACCGGAAGAATAGGGTTTTGGCATTATCCCAGGCTAAATACATCGACAAAATACTTGCCAGGTTTAGCATGGAGAATTCAAAGAGGGGAATGATACCCTTCAGGCATGGGATTCATCTCTCTAAGGAGCAATCTCCTAAAACTCCTGAGCAGAGAGAACGCATGAGTAGGATACCTTATGCTTCCGCAGTAGGTAGTCTCATGTATGCTATTCTTTGTTCCGGACGGATATACGTTATGCGGTGGGAGTAGTAAGCCGGTACCAATCTAATCCACGGAGAGGAACACTGGGTAGCGGTCAAACATATACTCAAGTACCTACGGAGAATGAGAGATTATATGTTGGTCTATTCTAGTGGGAGTCTTGAAACCATTGGTTATACGGACTCAGATTTCCAAGGAGATATTGACTCAAGTAAATCCACCTCGGGATATGTGTACACCCATAATGGCTTTGCCATTTGTTGGAGAAGTGTAAAACAATCATGTGTGGCGACTCGCACGTAGGCCGAGTAAGTAGCAAAGAAAGATAGCATCGAAGAGAACCTTCTTCGACCCTTTTACTAAGAGTTTGCACGAACGTGTGTTCGAGAGGCATGTTACATTTATGGGTCTTTGGAGGATTCAGATTTGCTATAAGCTTTAGGAAGTTGAAATTTCATTTTGTTATTTTGTGCTCTTTGAGCAAGACATTATGACATTGCAATTTTTTCGAATGGTATAAATGAGGTATTTTTCATTTAAATTTCGCACACTATTTACGAGACTTAAAGGTCCGGATCAATTGTGGAGTATATGATCATATGGATACGTTCATAGAGGACATGGTCATAGGTACTCACAATTGATGAATAGCTTCACAAGCCTATTAAATTAAGTTGGGCACTTTATTTAGGCGCAATATTTTATGAAATGGTTTTGTCCAGGATCATTATAAAATATTGGTGTGAGTTAATACTTACATTAAATGAATGAAGGAGAGATTTGATTAAGGTTGCTCTTTTTCGTCATAAGGAATCAAATCTCCGAGATAACTATAGTCATGTAGTTGCTCTTAATCCCGAGTTTATTTTAAATAGGTAGTCAAATAGTTTTCATTCTTTGATTTACCAACAAAGTGAGGTTTGATCTATATGACGGCCAATAACTTGATATTTTGGGATTGAGACTTTTTGGTTATCGGTGTTTATGAGATAAACAACATGGAATTTATAGGAAATGTCCACTTGATATGTTTCGGTACTTGGATATTGAAGACACTGGCCAGTGCATGTAATCCATTAGAGAAACTATCATAGTCAACGGAATAAATAATTGATTGAGTTACATAAAACTAATCAATCAAATTATAGACATTTTATAAAGGGGTAATGCATATTCGTGTTATAATTGTCATTAATCTTGGAGTTCACATTCGGGCTTTTAGTGGAGTAGCATCGAACTAGATAATCTTCAAAGCAGATTATCATGAGCCTCGATAAATGACAAATGATAGATCCCTGTGCTAGCTCGAAACAAGGGATGGGGTAAATTATCGATAATGATGGCTTAAGGGCTACATGGTCTTGGGTTTACGAGCTCAAGTTTTGTATCTCAAAGAGCAAGTGGGAGATTGTTGGAATATATGCTCTTTGGTCACTTAAGCCCAATTGGGCTTAAGTGAGACCACACCCAAGAGCCCTATGCCCCTTTAGGGTTTAGGGTTAGGTCTTGGTGTAGTAGTATATAAACCTACTTTCACCCATTGAGAAACCTAATTCACAAGGAGGCTCTCATCGTAAATAAAACCCTAGAGCGCGACGTTCATCATCCGAACGGTTGCCCACACAACCATCTCATCCCCCTCGAGAGATAGTCTGGAAGATCGATCATAGAGCGGACTTGGACTGTTCGTGACTTGGACCGTTCGAGAAGAAGCTTTTAGATCACTCATCTTTCCAGGTAATCAAAACGATGAAGGTTCATCTTTTTTCTACATCGTCTCGGTTCGATACACTTCCGCGTTTCTGGTGAGATTCCTACAATTACCGCTATTGGTTAATTGATGTAACTGTGATTACATGGCATCCAATACTTGGTCCTACGTGTTTGAAGTTAAATAGCTTAGACCTTTAATTGTTATCCATTTATTACCGTTTCATTGTTCCAATAAAAGTTATCTGTTTTCCATGCAATATAGGTTTAAGTTTCAAATTTCCTTTAAATTCAGTCACCTATTGGACCGTTTTTATATCAACAGTTCAACGCTAAAAATATGTGGCAATGGAACTTTAAATCTGTTTGAATTTTTACTGTTGATATGCTTCTTCCAATGTAAATCGTCGTCCCAATGCAGATTTAAACATCGAAATGCTTGGTAATCGGTAATAGTCATTAATGCATGTTTCCGCCGATTAAAGTAAGTCAGATGTTACTATTTAAGATGTGCCTTCTCAAGTTTTGAAGATTCAGATGTGAAACTCCAAATATTACCATCGCATATCTTCTCTGAGGGATATGTCGTCGTCGAGAGTAATTTCCTTCCTGAATCTGGATTGCACACGAAACAATCAGAGTATATGTGTTAGAGTCGTGGACAATTTCTGGGATATTCCCCCATCTAAAAGTCACTGTCAGATCTCCTTTAATGTTGTGCTGGCTGACGCTAATGTTCGTTATCGTGTTATCTTTAGAGTGGTTCAGTTATGTAATACTGTTTCGTGTGCTGTATTAGTTTGCTTGATCTAACTATTTTTTCATCTATCGTAGGGTTACATTGCTCTTGCTATAATGCGTTGGCGTGATATTATGAGAAGGCTATGTGGTGTTTTCGTTCCAGGTTTATGTTTCCTTTTGACAAGTTTCTCTGTTCAGCGTGGACACAATATTATAAATCCAAATGTCAAGATTGTTATAGAACCATTTAGTCAGATTGAGTATGTGAGTAATATTATCCCAACACGAGAGAACATTTTCCAACCCTTACTAAGACTAGCATCTGCAACAATCTGTGAGACCACACTGATAAGTAAGTGATACTATTATGAAATGTCACATTTCCCTATTTCAATTTATTAATGACATCATATTTTTGCATGAATTATTTTAAACAGTAATATAACAAATGAAGAGATTTATGGGTAATCATGTTTTTCCTATCTCAATGTGGTCGGACTAGTGACTTCTGTTTATCCTCTAGGAGATGTTGTGATAGATGGCGAGACCATTTACCAGCTGAATTTCGAAATTATGGATGAGAGGTTTTTAATCCTTCATAAAATCATAAATGTGACAATTCTTTAAATCTGTTAACTAACTACTCTATCACTGTATGTTAGTGGGAACCCGTTCCACTGTTGTTTCAGAGGAATGCTTGCTTTTTGGGCCTCTGTCAGCTACTCCAACGTGATTGACAAAGATGATGTTATTGTTGCCCTACCATGGGTGAATATGAGAAGGCTTAGTGGTTAGTCTTATCTTTTCTTATATTTGATCTATTGTAACATTTTGTCATATACTTTTTAAAAGTCATTGTGACAAATCATTTGCAGATGGAGATATCATGTTTCTGAGTCATTGTGATTTGTCCCAAGCTATATTCAATTACAGTCATGCTGCCGTACTTGATTTTCGCCAACGTCTCAACCTACTGGCTAAAGCTCATGTCAATGAAGATGAAGACTCTGATGAAACTTAGAAACATGGAACGTACCGACTGTGATTAGTTATTAGAATGGAGATTTCTGTTATTTCATGTTTTGTTCTTTTCAATTTCAGTTTATAATGATTTTCCCGTTTACAACCTCAGTTTTTTTGTGGCTCGGTGTTTTCAATTCCAATTTAAATATGATAAATTTCAATTTCTATGAATGATGCTTTATTACTTACCGATGTTTGAGTCTGATAATTGCAATCATTTATGTTTTGTACTATTTTTTTAGGTATCTGTATTCTTTACATTCTACACAATTATTTGTCAGACCTTCATGCATGTAGAGATTATATGTTAACCTACTGTTTGACAAAATCAACTTCAGAACCAAATCTCTCTCTTTTTTAAAAATGTCTACCATAAACCCTAAACCATTTAGTTTTGGTTATGTATCTTATGATTTACCTGTATATTCTCCCAACATTTTTTTACCAGTAAATAAACTCTAAACCTAATACATATGTATAAACAGTAGGTTATCTAAAATATAGACGGTAAAATCTAAAATATAAATCCGCCGTTACTTTTTATGCATTAAACAAGGATTTAATGCAAGGAATAAACAGAATATTACTCTACATGTCCCAACCATTACATTTATAAACTTTCAAAACGGATGTCAAGAAAAAGCAGTTATTGCCAGGAATAAACAGAATATTACCCTACAACTTCCAACAGTTACATTTAAGAAATACACGAGTGACACCAAGTCCCAACAGTTACATTTATAAACTCTCAAAATGGATGTTTCTTGCCGCTTCGTTTTCATACTTCATTGAACTGAACTCCAATTATCAGTTACGGCTTATTTTAAAATAACACCACGTTGGATTTTAACGGGCATTTATTACTTTCCATTTAAATCAGATCAAATGCGTACTCGGTACAGACGCTTTCCCACCAGTAAGTGTGACGTTTATAAATTTTCCAACTGCCTATTTATAGTAGTTGGTGCACGTCTGGTTTGATATTGCTTTCCTTCGTCTCTGAAACTTCTTTGCCACTTCTACTTCGCTCTAATGGCCATCAGCATGCCAAACAACCTAGACAATTTGGGTTCTGGAAGTACTGAAGTTACAATAATGGTCAAGGTTGATCGTATTATACATCGATACGTTGAAAGACGTAGCAGGAGTCACAAGCGGCCATTGCTTGAACTTGACTCGGTGGATCTTATTATATTTGATAATACAGTAATTTGTAATGAGATATTTTGTGGATTTTTTACTTATTATCGATGGACTGCCAAAATCACCTTTGTAGTTTTCCAACCACGATGCTGCTTAAAGAAATTGTTTACGTATATAATGTACACATGTAAGAAAAATTTGTAAATAAAAAAGCAAGACACACAGTGGTTTTTTTTTCATGTCTTTCAATAACAAGTTGTTCTGTCATTTTATGTAAACCCTTACGATGATAGAAAGGCGCACGGATATTGGTCAAGATACAGTCCGTTGATGCAATGGACATGCATTGTTGGAAGTTGACAGAACGAGCCTGTTATGACATCGACAAGTTTTTGGTCAGGGAAGGTGGCGAAGGAGTGCATCAGTTTATCCACATTCTTATTACAAAAAATTCCACAATATCACTTGCATTACATGATAACTTGCCAGATCGTTTCTTCATGCTCAATGTTGTTGATGACTGCAACTGGTGGGGTGTTCCAACTAACAAAATGCTTATTGGTATAGATTTTTAATACTTGTAAACCGTCTATTCCCTTTATATATGTAAATAGCTTCGTATCCTTTATGATTTTTGTGTTAGATATTGATAGTTGGAAAATTTTCAGACGTCTGTGGTATTCTTCGATCATACTATCGGAATTCAAACTACAAGCTGAGAGGAATTTACTCTATGTCATTGATACTGGACCTTGCAGATAGACGGTTAATTTTATCATTTAACTTCTCCGCATCAATTTAAAGGAAATATTTTGTGACAAGTCTTTTATTAAATAAATCATGTGTAATTTGTTCACATGAATAAGTTTCAGATCAGATGCATCTTGACTGGAGATGCTTTTGAGAGCACAATTGCGTTGTTGGATAATTTAAAGGAAACATCTGGAGTGTTTGTTGTAGTTCAGTATGCCCAAATAAGCCAGATTATTGAGAATGGTAATATTTTCCTATCATGAGGCTTAGTTCTATCAGTTAGTTGGTTCTTATTATTTGTTTCTAGATATCTTACGTCTCTCTCTATCAATGTAGGGGTTGAGTTGACTGTTGTACTTGGTGCCACTCGTGTATTTCTTAATCCAGATTTTCCGAGGGTTGTGGAGAAGACCAAATTAAAGTGTTGGGAATATAAGAAGATGTTGTTTAAAATACTATTGTTTCTGAAGTAGTTTAATTTTCGATACTTGGTTATTTCCATTTTGGGGAATTCATTCGTCTTTCCTTTCTGTGTTTTTTTTGGGACGTTTGACAGTCAATTTGGTTGCATCTTGAAAGAATATGAGAATTACTGCTTAACCATATTTGTGCTAAGTTATTATGACTTTACTCCAAGTTGTATGTCATTTATATAAATGCATAAACAACATAAAAAGGAAACATGACTCATATTTATTAAGACATCGGTTTTTACTATCAGTTCAAAAGGATTGTGTACAGGTATTAATGATCAACTTCAAATTTCTCCATTTTATTCTGCAGAATTCATTAGGTTGTTGGTAATGCGTCGCTGCAACTCATAAATTATTCATCATTTACGAGGTGTCATTGAATATGCCAGTGTACACTTAAGGATGAAGTAAAACAGATATCTGGCGATATTGATGAGCTTCTTGACTTTTGTTCAAATCTTCTAAACAAACTCTTTGTGCCTTGACCAGTTTTGCTGCTACAATTAAACAAAAGTCATATTTACGAGGCACCTCACTTATGATGACTAAACCATTAAACCGTGTAACCGTATTTATGTTTCCAATAACCATCTCATTTTTTCAATGGTTACTGTAATATGTAGTAAATGTACACAGGTCTCAAGAGGAGGATTGAAATTAGGTATATGTGAAATTGTGAGTTGGAGGGTATTTGATAAAATCGGTAATTTTCATTGATCCAGATTTACCTAATTAAATAAATGTATATTAACGAGGTTCATCACTTATGACTCAACCATTAAACCATGTAACCGTTCTTATATTTCCAATATCCCTCTCATCTTTTCAACGGTTACTGTAATACGCAATATTAGTTGTCATCACCATCTTAGATGCAGTTATTTCATGTTCCTATTTTAAAAAAAATTTATATACGTAAAATAAAAAAGGAACATATGGAGTTAATTGAAATGAATAACCATTACCGTGTTGCTAAACGAATTAAATCAAGTATTGTACATTAAATGAAATATGTATTTAAAACTACTAAAATACTTTTTATGCAGATTAATTACATGTGTACATCTTGACTTCTTCTTGTTTTTCTGTCTTCCCTATGCGTTCCTCCCAAATATATGTATTTTCCTGCCTAGTCAAAACTATATATCCACTTGAAAACGTAGATCAATACAAGGTTATTAGTTTTCTGGTGTTTAAACCTATCACGTTCAACCCCTGACGTGCTCTTGATTAAAGTTTTTGTGTAAGTTTTCACGCCCTTCTGTTGCCTGCCCTTCTCAAGTATCTTTAATATGCTTAACAGTAAACTGACATAAATGGTCCAGGAGATGATGAAAACCCTCTTTTCTGCCATCAATGATAGCAAAGAAACATGGTCAGTACATGCAAAAGTGCTAAGGAAGTGGGTTGTCATAAGGAAGACTAGTCCTTTTGCAGTATGGAAGATTGGAATGTTGTTAGTTGATGAAGAGGTAAGTATGTTTTTTAGGAATGATAATAAATAATAAATCTTTCCTGATTGTTACACATTTACTAATTGCTTTATTGTTTTTAGCTCACAAGAATTGAGGTTACTGCTACTCACAAAAATGTCATAGATAAACTGTATGACAAGCCCAAGGAGGGATTGGTGTACACATTCCAAAATTTTCAAGTTCTTGAAAATGATGATAAGTATAGAGTCACAACACATCCGTGGAGGTTTAGTTTTCATCCATATACTTATATTGAAGAATCAGATGATTCCATCTTGGATGAGGCATACAATTTCAAATCTATTTCAGACATACAAAAAGGCAATGTTATAGATGACAGTTTAGTAGGTCTGTGCTTTTGTCATTATTTATTGTAATTTTTTTCCTTATATTCCCTCTGACCTTCTTTTTAAATATTGATTGATCTTTCATTGGCACAGATGTAATTGGTTTTTTTGCAAGCTTTCGGACGCTTGTAGGACCAGAGAAGGGAGTGCGACGTTATCAAGCGATTGAACTTCTCCATAGCTGATGAATGGTAAGATAATTTTATGTTCCACATGGTCATTATTAAATAATAACAGAATACCTTTTTACTATAATATTATATCTTTACCGATTCATGATGAGAACACATTAACTTGCTTTGTAGTGAAAATTCAATCAATGTAACTCTGTGGGGAGATTGTGCTGAAGAGACATATGGGAAAAAAGAGAGGATATGGAACCTCCAATAATCATCTTTGTGCGGTTTGTTAGGATGAATAAGAACACAGGTAATGCTCAACTGTGTTTTATTTAAATGGAACGTTTACTAATCAATGTTTTTTGTGTGGTAATTATGATATACGGTTTGATACTTATTTTTACTGCTAGAATATGGTCATTTGAGTAACGCTTTCAATGCTACATTGGTAACTCTTAATCCCAACATTCCAGAAGCCGTTTTGATGAAGGAGAGGTGCACTTTTCCTTACTCAAATCTCATCAAATTATTAAGTTAATGCACTTTTCCCCCCAAACCATATTTAATTTTGGGTCAATTTCATTTACAGATTAAGTCAAGATGCTGTTGGGACCCAATTGTTTAGCCAAATTTCTAATATCGAATACCCTACATACACAACTGAATCCCTTCTTCATTTTTGAACAAGGATTCCATTGTGTGATGTTTTAAAGTTAGATGAGGTACATAATTAAAAACTTGTAAGGCAACTTTGTTTCATTTCCCCTGCCCCCCCAATACTTCTATACTAAATTTTTCATATATTTTGTTGTTAGGAATGTGATGTTGTAATGAAGGTGACTATTTAGAAAATTGAATCACTATATGGGTGGTCATATGATGCATGTCCATGTGATAAGAAGCCTGAGTATCAATCCAATGGCACTCTTAGATGTTCAAAATGTAATAAAGAAGTTCTAATGACTGTTCCGAAGTAAGATATCATTTCATAAAATGTTTATTTAAATGTAATTTCACAACT
This sequence comes from Acacia melanoxylon, assembly GCA_019022615.1. Lineage (NCBI taxonomy): Eukaryota > Viridiplantae > Streptophyta > Magnoliopsida > Fabales > Fabaceae > Acacia > Acacia melanoxylon. The sequence continues at coordinate 10,923,710 of JAFJYJ010000013.1, forward strand.
TATTACATTTCATTACGTGTTTATAATTATACTTTAACTGATAGATTCAAGGTCCACTACAAAGTTTACGACAATACAGGGAAGTGTTCCATTATTTTTTTTGATCGTCAGGCTACAGAGTTATTGGGGAAAACTGCCTCAAAGATGAAAGAGGATATGCACAAGGTTGTAATATAGTCAGTAAATTATTTTTATAAATTCTCAATGATAAAAAGTTAATTTCATAAATAGCTAGTAAGGTATACGTATGTCTTTGCTTGAGTTTACAGGAGGGTAAAAACTCTACTGTTCCAGAAGAGTTGGATGAAATAGCTGGTAAGGTGGTAATTGTTAAACTAAGGATTAAAAGTCACAATATCAAACATAGGACAAGCAAAGATCGGTGTTTCTCGATTTGTGTTGACAATCACTTGGTTCAACAGTTTCAGTATACAAATCAGGAGGTCAATATTGTTATTTAATAATTTTTTTTTTATGAAAGTGCGGTGAAATTCATCTTTCAGATAATGATTAATTTATATTTTCCTATTTGTAGGACACACCTCCACAGTTTGAGGTACAACAACGTAGTTCATTTTTTCTTCCAAAATTTATACTACTACATATAATAATAACTTATTTTATTTTCAATAGGAATCATCGGCTTCAAAGGAATCTGTGCAGTCTGAAGCAGTCACTAATGTCATTGAGAACGATGATAACACTTTCTCACAAATCTGTACTCCCTTGGATTCTAACTGCAAGAGAAAGATCGTTACTGTTAGTTCTCTATGTGTTTTGATGATAACTGACAATTGTAAACACAAATTAAAATGAGTTTTTGATAAGTTGAAAAACTTACTGTCAAGTGAATACTCAAGTATTGGTTTCAATGCTCAAGTATTGAGTTGACAGTGAATGGTGCATTTTTCGCAAAATGCTCAATACTCAAGTATTGAGTTTACAGAGAATGGCTTGTTTCCACAAAGTCACACAATACTCAAGTATTGGTCTCAATACTCAAGTATTGGAGTTACAGAGAGTTTTCTAAGTTTTTCACTATAAGTCAATACTCCAGTATTGGTTTCAATACTCAAGTATTGAACATACGGAGACTCTTTCATTTGAAAGGCAAAAGTGCCAATACTCAAGTATCCATATGGATACTCAAGTATTGGTCATAAAAAATCATTAAAGTATTCAACATGTAAATACTCGAGTATTGGTTTGAATACTCGAGTATTGGGCAAACAGAAAGTTTTCAAAGTTTTTCACATGTTTATGAATACTCAAGTATTGGAATGAAAACTCAAGTATTGAGATGACAAAGACTTCACAAATGTTGAAAATAGTTCAATACTCAAGTATTGGTTTGAATACTCGAGTATTGGCCATACAGAAAGGTTTGCTATTTCCAAGTGATTTGAATACTCAAGTATTGTTATGAATACTCAAGTATTGACTTGGAAAAGTTTTCACAAAGTTTTCAAAGAGTTCAATACTCAAGTATTGAGTTGAATACTCGAGTATTGGGCATACGAGAGAGCTTGGCTCTTTTTCAAATATTTTGAAAACTCAAGTATTGATTTGAATACTCAAGTATTGAAGTTTTGGACTTAACTTATTTTCACATAAAAAGTTCAATACTCAAGTATTGGTTTCAATACTCGAGTATTGGTCCTACTCAAAGAAATTGTCCAAACGCCCAAATCATGTAGTGCCTTCTCTGGAAGACGAATACTCAAGTATTCACATTAGTGCACAGTGCAATACTCCAGTATTGAAGAACTCACTCGAGTATTGGTCGCGGTTTTTGAAAATCAACTTGAGCGAAATTGTGAAATCCTATTTGTTTGATTCTAATACTTGTCATTATTATTCTCTGATATTCCCAGCTATGTTTAACCACTCCATTAGTGAGTTTCAACTTGTTTAGAGGAGATTAAATGAAGATTTAAAGCAAAAGCAAAAAGCTGTCAGAACATTAAATTCTAAACCCAGAAAGTTGCATACTTTTGGGAAATCCTTCTGCACACGCTTACAAAGGATTAATGTCTACCTACCACATCCATAGGCGATATTCCAACGGATTAATCCTCAAGAAGTCAACTCTGATCCTCTGTACAACCGGATTAAGTGAAGAGTAGAGAGAGAAAACTCCAAAATGACTCCAACAGCTAGATCAATGCACCAACGGTCATAATGGAGCTTGCAACGGATCTTTAATGCTCTCTTAGTATAAATAGAGTAGCATTCAATTTCTCTCAACAACTAAGACAGCAGAAAATGAAAATCATTCAAAGTTTCCAACTACTCTTAAGTTTTTCTGTACTAAGTATCTGTTGATACATTAGAACTTCAGTGTTTATTTATATCTACTCTTAGAGAGAGTTTCTTACTTACAAATCATTTATTGTAAAGAATCACAAGTCAGGGGACTTGGTGATTGGGTTCATTGATTACAACTTGTAAGGGGGAGTAAGTTCTAGTGAGAGAATTACTCTTGAGTACGAGTGTGTAATCATTTGAGATAGTGAAAAACCCAGAGAGTCCGGGATTTGGACGTAGGTCAAGAGATTGGACCGAACCAAGTATAAATCCTTGTGTCTTGCTCTTCTATTCTCATCTAAGCTCATCTCTGTTTTTAGTGCTAAAAAACAGAGCTATTTCGAAAAGTTTTTTAAAATCCCCAATTCACCCCCCTCTTGGTGATTTAGCTCCACTTTCAGTTACTAGTGAAATTGAATCAGTTTGTGTGGATATTGGACTTTCTGAGCTGGCGACACCAAAATTTAGCACAACGAAACCACTGAAAAACATCAAGAAGGAGCAGTGACATTTTCTTTGTTATGTATTGTCGCATATTATCATTTTGTGTCTTGTAGCAACAATTAGAATTACTGAAGGGTTGTTTTCTTTTTGTAAACTTAATTCTCTTAATGACTATGAATTTGGTTTGATTTTCGTTCATGGTTGAAATTTGTTGTTGATATTTTAATTTATAACAGCTGATTCAAAATATATTCCTAACATCATTGATCCTTTTTTATTGGGCTTAACAATCTGAACTTAAAAATCAAGTGAATATATAAATGTAAAACATGAACATAGATCAAGGAAATTATTCATTTAACTGTTTCAACTTTAAAATATATAAGGCATAAATTCAAAAGAAAATAAATCATATTGTTTCAGATTCGTTTATTAGGCAACTGCAGATTTGTGAAATCCATTTATTTCTCCCACTTAACAATTTACTCTTCCTCCGACAGCTAAAGATATTATCTACTGCAACACGTTTATTAAATATTTTTTTCTCAACTGATACAATGTGTTTACCGTGTAATATGAACTGTACTGCATGTGCACAAAGTTCAAACACTCATCTGGGAAGTAATTAATATCCTCAATAAATATAATGTAACTGTTGAATTTATATACTTCTATTTCCAAGAGAAAAATTTAACCTGAGTTACAATTGTGCTGACTTTAATTGCATCAACTGTATTAAATATTTCTACAACTGTATTCAAGTAGATGATTTGGTGATCCATGCCAAAAAAAAGTGAGGAACGAGATCAATCTAGCGGCAAATATGCAGTATGGTTTACATATCAGAGAGTATGTGATTGGATATAGTTGACAACATGGATCGCAACTCCAGAAGATGAACCCATCGTTGCACCAATTCTTTATAAATCATACCTATCTATGTAAATTTTGTTATCAAGATTTTGGAAACACCAGAAAGAATAGACATGAAAAAAAAGGCGAACATGGTTATGCAGAAGAATTAAATCCTAACATTGTGAAATTGATAAAGGATTGCCTCGATGAGAACAATGCTATAGTTAGACAATACAGGTCGGTTGTAGATATAATAAAACAAAATGTGTTCTCTGATGTTAGCATCAGACTAATTAGAAGTAGCAACTCAACTCCAATGTCTAGCCAATATCATTTACCGACTACTTCGAACTTGCTGCACTGATTGTTGGTGATTTTGACAATTCATACACAAAGAGAGACATCATTGTTAGAAAGCAATCTAGAGATTTACAAAGGATACATGAATTACACATGGCATATCTCCCTTTACAATATTCATTGTTATTTCCATATACAAATAATGGGTATGATTCATCAATTGAACATGCTGAGGAAACATTATCCAAAACAAAAAAGAAGAAGAAACTGACTCCTAGGGAATACTTGGCATTCCGTCTAATGAGCAAGAGATCTGAATGGTCAGTCCTTTTGCATGCTAAAAAATTGCTTCATCAGTTTATTGTTAATGGGTACTCGATGGTTGAAAGTGATAGACTGGACTACATTAGGATGCATCAGAAGGAATTAAGAGTTGATCTATACAGTGGAATTTCAGATGCTGTTACTAGAGGGGAGACAGATCCTTCGTCTACGGGACGCCGAGTCATTCTACCATCTTATTTCACTGGTGGTGCTAGGTATATGATTCAAAATTATCAAGATGCAATGGCTATTTGTGCCTGGGCTGGATATCCAGATATATTTATAACATTCACATGCAACCCAATGTGACCTAGGATTACTCGTCATTGTGATGAATGTGGGCTGAAATCGTGCGACAGACTAGAAGTATTAAGCAGGATATTCAATGTCAAATTGCACAAATTAATGCGTATTTTGAAGGATGAGAGGATATTTCCAACTGTCAAAGCAGGTATAATCTTAATCTAAAACTATTACTGTATTAATTTTTTTTATTCTTCCATGGAAAATTATTTGACTACAATTTTAAATTTAAATTGTATATGCTCAATTTTTCAAAAGTTATGTACAATTAATTACATACATCCCAATAATTTTATTTTTGTGTGTGTGTGTGTTTTTTTTAAAATATTTACAGAAGTATAAACAATTGAATTTCAAAAAAGAGGGTTACCACATGCTCATATTATTTTGTGGTTGCACGAAGTGGATAAATTGATGACACCATTTGATGTCGACAAGCTAATATCGGCAGAGATACCAGATAGAGATGTTGAACCAGAATTATATGAATTAGTAGGAAGCTACATGGTTCATGGTCCATGCGGAAGGTTGTTACAATCTGCACCTTGTGTTAAAGATGGTAAATGTTCAAAATACTTTCCAAAAAGATATACTGAGCGTACTGTGGTTGATGAAAATGGTTATCCCACTTACCGTAGGAGGAATGACGGACGTATGGTGACAAGGAAAGGCATTGAACTTGACAACAGATACATTGTTCCTTATAATCCTAGGTTGCTGAAATTATTTGCTGGTCATCTGAACGTTGAAAAGACAAATCAATCACGTGCTATCAAGTACTTATTCAAATACATAAGCAAAGGGCATGATCGTGTTATTGCAGGCATATATAATGCAAATGATAATCCATCTACTCAACAAACGGTAGATGAAATATCCCACTACCTAAATTGTAGGTACGTCTCTGCTTGTGAGGCATCATGGAGAATTTTTGGCTTTGATATTCATCATAGACAACCACCTGTTGAAAGACTAAGTTTTCATCTTCCACATCAACAATCTGTTTACTATAGTCGAACATACAACATGTCATCAGTGGTAAACAACCCAAGAGTTAAAGAATCAATGTTCCTTGCTTGGATGGAAAAAAATAAAGATGATCCATTAGCAAGAACACTTACTTATTCTCAATTCCCTAACTACTTCACATTTGTTAGGGAGAAATGGATATGGAAGCTTCGTGAACGTGGATTTTCAGTGGGAAGATTGGGTCATTGTACACCAGCTCAAGGGGAATTATATTATCTCCATTTGTTGTTGACAAAGGTACGGGGGGCAAAGGATTATGCAAGCATAAGGATAGTGAAAAATGTTGTTTATCCAACATTTAGAGAAGCATGTTATGCACTTGGTTTGTTAGATGATGACAAAGAGTACATAGATGCAATTAAAGAAGCATCAAGATGGGCTTCAGGCAATTACTTACGGCAATTCTTTACCAGCATGTTATTAAGCCATTTGTTATCTGATCCATCTATTGTTTGGGAACAGACGAAAGAGGTTATTTGTGAAGATTTGTTGCATGTCAATCATAGAAACCAACGTTTTCAAGGTGTGTATTAAGACTAAATTTTGAAATCTATCATTTATATTTAAGTAAAAGATTATAGATAGAGAAATTGAAAAAAAAAATATAATATCATATTTTTAATAAATTTCTCTGACATGTTTAATTTCTATGTGTTCAATATACATAAGTTAACTTATTTAATTTTATTCCCCTGATATAAACGTGTTATGTTTGTAGCTGATATCTAGACATAAATTTAGAAATTTAAATATAAGTTGTTTTGACAACATTTGTTATACAGATATGAAAATTATAGATGCCAACAAAGAAGCTGCAGGGCTGGCTAACATTGAACAGCTTTTGCTGTGCAATGGTCGATTACTCAATGACTATCCATCAATGCCTAAACCTGATAATGACTTAATCATTGACACTTCAGAGCAACTCATTCTACAAGAGCTTAACTACAACAAAGAAAAAGAGATGGAGACCTTTGAACGATTACTGCAACTAATGACTGAAGAACAAAGGAAAGTTTATGAGGAGATAATTTGTGCAATTACTTCAAAAAGAGGAGGTCTTTTCTTTGTCCATGGCTTTGGAGGAACAGGTAAAACATTTATATGGAATTCATTAACAGCTTCCGTACGAGCAAATGGTGGAATCATACTCAATGTAGCTTCCAGTGGAATAGCAGCCACTCTATTACCATCAGGAAGGACTGCGCATTCTAGATTTTGTATACCAATCGACATTAATGAAGACTCCATATGTTCCATTACTCACCAGTCATCAATTGCAAAATTAATTCAAGCTGCTACATTAATTATTTGGGATGAAGCGCCAATGATTAAGAGACATTGTGTGGAGGCCTTAGATCGAACATTGAGGGATTTGATGAAATGCGATTGCATATTTGGAGGTAAATGTGTTGTAATGGGGGGTGATTTCAGGAAAATCTTGCCAGTTATCCCAAAAGGTGTACAAGCTGAGATTGTTGATGCTACAATTAATGCTTCTTCTCTTTGGAAAAAATGTAGATTACTGCAACTAACCAAGAATATGAGGTTGAAGTCTTCAATTAATCAAGTTGAACAGGAAAAGATTAAATCATTTTCAGAGTGATTACTAAAAGTGGGAGATAGAGCCATTGGGTTGCCACATGATGGTTTTGCTGACATCGTACTATACCCTCAGAGTTGCTGCTTCATGATGATTGTAACCCAATTAGATGCATTGTGGAAGCTACTTACCCAAATTTAAAGGAGCGTATATTTGAAGAAGGCTACTTGACCAATAGGTCAATTCTCACACCTAGAACAGAGAATGTTGATATATTGAATGAGTACATTTGTTCATTGTTGCCTGGTGAAGCAATTGAGTACCTTAGTTCTGACTCTGTGGGTCGTACAGAAGATAGTAATGGAAGTTTTGATGATCTGTATGACACAGAGTATCTCAATGAAATTAAATGCTCAGGGATACCTCATCATAAATTGGTATTGAAAATTGGTGTGCCAGTTATGTTAATAAGAAATATTGATCAGGCAGCTAGGTTGTGCAACGGAACAAGGCTACAAATTACACAACTTGGGAAAAATGTCATTAAGGCTAAGGCATTGAATGACACAAGTGTTGGTGAAGATATTTTGATTCACATAATGGATATGAACCCATCTGAATGTAAACTTCCGTTCACTTTAACAAGACGTCAATTTCCCATTATCATTTCATTTGCAATGACGATAAATAAGAGTCAAGGACAATCCATGACTAATGTAGGTCTGTACCTCCCAACCCCAGTCTTCTCACATGGGCAACTATATGTTGCACTTTCTAGGGTGAAGAGTTTCAATGGATTGAAATTACTTATCTTGGATGAGTTCAACAAATGTTGTTTACAGAGAAGTATTTCAAAACTTGTCACAATGTATGTTTTGAGCTTCCATTGTAAAATCCAAAATCATTTGACAATATGATGAAGGGAAATAGTTTGAGATTTACATAATATTATGTATGTTTTGTAATCTTATTCTAGAATAAAAATGATGTGATAATATGATGTACACAAATTGTTTGATATTTACATAATATTTTATGTGTTACGTTTAAAACATTTAAATATTAAACATACACGTGCATCGCAAGGGTCTAAAGTCTTGTTTTTACTCTATTTCTCTCCCTTAATTGTCCACTCGCTTATAAATAAGGACATACTTAATTTTTTTTTCAAAATATATTTATTATTTTAAACTATTTTTAATCACTTTCTTAAACTATGTAATTAGGTTATTGGACTCTTATAAATAGGGTCAGGGGACTCCTATTGTATAGTATGCATTCCTCCCACTGTTTCTAATTATAGGATTTTTGCGGTAAGTTTGATTTGTTATTTTTTAATAAAACCCCAATTGAAATTTTTATCACTCTATATTAATACAACACAATCGGTTTTTAGTTAAATGAGGAGTAATTACGATAAATCAACTTCTTGGTCAATGTCCTTATTAACTCCTACATTAATTAATTAATTACAAAATAATGGATGTATTGACAAATTTGTTACTTTTAACAAAAATGACTGAATAACTTTTTTTCGGGATGGGGCCTGCCTAGGGATAGAAGATGCCTCCAAATTTGATGAAGAGCACTTAACACTCTAATCTTTTATATAAGTTCAGTTTATCTAATTCTCGCATACTAAGAAAAATTAGTTAATTAATTAAATATGTCATAAATTGATATATTTTTCAATTTTAGCGTCATTTATGAATAATATTCTCAACCATTTCTGTTATCTTTCTCTCTTTTCATCATGAATTAATTTATTTTTCCCTTACATTTAATAGGGTCAAACTTTGTTGGCAAGATGACTGATAACAAAATAGATCTACATTAATTGTGTCTTAAATTCATTAGAGTCAATAAGTATGAACATTTATAGCATTTAATGACTATATGGTCACTCGCAATGTTGTCAATCTCGTGAGTTTAAGTAAACTTATGAGAGGGACGTAAACTTAGAAATGTAAACTCGTATCGTATCGTAAACTTGTAAGAGTTTACCTATATTAATAAATAACAATAAAATTATATGATAAAATAATTAAAACACTAAAAAATCATAACAATTTCGTTTAAATATATTTTAAATCCAAATAACTGAAATTATGTTCATTAACATTCATAATTTATCATATTTAACATAAAAATTTATACCAAATTCATGTACTAATATAAAGTAACTAAACATAATTAAATAAAAATAATTATAAATTCAACAAAGATCATCAAATATTGAATTATCATTATCTCCATCATCTTCAAATTCTTCGCCTTCACCATTATAATCTCCATTTGCATCACCCACATCATCATTATCATTATAATTTGCCCTAACATCATTAATGCTAAAATCAACATTAAGGTCAATACCAAATAATGGATTAGCCATATTCTCATTAATTTCATGAGGTTGACAAACCTCATCATCCTCTTCCTTCACATCGTCTCCACCTATCCTTCATTCAATAATTCATTCATCATCGAATTATATAATCAAAATCATAATTGAAAGCTCTACTTTTTTGCTTCCTTGTGAGTTTCAAATTGCACATGACAAATGCCAAATCATTCATCCTTTTTTGGTGCAAACGGTTTTTTTTTTTGTATGAGCCTATAAAAAAAGCTGAAGAAAAAAATTCATTATTATTTTAATATTCAAGCAAAGTGTAATACCCGGATTTTAGTAAATCTGGAATTTTTGAGATAAAGGAAATTAAAGAATATTTTGATAAAGCAAAATCATGAGTTTAAAACTATTACAGAAAATTGTCATAATTATAGAGTAAATTGTTAAAAAAGTTACAGAAAGATCAGATGAGCGAGAATGACTAAAAATGAAATAATGGTGATAAAAACAGGTCTAAAAATATTATGATAAATATTTGAAAGATCATGAAAAATTATGAGAAAAATATGGAAGTGTTATCCCTAATTATGAGAATTTAATAAATTATTTTAGAGGAAATAACATGAAGAAAAGTTTAAAAAGCATTTAACCATAAAGTAACTTTGATGGGGTAAACATTGTTAAATTTTACATAGGATATAAAATGACAATGTCAAGATAAAAGTTTGCAAGATAACAATATACTGTAAAATTGGTAAAGATAAATATATGAAGAAACCGATCCTAAAAAGATCACTAAACGAAGAAATTATATCGATTAAGCCTTAACGGGCGGGGGTAAAACGGGAATTTTTGGTAAAAAATATTATATTTTTAAAAAATGGAAAAAATTATAGAAAAATAAATAAATCTGAATTTTTAAAAGAGGGGGCCGAAATTCTAAGTATTTTTAATTAAAAATAATTGTTTAAATAATTAAAATGGTAATTAGAATAAAATAATAATATAATGCGGTGAGTCGCCTTTATAGGCAGACCGGGGGAAAAGTTAGAAATAAATTCTACAGGTAAACCAGAGGTAAAAGTCTTTTCAGACTGATCAAATTAAGTACAAGTGAAATTCTACACGAAGAAAGAATTTACCAGACGTCGATTCCGCAACCGAAAACCCTAATTTCAAATAAGACAAAAAGTTGATCAGATAGAGTAGAGTCAGATAGGCAAAGTGAGAACCTATAGAAACAATTGTGTCTTTTTAAACACGAGATTAAGTTAGGCAACAACGGACGTTTTATGATTCGGTGAATTGTTGTCTAGAAGTTGGTTCTATCGGAAGCGATTTCAGAATCGGATGCGTTTGTCCGAATATCTTCCGACGCACTTTGGAGAATACCTAGATATGATCAAAAAGAGGATCCAAATAGATAATATGAAAGAGGATGAAAAGATCTTCAAAGTTACACGCCCGGATTTTTGAGTTTCGCGAAATCGCGAAACGGACACCGATCGGTAGCTTTATCGGTCGGAGGCCATAAAGCAAGAGCCATCATGGATGACAACTCATCCATTGAATTTAGGGCTCTTAGATTTCGATCTTGACCATGGATGGCCAAGAGTGTTTTGTCCTCAAAAATGCGATCCAACTACGGAATCCGATCTAAAGACTTTTGTGGAAATTCCCACCTTGTCCCTATTTTTCCCTATAAATAGCAAGCTCTCTTGCTCTCATTCTTCACACCAAATCCGAATCCTAGAGAGAGGTTCTAGAGAGAGAAGCTCTGGAAAAATTCTGCCTTAGCTCCGAGTAAGTTCTTCGTCCTTAGTTTTTAGTTTCCGTAGTTCTTTTTCGGTAGTTATAGTAGAACCGTTGTTTTGATCTAGGAAGTTTCAGAATATATTCCTATACTTGTTTTTAAGCCTCATTGCATTGAAAGATGCCCGACGAGGTAAAAACATAGTGGGGATAATTTTGAAATGGAATAAGGTCAAAGTAACGAAGTTCCGCGAAATTCCGCCAAATAGGGTACTAGGGGCAAAATAGTAATTTTTGCCCAAATGGCCACGTTATGATGCCAAATGTTGATAAAAGTTGTCCTTATAGGATATCGAGCTAATCGAGCCGCATTTGTTGTGCCGCGCCATACGTCATTTTTTTTTTCATTTGTCGATTTTCACGTTTTTCCGTAAAAGTTACATTTGTACCGCCAAAAAGGTACGTTCGCGTCGTAACACTAGCTCTAATGTTTATTATATGATTGTTGTGTAGTAGTGTACGAGGTTATGCTATATACACGGTATGTTACATACGAGGTTATTATTGTTGTATCATATGAGGTTATGTTACATACGTGGTTATTATCTTGTATACGTGGTTACGTGTTTTTAATCATACATCCGTTATGGATCGTTGTATTGATTGCCGCATCGTGTATATGTAGTCGTATTTAAGCATGAGGTTAACCGTTACCCGAGATCCAAATTGTAATTGGATCTCGCTCTTATCATAGCGTCGTCAGTTCGGGAGAACCGAGAACCGAGGAGAAAGGCGAGCATGCCGCACAGAGACCCGGCTGAAGACTTTCTTCGTGTGTTATTCATTTTGAAAACTCTCGGTCAATGTACCGTTTCTGTAAATCAGCCAGACTTACGGCATTTATAAATATATGTATCAGTTACTCAATCGCTCCAATGCTCTACTCTGATATATGAGGAGAAAAAAAAAATTATACTGCTTTTGAAAATGGGATGTTACACTTTTGGTATCAGAGCAGTAGTCCTGGCATTGATATGACTATGTTATTACGGACAATTTGGTAGGACAGTTAAGGCTAGTCTATGTGGGTGTGGCCAATCGGTCGCCATAGAGTTGGTGAGGTCCCCATGATAGACACTTATCCGGCCGTTACGTTCGGTTAACGAGTTATGTTCAAATTAGCCTTTTTCAAAAACTTTGAGCACTTTTTGGAAAATGAGTACTGATATAGCCCTAAGTCGGTGTACCAGTCTGCACTGGTATACCATCCTAAACCAGTGTACCACCCTCTGTCGGTGCACCACTCGTGGTATCAATCTCTTATAATCGTCGTTTATGCGGGCGGTGATTCCATCCTAACCGGAACTTAGCCGTGGAGCTGGGCCACGCCGGATGAAACTCTGATAAGTACATGCAGTATTTGACTCATGTAGAGGAACTCCCGATACGAAATTCCGTACTCTGTGAAACCCTGAGTGAGGGAAAATCGTACGAGTGTCCGTTTGTAGTATTAGTGTGTTAAAGTCTGCGATAAGACTAATTAATGTCTTTTTGAATCTAACGTTTTCCCTAATGAAGGAAAAATAGTGAGACATGGCTAATTTAAGAGGAGCCGGAGCTCCCAGAGGCCGAGGCAGAGGTAGAGGTAGAGGAGAGGGACAGCCCACGAATAATACCAATACCAAGACACGAACCCGAACGACAAGGACCGCAAAGCAACCGGAGCGAAATGAGTTGCAAGAAATGCGGACGATCTTTGCAAGAACAAAGGGCTCTTATTGATGAACTCCTTGCCGAAAGGCGGGGAGAGAGAAGAGGAAGGTGACCGAGCCAATGAGGAACGATGTAACGCCGAGGAAGAAGATGAAACCGAACCGATGATGAACGTGAACCGAGGAGTCCGATAGATCTCGACACCCCCTCGACGTAATAGGGCAATAGCAGTGCCACCTCGACCCAACAGAGTGGTTGAGACCACGCAGCAATGGGTCACCCAATTCTACAAACTCAAACCTCCAGTTTTTCGTGGTAAACTCGATTCGGCTGAAGACTGGCTTATGAGACTGGACAAGATCTTCGATGTAACATCCCATTTTCAAAAGCAGTATTTTTTTTTTCATCAGAGTAGAGCATCGGAGCAATTGAGTAACTGATACATTTATTCAAATTGCCGTAAGTCCGGGCTGATTTACGAAGCGGTACATTGACCGAGAGTTTTCAAAATGAATAACACCCGAAGAAAGTCTTCGATCGGGACTCGTACGGCCCGCTCGCCTTTCTCCTCGGTCCTCGGTTCTTCCGAACCGACGCTATGATAAGAGCGAGATCCAATTACAATTTGGATCTCGGTAATCTGTTAACCTCATGCTTAAATACGACTACATATACACGACAGCAAAGCAATCAATACAACAGTCCATAACAGATGTATGATTAAAAATACATAACCACGTATGTAAGATAATAACCACGTATGTAACATAACCACGTATGATACAAAGAATAATAACCTCGTATGTGACATAACCACGTATGTGACATAACCGTGTATATAACATAACCACGTATGCTACAACAACAAACAGAACACAAAAAACATATATAATCATACAATAACCATCGAGTTAGTGTTACAAAGACGCGAACGTACCTTTTTGGCGGTACAACGGAACTTTTACGGAAAAACGGTAAATTTCCGACAATGGGAAAAAAATGTGTGACGGCGGCTCGACAAGCTGGTACGATTATCTCAGATATCCTATAAGGATAATATTTAACAACTTTTAGCAGCATAACGGGCATTTTAGGTACAAATTACCATTTTGCCCCCGAACCCCTAATCGGCGGAATTTCGCAGAAGCTTGTTTGTTTTCGCTCTATCTCTCTAGAATTTTGACAGATCTTTTCCCTCATCATATTTTCGAAATATATATCATATTTACCCCTAAATATGATATCTAGACTATCTTGAAAAATTAAAGATAAATCTAGCATTCCTACTATATCTACCGAAAGAACTACCGAAACTAAAGACCTGTGGACCGAAGAACTTACCCGAGACTTTGCTCATACTTTCTCCGAGCTTCTCTCTCTAACTTCTCTCTAAGAGGCAGATTTTTGGTGTGAGAAATGAAGAAGAGGAGCTTGGTATTTATAGAAGAGACGGATGGCGTAACGGTAAATAATTCGAACTTCGTCTTGACGAATATGGACCGTAGGATCGCATTTTTGAGGACAAAACACTCTTGGCCATCCATGGTCAAGATCGAAATCTAAGAGCCCTAAAGTCAATGGATGAGTTGTCATCCATGATGGCTCTTGCTTTATGGCCTCCGGCTCGATAAAGCTACCCGATCGGTGTCCGTTTCGCGCGATTTCGCGAAACTCAAAAATCCGGCGTGTAACTTTGAAGATATTTCCATCCTCTTTCATATTATCTATTTGGATCCTCTTTTTTATCATATCCAGGTATTCTCGGTGCGTCGGAAGATATTCGGACAAACGCGTCCGATTCTGGAAATCGCTCCGATAGAACCAACTTACGGACAACAATTCACCGAATCGTAAAACGTCCAGTTGTTGCCTAACTTAATCTCGTGTTTAAAAAGACACAATTGTTTCTATAGGTTCTCACTTTGCCTATCTCGACTCCACTCTATTTGATCAACTTTTCGTCTCATTTGAAATTAGGGTTTTCGGTTTGCGGAATCGACGTCCTGGTAAATTCTTTCTTCGTGTAGAATTTCACTTGTACTTAATTTGATCGTCTGAAAAGACTTTTACCTCTCGGTTTACCTGTAGAATTTATTTCTAACTTTTCCTGGTCGCCTATAAGCCGACTCACCGCATTATATTATTATTTTATTCTAATTACCATTTTAATTATTTAAACAATTCTTTTTAATTAAAAATACTTAGAATTTCGCCCTCTTTTAAAAATTCAGATTTATTTATTTTTCTATAATTTTTTCCATTTTTTAAAAATATAATATTTTTTACCAAAAATTCTCGTTTTACCCCCGCCCGTTAGGGCTTAATCGACCTAATTTCTTCGTTTAGTGATCTTTTTAGGATCAGGTTTCTTCATATATTTATCTTTACCAATTTTACAGTATATTGTTATCTTGCAAACTTTTATACCGACATTGTCATTTTATATCCTATGTAAAATATTAACAATGTTTACCCCATCAGGTTACTTTATGGTTCCGAAATGCTTTTTAAACTTTTCTTCATGTTATTTCCTCTAAAATAATTTATTAAATTCTCATAATTAGGGATAACACTTCCATATTTTTCTCATAATTTTTCATGATCTTTCAGTATTTATCATAATATTTTTAGACTATTTTTATCACCATTATATCATTTTTAGTCATTCGTTTCATCGATTTTCCGTAACTTTTTTGACAATTTACTCTATGATTATAACAATTTTCTATAACAGTTTTAAGCTCATGATTTTGCTTTATCAAAATATTCGTTAATTTCCTTTATCTCAAAACTTCCAGATTTACTAAAATCCGGGTATTACATTCGAAGTGATGGAATGTCCGGAAAACCGAAAAGCCCAACTTGCAGTCTATAAGCCGGAAGGGGACGCAGACCGATGGTGGAAAAGCATTGCAAAGAACATTGCAAACCCGTTATTGTCCCGTGACTTGGGAGAAATTTTTCGGAGAAGTTCAATGAACAATATTTTCCTCCTTCGGTACAAGTGATCAAGGAGTCGAATTCCTCCATATTCGACAAAGTCACGAGGAGTCATTCGATGACTACTTCGCCGGTTTACCAACTGTCTCGATATTCTTCATATCTCGAAACGTAACATTGACGAAGAGCCGGAAGGCAAGCGGGATGGTAGACGGGCTAAAGTACAAAATAAAGGAAAATTTGGTATCCCAACAGTTCCCTTAATTGATCCAAGCGGTGGAGTCATGCCGGTTGATCGAACGTAACATAACGGAACTACGCACATCAAGAATCGACAACCGCAGCGGTGCAAGTCGTGACGGGTTGAGCCGCGGAAGTTCCTCGCGAAGAGGGCGGCACCATGGAATAACCTCGGGGGAGGCAAGATGCCATACCGATCCGAGCAACGTAACAACCCGGGAATGCCCGGACCCCGACCATGTCCAAAATGCAAAACGAACCACCCGGGAACCAACCGTGCGGGGAGCAGATATGCTACAAGTGTCGGCCGGGGCACTTATACACGAACCGTCCTCAAAGGACTACGGGGATAAGGCCACAAAACCCAGCCGGGTTTTCGCTTTGACAACTAACGAGGCCGAATAATCTCCGAGAGGATCCGCATAACTATCTCTCGATAGGAACCTACCTTAGGTGTTGTACGACACGGGTACTAATCACTCGTTATATCGATGAATATGCGAATCATTTTGGGATGCATACATATATGTATTACCTTACGATCCAATAGTAGCTACACCATTGGGTGTGAACTATTTTGCTTATGTAATCATGTCTCGAATTCCAAATCGAATATATATCTCGTTCAAAAACTCGTTCACAAACATCGACGACATTCTCAAAATTCACTATGACATTAATACCTAGCATATGATCAACATCTAAAACGCCGTATCAAATGATACCGAACAAAGTACAAGAGTTGTGACTTTGTATCAACCATCGCAGGATGGACAAAATGACTATCATGAACACATACCCACTTCCCATGATCTACGATTTACTCAGTTATGTAATTCCTACGTTTTGTCAAGGGTTGACGTATGCTCGGAACACCATTTCAGCTTCGTACATCAAGGAATAGCAATCTTTCGAAGATAGTAACATAGATATTTAGTTTCGGATCTAGCGGGATAGTACCGCAGATTCATACCGAAATTTTCTCATAACCATTGATAAAGCTTAAAGAGTAAAACTTAAATCATTGCGTAGAACACGGATCGAGACGAGCTTGCATAGCGAGAACAAAGTTGGTCATAAGCACCAAGAGTTGGTTGTCCGGATCCAAGTAGATGGTCGTGGTGCCATTAGGTATGGGTCGGGATATGTCTTGTCATAGCGGGGACGGCGTGATGACTTACGCCTCTCGCCTATTGAAGCCTCTCAAGTTGAACTAATCGATGTAAGACCTAGAGTTAGTGAGTATCGTATAGAACTGTACTGCTAACACAAGTGGTTGAAGTACCTTTTGAGTTGAAAGAAACTCGGGAAAGGACAATAAGTCCTGTGTTTTAATGGACGAAAAGTCCTGTGTTCGAAAACTACACCTGAGTACAGGGTGAAAGAAATCGTTAAGATACATGTATAGTAAGGAATTCCCTATGGTTTGATAAATAGTTATCTTACTTGTCGCAAAAATTTTAGTTTCCAATGCATGTTTCTTAGTTACTACGATCAGACCACGATCGTGTCATTGAGTAGGAGGTATCTTGTGTTGACATGGTGTATGGGCGTCATGGAAACATTTAAGGTATCTTGTGTTACCATGGTGTATGGGCGTCATGGAGACATTTTGATATCTGGTGTTGACCGGGTATATGGGTGCCACGGAAAATACTATATATCAAAGTACGACATGACAAGATCGTTACGGTCAAACCAGAGCGAATTCTCGTTCGTCAAGCGAAGCGGCCGACATATAGAGAAAAGTTCCGGAGTGAATAGTCTGAAGTTTAGATAGACAGAGTCTAAGTTGTTATAGAGCAAATTTCGAGGACGAAATTTTATTTAACGGGGGGAGAAATGTAATACCGGATTTTAGTAAACTGGAATTTTTGAGATAAAGGAAATTAAAGAATATTTTGATAAAGCAAAATCATGAGTTTAAAACTATTACAGAAAATTGTCATAATTATAGAGTAAATTTTTAAAAAAGTTACGGAAAGATCGGATGAGCGAGAATGACTAAAAATGAAATAATGGTGATAAAAACGGTCTAAAAATATTATGATAAATACCTGAAAGATCATGAAAAATTATGAGAAAAATATGGAAGTGTTATCCCTAATTATGAGAATTTAATAAATTATTTTAGAGGAAATAACATGAAGAAAAGTTTAAAAAGCATTTCGGAGAACCATAAAGTAACTTTGCGATGGGGTAAACATTGTTAAATTTTACATAGGATATAAAATGACAATGTCAAGTATAAAAGTTTGCAAGATAACAATATACTGTAAAATTGGTAAAGATAAATATATGAAGAAACCTGATCCTAAAAAGATCACTAAACGAAGAAATTATGTCTGATTAAGCCTTAACGAAGGCAGGGGTAAAACGAGAATTTTTGGTAAAAAATATTATATTTTTAAAAAATGGAAAAAATTATAGAAAAATAAATAAATCTGAATTTTTAAAAGAGGGGCCGAAATTCTAAGTATTTTTAATTAAAAATAATTGTTTAAATAATTAAAATGGTAATTAGAATAAAATAATAATATAATGCGGTGAGTCGCCTTATAGGCGTAAGACCGGGGAAAAGTTAGAAATAAATTCTACAGGTAAACGAGAGGTAAAAGTCTTTTCAGATCGATCAAATTAAGTACAAGTGAAATTCTACACGAAGAAAGAATTTACCGTACGTCGATTCCGCAACCGAAAACCCTAATTTCAAATAAGACAAAAAGTTGATCAGATAGAGTAGAGTCAGATAGGCAAAGTGAGAACCTATAGAAACAATTGTGTCTTTTTAAACACGAGATTAAGTTAGGCAACAACTGGACGTTTTATGATTCAGTGAATTGTTGTCTAGAAGTTGGTTCTATCGGAAGCGATTTCCGTAACCGGATGCGTTTGTCCGAATATCTTCCGACGCACTGGAGAATACCTAGATATGATCAAAAAGAGGATCCAAATAGATAATATGAAAGAGGATGAAAAGATCTTCAAAGTTACACGCCGGATTTTTGAGTTTTCGCGAAATCGCGAAACGGACACCGATCGGGTAGCTTTATCGGCCGGAGGCCATAAAGCAAGAGCCATCATGGATGACAACTCATCCATTGAATTTAGGGCTCTTAGATTTCGATCTTGACCATGGATGGCCAAGAGTGTTTTGTCCTCAAAAATGCGATCCAACGGCCGGAATCCGATCTAAAGACTTTTGTGGAAATTCCCACCTTGTCCCTATTTTTCCCTATAAATAGCAAGCTCTCTTGCTCTCATTCTTCACACCAAATCCGAATCCTAGAGAGAGGTTCTAGAGAGAGAAGCTCTGGAAAAATTCCGCCTTAGCTCCGAGTAAGTTCTTCGTCCTTAGTTTTTAGTTTCCGTAGTTCTTTCGGTAGTTATAGTAGAACTGTTGTTTTGATCTAGGAAGTTTCAAAATATATTCCTATACTTGTTTTTAAGCCTCATTGCATTGAAAGATGCCTGACGAGGTAAAAACATAGTAGGGATAATTTTGAAATGGAATAAGGTCAAAGTAACGAAGTTCTGGCGAAATTCCGCCAAATAGGGGTACTAGGGGCAAAATAGTAATTTTTGCCCAAATGGCCTGTTATGATGCCAAATGTTGATAAAAGTTGTCCTTATAGGATATCTGAGCTAATCGAGCCGCATTTGTTGTGCCGCCGTCATACCGCTTTTTTTTTCCATTTGTCGATTTTCACGTTTTTCCGTAAAAGTTCCGTTTTGTACCGCCAAAAAGGTACGTTCGCGTCGTAACACTAGCTCTAATGTTTATTATATGATTGTTGTGTAGTAGTGTACGAGGTTATGCTATATACACGGTATGTTACATACGAGGTTATGTCACATACGAGGTTATTATTGTTGTATCATATGAGGTTATGTTACATACGTGGTTATTATCTTGTATACGTGGTTACGTGTTTTTAATCATACATCCGTTATGGACTGTTGTATTGATTGCTTTCTTGCTGTCGTGTATATGTAGTCGTATTTAAGCATGAGGTTAACCGTTACCCGAGATCCAAATTGTAATTGGATCTCGCTCTTATCATAGCGTCGGAGTTCGGGAGAACCGAGAACCGAGGAGAAAGGCGAGCATGCCGCACGAGACCCTACATTTGAAGACTTTCTTCGGGTGTTATTCATTTTGAAAACTCTCGGTCAATGTACCGTTTCTGTAAATCAGCCAGACTTACGGCATTTATAAATATATGTATCAGTTACTCAATCGCTCCAATGCTCTACTCTGATATATGAGGAGAAAAAAAAATTATACTGCTTTTGAAAATGGGATGTTACACAAAGTTACGCTGATTTTTTTTTTAAGTAAAAATCTTACCATCTCAAAAACACTCTAATTAGTTTCACAGCCAGAAGAGCTACAACATAAGCTAAGAATACGAATTGCAATTCTTTTAAGTTCTGGACATCCATCTCCATAAGAATCCCACCATTTTGCTGGAGGTAGTTTTTTTGAGTAAATACCCTTTTGGGTCCTCGACAAAAAATACGGACCCCATTTTCGTCCCTAGGGACTAAAATTGGACTTTTTTATGGACTAAAAAAGGTTTTTTGAAAATTTGCGAGGGACCAAAATGTTCACAAATCGACCCTTATTCGTCCTTTTCAGGGACTAAAAGGGCATTTCTTTGTGTGAGGGACCAAAATGGGGTCCGTGTTTTTTTTCGGGGACCCAAAAGGGTATTTACTCTAGTTTTTTTTTCTTAATGCTTGTGTAGTTTCACGTCCAAACATATCTCTTGCATTATGAAATTTAGTCAATTAAAACTCAATTTTGTTAAGCTCATCTTGATCCCCAACCATCCTTGACAAAGAATCATATAATCCTTGTTTAATTATATAATGAGGCTTAAAATTAGTGTCATAATGGAAATGAAGATTGAGGTAGTATGCTTGCATATAAAGGCTTATGTAGTTGAGCTTCCCACCTTTCATCAATTATATTCCACATAAGTTGATAAGTCATAACTATCACAAATCACAGTCAATAAAAAAAAAAGCCATTCCACCAAAAAAATCAAATTATAAAAAACATAAAAGTTGCATAATAAAATTAAGTACAAAAATTTAATTTGATACTTGCCTTTTTTGAACACTATTAAAATTTTGTTTGATCTTTTCTTACGCACTTTCCATGGCTTCATATATGAATCTCATAGTTGGCTTCTCTTCTAAATCTACTAAGCAAAGAACTTTAACGTACAAGAGGAGCAATACCTTTAAGTCATGTTACGATATTCTTCCAAAAATTATTGTCCATAGCACTTTTTGCTACTTTTTTTTCATCTTTGGTAGATGAAAATTTGCTATCCTTCCAATCTTGAGAATTAAACAAATTTACCAGGGGTACTCTGTGGTCATTAAGACATGACAAAGTCATATATGCAGTGGCAAATCGAGTTGGCAGGCCTGATTAAATCTTTTTCATTCGTGTATTTTCTCAAAAGGCTAATGAGCATTGATTTTACATAAATATATGTTGTAATTTTTCTACCCCTGCTAATGGTTTCTTTTTGCAATATAATTTTTTTTTCAAAGTCCTCCAACATTAAGTCAATACAATGGGCTGCACATGGAGTCCAATACAAATGTTTTATTTTCTCCATCAATGTTTGCCTAGCTGCTTTATAATTTGCAGCATTGTCAGTTACTATTTGCACCACATTTTTTTCACATACTTTTTCTACAACCTTATCAAGCATCTCAAATACTTTAACACCTGTCTTAGAAATTTTAGAAGTATACAATGAATATAAAAATATTGTCCCTTTGGGACTATTCACTAGAAAATTGCAAATTGAACACCTATTTCTATTAGCCCACCCATAAGATATTATGGAACAAGTTGTTGTTGTCCATTCACTCTTAAAGTTCTCAAGCAAGGCCTATGTGTTTTTCAATTCCAAGTTTAAATATTTTTCTCTGACCTCATAATAAGAAGGAGGCTTAAATCATTAGACAAATAAATCTTCCTATAAATTCACACATCTTTGTAAATTCAAGATTTTTTATACAATTAAAAGGTATAACACTTGTATCAAGAAATCAATCTACTAGTTGACAAGCCTTTTCCCTGAAGTCTCTCTTAAACATATGATTAATTGTTGATTGTGTGTTGCCTACCCCTTTGCTATTATTTTTTGTATTTCTCAAGAAATTCATCAGCCCTTTTTCTGAATTTTGAGACTTAACTTGTGCATGTGCACTTTGGTGATCTTCATCACCGATATCAACCCATTATTTTTTTCCCTTTTAAATGAAGCACATTTTGCATCATAAATAAGCTACAGTATTGTGGTCTTTACTTCTTCAGGAACATTGCCATAAGCTTCAACATCTATTTTAGTGTATGTTAGATGATTTTTGAATCTATAAATACCCCCATTAACAAATATTTCATAATAATTACACCACTTTTTGGCCATTCCCATCAACATCCATCTCATGTTTCCATCTTATATCAGATTTGTTACACGGATAGTTTTTTCTTGTAGCAATAACTTTTTTCCAATATTTTCCTTTGGGCTTGAAGACATCTTCAATTCAATATACTACCTAATTAATAAGCAGTAAGAAGAAACTCTCAAATTAAGAAAAAAGAGGTAACTAAAGAAGACATCTAATATGTCAAGGTAAAAAAAACTTCACCATAGTTTATCAGTTCTCAAGGACATAGTTTGTTTAATGTAGGATAGTGTTTAATAAATTAAATAAAATACTATTATAGGGATCACATTAGACACTGATAAAACTAGGTTCTAATATCTCACTGTCAAAAAGAAAAGATTCATCTAGGATCTTAAGCAAGCTCCTTACTCATGATCTTCATGAAAGTAACATAATAATGAAATCTTCATTAATTAAAAGCAATGAAAAGGTGAAGGAAAGAACGAAGTACCTTCACCCAAGTACTGTAGCGTCTGGTCCTTTCCTGAATTGCTTCACAATACTCCAACACTTTAGCCTCACAAGTCAAACCTTCATCCAAACCAAGAATAATTTTTAATAATTTTTTTTTAAAAAAAAGGAGCTTTGGAAGTTTCGCCCAAACCCTTCACCGACTTAGTCTACTACTACTCTATTTTATACCTAATGCCTAGCTAACACCCCAGCTTCTTTTTCTTTTTTCTTTTGTTTGATTACCCTTGATATTCTCGCCAAGGAAACTTTGGGTAGTGTGGACGGAGCTATTTTCTTCACCGTACCCCCACCAGTTTTTATTTTGAGTGATCTAAAAAAAATAAAAACTCACCTTTTGATGTTTAGCCTTCTTTATCTCTCTCTCTCTCTCTCACATTATTTATCCCTTCATCTCAAATCTCCAGTTCAAGGAGAAACAGAGAATATAGCAAGCATAGTTACAAGCGAGGCGTAACGAAGAAGAAAAACCAAAGGTGTGAACTTGGAAAAAAATTGAAGATGGCGACAACGACACAAAGTTTCCAAGATGAAAATATGGCACCTAAATAAGTAATATTTAATTTTTTTTCAACCTCATATATTTTTTATTCTTTCTTCTGGGTGATTTTTAGCCTTTCTCTACCCAGATCTATATAACTCACTTAAATTGGTTTCAAATCGTTGAGTTTAACAAGTTTGACCGTATCAGAAACAAGTTTGACCGTATCAGAAATGAGTTTGACCGTGTCAAAAACGAGTTTGACTGAGTTTGAGCCTAAAACGATTTATATCCGATTTAATGCATTTTCCTGAGGTGAAAATGCAAAATCATTAAACTCGGCGAGTTGACTCGCGAGTTTAAAAACATTGATCACTCGTCCTCACCTCACACCTAAACATTGACCAGATGGCTCGTATATTTCTCTCATCTTGCTTTCTGCTTCTGATGGCTTCTCTTATCTTCACATCATCAAGTATATTATATTCTCATGTTCTTGTTCATATCATAATATTCATATCTCGGCTGTTTATTTTATGTAACACTACTACAAAAAAATTGCTTTTAAAATCTGTTTTTAAGCCCTTTTTACCTCCATTTTCAGGGAGACACTTATGTGAGAGACGTAGTAAAGTTTGGGAACAACGTTCATTAAAAAAAGGATATCGTAAGAGACTTACGGCGTCCCTTTTTAAAAAGGGACATGGTAGGTTTTTTTTTAAAAAAATAAAATAAATTGACGCCGTTGAAATAGAAAATCTGTGTAGTGAACTTCAGCAATACGTGGAAGAGTTCTTTCACCGACCTGTGTGAGCTTCAAGCCTCTCCAGATTTGGAAAATCAACAAGAGTTTCAAGCTTCTCCAGATCTAGAAAATCAGCTAAATTTCATCCTAGCTGACAATGGAGAATTGGAGAAAATTACAGAAAATGACCTAGATAGTTTGGAAAATTATAGAAAGGTAGCAACGACAACGAGGAGGCAGAGATGGGCGGCCTGATGGGTAAGATTGGGATTGTGAGAGAGAATGGCTGAACTGTAATTTCCAAAATATCTATGTCATTTTCTGTAATTTTCTTCAGTTTTTTACTACCAGCTGGGATGAAATTTAGTTGATTCATCATCCATGTTATCCTTTAAAATACAAAAAAGTCAAAGTAACGGTCAATGGGTATTTTTACTCCACTTTTGTAACCACATAATCACTTTTGCACTCCAAAAAAGTACTTAGTGTTGGGTGCACTTTTAGAAAAACCACATAAGTATTTTTGCACCTTAACCCTTAATTAATTAATTAAAGCATGAGAAATAATGGAGCCTCGTTTTCTTGAATATATATACATGCACTTGAAAGACTTTGAGATCGAGAGAAGTCGACTTAGGCTCCGTTTGGTTTGAAGGGAGGGGAGGGAGGAGAGCTCCCCTCCCTAGTGTGAAAAGACCTATTTAACCTTGTTTTAAATATTTATGCGAAAAATGAGATAAATCAGGGTTAAATAGGTCTTTTCACACTAGGGAGGGAGCTCCCCTCTCTCTCCTCCCTTCAAACCAAACGAGCCTTAGAGTTATGAGAATGAATTGGTTATGACGTCTTTTGAAATTTGCAGTGAGGCGTTACAATTCAATAGTAAAATCATGATCGACTTGACAATTATTAAATTAATATTTTAAATATGTCGTAATTTTTAAATAAAAGATCTAACAAAAGTATTTGAAAACAATAAAATCAATTTAAAATACAAAATGACTAAAGATAAAACAAAAATAAAATTTAAAATAATTTAAAATATTTATTAACTTTAGAAAATATTTATACAATGTATATATATTTAAAAAATGAAAAATAAAATTGAGAAATTCAATAAATTAAACATAACTCATAATTATTTTTATTTTTAATTTGATCAATACGAGCAATAGATGCATGAAGAGGAAATTGTTAAAAATTCCTTACAAAATTTACTGCCTAGAGGCACCTGAAACTTGTTTTAGCCAACCTATATATCTTCGGTACTCTTGGATCTCAATTTTGTGAAACATATTTGTATACGGCTAAAAATATATGCAGTTGCCCTCATGGAAGGACTTGAATTATTAGACGTAACTTCTCAAGTAATAAATTTTGCAATTTTTTTTTAATAATTTTGATTATGTATTAATCGTCTTTGATTCATAAAAAAATACATATGATTAATAGATGTATTAGTTGTGTCTTAAATTCACAAAAGTTAATAAAGATATACTCCAAAGTCCAAACTATGAGTGGCATTTCATTTACTCCCTCGTGTTCTTTTTATAAAAGCCCAAAATTTGCATTGTCTTATTTCTTTTTATAAGAGCTCGAAAAGATCAGTTGTCTAAACATTTAATGATTTTTTTTTTCATTTTTACCACTTATTAATTATATGTATTGCATCAATTAAAATGTTGGTAATACTTCTATTCACTTTATTTCTGTCTCTTAGTTGTCCTTAATAAATGAGGGCATACTTCTATTGTAAAAAGTTTATTTAAGACATATTTATTATTTTTAACAAACTTTAACCGCTTTCTTAAATCGTATAATATTCGGTTATTGAGCTTTTATAAATAGCAACGGACGGAGTATAGTCAGTCACTCATCCCACCTCTCCCCCCAACAATATCAAGATAGAGATGGCTCGTATATTTCTCTCCTTTTGCTTCTTCCTGCTTCTGGCTTCTCTCATCTTCACATCTGATATATTAATGTCACGTTCTTCTTGATATCTCATATTCATATCTTACACAATTTAAGCCATTTTAATATGTTAATGTTGCTCTATTCAATATTTCAATAGTTTAGCAACAAGCTGTTGGCTGAGGCGGTAAGCAGGGACAGACCTACATGGGGACTAAGGACGGCCCCCGCCCCCCTAAATTACAGACTTTAACCCAAAATTTTAGGAAATTATATTTCGGCCTCATCAAATTTTCAATTTTTTCACTTTAGTCCCCTTTAAAAGTTTCATAGAGGGACTAAAATGAAAATATTGAAACTATTATAGGGCTTAATGTAATTTTATAAACACCTGGGCTTATTCTATAAATTTAGCTCCCCCTAATTTCAATTCCTGGTTCCGTCCATGGTGGTAAGCAACCTCACCCCAGTAAGAAGGACAACACAAGTTCAAATCCTGTGAAACGAACTTGTTAGACACTTTAATTATGTAAATTTTTTTTTGCTAAGCATAAGTATTCCCTATTGGAGATAATTTTATTCGGGACACTGTCCGATACAAAATGTGGGCAACTCGTCCTACGAGGAGTTGAATCTTGGTTCGCCATGTTATGAGGAACTATCCCCTTCCATTAGACTCAACTCTCGTCGGTTGATTATGTAAATTAATACCTCTATATATAACTTTCATTGCATTTCATATTTAGGAGCTGAGCAGTCGGATATACAAATTTCGCAGCCCCAAACTTGGGCGGACGTCAACTCCCATCGACAAACGAAACAATTCTGGTGGCATCACCTCCGCCGGAGAAGCCAACAAAAGGAAAAACATGCACTACGAGGATACACATTTGCAGTGATCGATGTGGTGACTCATGTGGTAATACTATACGTGTGCTCAAAGATTCCAAGGAGGCCAAGGATTTTGTCAAGACATAGTGCCAGCTTTCAGGGTTTGTATTTGTGTGTATAGTTGCTGAGGAAATCTATCAAATATCAATTGCTATATTAAATAATACTCCTCTAAATGAATTCCTTAATTATAAAATATATATGTGACATGATATTTTTAAAATATTTCTATGTAAGATTAGATTATAGGTCAGTTCATAAGTTAAAAAATAATTTTTGGGGAAAAGTGATTAATATAAGAGATAAAATAGATAAAGGTTTTATATTTAAGACTAAAATTTACCATAAAATTAGGTTCTACATTTAGTACAGGAAGAGTATAATCTTGATATTTTTAGTTTGTGTGTTTTTTAAATATTAAGACTTATTACAACCAAGGTTGTCAAATTCACGAGTATAAGCAAACTTGTGATAGTAATGTAAACTCGTATCGTGAATTCGAATCGGAAACTCATAAAAGTTTACTTTTATTATTAAATAGGTATTACTAGTGTATAATTGAATAATTAAAATATAAAAATGACAACAATTTGATTTAAATATATTTTAAATCCAAATAATTGAAATTAAATCCATCAACATTTATCATTATCACATTTAATACAGAAATTTCTATATAAAGCCGCTAAACATGACTAAATTAACATTAATGAAGGGAATATTCTTTTTTGTTGAGAGTATATTTTTGGAATATTGAAAAGTTTCTATGGGCTTTTTGGTAAAGAGAGGGTAAAAGATTAGCCCCTCCCCCTCTCCCTCCCTCCCCATCCCTCAAACCAAACTAGCCCTAGAGTAAGTTAACACTTTGTTTAGTAAGCTAGAAACGTAAAAACAAGAATTCGATGTATAAACTCGGTGAGTTTAACTAAGTTTAAAATTGGCACAAGTTTACCAATGACTTAACTTGTTTTTGTAAGTTAGAAACATAAAAACGGTAAATTCGGAGAGTCAACTCGCAAGTTTGACAACAATGTTTACAACCATTTTGGTCCCATCATATTAATTTCTATTTCATTAAGTCCAAAATATAAGTCACTTTTAATTATCTCACCAGAAATAAGAAAAAGTGGCTAACTCATTAAATTTGGCTAAAATTGAAAAAATAATTTTTCAATTTTGCTCATATTAATGCGATTTTGAAGGGAAAAATATGATAAGCAATATTTAAGGATTAATTACATTGACAAAATTGACCCATAAATAATTACTCTTTAAATCACTTATATTATATATGAACCAAAAAATCATTTTAAAAGACAAAAGAACTTATATTTTGTACCGGAGGAAATACTAGTACTCTCTAATTACCCTAATTAAACATGAACATATATCGAGAAAAACATTTAATAATCATTAAATTATCAAATGTTTTTCTTTCTTTTTTTTTGAGATATGGAGGCAATAGTCAAAGCTTGAACGCAAGGACTAAGATTAAGGGCCCGTTTGGATGAACTTTTTAAAAAAATTCTATTTTTAAGTGTTTTTCTTTTCAGCTCTAAATTAGATCTTTAAAAAAAAGCAGCATTTTGACTTCTTTTTTTATGACTTTTGCTTTTTTTAAAAAATATCATCTAAACACATAAATTAATAAAACAAGCCTTTTTTTGCATTAAAAAATGTTTTTTTTAAAAAAATCAAAAAAGCCAATCCAAACAGCCCTTAACTCTAAAAAAAAAAATATAAAACACGTAAACATTCGGAAGATAAACTACTCGTCGATCTTCTAGCGAACATTCATAATTAAGCACATCCATTTGGCACTTTCGCTATCATTACATATCCATCAAATCATGATGCCCTTCATGAACTTGGAAATTATCAAATGCTTTTATAAAACCACCATAACACTTTTTTTTAATAGAAAAGAGCGCCTCATAATAAGAACATGGGTGAGGGTAAGAGACAGTTTGTAACAAATTCCGTAAGATAAATACGATGACACGTGGTTTTATAAAAATTTATCGAGTTTTGAGGTGCTACGGCTTAGCGTAATGCGAAACGAGAGCATGTACTAAAAATTTGAACAATTGAGTAGCGATATAAAAATACTCGGACATATGCGATGCCCTCGACGTATACCGATATATTATAAATTTCCCGAAGGATTGTTCATGTGATACGTAATACAAAACTTTATAATTACAATTCTTACATGTAACTATACCCTCTTCAACCAAGCCTTGAGTAGACTTGGGGCATAGAACCTAACTCGCTTAAATCATCTCATTTGGCCAGCCGGGTAGGTCTAGTGGAAGTCTCACTTAGTGCTGCTGGTGACCGATTGATCGAACCACATAGACGACCCTTCTAGTTTAAGCACCAAATGATGTGAAGTAACTTTATTAGATTCATGCCATAAGGTAGGTTCGTTGACTTTCTTCCCCGCATTTCCTTTGATCGGTGCCTCCTCACGGCTCCGTCCATTAATGCTCCTTCTCATGGCTCCATTCACAACGTCTTCATAAATCCTGGTTCCTTTCCCGAGCCTCTAGTCAAGTCTAAGATTCAAAACAAATTGAATCTTAGGTAAATAGCTTAACCTCATATGAAAAGTATAACAAGATATGTAAGACAGATATATTCATTACATTTCAAAGCATTAACCAATACATAGCATACAAAAGACATGTAAGGTTATAACAATACATAAGCACACACACGAGATGTAATGTCAAAACAACAACAAGACATAGCACACAAAGACATGTAAAGTTATCTATACAAATCCATGTATAGTTGAATAGTCGCACCACCGTGCCACGATGTACACTCGTGTCCTCAGCGCTAGGAAAACAATCTCACGGCATTATGAAGACTATAACCCGTATCAAGCTGAATGTATATAAACAGTGATTCAAGATAGAGTCTTAACCACGGTGCATGACCCAAGACCAAGTCTTGTCCATGACTCTATGAAATCATCTCATACATGCATACAAGTCATATCAGAGTTAAAGTTACTGTACGCGAACGTACCTTCCTTCTGTGTGAATAGTAATTTACTATTTATGTATACGGTACTATTCAAAAATACGGCACTATGAATAGTAATATGCCCGTCCTTCAAATCTGACTCCGGAATCCTCGGATATCCTAACATATTACCATATTGCTTAGAATAATATCCAAAAGGTTTAATTTACCTTTCTACCCTTGGTGGATTTGTTATTACCATTTTGCCATTACATTTTATTTAATAAAAACGCTACTTTCAGCATTATGGCCAGATTTACTTCTAACTTTGAAAATTCATAAGTAATTCTAGAAAACTCGAAACGAGGATCCGTAAAATTCATCAGAATCCTTAGGATGTCTACTTTTGTATAAAAATACTGGTTCTTGCCCAGATTTTATGAATAGTTCCCAGTTTTCACGTGTTCATCTTCTGCCCAGAAAATTTCCAGAAAACGTAGCCTAACTTTGGACATTTTTATCTTTTAGCACAGAACTCGAACTAATTCACTCTTGGTATATTTGAAAAGGTATATATGTCTACTTTAACCATGAATTTTCTCAGAATTTTAGAAATTCATCTTCAATATAAAATACTGACGTTTTTACCCCTGACTTCAAAAATTGCTTACCGATAAAAGTTCAGTTTCGCTACTTTATGATTAGCTTCCAAAAATTCTGCTATATAACCTTTTCCATCATTTTTTCGAAATAAAACCATTTCTAACCATAAAAACATGAAAATAAAATTACTCTAGCATATTTAAGATCAAAGCAACTTCTATCTATGAATTTAAAACTAGAACTCAAGAACTAAAGAACTTACCCTTGAAGAACCTTGCTACTACTACTTCTTCCTTGCTCCAAGAACTTCACTCTACTCACTCTCTAATCTTAAAATCAGATGCTTTGAGCTGATTTTGGTGTGAAGAATATGAAGAGAAGAGTCTTCTATTTATAGAAGAAATTCAAGGCTATTCCAACTACACTTCTTCCTTAACCAAACACTCAAACCAAACACCCAAACCAAACACTCAAACCAAACACTCTTACACCAAACACTCACACCAAACACTCTTACACCAAACATTCATACCAACTTATACATATCTACCAATATCCAACTACCAATTAATATTTATTTACAAATATTAAATAATTATTGGAAAATAAAATCCCTAATTTCATATAAGGATTTTCTTCCATAATTAACTCTCTAGGTCATAAAATATTGGTTCTAAAATTTCTAGACCAAAAAGTATCCTCTAACTATTTTTCCTTGAATTATTTGGAAAATAGGCTTCAAAATCCAGAAAATAGCTTTAAAACTATTTAGGCCAAATTTTCATAATAAATTCCCATAAAATATTTCTTATTTCCAAATCCAAAGATTTGGAATATTACATTCCTCCTTTTGGTTATAAATTAATTACCTTTTTATGTGCTATTTATGTCATATTAAATAGCTCCAAAATAATGTCTCATAATTAACCATTCGTTAATTAATTTCAAAGTGGAATTTGGATGAAAATATAATCAATAGATTATAATTTCTTGAGACAAATATTCACCTTTGTATTTAATATGTATTATTTATCAAACTATAGTATTTATGATAAAAGGATATTACATTTCTCCCCCAGTTAAATAAAATTTCGTCGAAATTTGATCGTAAAATCTTGAAAAAATTATTTAGACTTCTAGTCTTTTCCTTCCCTAAACTTACCTAGCATGCACTCTAATCTCATTATTGTATAGTCTCATAATTAACCATTCGTTAATAGTGAATTTTGAAAATATAGGAGACAAATATTCACCTTTGATCCATATGTATTATTTATCAAACTATAGTATTTATGATAAATAGGATTTTTAGGGTATTACATTTACCGTTAAATAAAATTTAGCCCTCGAAATTTGATCGTAAAATCTTGAAAAAATTATTTAGACTTCTAGTCTTTTCTTCCCTATGCATGCTTACCTAGCTTAACACATTATTGTATCCGGGTATAGTGTTTCCGGATCTCTCGATCCATTCTCTCAAATTTGTTACGCAGCCCACAACACGACTCATTTAGCCTCTTGGCTTAACACATATTGGAGGCTCAAATTATTCTATTCATTACCTAGGAAATCATCCTTAGGCCTTAAGCATCTCAACTTTTACCTGGTACAATGAATGTTTTACTAGACTTTAAAGGTACTTGTAGACATAATAGTCTAAAGTCACCATGGCAATCTGAATCCTTCCTTAACCAAACACTCAAACCAAACACCCAAACCAAAATCAAACCAAACACTCTTACACCAAAAAACAGACCAAACCGTAAATATCCAACTACCAATTAATATTTATTTACAAATATTAAATAATTATTGGAAAATAAAATCCCTAATTTCATATAAGTTCATAATAAATAAAATAATAAAATTAATTAATTCTTTATTATAATTTCTTATAATCAAACTATAGTATTTATGATAAATAGGATTTTTAGGGTATTACACAGTTCATATAATAAAATTAATTAATTCTTTATTATATAATCATAACTCTTTATTATTACTATATCACACTCTTACAAGCCAATGATGAGCATCCTTATTTTGTTTGATAATAATAATTTAATATAGTTTACCAACAATCATAGTCACACAAACAGTCACTACCTGAAGGAATACGAACTTTATAGCAAGAACCCTCGGCTCTGGTATTAGGGTGTTTGGCACTACAAGCAGCTCTACAATCATCTGGGACACAAGTCCCAATTCTTCCCAAGGTCTCAACGCATTTCTTGCATGCATCAAACAAACATCTACAAATCGGCATACCAACACATGAACCTCTTCCGTTTGGATGAGCCGCTCTGCACCTCGCAAAACAACCTGCATCACATGCTCCCAAATCCTCATAGCATCTTTCCCCACTCACCTTCATCATTATTACATTATTTCCTGTTTCATTCATCACAATTAAATAATTAATTAATGCGTGAGAAATTAATTAATATTGGAGAGAAGTTGATGTAAAACAGAGACAAGAAAAGGGGAAGAAGATAAGAAGGAACCAAGGGGAAGAGGGAAGGAGAGAAGCGGAAGGAAGAGGCCGGAGAGAAGAGAGATCAGAGAAGCATAGCAGAAGAGAGAAAATCAGAGAGAAGGATAACTGAAATAAGATAATTCAATAATTCAAATCCATGTACAAATGAAACCCTAAAACTATTTATACTAATAATTATAAAATCCTAATAATAATAAAATAATAAATAATTCTAATAAAAGTCTTAAATAATAAAATAACAATAAATAAATTAACCTAATAATAATAAATATTAAATTTCTATGATATTTGCCTCATCATGTTCTCCATCCCATATTCCATCAGAAGTAGTTATGAGAAATTGCTTGGTTTTGTTGTCTTATATATACTCCATCCAATCCCTTTTAGCTCTTTGTTTGAAACTACTCCATGTTCTTAATATATGACATATTTAGAGAGTTGAGCTTCGTGCTAAATATAAGATATAATTTTTATATTTGTAAATTTTTTCCTTATTTATCCCTATTGATGTTCCATAACAATATATTAAGGAGGGGAGGGAATGAGAGAATTATGGAGGATGACTAGGGTATTTTAGAAAATGGGAAAAACACTTCTCATGTTGTAGGAGAAGTGTATTCTCATGTCACACACACATGAAATGGTAGGACCTATATATATATATATAATTAGCATTATATATATATATGGGTCCCATCATTTCATGTGTGTGTAGGAATCTTATTCTTCTCATGCAACATGAGAAGTTTAAACCCCTTAGAAAATACATGTTACATTAATTAATTTAATTGACTTCCTTAATCTAATCAAATTAGGTAAATATGTCTTATATTAAGGACCAGAAGGAGTACTTATTATAAGCATGTTCACGTGAACCAAAACAAAGCCCGCTTACCTGCTTGTACATTACAATTGAAAATATATTTTAGAAGGTTCCAATCTCTATTCTAAGCAAGCCGGATGCGGATTGCCTCAGAATCCAGGGGTTTCAGTATCCCTCAGAAGCCAGATCTGAACCGTTGATCTTCAATCATCAAATTCTGACTGTCCATTTTAATACCTTAAAATAAGTTTAGAGCCCTGAAAAATTATTTTATGATCTTAAAAAAATATCCTGAAGTATATTTTTAATACCCGTTAGTACCCTAAAATATTTTTTTAAGATCCTAAAATTATTTTAGGATCTTAAAAAAATATTTCTAAGTACTGAATAATACTAAAAATACTTTATGATCTTGAAAAAATATTTTAGGATCTTGAAAAAATATGTTAGGGTACTGACAGGTACTAAAAATATGCTTCAGGATATTTTTTTAAGATCCTAAAATAATTTTTCAAAGCTCTAAACTTATTTTAAGGTATTAAAATGGACGGTCAGGATTTGATGATGGGAGATCAACGGCTCAGATTTAGCTTCTGAGGGATACTGAGGCCCCAAGATTCTGAGACAATCCGGGTCCAAGCTAGCCATTTAAAAGACATTTTGATTGCATGTCTATGCATTAATCATTACATATTTTAATCTAGCTTTCTCATATTTTCTCCCACACATTCGCTCTCATTCCTCTCTCTCTCTCTCTCTCTCTCTCTCTCTCTCTCTCTCTCTCTCTCTCTCTCTCTCTCTCTCTCTCTCTCTCTCTCTCTCTCTCTCTCTCTCTCTCTCTCTCTCTCTCTCTCTCTCTCTCTCTCTCTCTCTCTCTCTCTCTCTCCATAAATAAGAGTGCATTTAGGGAGAAAAAACAAATTTAATCTTATACATCTATTGCCCTTGAAAAATCATATAAGTCATATAAATCGGGGCAATTTTGAAAAATGTAATTAATACTCAATTTATTGGTGACTTATAATATGGACAATCTATAGCGCCTTACTATGGGAGGGAATATAAAAGTAGTTTACATTAAGACATATATAAAATATAAGAGTAGAGCTAGGATTTAATCTTGAGAGTAAATCCCTCCTTTCTTCACTAGTGCATAGAAAGCAAAATAAGATCAGAATCTGAACTGTTCGATTGAGATATGGATGTGCATATACCTGGACCATTTAGATGAAATTTAGACTATGCAAGGTAGATCATTTCATCCACAATTAATATTTTTTCTTTCTTTTCAATAGATTTTTGAGTGTTTGGAATAAAAAAAATAAAGATATATATAAGGAGTGAATAAATTATCTCAACAATTAACATGGGTTACACTAAATAATTTTTTTGAGCAAATTTAAATAACGTGCACATCATTTGATAAAAAAATGTGTGAATTTCTTGCATGATTTTTTTTTAGTTTATCTTAATAATTAAAATTTGTTTAAAATAATTAACTTCATAGTAGATTATAAGAGAAATAGAATGTAAAAATTTGCACAAATTAATATTTACCCGTACCTGCGAACGCAATACATAAGAGAAAGATAATAATGCAGGACACAAATGAGAGCTTGGCCATGTTTCTTTTTTCTTTTTTCCCCCGAGACGCTTCTTTTTTGCAAGGTGAGTTGTGATGTGAATGAAGCCCTTCCTTAATTTATATATTAATTTGATTTAATGACTTTATTGATTGTACTACCAGATATTTTTCTTGTTTGTACCACCAGATGTACGCTTCTTCTTTGTACTACCAGATGTTTTTCTATTCTTATGGCTTTTGATTTAATTTCATTTAATGACTTTATTGATTCGATTTTAATTGACTTCAATGAATGAGATTTTATTACGTACCTTCTGTAATAGTTAGTTAGATTTCGTAAAAAGCTCGATTTCATAAATTAAAGGGAATTCTAGAATCGTTAATAAACCCAGAATAGGAGAAATATATGAATCTACTATAATTAAATTCTAGGATTAATGAGAGGTGGGTACTCAAGTTAACCTCCCTCATTTTGGGTGAGGATCCTATGGCTTCTTTATTTATCCATGTTCAAAAAAACAATATTTTTTAGATACGGACAGCAGTAGGGACAAATCTCATCTATTTTTTTTAGATCTAGAAGCAATTCGATGAATTACTACTAAAGGTTTACATAAAAATAGTATCCTTTACACTTTGATCCACATAATTAGACCTCTATTATATTTATAGGGTCTTACAATGATTAACTCCTCATTAAAATCTTAACTAATAAGGGTAAGAATCTCAACTAACCAATGATTTTATATCTCCAATAATAATATTCTTTTAACCGTCTTTTATTGAGGGTTGATTTAGCCCGTTTTAATCAGGAAAAAAAAATTCAATTCCGTTGTAAATTTTATCTTAATATAAAACTCAATTGACTAATTTCGATATATTAAGGAAGCTAAATGAATTACCTTAAAGTATTTATATGTATCATTTTCCCCCAAATTAATTTTCTTGATTTATAAAATAACATTCCCTCTGATCCTTAATATAAGACATATTTGAAGAGTTGATTTTGATTATAATATAAAATATATTTTTCATATTTGTTAATCTTTTCCTAATGTACCCCTATTGATGCTCCCCCATTAACAATCCAGGAGAGAAAATAATAAAATTAAAGACGACAGTTAAAATATTATCTTTACTTTAGATTTTATACCCATCGAAATAACTTTTAAAAAATAAAAATTAAATTTAGACCTTTCGTATAAGATTTAGATGGTTTAGAGATGTTAATGAATAAAAATATTTTGAAATATTTATTTAAATTTTATAAGCATTTACATACTTCCTTCATTTTATATTATAAGATACTCTTTGTTGGAAGGTCTCATGTTAATTGATGGATCGAACAAGTCCGGATACAACTAGGCAAGGTCCTGGTACGTCCAGATTTACCATAACATGCCCAGGGCACCAAGAATGAGGTTATTGCTAACTTAAAGGAGAGACTCGGATTGAAAACAAATGAAAGTACTCTACAAGCCAATTTAGCATAGCATGCTTAATTATTGTTGGATCAACAGCTTAATTAAGCACTCCCTTCATCACTAATTATAAGTTCCAAATAACTTATTTGTATTTATTAAGAAAACAGTTAAAATTAGTTTAGACAACAGATATGTATTTTTTTCTCCAACTATGCCTTTATATGTAAAGAAAATAAGTGAGCGAAACAATAAATACAGTAAATTAAAAGGATAAAATTGAAAACAAAACGCTATAAATTAAATACTTTGAAAAACCTAAAATAAGGCTTATCTTTTGGGGCTGAGGGAATCATTAATTACCAGCAATCATATTCACACATACAGCGCTATTGCCACCCGGAGCACCAACGGAGACGCAATAAGAACATAGGCTAAGTAATAAACCAAATAAGTAAAACTGTAAGAGACAAAGTTCATGTCATATACTAATAATTAATTAATTCTTTTTTTTTATAATCACACACTTATAAGCCAATGAACAGCCTTATTTTGTTTGATAATAGTAATTACCAGCAATCATAATCACACAAATTAAACAGTCACTACCAGAAGGAGCACCGACTTTATAAAAACATTTGCATTAGTGTTATGGAAATGAAAGAGGCATTTAATTTCAAACCATTTTCACCCAAATACAAACCTCCATTCATTTACCTTTCGCTTACCCCTTTTGAGCCATTCCTTTGTTGTATGCATGTCATTATTCATAGTGTTCATAGTATTCTAAAAATTAAAAGTGAATTGTCAATGAAAAGTTGAACAATTGAAATGTCATGTATATAGAAAATAGGAGAAACATAAGTCAAAAAAGAAAAGAGAAAAAAGTGAGTATAATTTGAAAAAAAAGAAAGAAAAGAAAAAGAAATATGAAGAAGGCATTTGTTCATGAAATTGTAAAAGAATTGGCAAAAGTTTTTGTAAAGATATTTAGATGCTATGAACTTGTTCATTAGCTTTGACTTGCATATCAACGATTCATTTTCTAATTAATTTATTCCATTTAGCCTTTATCCAACATTACAAGCCTTTTAAGTCCTCTTGATTCATTTCATTAATTGCTATATAGCAGTAGAGATATTAGAGTTGTTACAAGCTTATGGTAAGGATTAAGTGAGCTAGAGTGAAATTATTCCAATAGGGTGAGATGAGTGAAACACTAATAATACCTTGAGAGTTCTCTTGTGCTTCATTCTAATATGTTGGATTGTGTAGTCAGCTAATTTCTGTGCATCGCTTGATTATGACTAGTGTTGGCTTAAGAAATTTGATTAATTAATTCATTGCTTTCTAATTATGAAATTGCTCATCTTTCAAATGTATTAGTGATTTAGACTTGGAATTGTGTACTCAATTGCCTTTGTTCAAGAGTACAAAGGTCTAAGTGTGGGGGAATTGATCGAACCATATTTTTATATAATTTTTCATTATTAAATTGAGATTCTTAATGTGTTTTCTGAGATATTATTGCATGATTAAGCACTAATTTGAGTTAAGGACATTTATATTGAATTAAGTGAAATTAGGGGCAAAATGGTCATAATTTATTAATTATTCGTGCAAATGATTTCTTGGGCTTTTGATGCTACATTGTGCTCAATTTTGCATTGTAGGAATTTTGGAAGAAATTTGAAAAATGTCAACCAAGGACCAGAATTAATATCAGAGAATGATCAGAATTAATATCAGAAAAAGACCTCAATTAATAGCATAGAAGGACCTAAAATTAAGAAATTGTCAGATAAGGACCAAGTGCCAAAACACTGCGTTTTGACAGCAATTTTAATTTTAAGTCAGCATCTTGGACCTTCTTCGAAAGACCAGAGACGCAAAGAAGCAGGGAAAAAAATTGGATAAAAAGAGGACCCGAGAGATTAAAAAGTATCACGCCACGAACCATATTGGACACCCTTGAGACCTTCTTCTTCTTCCTCCACCTTCCTCATCGTTGCCGGCAGTAACCCTCACCATCATCACTGCCGGCGACCTCCGTCGATTCTCCCTCTGCTTTCCATTCTCACCGTAGACCTCTACCATTCAGAGAGAGAGAGCACGATATAGCCCCGGGAGCTCGACCCTTTGGACCACCTTCGACCTCCATAATCCCATTCACTTCTTTTCTTGTTGGCCGTCGGAGCTCCTCCTCCGTTGACCACCACCAGAGCTCAGATTTGCAGCACCGCGACACACAGAGCAGAGAAACCAAAACTTGCGACAGAGGGGGGAGGCCGAAACTGATCTGAGAGCTTGTAGGAGGAGACCACCACCACCTTCGACCTCCCTCACTATTCTCACCGTCCCCTTTATCTTCCCATTACAGATTCTTCATCATCGTCATCTCTGACCTTATCTCCACTGTCAAAATTCTCTTCATATCAGATTTGGTTTTTAATCGGTTGTAATGAATTTTCTGAGTGCTGGTCAAGTTCTTGCTGTGGCTAACATTAAAGCTATGCGTGGTTGAGGCTTTCATTTCTTGGGGATCGATAGTGGCTTGAGTTGGGGAGTTTATTTGTTCAATTTATTTTCTCTAATTGAATGTGGATTTCTTAGTTTTAGGAATATTGTTTTGTATTGTTAAGACTTAGTTTACCTGTTTGAATAACTTTGTGGATTGAACCTATGTGATTGGATTGAATTTTTTTAACTTATTGGATTTATATATATGCATTTCCCAATTGATTCAATGATATTGTGCTTTCTACGTGGTAGTTAGATAGTATGATTGAATTGGATTAATTGATTGGTGTGTTATCGCATTCATATCAAGAGGAAGCAAGTTGCATTAATTTAATCCTAATCACACACTAAGTGGTTTTAAACAATATCTCAAAAGGTAGTAGTTAGCTACGCTAGTAGGAGCTACTATTAATTAGGAATATTGGACTCAAGTGATATCTTGGGGTTTGTCATCTAAACTTAGTGAAAATTTACTCCAACATTTAATTGAACTATGATAGGTAGTTCCATCTCCAAGTGCATTCATTCATACCCATTTTTATACTCATTCCAATTCATAAAGAAAATACCAAAAACAATAGTTAGCATTTAATTAAATTGCATTCATATTCTAGTTTTTTAGTTTGAAAAGCCAAAACCTATTTTTCCCTTGTTTTTATTGCATTTGCATGACATTTAGATTACCTAGGACTCAATAAAAGGCTCCACTACCAAAAAAAAAAAACTGGTTTTTGCGGCAGAAAAATTCCCTCGCAAAAAAGCTATTTTGCGTCGCAAAACTAGTTTGCGACGGAATAACGTCCGTCGCAAAAATGGTCCTCGCAAATCACTTTTCCGTCGCAAAAATGTTTCCCTCGCAAATTCTGGATTTTACGAGGGAAGTATTTTCCCTCGCAAATTCTAATTTGTTTTTTAAAAAATATAAAAAAATCAGAAAAAAATACATTAAAAAATATTAAAAATTATAAAATAAAAAGACTTGTATATCATAAAATTAAATGGTAACAATCATAAGAGTTATATAACAAAAACAAAATATTACAAATTATAATGTTGCGACCAAAATGAACTAAAAAAAAAAGTATAAACTGCAGCAGTCTAGTCATATTTACAAACTTCAGCTTTTGCTCATAAAAAATCCTACTTTTGTGTCTTGCAACTGTCAATATTTTATCAGAGGTCATTTGAGCATCACTCTCTACCTCTTGTTGTTGGCGAAGTTCTTCCAAGTTAGCCTACAATTAAACTAGTTAAGCATAGATTTGCATCAGCAAACAATCCACAACAAACACAGATTTTCAATCAAAATTTCCTATTATAAACAGAATCCAAATGTCAAGCAACAATTCACATCAAACTTTGAAGTCCACTCTTTACATCAGCAAGTTCCCAACACAACAATATTTAAAGAAAATGCATAGACATAAAAATGTGGATTAGTTATTCAAGTCT
This sequence comes from Acacia melanoxylon, assembly GCA_019022615.1. Lineage (NCBI taxonomy): Eukaryota > Viridiplantae > Streptophyta > Magnoliopsida > Fabales > Fabaceae > Acacia > Acacia melanoxylon. The sequence continues at coordinate 10,964,666 of JAFJYJ010000013.1, forward strand.
TGTGGATACATACCGATGATGCCGGAAGAATTTGAAGTCTTTCTAGTTGCGGAAAGTGACTACTCGTCGACCTTTAAACTCTGGATCTTGAGGAAAAATTGAATGTATTAACCTATCAAAGAAAAAAAATTGACGAATTAAGCATATTGCTACCATCATTATTTTTTGGAAGCCTTAAAACATGAGTTCAAAACAACATGGAGTATTAACTAACAAAAGCCTTTGCATCAGTACGATTTTAATTATAAAAAATGTGTTTTAACAAGGAGGGACGACAGATAGAGGAATTAATTATTGAACTGAAGAAATTAATGAGAAAGGTAGAAGCTTTTGACCATTTGAATATAAGGGGTTGGAGCATTAAGACATACTGATTTATTTGATCAATGATTACTGTTTAATCTTTAAAAATTAGGCAAATAGACTCATAACTAAAATGTTCATGGGTTTATTTTCCATTTGTGCATTTAAAGTCAAATGAGTAAACTTCACAGGTATGTTTCCTAACAAGTGCATGTTTTTACGTGGGTGCATTCCATTCGATAAGGATTTCATTGCCCCTTTTACTAGTACAAATAATAAGCTCTCAGAACAGTATGTTATTATAAATCACAAAAGTTCAGGTCTTCAGTAAATCACTCTACTAAGAAGCCATACTAACAAGGATAACGGAGAGCAAGTTGAAGAGGAGAATCAGGATCAAAAGGACATGGCTTTTCATGTTTTGAGCAAATATATACTCTTCATTACGTCACTGCAAGTTGGACTTGGAAAGAAAAGTATCTAGATATGTAATGTGCAACAGCCATAAACCAACTTTGTCTCTAACTTAGAGTGTTGGCTGGCTGGCAGCTCCATGTGCATATGAATGAAGTAACTCGAAACAGATCAGCCATAAACCCAACCCAGTGAATCTACTTCTCACATCAATCAATGCACATCAATGTATATACAAGTCTAGGCATTTCCCTAAATAATTTTGTTTTAATATTTGATCATTGAATTTCATTAAAGCCCAACCCCTCCATTTTGTTCTAATGTAAGCAGTTGCATCAGAAACTTTTTTGGGATATCAGAAAACACTTTTGTATCCGTCAAGTATGCAAATTTTTGTTAACTATTTGGCTAAATTGAATAAATAAAACAGTGCCATGATTAACATAATAGCCTTTTTTTTAAAGATATCTCCATTTTTTCTAGTGTTACACGCTCTACCACATGAATTGTGCAAACTATATCCATTGAACTAGTTAAATCGAAAACTTTATGCTATATATTTAACTATAAGTACAGATTTAAGGCACCCAAATTCATCGGACACCATACATTGCCCATCAGGATTTCACTAAAGGAACCACATGAACTGTGCAAACAATATCCAAATTCTGAAGCAACTAAAAATAGTTCCTACAAGACATAAACGAAACAACTGGGGGTATAATTTAAACCAACAAAACTCATAAAACGATAAATTTCAAAAGGGAAACAGACAATCAATTAAACTGAATACCGTAAGGACAAGAGACTCACAGAAATTAATTAATTAATTAATTAATTAGCAAGACAAAACCCAGAAATCATGGCATACAAGTAACGATATAAGCTTCTCGAATTCACAATAACACAAAGGAAGCAATTAACATTTAATAGAAAAAAATAATAACAGAACAGGGTTCGCATACCTCAAGTTAGGATAACAGATAGGCTTGGGCAACCCTAATTTAAATCTTTATTTTATGACTCTTGATTTGATTTATTGTTTAGAGAATGGATTCTAATTTCTATTGTCTTTTTGTTTAATGGGGATTGTTTTAATTGTCAGCTTGCCATAATCTAATCTAATTTCTCCAGAAGCGTACGTGCACTGTAAATCAGAACTGAACGAAATAGAAAAACAGATCAAATCGAACCAGCAGAAGCTTAAATAGGTGAAAAACAAAGAAAATCGACAAGTGTTTTAATCTGAAATCAATTTATAGGTGAAAATCGAACCAGCAGAAGAAAATACTTACCTAAAATGCCCTTATATAAATTTAAAATGACATAAACAAAAGTGAATCAACAAACCCTACTACATACCTCTCAAACCTAAAATTTTCCTTTCCACATGTTTTCTAATTGAAATAAAGGTTTTACTATATATATATATATATGTGTGTGTGTGTGTCCATATATATTTGTATGTAGACACACACATATATACATACATACACGCGCGCGCGCACAAATATATATATATATATATATATATATATATATATATCTCTTTGTGTGTCTATGTATGTATATATGTGTGTGTCTATATATATATATTGGAAATTAATGTCAGCTGATTGATAAATTAAAATCCAACAATTTAAAAGTTTCACTGATTAGAAGAGTTTACGTACTCACATACATATACTCACTAAAAACGCAACACACTTGAGAGAATAAAATAAGAGTATTCTAGGAAGAAATTAACAAAAATTAAAATGTTGTCCTATAATTAGGACTAAAGCCAACTCTCAAATGTTGTCTTATAATTAGGACCGGAGGGAGTAATTTTTTACAAGGGAAAATTATTTTCCCTCGCAAAAATGACCTTTTTGCGAGGGAACCGCCAAACTCCCCCATCTTGCGACGGAACTAATTCACCTTTTTGTCGCAAATATTACATTTTCTAGTAGTGTTCCTCAAGAAGAGATAACGATCCTCGGTTTACCTATACGCAATTGGTTAATTTTTTATTGTGGACCCCAAGGCTAAAGACAAAAAGCTAAGGCCCTCATCAATGCATGATCAGATCATTTCATCCACAATATTGTTACTTTTTTTTTCAATAGATCTTAAGTATATTTATATAAAAATATAAATAACTGAGTGAGGGATGTTTTTTTTTTTCGAATATACCCTTATTTTTTAAGAGTGAGCTAGTGAGAAAGAGAATGAGTAGGAAAAGAAATGAAAAAAAAAAAGAGGGAGTAAAAGAGATGAGAAAACATGTAATTAATTGGAAGTAGATATGAAAAAAGAGTTAATTAAATTTTCAGACAAGTATAAAAGAAAAAGAATGTAAACATATGTAGCTAATTATATAAAAGGAGAGTACAGTTTATTTAATATCTTAACTAACAGTTAAAATTGTCTAGAATCATTAATATAAGAGAAATAGAATGTAAACATATGCAAGAAAAATATTTACCAGTACCTGCGAATGCAATAAAAAGGAGAAAAGAATGCATGAGATGGAGAAGAGCTTGACTAGCTAGTTTACCGGAACCGGACTCTTTGGACGAGTAGGGGGTCAGATCTAATCTGAACGGCCCATATTTTATTTATTTTTTTATTTTTAAGAAAAAATAATTTTAATGGATGGAGAACCTAAAATAAAACTAATTTCTGAACTAACATTTTTTCATATAGAAATAATAATAATAATAATAATAATAAGATTTCAAGAGCTCATCCATAGGGAATACAGTTCCCATGTTTACCAACAATCAGAAACTCCTTAGCAAGGAGGGTTGCGATTGACGGTGGGTCCCAGCATAATCGGACGTTGGGTGCTTTTAATAGTTGCGGCATTTCCTCTCTCCTCTTTAATCTTCTGAACTCACCGCTGTTGCTCTCCACTCTCCCTCTCTCCTGTTTTCTTTAATCTTAGCAACCCAGCAAATGGAAAAACCAGAAATAAAGAAAGAAAGAAAGACATTTAAACAAAAGCTTTAAACTTTAACACCAGAAGCATTACCTCACTCTCGCAATCATACTCATCAAAACTCATTGTCACTTACTCTGATAGATGCCTGAGGCATGTTTACAGCAGAACCACCCTTCATATTGGCCAACGTATAAGTTCCCGAAGAGGAAAGAAAAGCATCGTTAGGTATAATCGAATTTGGGAAGTTCAATTTGTTTTTCATGCTAATTGTCTTGTTTATGAAGATGACTAACGATATGTTTTTGGGGTGAATTCAGCGGCTATACTTCTTGTGGTTCAAAAGCAACACCAGCTGTTCGTAACTCTGTTTCTCTGTAAATATTTTTATAAAGCTCTTCTAAGAGAAGGAGAGAGGAGAGCAACGCGGTGGGTTCTGAAGATTAAAGAGAAGGAGAGATGAAAGGAAGGGTTAGGTGTAAGAGAAATATTTACATAACATCATCATCTGAACACTATCTAATGAAAACAGAACAACTCAAATCATTTTAATTAAGCCGATGATTCATCAGGAAAAAATCAAATTCTATCTTATTTTTAAAGAAAAATATTGATTGATCATTTTTTTTTTCAAATTAAGATTTTTTTTTCTCAAAAATAAGATTGAATTTTTTTAGATGAATTATCGGCCAACTAGAATTAAAATGATCTGAATTACTATGTTTTTATTTGACAAAGCTTAGATGACGTGATATTCCTGAAGTATATAAATATTTCTCTGGGTGAAGAGGGGATGATGTGACACGCATGGAGTGATGAGGTGACATATAGAGAGTGTCATATGGATAAATTAGTCAACTTTAACAGTCAATTAACATTTTGAACCATGGAGGTAATATTGCACTATTTTTTGAAACTTCCCCTTATAAAAGCTTTCAAACACTCAATGCCCATTATTAGTGGAAACTTCTAAGGCATTTTTGCCCCTAAACCCTTTTACTTTTTTAAATATAAAACAAACCGTATAGACTAGAAATATTATATTCAGCTTTCATAAGTACACACTTCAATCACTTTAAATTATAGGATTAATAACATTGTTCGTGGTTATAATTTAATTAAATTTTGGTTTTAGTCCTTGTTTCAAATAATTTGTTTTAGTTTCTATAGTTTCATAAAAATTTAGTTTTTGTTTAACGGTTGATCCATGTACTTCTTAACAAGTTTTGATCTCTAAGTCCCCATACTTCAACTCACACCCTTATGAAACTATGGCCCCGTTTGGTACATGGAAGATTTAAGGAGGGAAAGGAACTTAAAAGAGGGAAAGGAATGGAAAGGAAGATTGAGAGGGAAATTTAAAAAGTTGAGCTGTTTGGTAGACATGGGAATGAAACTTAAGTTGAGGGAAAATAAAATGTTTGGTAGGAAGAAAAGAAAGTTGGTTAAGTGGGAAGGAGAGGTAAAATACCAATAATGCCCCTAAAAAAAAACAACCACACCTTCTTCATCGCTCTCATCTGCAACCTTCTTCCTCACTCTCATCTGTGACATTCACTTCTGTCAATGGTCGCTGGCACCCTCTCCTTCATTGTGACCTTCACTTCTTCCCATTATATATGCCCTTATAATAAAAAATGGAGAAAATGATTTGACTGATTCAAACTTACGTTCGAACGAGGGCGTTAAGTTCGAACGTAATGCACTAAAGTGAGAACGCGTTCGAACCAAAATTTTGACAGTAATCAAGCTTCTGCATCAGTTCATATCGGAACATGAACATTCATTTTCATTCCATTAAACTAGCTTTGAATCCGAGAAGAAGGAAAAAATTAAAAGAATAATCTTAATCAACAAAAGAGAACACAAGTGTAGACAAAAAAACGATACATACAACCAAAAACATAAACACCCGGACCTGCAAAATTCTCTTTAACAACCAGTTGTTGACAACAATGTGGAATCTCCATCCCAGAGGAGAAAATTGCACAGCAGGCACACCTCAGAGAGTCTAGAAGAGAAAAATTTCTACTCAGTAATAGAAAGTTCTGTGAAGCCCAGTGTAACCTAGAAGATGGGGCGACTAAATCGAAGATGTGATGAAATCTGCAACGGTGACGCACGAGATGCGATTTTTTACAGGGCATTTATGTCCCAATATTTTAGTCTCCCGGGAAGATTTCATCTTCCCTTCATTTTCAGATGGAATCAACCTTCCAATGGTTGGTGGAACTTTAAGGCTCGTGGGAATGCTACTCGACGGAAGATGGGAACACCAAACACGTTTTTTCAGAGGGAACCGTGTTATGTTCCCTTTCCATCCCCAACTCTCGCTCTAACAAGCAGGGCCTATGGGTATCAAAACCAAAACAATCAAACTGTAGACAATGGTATTAACCCTGTATTGTAAGATACTTTTCTTTTTTGAAAAATCTCATGTTAAGTGGTGGTCCGGGCAACTTCCAAAAAGATCCGGACGAATCCTGATACGGTTAGATTAGGTCCTGGTACATCATGTCATGTCCAGCACCAGGATTGAAAACAAATGAAGGTACTCTACTCTACAAGCCAATTCATTAGCATATATAGCAGGCTTATTGTTTGGAAACTCATTATTGTCTCATTTTATATTAAAGAAACGTTTTTTTAAAAAAAAAAAAAAAAAAAAGTCCCATGTTAAGTTTTTTTTTTTTTTTTTTTGAAAAGTCTCATGTTAAGTGCTGGTCCGGGCAGCTTAAAACAAGATCCGGATAGGTCCTAATACAACTAGGCAAGGTCCTCGCATGTCCAGAATTGGTCTTGACACATTCAGGATCAGGATGAGGTCATTGCTAAGTTAACGGAGAGACTCAACCGGATTAAAAACAAATGAAAGTACGCTACAAGCCAATTCATCAGCATATATAGGAGGTAGGCTTGTTGTTTGATTAATAGCTTAATTAAATACTATCTCCAGTTTTAAATAGGGTTAAATACCAATTTTATCACGGAAGTATTGGCTAGGAAACATTCAGCACCCAAAGTTTTTTTGGTATCATTTTTGACCCGAAAGTTTACAAACATAGCGATCTTGCCTATTGGTTGATCTTGACCGTTGAATTGTTGTTCTTCTTTGTAAACATCCAGGGAAAATTTGATCCTAAGAAAAATTTCCAAGGCAAATTTACTTCTAAAAAAACTTTCGGGGCATATTTGCTCCTTTTTGTAAATTTTCGGGGCAAAAATGATATTAAAAAAAACTTCCGGGTGCTGAATGCTCCCTAGCCAATACTTTCATGACAAACATGGTATTTAACCCTTCTAAATATAAGACCCAGTTGATTTTTTAGATGAGATTAAAGAAACTAATTAAATTACTTTAAAATATTTATATTTATCATTTTTTTCTCCAAGTTAATTTGTTTAATTTATAAACTGATATGTAATTTAATCATACACAAAATATGATATGATTAAGTAATTTATTTAATTTCATTAATCTCTCCAAAAAAAAATATCAACTAGGTCTTATATTTAGAACTGAATGAAGTAATTAATTACTAGCAATCATATTCACACACATACAGCTATATATTACCACCAGGAGCACCAATGGAAACACATTAACCAACAGCTTTGCGATTAGGGTGATTGGCAGGACAATCAGATTTACACTGATTTGGGCCACAAGAACCAAGTCCCAATCCCTCACTGCAAGTCTTGCGTCCATTAAACAAACAACTTCAAATCTGAGGACCAACACATGAGCCTTGTCAATTTGGATGAGTTGCTTTGAATCTTGCAAAACAATCTGCATCACACACTCCCAAATCGTCATGGCAATCTTCCCACTCACCTTCACCAATAATACATTTCCTGTAATTAAATGCATATGTTAAATAGTTAATGGGTGAGAAACTGGAACCTAGTTCGGATGCTTATTGCACTGATAAACTTCATGGTGTTCATAGTTAGAGTGAGATTTGCACTGTTCTAATGCAATTGCAATGGTCTAGATTTAAATTTTTTAACCAATGCTTTTTAAATTAAAAAAAATATCATATTTTTAATAAAAACTGACATTTGAGAGGTTATATTTATTTTAGATTTTGTCCACGTTATTAAAATAATTTTTAAAAAAGAAAATAAAAGTGAAAAAAATCAATTCCGTGTGGAATAATGGAGCCTCATCTTCCATTTGTACTCCCTCCGGACCTAGTTATTTCTTTTTCAAAAATAATCTTTCAAAATATAATTAATGTTGGATTATTTTAAAATAAAGGGATCTATTTTTTTTTGTAAAGTCATGTTCTTATAAATTAAGGAATTTATATGAAGAGTTGTGTAATGAGTTAGAACACTAAGAGCTACTAAGGTTATATCTCTTTAGTTCTTAAAAATATGTGTAGTAGCTAGCCATCACTTAGTGAAAGGTTGTGTTGTGTTTATAAGAAAACTCTACATAATATAAATGTGTAACTCTTCATGGAAAGGTTATAATAAATAACCATTGGTTACGTTGATTCATGAATGAACATATGGGGTTCATGAATCTAATATATATATGATTATAACTTTTAGTTGAAGAGGTATTGCATCAAGAGACATCACTTCTTGGTCTATAAATTTCCTACACAATCACTTCATTTGGGACACACAATACAAATCTCACCAGAAATCAAACAACAACAAGAGATCAAACTCATTATCTTTGTCCTTAAGCGCACACAAAGATAAAGTCAAGTTATTACCTTGTAAAAGCTATTATTTCCTTGGCTTGAGTGTTGGGAACGCAATCCATACTCAAGGGTTTTCATTGTATCCTGAAAGAAATTCGTTCATCAATTTAAAATGCACCATATATGATTGAAATAGGTGGGGGCTAATTAAGCCTAAAAAAAGTGTTACATACACCTTGAAGACATTGTACAATACTTTTTTCTTCATCTCTTATTCTTGTACTCTTTATAGATCCAGCCCCTCCAACAATCTTTGGGTTTAATTCCATGAATACAAATGATATCTTTAAAGGAGTATACAAAAAGAAAACTTTGTGAAGTTTTAATAAAGATTTCGATATTGATCCGCAAGCTACGTGGCCTGCTTCTTGGATGGCTTCTCTGATCTCTCTCTAAGGTAATATAGAGCGACTCTCAAGTTGCAGCTATAAATTTGAAGATGGAAACGTTTATTTGGAAAACACAAAGGATTCGGGTCAAGCATATGGCTTTATCTACGGCGAAGTGCAATTCATGGACCGCTTTCATCATTGTCACCTTTTGTCACTCAGGATTTCCCTTGAAATAAGAGAGCAAAATGGATACTGTGATCTAGAAACTTTGCAAAGGGTCATCTCGAATTTATTTAGTCAATAGCAAAGGAGAGAGGTAAGTACCTATTTACCTTTTTTTATATTGAATATAGGTTATAGAATCATGAGGTTTATTCATGATTGGTTTGATCCAATTATTTTGCTTAAATTACATGGTTTATTGCCTGTGGAATCATTATTTTTTTTAATCATATACGATTACAAATTGGTAAAAAGCATGATAAATTTTAAATGTAATAAATGGATAATTATCATGAAAAATTCTATAGTTAATTAGATGGGTTGATAATTATCATGTTATGTTCTAATTTTAATTAGAATGATTGATGAAAAATATGATGTAAATAAATGCATGGATTGAATATAGTTTGAAGAATTTCAAACAAATTAACATGCATATGGATAAATTTATTATTGTCTCATCGATCATGTATTGTGAAAGTACACTATCAGAGTGGTTGAAAGTATACTTGACTTTTTAATACATTCTAGGTTGGAAAGTACTTGGTAACCATGACACTGAAAGGGGGTAGGTTGAGCCCTAATTGGGCTCTTAATGGACCTGTAAGGATATATTTGCTGAAGTATTTATCATAGTGGTGCTATTGACGGAGTCTGTAATACTCGGATAATTATTTATCTGGAATATTATATTTTAGTAAATAATACCTATTGGAAATAGGTGAATATGTGGTCTCAAATAATAAGTTATAATTGTCTTATTTTCTAAGGTAATTTCTATGGAAATTAGAAGAGATAAAGAGCTAAAAATCCCTAAAATACATTTATGGGGTAAATGGCTGAAAATATTATGATAAATCCCAAAAGGCAATAAAATATTTATTAAAAATTAGAAAGTATGTTGTCTCGAATTTTAGGAATTTATGGGAATATTTTCCTTGGAAAATAATGAGGCAAAATTAAATATTATTTTTGGGATCATAAGTGACCCCATGATTTTTAATATTTTGCATGGGATATAAAATACCAATGTTAGTGAAATAGTTGTGAGATAATAATAAATCCTAATTAAGAAAATTATCAACAATTAGTAAGTGACTAATTAAGTAATTAGTGGCTAATTGTTTAAGCATGGGATAATTGCTTAATTAAGGTAATTAAGGCATAAATTAAGTAATTAGAAAATAAATAAAAAATAATAATAATAAGGGGGGATGAAATTTGTAGTGTGAAAGGCGTTGTGGTTATTTCAAAAATAATATCTAGATATTTAAGTAATTAAATAATAATATATTCGGTAGAAAGACCAGTTGGCTAAATGAGAACCGATAGAAATTAAATCATATCTCAAAATAGGTGAACTAAGTATTAAGCATCTGGACTTATTATAAACGAGTATAATTTTATCCTGGAGTGGGCTGTTTCCGAAGTCATTTTCGAAACCGGCGGAGTGATTAAGGGACAGGATGAAAAGGAAAAAGGGCAGATAGTAGAAATGAGAACCAATGGAAAATAAATCCGTTGTGGAAAACATGAACTAGGTTTCTTAGGACAGGACATATTATGAACCAGTGAATTTTTACCCAGAAGTTGGCGTTACCGGAAGTTATTTCCGTAACCGATGGCGTCTGTCCGAAAATGTTCAGCGGGCAACGGAATACCCTTAATGGGATCAAAAATTTAGTTAACTCAGATATTTCCAAAGAGGAAGAGTAGACCTTCAGTGCTGTGTTGCCGTATTTTTGAGACTGTTTAAGATTACGCGATTAGAACACCGAGCGGGGAACTTTATCGGTACAAGGCCATAAAGCAAAAAGATGACATCATGGATGACATAAGGGAGGAGAATTTGTGGTGGTGAAGAGAGGAGAATAAGTGGTTGGCAAGAGGCCACATCTCCATCATCCTAACCGTTGGTGCAGAAGTTGATCCAAGGGTTGAGATCGCTGGAAATTCCCTATAAATAGGCAATCCCTCTTCACTTCATAACTCACCAATTCCTTGATCCTAGAGAGAGGTTAGAGAGAAGTGAGAGCAAGGAGGAGCTCTGGAAAAGGAGTAGCGAAGTGCTGGGTAAGTTCTTCGGTCCCTAGTCTTAAGCTTTGGTAGTTCTTTCGGTAGTTATAGTAGAAATGCTAGATTTATCTTTAATCTTCCAAGATAGTTTAGATATCATGTTTTAGGGGTAAATATGGTATTTATTTCGAAAATATATTGGGAGAAGAGATATGTCAAAATTCTGGAGAGATTGAGTCAGAGTAGCGAAGCTCTAGCGAAATTCCGCCGATTAAGGGAGTTAGGGGCAAAATGGCAATTTGTACCTAAAATGTCTGTTATGACTTTAAATATTGATAAATGCGATATTATCCTTATAGGATATCTGTAATCTCGTACTGCTGTCGTACCGCTGTTTTCCGTCAAACGTGCCGTTTTCCGTCAACGAAGGTACGTTCGCGTATTGTAACACTAACTCTGATATTTATGGTATGCGTATATGTGATATGTGTGTTGTATGTGTATTGGTGGTATGTTATTTGAATGCATAGTGGTGTTAGAGGATAACTGAACATATGCATGCGCTTGGAGCGGTATATATGTATTCGCTGGGAGCGGTATACCCTGATTCGCTGGGAGCGGTATATCTGCATTCGCTGGGAGCGGTACATTTAGGAGTGATTCATTTGTTGTGCTTATATACTGTATATGTAAATATGAGGTTAACCGTTACCTGGGGTCCGGTGCATTGGACCTCAGCTCTTAACATAGCGTCAGGTTCAGGAGGAACGAGGACCGAGGAGAAAGGCAAGCAGGCTGCATAGAGACCCGGTTGAAGACTTTCCTCCGTTGTTATCTACTTTTGTAAACACTCGGTACAATGTACCGCTTCTGTAATCAGCCAGACTTACGGCATTTTGAATAAAAGTATCAGTTACTCAATCGCTCCGATGCTCTACTCTGATGGAAAAAAAAATTATACTGCTTTTGAAAATGAGATGTTACAGAGTCTACCTATATGAGAATGAAGTGAGGTCGCCTCTAATTAAGAGTCCAAGGATTTGACTTTGAAAAGTTCTCAGAAAAGGATACGGACACAGAGCTGCGAGTAAACGTGTCTTTTGAAGTGGCATGCAATGGCCCAAGATCCCATGAGTAATTCATGCACATTTGTTTATATGGGATAATTGGTTTAAAGCTTAGTCTACCATATTATTTTAGATAGGTGAAACCATGTCTCACTCAGGTAAATGTTCAAATCCTCAAGATACCTTTACTGACAACATGAGATTTTCGAAGTGATAAGAGTTTGTGATCATTTTAAAATTGTGAGGCATTGTTGGAATATTTTTAAATAAAGGGATGTGTTTTTTATAAAGTCATGTCTTATATATTAAGGGATTTATATGAAGAGTTGTATAAGGAGTTATAACACTAGGAGTCATCAAGGTTGTGTCTCTTTAGTTCCTAAAGACATGTGTGGCAACCATCACTAAGGTTATGTTGTGTTTATAAGAAAGCTCTACATAATATAAAGGTGTGACTCTTTATGGAAATATTAGAATAAATAAACATTGGTTGCGTTGGTTCATGAATGAACATACAAGGTTCATGAATCTAAACATATATGGTTATAACTTTTAATTTTAATTGAAGAGGTGTTGCTTCAAGAGATATTACTTTATGGTCTATAAATACTCTACACCATCACTTCATTGGGACACACTAAAATCAATCAAAAATCAAACAACAACAAGAGATCAAACTCATTGCCTTTATCCTTGAATGCACACAAGATAAAGTCAAATTATTACTTTGTAAAAGCCATTGTTGTCTCTTGGCTTGAGTGTTGGAAGTGCAATCCATACTCAAGGTTCTTCATTGTATCTTGCAAGAAATTTGCTCATCAGTCCAAATTGCACCCTATTAGATAGAAATAGGTGGGGGCGAATTAAGCCTAAATAAAAAATATTGTTTATGCCTTAAAAATATTATGCACTATCTTCTACTTCATCTCTTATTCTTGTACTCCTCAGAAATATAGCCCCTCAAACAATTAATATACTTGCTTTTAGGCATCTGAAATGTAAAATATCATGACAATTAAATAGAGGCTATAAATCAAAAAAAAAAAAGTTTAATTACATAATAAGTAACTCTCAGTATCTCCTTGTTTTAAGTGTCTTTTAATATTGATTTACATACAGGGATAATTACTATATGCAATCCCACAAAAGTAAATATGTCATCGATAAAAAAATCCTTGAGTTGTCAATATGATATTTGTCATTTTCTGCATCGCAACTTATTATTACATATTGCTCATGAGTTATTGTAGAACTTCTTAGTAATTAGCCAGATTGCTTGCCACGAAATTCATACACAGTCACATTTTAACCACAGACGAAGTAATAATAATCCGAATAAAAAGTAAGAAACACAACATTTCATATCATGTAAATGATGATAGCAACTCTTTATTACAAGTACCCTCTAGCTACAAGCCAATAATCATTATTACAATTATTCTCTATCCACAAGCCAATGATTATTAGCAGATAGGCTTATTGTTTGATCATTAACTACCAGCAATCATAGTCACACTGACAGTCAAAACCAGCTTGACCACCAGCACCAAAGCAAAAACCTTCAGTTTTGCGATTAGGGTGTTTGGCAGAACAAGCAGATTTACACTGATCTAACACACAAGTCCCAAGTGACAAGGCCTCAGAGCAAGTCTTGCATTCATTAAATAAACACCTGCAAATCGAAGCACCCACACATGAGCCTTGTCCATTTGGATGAGCCGCTTTGCACCTTGCAAAACAATCTGCATCACATGCTCCCAAATCTTCATGACATTTTTGCCCACTCACCATCATCACCAATACATTTCCTGATTCATTATGTAACCACCACCTTGTTATTTCTTCAATCAAACTTAATATGTCAGTATATAATTAAGAATATTTTGTCATTATTTAAAATGAATTTCAGCTTCCATATGTAACTTCTTGGATAGACTCCTCCTATATATATATACACACACACATATATATAGTATATGCTATAAATAACCGAGTTACTCCCTTTAATTAGTATTTAATATATATGACATCTTCTGAAATATTTTTACATAAGACACTTTAAGAAAAGTCAGTAGCATTTAATTATTATTTTTTCACAAATATTCTTATTTATTGTAGAGAAAGGTAGCATACAAAAGAGATAGATCAGTAACATGTATTGATTTTAATTGGAGGGTAAATTTGGAAAGTAGTGATAATTTTTTTTACCATTTAACGATACAAATTGCTTTTAACTACTTTTCTTAATCCTTGTGAAGTATCGTTGAAAGTCTTTATTTACTTCATCCGATCTTTTTTATAAGCAACTTTTTTTATTGCGTAAAACGAACTAGCGGTTAAAATTAGTTAAAAACAATAAATATGTTAAAAATGTTATATTTTTTCCACATGTGCCCTTATTTTATGAAAAAGGCACAAGACAAAGCATGAATATAAAATATGAGAAAGCATTGATAATAAATGATTAAATGAAAGAGAATTAGTTGTGAGTGAAGAATAATTAATATAAAGCTTAAATATTTTTTTTTAAAAAAAAAATCCTAAACTTTGGGTGTGTTGCGAATAGCCTCCTCACCTTTAGAAGTTTAAAACCAAGACCTTGAAGTTTAACATTTTGACTGTTACCCTCCCTACCGTTAAAATTGCTGTTAAACTTAACGGTTTGTTGCATCTCACCTTAACAATAATGACACTTGGCATTGATATGGAATTAAAATATTTTGTTTTATTTTTTCCAAAATTCAAATATTTTAACTATTTCATTAATTCTTAAGTATTTATTAATATAATAAATTATAATCTAAAAAATGGATCTGGGAATGATAGTTTTTTTTTTTAAAGTTTAATACTTTATTAATTAAGATATCTTTTCTTTTTAGACTTAATTTATTATATTAATAAATATTTAAATCTTAATAAAATAGTTAAATTATGTGAATTCTGAAAAAAAAATTGAATTCCCTATCAATGCCAAGTGTCATTTGATAAGGTGAGATCGCATAAAACGTTAAGTTTAACAACAAGGAGGTTAAAGTTCAAAATATTAAACTTCAGGGTCTTGGTTTTATTCGTCTAAAGGGTTATTTGCAGTACACTCAAAGTTTAAGGGAGTTTTTTTTGTATTTTAGCGTTAATATTTAATAGGGATGGAGAAGGAAAAAAGTAATTTAAATTTTGAGACACGAGAAAAAAGCCCTTATATCAAGGAACAACCCTAAAAAAAAAAAAAAAAATTGCTTATAAAAAGGGTTGGAGGAAGTATATTAGTAAGAACTAGCAAGGGGAGTATGTAGATGAAAAGGTTAGTATGTAGTAGTTAAAATTAGTTAAAGACAATAAATAAGTAAAGAATGTATTATTATTATTATTATTTTCAAATATACCGTTATTTTTTGAGAGAGTGAGTTAGTGAGAAGGAGAATGAATAGGAAAAGAGATGAGAAAGAATGAGGGAGTAAAAGAGAAGAGAAAACATGCAATTAATTGGAAGTCGAGATGAAAAAAAGAAGTTAATTAAATTTTCAAACAAAGTGCAAAGTGTAACTTAATTAAAAGGAGAGTTTATCTTAATGTCTTAATAGCTAAAATTTATCTAAAATCATTAACCTTATAGCAGATTATAAGAGAAATAGACTGTAAACATATGCACAAAAATATTTACCAATACCTGCGAACGCAATAAAAAAGAGAAAGATAATGCAGGAGATAGAGGACAGCTTGGCCATGTTTACCAACAATCAGAAACTTCTTAGCAAGGAGGGTTGCGATTTGATGAATAATGCTTGCCATGCCTTGGCTTAATTTATACTAGCAGATGTTGTTTCTATTTTTATGGCTTTTGATCAAGGCTGTAAAACTCGCGAGTTTAAACAAGCTCATGACAGTGACGTAAATTCGTATCGTAAACTCGAATCGCAAACTCATAAGAGTTTACTTTTATTATTAAATAGGTATTACTAGTGTATAATTAAATAATTAAAATATAAAAATGACAACAATTTGATTTAAATATATTTTAAATCCAAATAATTGAAATTAAATTCATCAATATTCATCATATTTAACAAAGAAATTTCTATAAAATTTATATATAAACCCACCGAACATGATGAAATCAAAAAAGTTAACACGAATTTCGAGTAAGTTAACACGATTTTGTAAACTAGAAACGTAAAAATGGTAAACTCGTAAATAAACTCGTGTCTTTAACCGAGCTTACTATTGGCACGAGTTTACTAATAACTCAACTCGTTTTTATAATCTAAAAACATAAAAAAGGTAAACTCGGAGAGTTAACTCGAGTTTGATAACAATGTTTATCATATCTAACAAAGAAATTTCTATAAAATTTATATATAAACCCACTGAACATGATCAAATCAAAAAAGATAACACGAGTTTAAGAGTAAGTTAACATGATTTTGTAAACTAGAAACATAAAAAAAGTAAACTCATGTGTTTAACCGAGTTACTACTGACACGAGTGTACCAATAACTCGACTCGTTTTTATAATCTAAAAATGTAAAAACGGTAAACTCGGAGAGTCAACTCACGAGTTTGACAACAATATTTAAATGAATGAGATTTTATAACCTTTTAAATATGTAGTCATTGTTGTCAAACTTGCGAGTTGACTCTCTGATGAGTTTACCATTTTTACGTTTTTAGATTATAAAAACGAGTCGAGTCATTGGTAAACTCGTGCCAGTAGTAAATTCGGTTAAACAACGAGTTTATACACCGAGTTTACCGTTTTTACGTTTCTAGTTTACAAAATCGTGTTAACTTACTCTTAAACTCGTGTTAACTTTTTTAATTTGATCTTGTTCAGTGGGTTTGTATATAAATTTTATAGAAATTTCTTTGTTAGATATGATAATTGATAAGTGATTAATGTTGATGAATTTAATTTCAAATATTTGGATTTAAAATATATTTAAATCAAATTGTTGTCATTTTTATATTTTAATTATTTAATAATACACTAGTAATACCTATTTAATAATAAAAGTAAACTCTTATGAGTTTGCGATTCGAGTTTACGATACGAATTTACGTCACTGTCATGAGTTTGTTTAAACTCACGAGTTTGACAACCTTGAAGATAAATGATGAATGTTGATGAATTTATTTTCAATTATTTAGATTTAAAATATATTTAAATCAAATTGTTGTCATTTTTTTATTTTAATTATTTAATTATACATTAGTAATACCTATTTAATAATAAAAGTAAACTCGATGAGTTTGTGATTCGAGTTTACGTCACTGTCATGAGTTTGTTTAAACTTGAGAGTTTGACAGCCTTGTATGTAATACTAAAATGAATGAGATTGTTTGACCTTTTAAATATGTAGTACCTAAATGAATGAAATTTTATAATCTTTAATAAAGGGAGATATTACAATATTCTTCTTTATATAACAATCTTTCTTGTATAACCTTTAATAAAGGGAGATATTATAATATTCACCACTACAAAAAAAAACCCCTATAACGTCCTATTTGTGACATGTTTTACTTCCTTATTCTGTGGGACGTGTAATACCCGGATAATTATTTATCTAAAATATTATATTTCGATAAATAATACCTATTGGAAATAGGTGAATATGTGGTCTCAAAACTAGTGTAATAAATACCTTATTTTCTAAGGTAATTTCTATTGAAATTAGGGTGAATAAATAGCTAAAAATCCCTAAATGCAATTGTGGGTCATAAAATACCCTGAAAATATTATGATAAATCCTAAGAGGCAATGAAATATTTATTAAAAATTGGATAATATGTTGTCTCTAATTTAGGTAATTTTTGGGATTAATTTCCTTGGAAAATATTGAGGCAAGATTTAATATTATTTTGGGGATCATAATTGACCCCATGATTTTTAATATTTTACATGGAGCATAAAATACCAATGTCAGTAAAATAGTTGTGAGATAATAATTAATCTCAATTAAGAAAATTATCAAAAATTAGTAAGTGATTAATTAAGTAATTAATAGATTAATTTCTTAAAACTTTCATAATTAATAACATGTTGTACATGCATAAATTGGGATGTATGACCCTAATTAAAGACCAATGGCTAATGAAGGGCCAAGATTAGCATAAAGATGATTACTAATGATCATGATTAATATAGTAGCCAATCAAATAGATTCAATAACACCTAAAACACCATTTTAGAATTAATGACCAAAGATTAAGCTAATTAAAGAATTAAACTTGTCTAAAAAGCACTAATTTCCATGGTTAAGCTAACAAATTGATTATGCAATGACTCATGTAATTAGTGGGCATTTAAGCACTTGATTAGAGAGTTAATTAGAGCTTATAAAATCTGCCCAAGAGTAATAAAAAAAAACGTACAGCATGTGGGAGGAGGAATTTGATAAGATTCCATGATAATTAACACACCAATACATGTTGAAAAGTCAAACTTTTCAACTAGCCAATGAAAATCCATGAAATAAGCATTATATTGTTATTCAAAAATACATTAAATAGCTAAGAATACACATTAAATGCTGAATTAGAGAGGGATGTCGGCACACAAGAGGGATGATGGAGATTTAATATTATAAAGTGAATATTAAATAAACTAAAGCATTTGGCAATTAATTGAAAGCACAAATCAAATGGCAAAAAGGTGTAAGCATGTCGGCACACTAAATGAAGTGAGGATATTGGATTTCATAAAGTAAAAATTAGATCCATGGTTTAAGAAGAAAGAAGAGAATTTGGATGACCTTGTAAATGACCCTTTTAGCCTTGGGATTTTCTCTATAAATAGCAAGGTTCCTCTTCTCATTTCTTCACACCAAAAATCACAAAGAAATCCTAGAGAGAGGTTAGAGAGAAGTGAGAGCAAGGAGGAGCTACGAAGAAGGAGTAGCAAAGTCTTTGGGTAATTTCTTCGGTACCTAGTCTTAAGTTTTAGTTTTCGATTCAAAGTAGTTATAGTAGAAATGTTAGTTTGATCTTTAATCTTCCAAGTATTATTTTAATATCATGTTTTAGGGTTAAATATGATATATATTTCGAAAATTATGTTGGAGAAAGAGTTATGGCAAAATTTTGGAAGATTAGAGTCAAAGTAGCGAAGCTCTGGTGAAATTCCGCCGATTAGGGGGTCAGGGGCAAAATGGTAATTTGTACCTAAAATGCCTGTTATACTGCTAAAAATTGTTAAATATTATCCTTATAGGATATCTGTTATAATGGAACCGCTATCGAGCTGCTGTTGTGCCGCCGTCGTACCGCTGTTTCACCCGCTGTCAAAAATTACTGTTTTCCGTAAAACGTACCGTAGTCGACAACGAAGGTACGTTCGCATACTGTAACACTAACTCTGATGGTTATTGTATGCATATATGTATTTTCCTCCGTCATGCGGTATTTTCTCTGTTGTGCCTTAACCTTACATTTGACTGTATTGTTATTGCCGTCCATATCCGATTATGACCAATGTCCGTTGTGCCTTAACCTTACATCCGACTGTATTGTTATTGCCGTGCATATCTGATCATGTACATTTCTCCTTGTGCCTTAACCTTACATCCGACTGTATTGTTATTGCCATATATATCGATTATGTATACCCTACTTTGAACGTAGTAAGTGTCGTCAAAATTCCATGAATATCTCGTAGTACTTATATGATGTATGTAAACATGAGGTTAACCGTTACCGGGGTCGGTGCATTGGACCTCGGCTCTTAACATAGCGTCGGGTTCGGGAGGACCGAGGACCGAGGAGAAAGGCAAGCAGCCGCATAAAGACCCTACCGAAGACTTCTTATGTTTTTTGTAGTTACACCGACGTTAGACGTCCGAAAACAATGTCCTGTTATTGTAATCAGCCAGACTTACGGCATTTGAAATATATGTATCAGTTACTCAATCGCTCCGATGCTCTACTCTGATGAAAAAAAAAGATACTGCTTTTGAAAATGGGATGTTACAGGACGCCTATATGGGAGACGCCGTAAAGGGAGAGTTTTGGCGTCCTAATTTTTTTAAAATGCCTTATTTCATTTTTTTTTTTAAAAAAAAAAAACCTCAGGTTCGGGAGGTTGGCAACCGACAACCATGAAGAACCGACGACCAGATAAGAAGAAGACAGATTACCAAAAGCAACAATCGACAATCAACATGCTCCCTAATCAGATCTACACAATCAATAATATCATATCTACACAAACAAAATCAGAAAACTTCAGTGCTCAACGGCTTGAAACTTCAAAATGAGAAAAGGCAAATCGAACTAAAAGCTATCAATATTATCAAATCTACATGCACAAAATCAAAAACTTCAATCAGTATTCGACGGCTTGAAAAAGCTTGAAGAAAAAAAAACAGAAGCTTCAATCGGAGCTCGACGGAAGGCATTGTCCTCAGATCTGTACTGGCTTTGCATTTTCGTCCGACGTCACCGAAAATGGAGGCTACACCCGGTGCTCGACAGAAGGCATTGTCGATGCTCACAGATCTGACGACTTAGAGGCGCAGATATGAGAGCTACGCCATGGGAGCGATGGATAGGGATGGTCGACGGAACATTGTCGATGCTCGCAGATCTAAAGACCTAGAGGCACTGATATGAGAGATACGCCATAGGAGCAGTGGAGAGGGATGGTCGACAGAATAGAGACCCAGACAGAGAGGGATGGTCGACGGAGAAGGGAGGACGGCGGAGAGAAGAAGTTGAGGTCGAAAGTGATGAGAACGTGTCTGCAGAGCCAAAAAAAAAAAGGTGAAGTCAAAAGTGATGAAGGAAAGTTTACAGAGCCAAAAGTAAAAGTCACGGGAAGTTTGGAATGACTTGGCGTCTAAAAAAAATTTAGGACGGCAAAAATAGCACCAGAGATGACGACAGGTTCACTTTTGGCGTCCTAAATGTGAATTAGGACACCAAAAGTCCCTTCTTTAGGTGTCCTAATTTTAAATTAGGACGCCAAAAGTCACTTTTGGAGTCCTTTTTAAAATTTAGGATGCTAAAATCTGACAAATAATTACAAAAATGCCACCGTATTTATTTTTTACTTCCCTTTTTCAAAATAGGAAGTCCTTTAGGGAAGTAAAAGTCATTTTTTGTAGTAGTGATTCTTCTCTATATAACAATCTTTCAAATAGAAAAACGCCTAAGAAATGTTACATTAGGTAGAAGTGAGAAGAAGACGGTGGGTCCCACCACAATTGGACATTGGGTGCTTTTGATAGTTGTGTCATTTTTACTCTAATTTTTAAAGTTCATAGGTACTTTTGCTTACAAGAAAAATTTATGGGGACTTTTTCACATTTGTTATAAGTTGATGGGCATTTTTACACCCTAACCCATAAAAAAATGAAAAAAAAAAATTAGAATGAAGGACCGGAGGAAAAGATATTTATTCATAAAGACCATAAAAATTGTAATTATTTAGAAGGACCAAATATAAAAATATAAAAATGAAAATATTAATATACTCCTAACAAAATCTTTTGCATTCCCTCCTATATTCTCTCCCACGTTCTATTTTTAAAACTAGTACAAAATTCTAAATTTCATTAAATTAAACAATTTTTTTTTCAATTTTCATTTTTGACTACGTGCATAGATATCTATGGATATGGAAAAAAAAGTACACATTCTTTGGTTTTTTCAAAATTATAATTTTTTAAAAATAAAAAGTATATAATTTTAATAAAAATCAAGATCTTTTATAATTGATTATATATGTTCAACCAATAAATTTTATACGACTTATTTTTATTTTAGAAGAAAATTTATGTGCGCTAAGAAAATTCATTTAATGTTAATAAAATTTAAAACATCTAAATGTTAGATTGATTAAATAAATATGGAACTTGGTGGAAAAAAATTAAAAATATGAGTTTGATCATTGTTATTTAAATAATTTATTGATTACATAAATATGAAAGTTAGTGAAAAATAAGAAGAAGAAAAAGATACGCACATGTGACATGTGAATGATAGGCGGTTTTTAGTTTTGATTTTAGTTATTTTTTAATTATGAATACAAGAGATCATAGAGGAAGTTAAGTTAGGGGCAACTTAATAATTTTGAATTTATATTATAATGTTTGGTCCTTCAAAGTAATTACAATTTTTATGGTCCTTTATAATAAATATGATTTTCTCTTGGTCCTTTATTTTAATTTTCCCTAAAAAAATTATCATTATTCAATTCAATTTAAAATAATATATAGTGAAACATATTCTTTTATTCACAAAATTTGGATAGAGGGATTATTTTTCAAATTCTACGTAATTTATGGGAACTATATATATAGTTTTCATCAATATGTTATCCATATATTATGTATGAAATTTATTAGGAAAACTTCCATTAAAATACCATATGAATTTGTAAAACCCTCAGAAGCCCACCGAATTTGTAAAAGGACTGAGAGGTGATAAGGACCTATGAGGAATATGCAAATTGGGGAAAAAGACCATACTGCCCCTTAAGTAATAAAAACATTATATCTTTCCGTCTCTTCTTCGATTGGACCACTTCATTCATTCTCATTCAAGTTTTTGCCTTCGCCTACCCTAGCTCGCTCGTGTTCTTCATCTTCACCCACTGCCGTCGCCCCACAGCCGTTCTTCATCACGACGTTGCCATCACCGCCGCTGCCGTTGACACCATTTTCGCCACCGCCGTCAAGTATCTTTCTCATCCCATTAGTTCTGAGCCCTCAACTTGTTCTTCCTCTCTATTTTTTTAAATTGTTCTTCTAAGTTCGAACCCAGTCAAGTGAGGAGGCACATTTGCCTGCCCTAGCGCGCGTTCTTCATTCGACCATTTGCCTGCCCTAGTGCGCGTTCTTCATCTTGGTTTACTTTTAGTGGGCTGCTAAGACTCCATAGGTGGTGCAAAGGATATTTTTTACATCTTTCTGCTTTCTTTCCTTCTTATGTAATTATTCAGCCCTGCGCTCTCTCTTTATTCACTCACTCATTTATTTTCCTCTCTCGTAATGGTATTGTCGGCTTTAGCATTTTGGGGAAATTATGAAGGGGTGGAAGGGGTGCCATTGTGAGCAATTCTCTGACTTTCCTGTTTCGAATTATTCAATACTAGCGGGTAGATGCTTCTGAGTTGCTTCATTATTGCCCTTGCTCAGGAAGCTTATGGCTTGGATTCAATTTTATTTTTTTTACCTCCAGCACTCCCTCCCGAGGGTGAGTAATTCAGTATTATGTTTCAGAAAAAGCAATAGGTTAGGTTGGTTGCATGGTTTTTTTTGTGTGGTTAACTTTCTCTCCCGAATTCATATTTAATTTGGGCCTTATGGAGGACTATGAAATTTCTTTGAAATTAATTGAAAAATATTTATATTTATAGTTACATTTACTGATTTACCCCAATGTTCCATTGAGAAACAAGATACGGGTACTTTGAATACGTTAAGTGGTGTGGTTGCGGATGTTAATTGTTTTCTTATGTGAATGAACTTGAAAATTATTATTATTATTATTATGCCAAACAACTTTCCTTAACATAACATGATGGTGAGGGAGATTGATAGCATTTGACAATTATATAATAGTTCCTGTTTTCATTCGGCGACTTATATGTGGTGTTTTTAGTTTAACCTCAAAAAGCTAGTTCTTGTATCATCTCTGTTGAACTTTGAAAAGTTTTTGTACACATTTATTCTGTCATTTGCTTTTCCTGTTGTCTTATAGATTTTTTTCCTTTCAATTTTCCTTGATTTTGGAAACGTCTATGTCTATCAATTCTTATGATGTTTGTAATTGTGGCATCAAAGGAATTTAGATTTTATCTGGCTATGCATATGCGTTATTTTGTTGATATCCCATGAAAAGTGGGTGTAGTTGTATGAATTAACACAATTAGTTGGGAAATTCACCTTTCTTTGTTCTAGTTAGCTGATGAGCTGTGATTCATCTACCTGTTTGATGAATGCTTTTGATTCTCTGTATGTTGAGCATTATTGTTAGAAGGGAAGGAAATCTTTAGGATGTCACAATGCAATTATATTTTATTCATTTTTGCTTCTAATGGTTAAGCAATTTTCTTTTCATCTGTTATCTGGCTTAAAGCTTCATCAGTTAGTACTGTAATGTGATCATTTGATTGAATAGAGTTAGTTCTCTCATGTCAACTTTTAAGTTCGTATGTGGCAAAAAGAAGTACTACATTCTGTTTTTATCACTTGACTGAGTAACTAAAGAAGTGCGGAAATATACTATCATTGTACTTCTGGGTGTGTCAATTAAAAGTTCAAATTTTTATGCTTCTTTGTGTTTGCACACTGAATATTATTTTCTTTATATTTTCTGGGAACAAATTTACACTGTGCCTTCTGCCTTTAAATAAATACATATTACGAGTATTTATTTATTTTTGTTGTAGCTTACTTATACATTGAAACTATAGGGAATTGAAATAAGCTTATATGGTTAAAAGGTTTAGGCTACTGGACTCTAGACTATCTGGAATTGAGAGATGTTAGTCATAGCAGAAAAAATAAGACAAATGATTACTGACTGTTGTTCTCAGGATTGCTTGAAAAAATGACTCTAGACTATCTAATTCATACTTTCATAACCCTCAAATAACCAAAAGAAATGCATGTTGAGCTGACCCTGAATTATTGCCGCTAAAAGCTAGCAATTCACATAAATCGGTACAAGCAAATTCTTTTAAATTTACTGTTTAAAGTCATTATATATAAACTATTCACCATTGTCATTTTTTCAGGTTTATACAATTTAGAGTGAAAAAATGACATCAACAAGTGGGGCATCAAAGCAAAAGTCCAGCAACATGTACAGTCGCAATGGGTACATGTTGTTTCGCAACGAGTTTAATAAAGAATAAATTTTTTGACTTCAATGACATGAATAGGGAGTCCTCAAAGGCATGGAAGGCTTTGAGTGTTGGTGAGAAGAAAGTATACAGTGATAGAGCCAAAGGAGGAAAGCATGAGAAGAAGAAGGGCCTCCACCGTATCTTTTCCCTCAAGGTGCTCGATGAACAAGTTTGCAAAGCTTGTAGCATATGTCAACTCTGATGAAACATTAAAAGCTAAGGTCCGGCAGTTAGGGTTTGGACATTTGCTTCATATTCAAAGTTTGAGACTGCCATGGGAAATGTTAGTGGCTATAATGAAAGCTTATGATCCCCCAACCAATCAATTCTGAATAAGGGGGAAGACACTTGAAATACAAGGAAAAGATGTGGCTCAATTGCTTGGGGTGCCATGTAGTGAGGAGGAGGTAACAATGAATGTGAGTGACACAAATCCAATATTTCAGCAACTTAGAAAAGACTATGGTAAAATGAAGTATGACAACATACTAAACGTCATAACTTCAAGGGAGTCGGGTGATCAGTTTGACATGTTATTTATGATGCACATGTTGGGGATTTTTCTCGCTCCAACATCAAGCACAACTCCTGCTGAGAAGTTGCTGAAGGTTTTAACCTCGACTATGAAAGGATTTGCCCACTTCGATTGGACCACATATGTTGCCACGGACCTCCGAAAAGAGCTCGCTGATTATGTCAACAAGATAAGAGGGAATAAAGATTGCAACTCCTATGTCGAAGGGTGCATATACATGTTATTGGTAAGTATTATGAGCTGTTTTGTGTTAATATTTTTCTATCATAAGTTTTAAATGTTTAACCTTGTCGTTGCAGATATATTTCGGCAAGCGGTTCCCATTAGGAAAGGCAGTCCAACATGGAGGAAAGAGTCCAATTCAATTCTGGACCAAAGAGAAGGTGAAGGAGATGATTGACAAAGAGAGGCCGAGCAACATTGAGGTGTTGTATACCACGAAGGCCGGTAAAGACAAGGCTAAGAAGGATATTTCATAAAGTAATTTTGTGGCTTCTTTAGACCCAGTAAGTGCTTTCAGTAATGACTTCAATTCATGCTTTAAAATTTGTATATTGACCTATGGTAAATTGTGTCATATGTAGCTTTTAAAGGACTTGCATGGCAAGTTGATGGGCATAATCAACAATGAGTTAAAGGACTTCTACAAAAGGCTTGTTGCTTCTGTGGAAAATGAGCTGGGAAAGTCACAAGCTCAAATTGAAAAGGCAGCGGAAGCAGCAAGTCGGTGAAGCAGAGGATGATGGTGATGGTCATGATGATGGCAAAGCTGGTTATGAGGATGACGCAGCTGTCGGAACGCTAATCAACATTGATGAATCTGATGGGGAAAGTCCTACTGGAGAAGGAGGGACAAACGAAGGAGAACAATCCATTGTTCCCTACCCCGTTTAACAAGAGGATGCACCACGGAGGTCACAGAGGCTGAAGCAGCCAAAAAATATGTCGCCTTGGACTTTGACGAAGCCATTGAAGCGCGCAAGGAAGGGCAAAGAAGAGAAGGAAATATTCTTCGACCTTATCTCTGGAACCTGCACCAAGGATGAGAGAGAACAGTAAGTCATAAGAAAGCTAATTTCAAGGAATATTCAATAGTAAACGATGTTTTGTCTGGATTAGTTAATGTATGATGAAATTGTTTCTCTTTTACAGGATTCTCATACAAATAGCTAATGAAGACATAACCCGGGAGCAGCTGCAAACACTAGGCTGTAGGAACAGATTAAGTAACCGGGTAGGTACTAAAAAAGCTAAAATTTTGATACAGTGTTTTCAACCCCACTTATCGAAGTGTTTAAACATGCAGGTTATGTTTGTTGTGTGTAAAACATTGATGCTAGATATGCAGTGACAGGGCCAAGTGAGGAAGCACATTTTCAGTGCTGATCATATGGTTAGTCTGCATTTATGGATCTTGATAATTTTTGTCCCATTGACATACTTATACATGACTTCAATCTTTGTTTATTATGTAGAATTTATTGAGCATAAAACCGTCGGGATGGAAAGTTTCTGAGTGGAAACAGCAACTATTGCCTGAACATATAGGTTACAATATCGATGATTGTAATTAGATAATGGGACCGATGTTGGTTGCTGAGCACTGATTCTGCATGGCCCTTGATCCAAGCACTATGAATTTTTATGTCCTATATTCAATGAAGACAAAGGTTTACATGAGCAAGAATCAGGCCAGTAAAAAAAAGAAAATTGCATGTGTAAGTCCCCAGGCAAAGGCGATAACAAAAATTGTAAGTTACTTGTATCCCAGTTTTAGTTACGATTGAGTTAAGTTTGCAGTTATTTAATGCATGTGTGTTTTTTACAAAGGAATCGTTTTGAAGAGATCATAGAATTTGTGAAACCAAATCACAAAGCGAAGATGCCAAGAACAGAAGCTATTTGGCCATCCGTTCCACAACAACCAAATTTGTGAGTGTCATTCTGTGGCAAGATCAATAATGCTAGGTGGTTGTAAATTTGTTAATTTGTGTGTTTCTGCGTTCTGTAGGCAAGACTGTGGCGTTCATGTGTTGATTTGGTTGCACAATTGGAGTCCTAGTGAAATTATGCAGTATGATGATGATGAGGTGAACGCGTATAGGTGCAACCTTATGTGATGGCTTGTCAACCATGAATTGAATAATGCCGCAGATTCTGCATTGGGAGTCCTTCCTCCTACAACGACTTTTGGTCGATTTCCTTGATGACAAGTGAACCAGTCGAACAAATAATAAAGTATAAATAGAGTATCGTCCCACAGAGACTGAGATACCGAGAAGTGACACTGAACTGCTGTAATAGTTGCGTGAACAGAAAGTAAAATCTGATTGGGTTGAAGGTTTTTGTGATCACACTAAATAAAAGAGAAAGTAAACAGAGTGTTGAAGTCGTAAGAAGAAATCAGTAGGAGAATAGGCTGAATTCGGAATCATTCTTAAGCATATCAATCCCTCAGTTACTTCACACATTGCTATAGCATTTATACTGCACAGCTTCTGCAATGCTACATCATAGATGCTATTTACACTGCTATTCAGCTAACCCACCACTATTGTCTATCGAAGCTTCCGCGTCCGATATATGTAATACTAACTTTACTTCTCCCATATGCCTATGGCAATTTTCTAGTTAGATCAACATTACTTTTTTTTTGCTCAAATAGATCAACATTACAAAGCAATGTGTTATGGTTATGAGCAGTAGACCCATTCCTGAAGCCTATAATGATAGGTCAAGCCTTGCACCAGCCTGCCTAGCAATTAAACCAAAAACTCACGTTGACATTATTGTACTTTTTTATAGCCTCTACCATTAAATTCCGTAGCTATTGAAATATATTGGGAAAATCCTCCTTAGGGCCTAACTAGCCAAAAAATTATTTTTTTAAAAAAAGCCCAAAAAAAGTCACATGTCAGAAAAAAAAAAACAACTCTATGGTCTTTTCTGATATTATTTCAGAAAATGTTGTACTTATATAGTTGTTAACGTATACTGATTTAGTTGTTATAATATTGTTGTTAACGTATACTGATTTAGTTGTAAACGTTTATGAAATAATACCAGAAAAAAGCCTTAGGGTTTTTTTTGACATATGACTTTTTAGGTCTTTTTTGACAATTGTTTAATTATTTGGGCCCTGAAGAGAATTTTCCCAAAAATATTGGCATGTCAACATGGGTCAGGCGGTCAGCTTCCTAAAAAGTCCCAACCCCCTTTATTTGTATGGAGTTTTCAAAAAGCATCGTATCATCACTTGGAAGGAAAATTTCACCCCACCAATTCTATAACATATTATTCTTCATAGCAAATTATTCTCCAGCAGCCTTAATTTTTTTTTTTTAATTTTTACTGTACCGTAGGATTAAACTGAAAATAAAACTTATAAGTGAAAAGACAATTGTATTCTACTTTAGAAATTAAATATGATTATTTACAAGACACATGTAAGAATTTACAAGTCAAATATACTTATTTATGAGATAAATAAGTGAAATTACAAGTGCATTTCGGCCTAGGGACAAGACAATAAGCATATTCATAAGAATACATGTTATTTACAAGATACGTGTAGGAATTTACAAGTTAAATATGTGTATTTACAAGATATAAGTGGGAATTTACAAGACCGTCTCAGTCATGTACGAGACAAGAGCATAAAAGTTTTTTCAACCAAAAAACTTAATTTTCAGTTTAGCCCTAGGAGGTGTATTGAAGTTTCAGAAAGTTTTAGGCGCTGTTTGAAAATAATTTACTATAAAGGGGGTGCAATAAAATTTCCCTAACTCAAAAGCGTACGGCCTATAAACCAATCTTTCTTGTAAGAACTAAAGTTTGGTGTAATTTTATCTCGAGTGTAACAACTCAAGAGCATTGAGTATTTGAAGAAAAAAAAATTGAAAAGCAATTTTGCTTCGATTTTTTTTTTTTTTTAAAAAAAGCAAATTCATCCTTATCGTTGAAAGTTATTGCTGACTATTAACATTTTAATGGCTAGAGGAAAAAATGCTAATATGTTGGTTATTTTCAAGACAAAATTGTTTTTTGAAAAAAATTCGGATATTTAGTGCTTATGAGTGGTTGTTTCCAAAATAAAATTGCACCTTAACATGTAAGAAATTAATAACGATTTTGCATAAATTATATTATTAGTTGGAGAGATTTGTTTAATTAATTATAAAGTAAGAAAAAAAAAGTGATGATTCAAACAAAGTATGTCATTTAAGATATGTTTCTTATACTAAGTATAGATGAAAATACAATACCCTTGAGTAAGGTAATGAAAATTAAAAAAAAAAAAATCAGACCAATCAATGATCAAGGAAGTAGTTCAATGGCTAATGTTTTGAATGGGGGTTGACTCGGGGTCATAATTTAAATAATACATTTAACTAAATGTTAAAGTATACTTGTAATCTTTTAAGTTTTATATGAGATATACTTCTAGTCCCTTAATTTTATAAATTATACTTTTAGCCTTATATTTCTAACACCGTCAATGTTGTTAATGGAAAATGTTGATACGAAGACTCAAGTGAGGACTATATTGCTGAAAAAACATATTTTAATTTTAATTTTTTTAATATAATATATTTAGATTATTAAACTAAAATAGACAGACAAATTACTACAAATGAAATCAAAATTTTAATATTTAGATTATCAAACTAATATAATTAGATTATTAAACTAATTTTTTTAATATATTCAAGGTTTTGATATTGACTATTTCATTAGATTTTTAGATATTTTTTAATTTACACATATTTTAAATTTAAGATTAATAGCATTTAATTATATAGTCATTACTTGAATTTGATGCGTCAGCGTTTTCCTTTAGCAACATTAACTCAAATAACAAGGTGGTAGTAAGTTTGGTATCATCTACTAGGATTCAGCCAATCCTTCCCCCTTTCTTTGTAGAAGTTGGTGTGGAACTCGAATACTGTACTTTGCATGGCTCTTTCATCGGAAGAGGATTCTCTCCTAATCATTTTTCTCATTTTTCCTCATTAGCACCATCTAGATCATTGATTGAGAAGGTGAGAGAAATGTTAAAATAATATTGTGATTGATTGAATGGATATGATTTAAAAATGATAAATAATAATGAGAAAGAGATTATGAGAAAAACCCAACCCATCTTTCTTCTTCAAACTCGTTGTTTGTTTTGTTGTTGGTTTCCTTTTAAATAAATTGTCTTTCCATAGAAAGTTTGGTATCACCTTAATATACATAGTAGTTCCTATTTAAAAACAGGAATTATATTCATGAGAAAATCTTTGTCTCTCTTCTGCCTGAAGTTCCTAGCAAGTAGGTCCACCTTTTAAGCTTTAATGGCGATTTTAACTGAATAAATATTAATAGCACCAACCTCTCACCGTTTATCTCTCTTTTATCGCATCCCCACTCCTCACATTTCGGAAGTCAGATTGCTCCTTTACCATCCATCAAGTCTTTCTTCCTCATCCCTCCCAACAACAACAAGATTAAACAAACAAATTCCATTTCACCAATTACAGAAAATAAAAATTACAGTCAAAATTTTTCTTAAAAAAATAATTATATGGTTATTCAGATCAAACAAGAACAATGGATTATTTTCTCCTGTAGGTGAATCTGGTGAAAAAGGTGCTTGCTTTCTTGTGTTACCCTTTTAAAATGCTTTTGTTGTTGTTGTTCTTGGATTTGTGACCTGAAAGAGTTTTTCTTGCTGTAATTTTCTCAATCGTCATGATTCTTCAATGTTGCTTCCCCCCATAAATTTTGTTTGTTTCTTTGAAATTTTTAATACTAGTTTTTAACACTACATTTCACGCAGCTTCTGTGGCGGTGGTGTGGTTTTTTGTGGCCGTTAGAGATAAGCGCACTTTGGCATTATATTCATCATCGTTGTTCCCTCCAAAAATCCCCTTTGTCTTTCTTTACCATCTTCTTCCCCAAGTCGCGCTTTTCTTCCTGCCATTTTTGCTCACTCAAGCTTTTTCCCATCTTCAAGATTCTCTCAAGTTCATATGATTTTCAGCAATTTTGTTCCTCTGATTGTTTCTGCTGCCAATCATTTGGATTCCTCGACATTCAGTTTGCTTCACCAATTTCGGTTTTCGTCTTTATAGGATTCCTCTGACTTTTTTGTTGTTTTCATACGACACATTCATCAGCTGCTCTGCTTCTATCTTCAGGTATGCTAGTAACTCGAAACGTACTACATTTAATGTCTCAGTTATTAAAAAAAAAAAAAAATTAGAAAAGAACAAACTAGGCTCTTCTGCGTGTAGCTTGAATTTGGACCAAGCCTCAGAATTTGTTTCACAACACAGGCTAATCTAGAATTGGTTTTTGTGTTTGATGTGAAATTTGACGCAATTGAAACCAGAGGATATTGAAGTGATCGAAAAAATTCGAAAATGTAAACGACCCAGAGCATTATATAGCATGTTGGTTTTCAAGATCAACTGCTCTGTTGCATGCGTATGTGCGTGCATGTCACCTGCGTATATATACACCGATACACGAAATGTTCTTGCGCCGTTATAAAATGGGAGCGTTTGATTGCTTTTTTTTTTTTTTTTTTTTTTGAATTACGAAGACAGACACTAACGGCATGAATTACAAGCGGCATCAAACTTGCGACCTCTCATTTACTCCATACCATTGGTGCATTTGATTGTTATCTCTGGAAATTTAGAGAGTCAGTCACCTTGTATGAGTATATAATTTAATGCTGTGGGACACTGCATAAAATTATTTGCAATTGTCCCTTGTCCGACTTGTATTGAATTGAGCCGCAGTAAAAATCTTTTTTTTTTTTTTTGAATGAGAGGGGCATACGTTAACTGTCTGAGAGGTTTCAGTTAGATCGAACCTGTGACCTCCCAGTTAGGGGAGCTTTCATGCCACACTAGAGTACAAAGGCCATTGGCTGCTGGAGTAAACATCTAAACATGGCAAAATTGGGAAGAATTTTTGTCACGAAGACATTAGTTACCTTGTGCGTAGCATAGCTAAGGGTTTACTATTTTTCACAATCCCAAAGAACACTCAATTGTGTTATCCTGTTATTTTTGGATTATCTAGCTCAAGTTTTGATTAATTTGTCTAATTCCTAATTAATGTCACTGATAGGAAATTTCTGAAACAGAAATTCCTTTCCAGAACAATTACTAGAAACATTTATGTTAGCTTTTCCACTTACAATATGCTTCAGAAGCTTAACCCATTCAACTGACCTTTCTAAGCTTGATCTTTGTTTTATGATTCCCTTTCAGGGTATTCTTTGCAATATTCCAGCTTGGTTATACAAGATCAATAGAATATCATGTCTGTTTCCATGAGAGATTTGGATCCAGCTTTCCAGGGAGCTGGACAAAAGGCGTATCCTCAATCTAATAAGGATGTTGTGCTGTTTGCAAATTAATCAGACTCATCTGGAAATTCACTCATTTTCTATCAATTTAAGTTTCCTCTGAAATTGATTGATACAGGAAACACTGTCCTGACAAGATTTTCATTGAGATAGCTACTTCTTTTGCTTCTGTTCTCTGTTAATTTCATTTCATGCCTTAATCTCTTGCTAGTTCTTCTTAACTGTGTATGTATAGTGGACTTGAAATATGGCGCGTTGAGAATTTAAAACCAGTTGCTGTTCCCACCTCCTCCTATGGGAAGTTTTTCACTGGGGATTCCTACGTGATCTTGAAGGTAAAGACAACTTGCTTATTACTCCTCTAGTTAGGAGTTCTAAATGTAGAACCTAATTTGTAGTATTATTTTGTTTCTTAACTTCTTGTCGTCTCTGTGTAGACAACAGCTTCAAAAAGTGGCGCACTGCGTTATGATATCCATTACTGGCTGGGAAAAGACACCAGTCTGGTAGGTTGTAGGTTCAGCTTCTAACATATTGCTGTTTTTTTTTTTTTTCTTTTGGTAAAAGTTACATTAATTTCTTGCAACATACTTCCTAAATGAGGGAAATTGAACCAGGATGAAGCTGGTGTTGCAGCCATCAAAACAATTGAGCTGGATGCAGCTCTTGGAGGACGTGCTGTTCAGTATCGCGAATCACAGGGTCATGAAACCGAAAAGTTCTTGTCTTATTTCAGACCATGTATAATTCCTCAAGAAGGTGGAGTTTCCTCTGGTTTTAAACATGTTGAGGCTGAAGAACATACAACACGTTTGTATGCATGCCAAGGGAAACATGTTGTACGAGTCAAAGAGGCAAGTTCAATATTTTTCCTTCGCCAATGACCTTGTAGTCTGGAACAGTTGATAAAGACAGAACAAATGAACTGAAACATCATGTTTTAACTTGCTGAATGGTTATTTGTCTTGGTTTTAGGTTCCTTTTGCAAGATCAACGCTCACCCATAATGATGTTTTTATTCTGGATACCCAGTCTAAAATATTTCAATTCAATGGTTCTAATTCATCTATTCAAGAAAGGGCTAAAGCATTGGAAGTTCTACAGTATATAAAGGATAACTACCATGATGGGAAATGTGAGATTGCCTCTGTTGGTAAGTGGACAACTATATTTTCAAAGCTTAACCTTATGTTTGGATGGGGAGAAAATTAGGGAAGAAAGAATACTAAGAGGAAAAACTCCCAAAAGTAGTAAATTGTTACCATTTTAGGAAGTTTTCCTTCCTAGTATTCCCTTCCCCCTATTTTCCTCTCACTTATTCTTCATCCAAACATAGCCTAAAGGTTGTTGCTAAATATCACTAATTGAATGCCTCCACTTACACCAAAATGTAGAGGATGGAAGGTTGATGGCTGATGCTGATGCCGGAGAATTTTGGGCCTTCTTTGGTGGTTTCGCTCCTCTTCCACGGAAAGCAACCAGTGATGATGATAATACTGTTGATTCTCAGCCTCCAAAGCTGCTGTGGTAATATGTTTTATGTTTTGTAGTATATGATATTTGTGTTTGCTCTGCCAATGTATTTCATTCATCATTATAACTTATTCATGTCATTCTTCTTTTACTGATTTCTCTTTTGTTTCCTTTCATTGGACAAATAAACAATGTGCATCAATGTAGGACTCTTACAAATTTATTGTTCTTTTGTCCTAAAATTGTATAAGTTGATTATAAGTAATATCCGAAATCAGTCTTGATTTTGGTGGAAGTACACTGTTTATATTGAAACATTGGAATTTTCTATAATGCTGTAGTTCTAATGGAAGGGTTCTAATTTTGCAGTATTGTGAAGGGGAAGGCAGAACCAATTGAGAGTGATTCTTTGACAAGAGAACTACTAGACACAAACAAATGTTATATTCTTGATTGTGGTTTGGAAGTTTTTGTTTGGAAGGGAAGAAACACCTCTCTGGATGAAAGAAAAAGTGCAAGTGCAGCTGCAGAAGTAATAATGTCTTTGATTTATTTCTTGCAATAGTTAATGCCTTATTCTTA
The DNA here is from genome assembly GCA_019022615.1 of Acacia melanoxylon. Classification (NCBI taxonomy): domain Eukaryota; kingdom Viridiplantae; phylum Streptophyta; class Magnoliopsida; order Fabales; family Fabaceae; genus Acacia; species Acacia melanoxylon. The sequence continues at coordinate 10,999,468 of JAFJYJ010000013.1, forward strand.
ACTTAAATAACTCATGAATTTCTGTTGATCAACAACAGGAATTAATCAGTGGCCCTGACCGAGCAAAATCCCACGTAGTTCGTGTGATTGAAGGATTTGAAACTGTGATGTTCAAGTTCAAATTTGATTCTTGGCCTCAAACACCTAATGTAACTGTGTCAGAAGATGGCCGTGGCAGGGTGGCAGGTATGCAACTGAACATGTATTTATTTTTGGCCAGAATGGATTACACATTTACACTCTAGTCTTAAATATATTTTTTATAATACTTATTGATTATTAATTATTGATAATGTTGCAGCACTTCTACGGCGTCAAGGAGTGGATGTTAAGGGTCTGTTGAAAGCTGATCCAGTAAAAGAAGAACCTCAACCCCACATTGATTGCACAGGACGTTTGCAAGTAATGCACAATGTTTCTTCTTCTTCTTGTTTTTTTTTTTTTAAAAAGAAAATTATCTATTTAGATTTTCTTTTCAAGCGTTATATTTAAATGAGAAAGCTCTTTAAGATCACAATCACCCTGATTTATCACGCAGGTTTGGAGGCTGAATGGCCAGGAAAAGACTCTCCTTCAAGAATCTGATCAATCAAAACTTTTTAGTGGTGATTGCTATGTCTTTCTCTACTCATATCCAGGAGAAGATAGAGAAGAGCATCTTGTGATAACATGGATTGGAAAGAACAGCGTTGAGGTGAAAATCAAAAGCATTTTACTCTACTTGTGCATGCGTCTATGCATGTGTTATGTTTTTCTCCTTTATAACTACATGATTGACTAGTTGGAAGAGGAGAAAGCCCTTTACCCTCTAAACCTTAAAAAGAATTATGACCTTGACCAAATCAAAAAAAAAAAAAAAAAAAAAAAGATTTACTAGTCTGGCTGCATTATGTTTTTAGGGTTAAGGTGCAATTTTTCCCTTAAAGTATGTGCCCAGGAGCAATTTTGCCCCTGAAGTTTTCGGCGTAGCAATGTTGTCCCTGAAGTTTAAAAACGTAGCAATGTTGCCCCTCTGTTAACTGTCATAACGGTCAACGTTAGGGTTTTTAACGGAGGGACAACATTGCTACGTTTTTAAACTTCATGAGCAACATTGCTCCAAAAAAACGTAGTAATTTTGCCTCTGAAGTTTAAAAACGTAGCAATTTTGCCCCTCCGTTAAAAACCCTAACGATCAACTAACGGTCAACGTTAGTTGACCGTTAGGGTTTTTAACGGAGGGGCAACATTGCTACGTTTTTAAACTTCAGGGGCAACATTGCTACGTCGAAAACTTCAGGGGCAAAATTGCTCCTTGGCGCATACTTTAAGGGCAAAATTGCACCTTAACCCATGTTTTTATGGAGCTGATTACTGTTTTGGGACAAGAAAGTGATTTATAAATGCATAATAGAAAATTTATTTTGGTCTTGCGATATATCTACATTGCAGTACTGTGAATCTATTCTCTTCATTGCTCATGATTTTTTTATTTTTTTTTTGGGTTGAAAACAGGAAGAAAGAGCTTCAGCTATTTCAATGGCAAGCAAAATTGTTGAAACAATGAAGTTTATTCCTGCCCAGGTGATTTTCACTTAAATATGTTATTTTTCATTTGTTGATATATATCAATTGTGCTTATTATTTATGTCCTTGCTGACTTTATCCATGTATTTTTTATTCCTAGGCTCGAATTTATGAAGGGAATGAACCAATTCAGTTTTATTCTATCCTCCAAACCTTAATTGTTTACAAGGTTTGTTGGGTTCTGATATATTGGAGGAACTAAGATTAATCAGTCTTCATATACATAACCTTAATTGCATTCACTTTAATATTCTGTTAGGGTGGTCTTAGTGAAGGATATAAGAATTACATTAAGGAGAAGAAAATTCCAGATGATACTTACAAGGAAGATGGTATAGCACTGTTCCGCATCCAGGGCTCTGGACCTGAAAGTATGCAAGCTATACAAGTCGAACCAGTATGTTATCCTTTCTCTTTATGCTGCCTCTTTTCTGTTCATCTCTTTATGCAAGCTATATAAGATCTCATTCATAGTGCAAAACAGATTTTACAACCTCCGGTCTTTAATATAAGATCTCGTTGTAGTGCAATTTGCACTGCGAACAAGATCTTATATAAAGGATGGAAGTAGTATTTATGTAATAAAGTTTTCCTTTTTTTTTTTCCACTACTACTAGGTTGCTTCCTCCTTGAATTCCTCATATTGCTACATACTTCATGATGGGCCCACAGCCTTCATTTGGCTAGGGAGCCTTACAAACACAGATGACTATGAACTAGTTGAGAGGATGCTGGATTTGATAAAGGTATGATTTGTTCAATGATATACTTAAAGAGAGAATCTCAAGGAATCTAATCACACAATTTTTTGTTGGCATATTAGCAGCTGATATTGGTCGATTTCTGATATGTTTATAAGCTGAAAATATTTAAATACATCCCTGGTTTTTGGGTCTTATAAGCCTGCAAAATGTTGGGTGGCAGCTATTTATGTTTAGGGTCTTGTTAGGAACCAAATCTATTGAACTCAATACCACTCCAAACCAGTAAAACTACTGATATAAATGGCAGAAATGAATTACAATAGCCTCTGGAAAAGTATGAAGATACCCTCCAGCCACAAGAAACCAGGCTTAGGCAGAGGCCGTTCCCTTTCCTAAACAACTCACAAAATAATTCCCTCTCTATCCCATCCTCCTAACGGCTAATATATGTTAAACAAAACAACTGTCACAGCACCCAAAAACCACCCTACATGACAGCTAGGATCCTAAGTTTACTTAAAAATAGAAAGTCAACCCTCAACCTTAAAAAGCACCTTGCTCCCTTGTTTGGGCTAAATGAGTTTTCCTAGGTCTTCGTGCAAATGTTTGACCAGCAAATGGGGTTCTTACAGGTCTCAACTTTGAGTTTCTGAACATTTTGAATTTTCAGGAGGGTTGTCATTAAACTTTTGTTATTTTTTGAATTTTCCATGTTTTTCTGGTTCTTATATGCTTGGAAATTGTTTGCAGCCGGAATTACAAACCAAACAACATAAGGAAGGTTCAGAGTCTGAACAGTTTTGGGATTTGTTAGGAGGAAAATTAGAATATCCCAGTCAAAAGACTGTAAGGGATGGTGAAAGCGATCCTCACCTATTTTCTTGCAACTTCTCAAATGGTGAGGATTATCTTTTTCATGAAAGATTTAGTATCTCAATCACCTTTTTTTTGGAGGAAAATGGCTGACGTTTTACAATGGCGTTCTTTGGCTACCTGACTAAACAAAATATGCAGAAAATTTGAAGGTAAGTTTACTTTCTGATTGATTTTTTTCTTTTAACTTAGTTCCCTCATGTGGCTGTTCATTATTAGCCTGTTAGGATGCTTCTCTTCTGAAAAAATGAGTGTTTAAGCAAGTGATGACAAGAAGAGGTTATAACTGAATTTAATAACAATGGAAATATGAGCTGGTTTGGTCAAGCTGAAAATTCACAAAATACATAAGTTCCAGTCTGAGAGACAGAAGATATAGCAGCTCAAAAAAAAGGATGAGAATCATTAAGCTGCATTGAAGATGCCTTATTCCATACTAACCATGCTGCTAATCAAATTTGAATGATATGATCATATTACTCAATTAGATGTTCTGCATTAGATTTACAAAAAGCTTGTTGATGTGACTCAAGCTTAAATAATTAGTCAGCATATGAATAAGAAAACTGTTTAAAACTCCAGTGCATCAAAGAGCCATATATAGCAAATAATATGTTAGGACAAGATGATCTCTGCTGGATGAGCAGGTTATGTTCTATGTATCATTCTGTTCAAGACTTTTATTTTATCAAACTATTTATAAAGTAAAAATTACAAAGGTATAGTTGCAAAGGAGAATTTATATCATTTGATGAGAAACTGTATTTGCAGGTGACAGAAGTATACAACTTCTCACAGGATGATTTAATGACTGAAGATATAATGATCTTGAATTGTCACTCAGAAATCTTTGTCTGGGTTGGCCAGCAAATTGACCTCAATAGTAGAACAAAGGCTCTAACAATTGGTGAGGTATAACTGGCTTTATTTTGGCTAGAAGCCATAGCCATACTTACTTAGTGGCTAGTATTGAAGGCTTTACCACTAGATAAGTGTTTTATCTTATTATGTCTTTAATATTGAATAAACTGCAGTATCTCCCTGTACTTTTTTTTTTTTTTTTTCCAGATGACCATGGTATCCCTTTATCATTATTCCCCCATGAGTTTTAACTTATTTCAATTGAACAGAAATTTCTTGAGCACGATTTTTGTATGGAAAATTTATCTTGTGAAGCTCCAATATTTGTTATCATTGAAGGGAGTGAACCAACTTTTTTCACTCGCTTCTTCAAATGGGAGTCTGCAAAATCTGCGGTGAGCTCCTCAATGTAATGGGATGATGGCATAATGATTCTATTTTAGATCCTTCCTAAAATTTTGACAAATTTTCTTTTTTTATTGGCAGATGCTAGGAAACTCATTTCAAAGGAGGCTTACAATACTGAAAAATGGGGGCAGTGCCCCTTTGGATGTAAGACAACTCGTCCTCTCATTTTTTTCATAAGATAAGAGTATGTGATCATTTTATAATTCAAAAAGTTACTTCTGATGAATTCCCCACAAATAATGAACTTGCTGCAGATTTCTTCATATAGGATGAATTCATCCAAGTTCTTAACAGTTTGATGAACTATTAAATTTCTTCCCCTTGAGAAACTTTGCTCTGAGGACACTTGACTCAGCTTTAGCATTATTTTGATTTATTCTATTTGATTGGTGAATGTCATCCACATGATCAGAGACCAAAACGGAGAACAACAGTATCATATGGAGGAAGGTCCAGTGGTGCACCGGAAAAGCCGCAGCGTTCTCGCAGTGTGTGCGCTACACCAGACCGTGCTCGTGTGAGAGGCAGGTCACCAGCCTTTAATGCATTAGCAGCTACATTTGAAGGTCCCAAGGACAGAAACCTTTCAACTCCACCTCCTATGATTAGGAAGCTGTATGCAAAATCTCTGACCCCAGATTCAGCAAAATTGGCACCCAAATCTACAGCTATAGCTTCTCTTACTTCAAGTTTTGAATCATTCCGCCCATCAAAAGAAAATCTTATACCTCGATCATTCAGAGGTATCCTATTGAGATGAATTTGTTCAAGTGGCTCCTTTTTACACTTCCTATGAGGAGAAGCCTGCAATGACAAGTGCAGACAGGTTTATACTCCTCACTTGTCATTGGGACTTCTCGGTAATTAAGTCTTTTTCTGGGAACCTTGTTGTAATTCCCCCTTGCTGATATTGTTATCATTATTACTATTCTCTGCATTGTTATGATGTGAAGTGAACCGGGAGGCCTCGAAGCCGGAGACAAGTAAAGAGAGAGACTCTATGAGTAGTATAGAAGAAGGTGTGAAAGAGGGTGAAGCTGATGACGAAGAAGGTCTCCCAGTTTATCCATATGAACGCCTCAAAATAGGATCTGATGATCCTGTAACAGACATTGATGTGACCAGGAGAGAGGTACTATAATGAAGTTTTTTGAATTTGTTTGCATCTGATAATTAGGCTTTCTTTGATTTTAGTTATAACTTATTTTCTTTGAGCTGCTTAATGCATGCAGGCTTATATGTCAGCTGACGAGTTCAAAGAGAAGTTAGGGATGACAAAAAAGGATCTCTACAAGTTGCCCAGATGGAAACAGAACAAACTCAAGATGGCCATTCACTTATTTTAATTATAAGTACATACTTCAAATTCTATCAGATCCTCATGGTTTTAAGTTCCAGGTACAAGGAATTTTTCTTGCAAAACTTCATGCGTTTTTTTAAAAAAAATCTTTCCTCCATGACTGATCAGAGTATAAAACCAAGCTTTTTTTTTCCTAACGCCCAAATCCTTTACTCATAAACACATTTAAAGAAGGTACTCCTCCGGACCTTAATATATGATCTAATTGGAGAGTTGATCTTGGTACTAAATGTAAGACCAATTTCTCATATTTGTCAATATTTTCCTAATTTAACCTATTGATGCTCTTTCAATAATAATCAAGTAAGAGAGAGATTGAGGGAATTAAGGAAGATGATTAGGGTGTTTAAAAAAAACATGTCATATTAATTAACTTAACTAGTTTTCTTAATCTAATCAAATTAGGTAAATAAGTCTTACCTCAAGGATCAAAGGGAGTATTTGTCACATTGTTATTTGTCAAGCTTAAACATTTTCATCCTTGTTAGTTGTTACTTCACTGGGAGCTTCTGATCTAAGTGTTATCTCTTTTTTCCCCCCCAGTGAGAAACTGGTCATATGGAAGAGAAAGGGACAGCATCAATAGTTTCTTTTAGAATAGCTGCTTCTTCTCCCAACAAGCTTATTCTTCATGAAGGGTGAAAACCAGAGATTTTTGTAGGGCACAGGTTTTTTTTTTTGGCATGCCCCATAAATTGGGATTTCATGTCAATCTTTCATTCTTTGATTCTTTTTTTTTTTTTGTAAGGTTATTGAACCTGCAAATGCAGTCTACTTATCTAGGTAAGGTTGTACTGATAATTGAGGATGGAGTGTGTGTGTACAGCTTTGTAAAAAAAAAAAACCAGTCAACTCCTTTTCTCTTTCTCTTATTTCTTGTTCCTCAACAGTTATTTACATTATGCTTAATATATACCTTCTATAGTTCAAATAAGAAGAAAACTTTATCTTCAAGCTTTAACCATGGCTTCTCAAAAAGGAGGCAGTATTTTAAAGAGAGATATGGAAACAAAATTTGGAAGGCTATTGGGAAAAGAATCTCAAGACCTTAACACATGTAAGTGATTTTGGGTGAAAATTTTGTAAAATGTTGAAAACAAAAACAGAGAGAATGTGAGGGACAAGAAACCTTTATTGCTAGACAATATGAAGCTGTTTCAAGGTTTCAACATCTACACTATTTAGATTGAGGGCTCAAATTTTATATTTTTCTAATTTTTATAACAATTAATTAATTATTATTTCTTAAAAAATTCATGATTAAGAAATATTTTTATTTTGAATAATATTTTCTTATAAAAATAAGGAAAAAAAACTAAAAGAGGAACCCAGGTATACCTTGTAGTGTGTGTTAATTAATAATTTTACACTTCTACTTTGAAAGGAAGTAATTCATCAAATACTATTAACTTTCATATTAAAGCAAAAAGATTCTCTTATACATTAAATGTACATCTCTTTAAATAAAATATTTCCTCCAATAATAAATATAGAGCTAGATAACTAGTACTGATTGGGTTGAATAAAAAGCATCCAACCTCCCTTAATATTGAGGTTGAGCATTGTGGAGAGAAAAAATAATGTTTAAGAGCTACTCTCAATTGGCTGGATCCTGCTTTTTTTTTTTTAAAAAAAAAAAAAGTACAAATTTATTCAAACTTACGTAAAACATGCTTCCTATCATACCTTGAAAGCAATACAAAACATTAAAGCATAATATAGATGAAACAGAACAAACAAAGTAATATATAGTTAAGGGTTCAATTCCTGACGATATGTATGGAAATAGTCTCATAACCAGCTCTAAAACTCCTTTGGGAAGTCCATGGTGTAAGGGAATTAGTCACCGTTACTGGTGAGAAATACCCTAAGCCTACCAAAAAGAACGAACGAAGGAACATGTTGAAACATAACATCAAAGGATGAGTTGAAGTACAATCATAAGCTCACATCAGCTATGACGCTGCCACCATACAAAACGCTGAGGAGAAGCAAGATAACCACTAGCATCCATTACACCTCAGGTAATGCGGAACGAAAACTCATCGATAAATGCCATGCTCGTAGATCTAACTCATATCAAACCTTTGATGATTGCAATTTTTTCTTTTTTCTTTTTTTAAAAAAAAAGGGTCTAATGCATTGGGACTAATCTATTAAGAAGGAATTTGTAACTCAAAATACGTACTACCTCTAGTCCCTGGTTAGGGGATTAGATTTGATCCTAAATATAAGATCTCAATCCATTTTATCCACCTTATTTATTATTTTTTATCTAAATTATCCCTATTAACTACACATGTGTTAAAAGAGTTTTTATAAAGAGGTAATTTCAATACAAATTACTTAAGAAGATATTTTAGGTAAACTAACATAGTTTTAATAATTAATTAATTTAACTAATTTACTTAATCAACGAGGCGGTTATAATGTTTATCATATAGGTCCTAATTATAGGACATATTTACCAGATTTTGGAGAAATTAAGGAGATGAGTTAAGTTAGTTAATTTTACTTATTTTTCTAAAATACCCTTATATAATTGAATGACATAGGTAGATAATTCCGTTACTATATAATCTTTGGTCAGCACAGCCCATAGGCAATTATACTCTGCCAGGTTCCACGTTTTGGCTCAATCTCCTATGCATTAAATCAATCACTTTGGAAATGGATAGTTACGTGAAAATATTTTTAAAGAAATTTTAAAATTATTTTATTAAAAAAAAAAGTAGAATCTCTCATTTGATAAAATATCAGCGTGTTATTAAATTAATTATTATGGAAGAAGTGTAAGTAGGGGTGATATGAGAAAAGTATGATAAAAATTGCTCAAAATTATTTTATTACAAAACAATAGAATTAAAGTGTATGTGGCATTAATGAGTTGTAAGTATTACTTACTTTATAAAATATATAGGTGCATTATTAAATTATTATTGTGTTTGATTATTATTGAAAAATTATCAATAGGGGTATTTTAGGAAGAAATTGACAAAAATTAGAATGATGTCCTATAATTAAGACCAAAACCAACTCCTAAATGTTGTCCTATAATTAAACCGGAGGGAGTAGTTAATAGTGGTATTGTTATCATTACACATCGATACTTGTTCTGTTTTTTTGTTCATGGGCCAACATAACAATATCCTATTATTGTTATATGGACGTGGCTTCTCTTCTTTGCTGCTTGACATCTGCTGCCCTCATTTACTTAAAACGACATCCTTTTGGTGCAAAACACTGGGCTAGTGCATTTTTTTTAAAAGAAATATTTGAAGACACTCACTGGTGCTAAAAAGATATTAATTAGTACTGAAAAATATTTTATGATCTTGAAAAATTATTTTGGGATCTTGAAAAATATTTTTACTACCATTCAATACTTTGAAATATTTTTTTCAAGATCCCAAAATAATTTTTCAAGATTATGTAGTATTTTTTTTAGTACCTACCCGAAATATTTTTTCAAAATAAAAAAGGGCACCTATTCAGTGTTTTACGTCAAAACGGTGCCGTTTTAAGTAAAAAAGGGCAGCAAACGCTAAGTAAAGGAGAGAGGCCGCATCCATTGTTATATGTCAGCATTCTATAACGTATGATAAGAAGAAAGAAATTCACCCTTCAGCTCGAACAACGTGCATTGAAATTACCTAAATAAATCAGAAACAAATAATCACGCACAAAGAGGTACAATTTCTCACAGAAAATAGTGAATCCACCCTCTGCATATTTGTAATCATACCCATTATTTCTGACATCCTGCCATGTCTTTGACTTAGAAGCTGGTGTGAATCAATCCAACACAAGCTTCAGATGTAATAACCAGTTCTTCAAAGAGATATAAATCATGATCCGTTGTTTGTTATCCCAAGCTTGGGAAGGGGAAGCAAACCAGAGAGAATCGAACTCTTCATCAAGTTCATCTCAGTTAAAGAATGAGGTTAGTGACATAAAAGGTATCAGCTCATGAACTTGTATATATAATCCATATTGGATTAATATTTTTGGTCGTTATAGTTTAATCGAATTTTTATTTTGGTTTTCGTAGTTTCATATCATTAATTTTGGTCTCTGTAGTTTCATAAGGACTCTGTTGAATTTATGTCACTATAGGGGCCAAAACCAACGATTTGAAACTATAGAGACCAAAACCAAAATTTAATTAAACCGTAAAAACTAACAATGATATTAATCCCGTTCATATTTTACTTCTACTTCAATAGTTTTCAGCTTCAAGGTTTCCAACAACATTAAATTGGAAAAGAACATGTTAGACTAGACATGCATGTAAACTCGGGAATTCTGAAAAGTGCAGATAACCTATTTACAAAAAGGACACTGAGAAGTGTGGGTTTATAAATCATCCAATTCATTTATTGGAAAAAGTAAAAAAGAAAGAAAGAAAGAAAGAAACTAATACAGAGGAATAATATCTGAATACATGAACCCATATAAACTCAGTGGTCCATGAAGAAAAGAGTTGAAATGGTGTTTTTTTTTTAAACTAGAAAGTTGAATTAAGCTCCTATTATTTAAGCCTTAAATCTTGAGAAAGCCAATGAGTTGTTGTAGTTCCCCCTTTTCTTTCTTGATCAAATGTCACACTTGAACTGCTCATTGGGGTATTAGGATCACTGCATTCTCCTCTATCTGATTTGAAAGATACAGATGAATAAAACAGATTGGTTTTTTCCTTCTTCTTCTTTCCCTGGCTGTTACTACTACCTCCTATACTTAATGTCAAATCAACTTCCATGTCTTCTTCTTCATCATCACCATTATTCCTAATTTTACAACTTGGCCCTGCCTCTCTTTCGTCCTCTTCTTCTTCTTCTTTAGCAGGCCTTGCAAGATCAATTATTCCTCTTTGAGGCATTTTGATTGTGTCCCCATTACCAGAGCAGCTTCCACTTCTTTCTCTTGAGCAATAATCATCTCTTAAATTCTGAACCTGCAGATTTGGGTCATATGAAGTTTGTGTTCTTCTCTGGTGCTGTTGTTGTTGTTGCTGGTCACTGTGATGATGAGAATGAAGGCTAATTTCTAAGCCATTCATAGCAGTCCAGATGTTCTTTTGTCTGTTTTCCTTTTTCAGTTCTTCCATCAGCATCTTTTGAACACTATATACTCTGTGCAGTTCTCCTACCTGCAAATTCCCAAATTGTTGTAATTGCTTAACTTGTTTGAAGCTAAAGTTTAATCTTAACATATCATCACATCCTTTCTCAGAATCAAATATTACACTCATTCATTAGATTCCTGAAAGTGGTTTTAATAAAAATCCTTGTTTCGGTCCTTGAAATATGTTGCCATCTTTAGTTTGACACCACAGAGGATTTTGTTGTCACTTTGTTACAAGAGAGAATAACTTTGTTGTGATTCTACAGATTTTTTTTCTGACAGTGAAAGATGGTATTGCGACATACAGAAGGGTGAAAATGAAACGAAACATATTCACAAATAAAAACACCATGCTCTACCAATAGGTTGAGGTAATAAACGGTCTCACCCCTCTAAAGAGGAGAATACAAGTTAAAATCCCGACAAGTGCACTTGTTAGGAGAGGCGAAAACTTTTTTCGGTTTAAGCCTCAAAAAGAGAAACCCTTAATCAAATAAATAAAACACCATGCTCTAAGACTGAAATGTGATATTTGTGTAAAAGGAGCTTCTACAAGGTTGACAGAAATTTGCTCACAAACAAGTGGCTTTTGTTTTTTTTTTTTTTTGGTAAAAATAAAATTTAGGTAGGAGTAGACACTGGTACCCCACCAGGGCCAGGACATGCCTCCAGACTCAAAAAAACGCTTACAAAGATACTTACAGATCGCTCACTAATGAGGCCATCACATCAACCAGCGGGTATCGAACCTCCTTCCTTTTGGGGTGAAGGCCGGCACCTTAATCAACTGTGTCAATCCTCATTGGCAAGTGGTTTTTGTTTTTAATTATAGTCAAATGTTACGTAAAAGAATTCTTCATGTACTGTTTCTGACATCATTATGCTTAGAGTCACATGCTTTAAGATTTCACACATATTACCGGTGATTTCCAGAACGTGTGGTTTCTAATTGAGTAAAAGATAGCAGAACAAACCCAGCAAATCAGCCTGACACTTCAGATTTGTTTAAAGACAGGATCTTAAAAACAGAATCAAATCTTCATGATACATACCTGGTGTTTGAAGATATCTTCTTGCATCTGCATTGTCTTCTTGATGGATTCCATGATGTTTCTATCCATGGAAATGGGATCTTTCTTCAACTTATTATTGTTAATTTCTGTCAGCCTTTTTTTCTGATAATACTCCCACACATCCACACCACTGATACTAAAGTTGTTGCTCTCTACTGCTACTGCTAGAGGATTTATAGAATGCTCAATCTTGGTCCCCATGCCTGAAAAAGAAACAAAAATTATTGTAACTGTTAAGGCTCAAAAGGAAACTGATGATTATGTAAAAACTACCTTTTCCTTCCCTAATTGTGTAAACTCATGATTTGAAAGACTACTAGGTAAAAACATACCAGATTCAATTCCATTGCAAGAACATAATCCCACAATTACAATTATAATAAGCTTTATAGTATCCCACAAAAAAAAAAATTATACTAGAGTACTTCTTAGAGGAATTCTTAGGTTGATGAGAAAAGAGGCTATCCTTTTTCTTTTCCACCTGAGATCATCTTTTTAGCCTATCCCACAAGACTTAGCTGTTGACCTTTTGCTGAATTTATAGATGCTCTATATATGTGTGTGTGAATGACACTAGTTTGTTTTGAGAATACGTCAAAACAAGGTCTGTCACTATAAAAAAGGACGGTCAGTGCATAAGGCTCTCATCAGGTCACATGGCAACAACCTAGAACAGGGTCTACCACTATAGGAACCAAAAAAAAAGTAGAGTTGATGGGGGTCAATGGATTTGTATTGAGATGTTCAAAAGTGTAATCAAACATTGCTAGAGGAGGCATTTTAAAGAAGCATGAAATATGAACAATATAGATGTAGGCATGAGTGAGACCAAAACTGATATGAGTGGGTCTGTGTGATGAAAGCAAACAACTGTTGATTAATAGTTTTCATCTATCTGCTGCTACTAACTACACCCTTTAAAGTTAATTGCGTCTCACAAAAGTTCCCACTTCTCCTTGTTTCCTTTTAAAGCCAAGACCTTTAAGAAATCCCAAAAGAAAAGAGTAGAACTTTATATCTCTTGAAGCTCAAACAGAACAACCTAGAAGAACCCCAAGCCAAAAAAACTAAGACAAAAAAACCCCCACTGTATTGAAGAAGAGTTTGAATGTCAAATTTTCATGAAACTTCTGATATACGGAGTAATATCCTGAATGGGAATCATATCTGCAGCAACCAAAACTACCAAAGTTGACTCGATAGCAATTTGGGTTCAAGATTCCTCTAGACATCGATCTGAGGCTAAAATTCTGAATGTACCAGACCTGAGGATACCAAGAAAGAAAAACTAACAAAATTGCCTCCTTATGGTTTCCCAGAACTGCACCACTTTCAGAATTATATGTTTTATATGCATAAAGGGAATGAAGAAGAGGGAATCTGAAGGTGTAATACCTGAAAAATGAAGCAGCAAAAGTGAAGCTTTCTGTGAAGAAGCTCATTGAACATTTTCGTTCCTCATTCCAGAATTTTTAGCCACAATTGATGATGATGATGACTCTTAATAATGGAAACCAACTGTGTCATGTTTTTTTTCCCTTGACACAAAGGGATATGGAAAATTCCAAGAAGTTCTCTGCCTACCTGCTGGTGAGTTCAGAGAAAGATCATATACAGTAGAAAAATTAATCTCTCTCTCTCCCCCCCTCCACCCCTTTTGGATTTAGAGAACAATAAACAAAGCAATAACCAGAAAGCTCAAACACAAATTTAAAAGAACTGTAGAATGATGGAGCAATAATGATTCAGGCTTGACAGGCTGTGAGGGAAGAAGGCAAGAAATGAAAAGGTTGGATTAGCTGTGTGTCTCTCCATGTGTGAGTGCCTCTCTCATATTTAGAGACAGAGAAAGAGTTGTTCCCATTATGACATAAATTACTTGATTAAATTAAATTATCATTTGTCCCCCCTAATTTACATTTTCATTCTCTAATCAACTTTTAGGTAACATAAAAATGTATGTTTAGCTTTTGGAATTAGCTTAAGGAAATAAGCATGAAGTGAAGCAGATATACAAGTTTAAGATTCAAAACGTTCTATATGTTATAACTTTACAGATATATATATACACACCCACACTTTGTAAATGAAATTATCTTGTAAGGCATTTAAATAGTATTATAGTCTTAAATCTTTGCCATTGTAGGTAGCTTCATTTTGTATAATTGTGTTGGGCTGTATTGTAAGAAAGAATAGAAATGATAGAGAGAGAGAGAGAGAGAGAGAGAGAAAAGGGACCACAAAGGAGAACAAATAAAAACAAGAGAGAGTAGACTACATGAGGCCAATGTAGGTCAGTGAACAAGATATTCCAGACAAAGTCATTGAGTGGCTTAATGCATCACATATAAAATATTTTATACACACACATCATCATCATCATCATCATCATCTTCCATTGAAGTGCCTCTTTCCTATAGGTCTACTATCACTATCTTCTCTCTCTCTCTTTGTCTCTATCTCTCTCTACAGTTTCTTGTTTTTGGGATTTCAACGATTGGGGGTTGTGATTATTCCTTTCCGTACATTCACATCCATATCCAATCCTCCCTTGTGTTTCAGATTTTATCTCTTCCTCATTTTCCTTTCTCTTTTTTTAATAATTTGAAATGTTTGTGATTTTATTGGATCCATCACTTCCAGGTTTTATTAATATTCAATCAATCTAAATCAGATGCAATGAAAAGAGAGCACTAATATAAAATATCTTATCTCTCCTTTCTCACTGTATTCTCTTGAAACTCTATTCTGAAAGCTGTAAATTTTATAAACCAAAAGAAATATGAAACTCATTTTTTATCAGTTTCCTCTTCTTTTTTTTTTTTTTTTTTTGTGTTTCATCATTAGTAATCCAAGTTGTTTTATATTGGGATTTCGTTCTTCTTCTATTTCTGTTTCCTTGAATTGAGATTTTCAATTTAATTTTTGTCAAAAATATCTGTACCATCTATTTTAAATTACCACTTAGTGTAGGGGACACTATTTCCATTAGAAACTTGATATCCAGTTAATCCAAACCCATCACTTTCTGTCAAAAGCATGATATTATTTCCATGGCTGAAGAAAAAACAAGAAGAAGAAGGAAAAACAAAAAAGGCTTAAATATTACTGTGAAGTAAAGATTCCAAATGAACCAGAACCACAAAGAGCCCCAAGTGTACTTGTGAACATTACTTAATGCACAGATATTGCTATTTTAACATTTTCTTCAATCCTACATGTGCCTTTGCCCTTCCTAGTCCTTTCCTAGGTCCTACCCAAAATCCCCTCCAATCCTATGTACATATGTTAAATATGTAAGAATAATTTTTTTTCCCAAACTGGGTATCAATATGTATTATAAGCAAGAATTGTCTAGTCTATATCAAATATGTTAAATGAAAAAAAGATAATATGTGACGGTGCTTTAGAAAAGAATTAATTAGGATGTTTAAAAGGCAAGATAATTTTTTTATAAAAAAAATATGTATGAGGATAAAAACTAACTATAATAATTGTAAAAAGCGCAGAAAGGATTATTTTAAAAAATAAAATAAAAACATAATACTTGTTTATTTTTATAAGGAATAAATAGGAGTGTAATTTTGTTTTTTATTTGAAAAAGTTATTGTTTTTTATTTATATCCTTATGAAAGATGAGAAAAATATTCTTTCATATTTTCCATGCAAGTTTTTAAGAGTATTATTGGGGGAAAAAAATATCTCCTTTACATATTTCAAGCTTTTAACCAAATTAACTAATTTTTCTTAATATTGAGAAAGTCGTTAGGTATTTGTTTCTTATAAAAAAAGTAACAGAAGAAATATTTTAAGACTTGATAATGACCATTTGGTTCATATTATAACATTTTTTTCTGTCATACTTCCACCCATCGAATTTTCTAAGGAATCATGATGATGATGATGCAAGAGATTAGAATCTGAAACCTGTAATCAGATTATAAATTGTTTAATTAAGAACTTGAACTTGATCTGGTTAGGTTGGCCATGTGTTCCCTCCACATGCCTAATTAGCCTATCAACCAACATCTAATTTTTTTAAAAAATTAAATCCAAGAGAGAAAAGGGATGCATCAGGCATCACCTTCTTAAAAAAAATTAGACAATGTCAATTTTTTAAGCAAGAAACATTTAAAGCTAAAATATACGTTTGGTTCTTTAAGTTTACATCAAGTATCAATTTAGTCTCTTAAATTTAAAAAGTGTACTTTTAATCCCTAAAACTTAACACCGTTAGCATTATTAATTAACGGAAAATACTTTGTCAACTACTATTTTAAAATGATGTCTCAACAATTAAACAAGGACACTTTAATTTTTTATTTTAAATATGTAAATTTAAAAAATTAAAATAAAACCTAATTAAAAAAGGTAGAACTAATTGTCATTAAACGAACACTTCCCAATGAATCAATATCCCCCTTGTGCCTCCTCCCACAACACTTCCGATGAATCTGCACAGCCCAACCTCAACACTAGCAAGAAGATCAATTTCTCTGCAGCAATCTTCAAAGGATTCGATGTAAATCTGATGTATTTCTCTATCTTCCTCCTTTTCTATATTTGATTAAGTTAGCGGCTATAACTTTTTTATCCGACTGTGTAACTTATCTTATCTTGTTTCTTTAATCTAGTAACTTGGAAAGTTCATCTTTTACAGTCGCTTACACTTGGGTCTTAATTTTGGATGTTTGTTGCGATACAGCAAATAGCTAGGAGGGGAATGATATTTCCTAAATTGAATTGATACTTGATGTGAACTTAAAAGATCAAAAGTATATTTTAACCAACATTTAATATTGATTCATCTGAATTTAAATTGTTAGGCTCCAAATTGAGAGTAGCTTTCTTTTATTGCATGATCATTCTCAATTAACCATGAATTTTTACAACACTTAAATTTAAACTCTTATGTAAGAAATATAAGTCCTTTTCACTCACCTTATAATATGATTTTAATGAAAAGTAATATTGAAGACTCATTCATATTAATGACAATTAATTAACAATTTTGAAATCAATGTTTTAAAAAACATTAAAAAAAAAAAACTGTTGGTGATGCTTTTTAAATTTTTCACTTATGTTCTCTATAGATATTATTTAAACTTCTAGCTAGATTTTATTATAAAAATAATTATGAATAAAGGTATAATTATATTATAACCTTATAAAATTTGAATAATAACTTTAAGAAGGATAAGTACTAATTCTTGTTTATAATTATCAAAACTAATTTAATTTTAAAACATTGATAAAATATTTGTTTAAACTGTGAGTTTTTTTAATAATTGCAATCTTCCCTCTCTTGTGTTAAATTTTCTCCATTCCACCAACCCATATAATAATAATTGGCAAACATAAAAAAGTAAACACAATCAAAGCTAATCTATGCATCTTCACCTAATTATACTCAGTGTGTTCCTTCGCTGTCTCAGATCAGCAAATAGATCCAAACTATTAATTTTATACATGTATATACATCATATACACACACACATATATATTATTTTAGTTTGGTTAGATCCTTTTCATGGAGCTTTCATTTTTGGTGAATCAGATCCTCCCATGTGTGTTTGCAACACCAACCCTGAATTGATCTTTTTGTTCTTCGATTCACAAACACTGTTATGTGACCTACCCATCAAGTATTATTCATCTATGAATGATTGGCTGTGACAAAATATCTATGATATATATATAATATAATATTGTCTTGTATGTTTACTTCTATATGGAAACGATGTTTAAAATTATTTTAAAACTTTGATCGAATGATATCTTGTTTGCTTATCGTAATCTAACTACACGTTGTTATAACTGTAGTTGAGAGGTATATGATTTACCTGCGAGTTTCTACTTGCAACAAATTTATCTTTCAACTAACTTTTTTGGGAAAATGGTTGAAAATCTCGTATAGCAAAATTTATTGTCTAAATTTAACTGAAATTTGTTTAAGATCGTGCGCACCTATCTTGTAAATAATAATTAAGATTTTAATTTTTTTTTAATATAATAACAAGAATATTCAACCCATATTGTCCTCTGACATGTGCTCTTATTCATAGATAGAGGTGATAACATGAGCCGATACAAGTTTGTAAAATGTTATATTGTTTTGAGGGTGAGCTTTTTCCAAACCATCTACCAACAAACAACATTGAACCAGGGAATAAACAAATTTTTCCTTAATTGATATTGATACTTCCTTAAAAACGGTTACTTTTTTTTTTGGAAAGATTAAAGAAACTAAATAATTTATTTTAAAATATTTATATTTATTATTTTTGTCTAAACTAATTTTGTCTAATTTATAAACCGATATACAATCTAATGATACATAATATATTATATAATTAAGTAATTTATTTATTTAGTTTAGTTCCCCAAAAAGGTTAGCGGGTCTTGTATTAAGGACTGGAGGGATTATAAATGTAATCCAGTAAACAAACAAAAAGGAAAATTTGGAGGAACCCCTTAAAAGTTTTATTAGTGAGAATGACCTGATAAATTTTTATATAGATAAAGTATTAATACTCTACAAATTCTGTATACAAACATTCTAATTTAGTTCATTCTCATCAATGAAATTTTCAATGAAGACCTTTTTTTTTCTAACACTTTAATAAGATTATTGTTTTGATAATTATATAAAAGCATGCTGAAATGTTTTCTTCAGCTGGTGGTTGGGTTGGGAAAGGCATGCGTTGTAGGCTAAGTGTGGCACAAACCGTAGCACAGTAGTCCCACTCGCCCCACTATGCTCCTTATCATCTTTTTTTACTTTTTATTTCCAGCCTTATCAACTACAAGCCATCACCGCAACAAAATAAATTAATAATAATAATTTTATTACATTTAAATATAAAACCCATAAGAAAGTTAATTTAGAAGCATTTGTATTCATGTTACGATTTAAGTTGTTAAGTATTCACTCCACTTTGAACCGACACTTGTTTCATTATTTAAAATCTGTCAATTTTTGTTGATCAAGATTTTAGGATGGTCCAACTCCGTAACAGAATATCTTTTTAGAATAAATCCAAGGAGCTGCATAATAATTAATGGTCATATAATGATAACAAAGATGATGATCGATGATGATAATAATATTCTTTCTCGTCCTTTTCTACTTGTTGCTGTCTTTTGTTTTGATTTCTACCTGTATGTATATATATTGGTTCATCGTTTCTGATCATTATGGATCTAAGTTTATATCTAAATGTTTTGCTTTGGGTGGCTGTCTTTGGTTTGGATTGTGGGTTGTTCTTTGGGTTAAATATCATTTTTTTTCATGAAAATTTAGTTTAAGTAGTACTAGTCACTATGAAGTTTTTTTGTCTCATTTTTGCCCTAAACTTCAACAAAACAGAGTAAATTTACTCCGGAAGTTTTTTGTAGGAGCAATTTTACCTTTAGAAGTTTATAAAGAAGAGCAACAATTCAACGGTCAAGATTAACGGATAGGAAAGATTGCTATGTTTTTAAACTTTCGGGGTAAAAATGAGACCAAAAAAACTTCTGGATAACCAGTACTCCTTAGGCTAAACTTTCATGGCGAAAATGGTATTTAACTCATTGTTCTTTTGTACTACTCTTGATAATAATAAAAAAAATCAAAAAAAAACATACTATTAAGTTTAAGAAAACAGAAAACAAAAGAAAGCACTAGACGTCAATAGTTAAATAACCCAGTAATATGAAAGCTCCCTCATAACCAAACCTGTTTGACAAAGCGTTGGGAGAGTCCCAACGCACGATTAGAGGGGGAAAACACATCGAAGCTTAAATAGGCTTTTAGGTTCACGATGTCACTTATGAGTTTTTATTTCAAAAGTCATGTTTCCTCATGAGCTGAAATTTGATGCTTTTGTGGTGACACTGTGGAGGAGAAAGTAATGACTACGGGGAAAAAAAAAAAGGCTCTCGATAAATGGGAGCTGAGAAGGTGGGAGTGCTCTAGGTAAATGCATGGTACCACTCTAAACATCTTTATAAGTTTATTTTGACAAAAAAAATTGGTTCTTATTATAAATGGTACCACTCTGTTTCATTATTTACAAATGGTACCACTCTGATCATCTCAATAAATTTTGATCAACTTATTTTTGGTATTGGGGTCAAGGTGCAATTTTCCTAAGAAAGATTTTTTCAAGGGACATCTAGGACAAATAAGTTTTAGAATAGACAAATATACTATTAAACAATCTAAAATGGTGCAAATTTACTAAAACCGTTTATTTTACCAAACGTTGTCAGGGTTTTCTTCTATTATAATTTAACTGCTGTGTAGTCAAATTTAATGGTTTTAGTGCATTTACATCCTTTTAAATTATCTATTGGTATTTTTACCCTTTTCAAAATTTATTTGTACCAAGCTTGATAGGAAAAACTTTATTATTAAAATTACATGTTAAGCATTTGTATTACTATTAGTTTTTTCCTTTTGGTTTCATTTTTCTTTGGACCGAGTTATACGCATTCCATAAACTAAGTTCTACCCATTTCATGTCAGACTAGCTCAACTGGGTAAAAAATCATCGGGTTTGGCTATGATCCACTTCCCTTATCATCCTTTTCCCATCCTCTTCTTTATCTCAGCTATTGGATTGAAATTTCAACGGTTCAGATCTAATGATTTATAAAAATATTAAATTATTTAAAAATAATATTTTTATAAATCATTAGATCTCAACGATTAATTTCAATCCAACTGCTAAAATGAAGAAGATGATAAGAAGAAGATGGTAAGGGAAGTGGACCATAGCCAAATCCAAAATCATCAAGCATACCTATTACCCGGGTCACCCACTAGAATGAGTTTAAGGACAAGTTGGTATGGTCTTATAAACCAGAAACGTAGAAGCAATCAACTTGAGAAACCAACTGAATTTATAGGTGATATGAATTTAAGAATGAGTTGACATAATTTTACAAGTTAAAAACACAAAACTCATATACTTAAAGAGTCGGCTTACGAACTTGGGAACAAATGGTTAATTTTCCCATCTTAATCTACCACCACTAGAACTAAATCACTTGGTTAGTTATCCATAAATGATTTAATGGCGACATAATTTCCGTGTCATCAAAGCCTGTGACAATATCTGTCACTGGTAAAACTTGCTTTTATGGTAATAAATATCACCTCTTAATAAACGTCGGACCCTAACCTTTATATATATCTCCAATTATTATACTCATGACTTTTAATAACCACAATTTTTTTGGGGTGCTAAAATAGAATTTTTCTGTGACAGATTGTTTGTCACCATCAAATATGTGTCATCAACTCATCATTATATTCCAGATAATAAAAGCATAACCACAACCCTACTATGTTTTGTTTTTTGTTTTTTGTCGACATCAAACAGTACTATTTTTTATCTCTATTAAACAACATTTCAAACCAACACATTTAAATTTACCCATTTTAAAAATTATGAATTATTTCTTGAAAAGTAAAAATAACAAAATTGTATCTAAATTAAAATAGAAAAAATATTTTGAAAAATATAATTAATACCCACTTAGTAATTTATAATAAGTACTACACATTCTTTCTTTTTTAAAAAAAGGTTGCCTTATATGTTAGGGATGAGGGATATTGCAAATAAAGATTCTGATTGTAATTGAAGAATTCATACATTATAAGAAAAATAAATTATGTATTATTATTTATTTGTCATTGATTGCTATTACATGATTTATCATATATATATATAGAATTTGTAACAAAACCCTATTATTTACATATTTAATTTCGATTTTAAATATAAAACTTGGTCAATATGTTTGTTTTGGTTCTAAATATAAAACGTTAATTTTTATTGTCATTACTCTCATAAGTTTTATTATTAATCTCTCTTTATTCCATGCATTTAGTATCCTCTTTAAAATAGGGGTATTTTAAAAATAATCATATACATATTTTACAAATCACTAATTTAACTAATTTTTTAAAATTTTATAAATTAATCTATTAGGTGTTATATTTATGACCAAATGAAACATTAACTTTTAATAATAAATTTAAATATATGTGCATGGTGAAATTTTTTTCAATTACCTAATAAAATGTCAGTATTTCTCCTTAAAATTTTAAAAAAGTAACGAAAAAATGTAAATTTAATTTGAAGTAAAATGGATGCCACACTAAGTCCTTGTCCTGGTCCAAATATTCAAAAGATGATAGATCACTCTCCCATCACTTGTAGGTGTTGATAAGGCATGACACTAGAAAATGGAGGAGTCATATGGGGCCTACATATTGTGGTGAGGACACGTGTCACTCGCCAACCGCATGCAAATGTTTTAAATTCATAGTACTACTCTTTCAATTTTTAATGTTGTCCCCAAACAAAGTGCATAAGATCTAATGGTCACTTTGTGATTTGACTTGTTTGTTTTAGGATCGATCATGTTCGTGATTGGTTTGATCTATAAATAAAATATATGGAGTATTTTATCTAACTAATTAATACTAATAATTAATGACAATTAGACAATCAATTTGACTCTCTCTCTAGATTGAGCCCTTTTTAGTTTTTTTTTTTTTAATTATTTTAGTTATCTTGTTAAGCATGCTTAGGTAAAGCCTACTTTTACTTTTGTTTGATTTAGGCTAAAGTAATGCATAAAGGAGCATTTGTGAGTATCACGCCTATTTACTTTATATCCTTCTCATTCATCTCTCTATTATATATGCTTATCTCCTTCTAAATTAGTACACCTTCCTTTTTTTATTAAAAAAATGGATTTAAGCCTTTTTTTATAATATTCAAACTAAATGGGCCCTATATACATGAATAATTATGAAAACAATTTATTCTTGTTTAATATTTGTCATTACTCATTTATGGATGATTGGATTGAATTTGTTTACATATTGTAGTTTTGAAAAATACTCCTATGATTTATAGGATAGGGAGAAGAGAAATTTTTCAATCTTATTTATAAAACACCTCATTAATTTTTTTATATAAATATACAATTTTATTTTTCAATTGTCATTGTGTTGACTTTGTTATTATAACTTATAAAATGTACTTTATATTAAATACGGATAAAGTTGAAAAGTTATTAAATTTTAAGGTAGAGCTAATGAATTTTAGTATTTTTCTTAATATGTGTGAAACATAAGACCGGATGGATATAAATTGATATATAACATTAAAACGTGGCCTATGGCATATAGAAACCAAATTATTCAAAGTCGAATAATTATATAGATTTGTTTTTTAACATTTTAGATTGATTGGTTTTGTACTTAAATATTGGTGACTAGACATTTTTTTCCCCAACCATATGGTTATTTATACTAACTTGTTATTAGTTTATTTTTGGTAGATGTTGATATATTAAGTATAAGCTTTTATTCTCTCTCTGATCCTTATTATAAGGCACCAACTAACTTTTCTCACAAATTAATAAAAACAGTTAAAATCAATAGAGTTGTCCTATAATTTATGTAATTTCCAATATTACCCCTACTAATTGCACTAAACTCTGATATTATATTAATTATTACTCTTACCCACTCATACATGAAAAAAAATAATTAACGCCCCTTGGGAACAATCAAATGCCTTATAAAAATGACCAAATAAATTTGCTAGTTGGTGTCTTATAATAAGGAGCTGAGAAAGTATGTGTGTGTGTATAGTCAACATATAAAGATATAGATACAAAAATAAAATTGGGAATTCATGACACAAAAGTCTCTAATTACATAGGGCTATATGTCCTATTTTTGAAGTATTATCATTTAATTATAAACCCACATGAAAAAATATGCCACATGGCCCGTGTATGATTGGACATTGAAAAACTTGATGTAACTTGTAGGCAAGATTCCATCTAACCTTAACCTTCATAAATTTAATTATTAAGTTGTATTTTACGCAAATTAAATAAAAATTATTATTAGTTCTAAAACCACTGAAAAATATAATGCCTGAAGTTTGAATTATCTTAAACATTGTGGATTCTGTGATCATCAGACATATAATCCAACAGTCACGACTCACGACCATAACTCGCCACAGATAAGAAAATAATAATAATTTTTTCCATATTATGAAAGAAAAGGAACAAATTAAAACAATATTGGATTTGACCTCTCACATTCAATTCATCAGATTCGAAAATTTAAAAAATAGAAAGATGATATAAGTCTTGAATATTTTAAAAGTAAATTAAAAAAAAAGAAAAAAAAAAAAAGGAATCTCTCCTTTTAGGGACGAAAGCTTATCTTCTCTGGGTCCAACATCATCTCCCATTTAATAAGCAATATCCTGATTCCCACATTATTCTATTGTCCATTTATATTAATCAATGTTTAATCTTTCTCTAAATTTGTTCTTGTAAAATTACTTATTCACCCTTGTAATTACATTATTTTGAAATATTTTTTAGATTTTTAAAATGGGTTTAATGTCTCTGCTTTTACTTTAAACATTTTTTTCGTAAATACTCACATAAAAGTGAGTGGGTCCTATTAATATTTTCTCTCTCTTCTCTTTATAATGGGACCCATTCATTTTTATGTGAGTGTGATAGAAAAAATGTTTCTGCAGTTAAAGCAGAAACATTAAACCCTATTAAAATTCTTCTTAATTTAAAATAGCCACATGATATAATCTCATCATTTTACATTGTAAAGCTAACAAATTCTACTTCCTCCGCTCCTAATTATAGAACCAAGTTTATAGTACAATTCGCAATATAAACTTCGTCCTATAATTAGGACTTGAGGTAGTATAAAAAAAGATTACGAAATGTGCGCAGTGTGACAATATAAAAACTTTTACATTACCTCTGATCATGAATGGAACCCAAATAACCTTGATCCATACAATTTATATCTAGTAATAATAATATAATTTTTAAGTATATATGTAATACCCAGATTTTAGCAAATCTGGAATTTCTGAGATAAGGGAAAATTATTGAATATTTTAATGAAGTAAATTTATGAGGTTAACCGTTACCTGAGATTCAATATGGTGAATTGAATCTCAGCTGTAGCTTCAGGGTCAGGAGGACCACGGTTCGGGGATCGAGGCAAGTGCCCGGAATAGACGTGCGTGCAAACAAGACTATTTCTATCTTATCGTTTTTTCGTTATTATGTTATTCTGTCATTCCGCTATTTCATTTCTAAACCTTAGGACTATTGTAATCTATACAATATTACACAATGGTTGATGTTTTGGCTATGAACTGATCACTCTTTCGCTCTATTGCTCTACTCTGATTGAAAAAAAAAAATTTGCGTTTCAAAATGGGATGTTACATTTATGGTATCAGAGCAGTAGTCCTGGCATTGATATGACTATGTTATTACGGATAGTATGGTAGGACAGTTAAGGCTAGTCTATGTGGGTGTGGCCAATCGGTCGCCATAGAGTTGGTGAGGTCCCCATGATAGACACTTATCGGCCATTCGTTCGGATAACGGAGTTATGTTCAAAAAGCCTTTTAAATTGTGAGCACATTTTTGAAAATGAGTGCGAGATAGCCCCGAGTCGGTGTACTAGTCGACCGGTATACCATTTCGAACCGGTGTACCACCCTCTCGTCGGTGCATCATTCTAACCCGAATCGTAAATCCATCGTCCATATTCATATTTGATATCGTTTCGATAATTCGACAAGCGTCGGCTTTGTACCGGACGACTATTCTGTCCTAGCGGAGCTTATATGTGGAGCTAGGCCACGCCGGATGAAACTCGAGACCAACAAGGATAGATACATGCGAAGTATTTGACTCATGTAGAGGAACTCCCGATACGAAATTCCGTACCCGTTTCTAAGTAGACCGAATCAACGAAATCCTGAACGAGGGGAAATAGTACGAGTGTCCGTTCGTTTGTAGTATTTAGTGTGATAAAGTCTGCGATAGACTAATCATTGTCTTCCTAAATCTAACGTTTTCCCCTATGGTTTGATAAATAGTTATCTTACTTGCCGCGAAAATTTTAGTTTCCGATGCATATCTCTTGGTTACTACAACCGGACCGCGACCGTGTCATTAAGTAGGAGTATCTTGTGTTGTCATGGTGTATGGGCGCCATGGAAACATTTAAGGTATCTTGTGTTACCATGGTGTATGGGCGCCATGGAGACATTTTGATATCTAGTGTTGACTGCGGTATATGGGTGCCACGGGAAACACTATATATCAAAGTACGACATGACAAGATCTTTGTAGTCAAACCAGAGCGAATTCTCGATCACCAAGAGGAGCGGCTGACGGATAGAGTAAAGTTCCGGAGCGTATAGTCCAAATTTTAGTTTGTATCTCCAAGCACCCCGAGAGATTGTAAAATATGTTTGAATAAAGAGGGGTTGTAACTTGTTGTAATATATGACTTGTACTAGGACTAGACCGACTAATATGTAAAATGTTATGAAATGAATATATGTGAATATATATATTTCAATGTAAAAATCATTGTGTCATTTCTAATATTTACATATTTGTTAAATAAATAAAGGAAAAAGAATAAGACATGGCCATTATGAGAGGTACCGGTGTACCAAGGGGCCGAGGCCGAGGCCGAGGTCGTGGTAGACGCGGAGGCGACAACCTCAACCGGACGAAATACCCGAACAAAATATACCAAATCAGCCGAGACCAAAATGAAGTGCAAGAACCGAGAAGAACTCTCGAAGAGCGAGAGCTCTCATAGATGCACTCTTGGCAAGGCAACATCAACAGGATGAAGAAGCCCAAAGACAGTGGAAGCACGACAACACGAGGAAGAACGTGATGAGGAAAGTGACAATGACAACGACGAAGAAGAAGATGACAATGAAGAGGAGGACAACGATGAAAATAACGATGAGGAAAATGAATCGATCGATCCCGATCACCTCCACGACAAGGAAGAAGAGAAAGAACCACGGAAAGCTGGGTCAACCAGTTCTGCAAGCTTAAACCACCCGGTTTCCGTGGAAAGAGTGAATTGGCTGAGGATTGGCTTCTGAGTCTGGAGAAGATATTCGAAGTCATTAAGTGCCCGGGAAACCGGAAGGCTCAGCTGGCAATCTACAAGCTAGAGGGCGATGCCCACAGGTGGTGGAAGAGTGTTTCCACAACCCTTCAAGGCCCTGTTACTTGGGAGGTATTCCTAGAACAGTTCAACGAACGTATTTTCCTCCTCGGTACAGGTGATTAAGGAAGAAGAATTTCTTCACATCCAAGCAGGAAATGAAGAATCGTTCGACGATTACTTCGCGCGTTTCACCAACCTGTCTCGTTATTCATCATATCCGAACGCCCACAAAAATGAGAGCCGGAAGGCGAATCGACTAGTGACCGGACCGAAATATGACATAAGGGCGAGGCTAGTATCGCAGCCAGATTCCGAGAATGGCCCAAGCCGTGGAATCCCAGATTGACCGAGCGCAATTTGAAAGAACCGCGCAAATTCCGAGGCCAAGAAGGAAACAATGCAAACCGCAGTGGGTCTAACCACGGAGGCTCCTCACGAAGAGGAAGGCGCCTTGGAGCGATAACCGAGGCGGAAACAAGAGACCCTACCAAACTGGACAATTGAATTACCCCAAAAGTAGGGATCCCGACGTGTCCAAAATGCAAGAAGTACCATCCAGGAGCCAACCGTGATGGGAAACAAGTCTGTTTAGATGCCGAAGTCCGGACACATTAGCCGGGATTGCCCGAGAAGGCTGCAGAGGCGAGACCTCGAGCGCCGGGCCGGATCTTTGCGTTGACAAACACCGAGGCCGACAGTCTCCGAGAAATGGTCCAAGGTACCATCTATCTTAATGGGAATAAATTGCAAGCATTGTATGATTCAGGTGCGGTCATTCGTTTATATCATATGATTGTGCAAGTCGTTTAGGAATGCATGCCTCGTAGTTTACCTTTTGATCGGTAGTGTCTACACCACTTTGGGTGTAAAGTCTTTAGCTTCTGACGCGTGTATGAACTGTACCGCTAACGAGGATGGGCGAGTTTCAAAGATAGATCTCATCCGTCTACCTCTTCACGGCATCGACGTCATTTTCGGTCTGAATTGGCTAACAGCCAACGGTGCAATGATCGATTGTGGCAAGAAGAAGATATCATTTCCGGAGACAAGGTTGATGTGAGCCGAGCTTCCTCTCCGCTACGAAGTTGATCGATGCGTGAAATGGGATGCCATGCCTACATGGTATTCTTTTCGGTTAAAGCGAAGCCGAACTTTCACTCCAGGATATCCCCGTGGTGAATGATTTTCCCGATGTATTTCCGGAGGATCTCACCGAGTTACCTCCTATCCGAGAGGTGGAGTTCAATATTGAATTGATGCCCGGCACAGATCAATATCAAAGGCGCCGTATCGTATGGCTCCAAATGAAATGCAAGAGTTGAAGAAACAATTTGGAAGAACTTCGAAGAAGGGGTTCATTCGACCAGTGTATCACCCGGGGAGCCCGTCTTGTTTGTGAAAAAGAAAGATGGAAGTTTTCGACTCGCATCGATTATCGTGAACTAAATAAAGTGACTATCAAAAACAAATATCCACTTCCCCGGATTGATGATCTTTTGGATCGTTATCGGTTCCATTTTGTCTTTTCAAAGATTGATTTGTGTTCGGGATATCATCGATTCGAGTCAAAGACGATGATATTTCCAAAACGGCTTTCGAACCGAGATATGGGCATTATGAATTCCTTGTGATGCCCTTCGGATTAACAAATGCACTGCGGTATTCATGGATTACATGAACCGTATCTTCCGACAACACCTAGACCAGTTTGTGGTGGTGTTCATCGACGATATTCTCGTCTATTCCAAAAGTAGAAAAGAGCATGAAGAACATCGCGCTTAGTATTAAACATCGAGAGAGAAGCGCTCTACGCAAAGTTGAGCAAATGCGAATTTTGGCTGCCGGAAGTGAGATTTCGGGCCATGTGATATCTAGCGGCGGAGTTTCTTGTTGACCCGAGCAAGGTGGAAGCGGTTACGGGTGGAAGAGGCCGTAAAAAAAGTGACGGAGATACGTAGTTTCCTAGGTCTCGGCGGGATATTACCGCAGATTTATACGGGATTTCTCGCGTCTTGCCCTACCATTGACAAAGCTTACGAGGAAGAATCAACCCTTCATATGGGGAGATGAATGTGAGGAGAGCTTTCAGAGACTGAGGGAGAGGTTGACTACAACACCAGTATTGATAATCCCAGATCCTGATGAGACATATGTTGTCTACAACGGTGATGCCGGTGGGCAAGGATTGGGTTGTGTCCTAATGCAATTGGGCGAGTGGTGGCTTATGCCTCTCGTCACCGAAGCCGCACGAGTCGAACTATCCTACACACGATTTGGAGCTTGCCGCCATCGTGTTCGCTTTGAAGATATGGAGGCACTATCCGTACGGTACGACCGTAGAACTATACTGCGACCACAAGAGCCGAAGTATCTCTTTGATCAAAGGGAACTGAATATGAGGCAACGTCGTTGGATGGAATTGCTTGAAAGACTACAACCCGGAGATCAAGTATCACCCGGGGAAAGCAAACGTCGTTGCGAGATGCTCTAAGCGGGGAAGAAGGTGCAAGTGTCATACATGATGATACAAGAGCAGAAATTACTTGAAGATTTCGAGACCTGAATCTTTCAAACCAAATCTCGCATGAATTTCAACGCACCAAGTGACGCCTACCTTGCAAATCTTTTTGTGAGTCAAGGGAGTACGACTCGAGAGATGAAGTTGATAAAGCTCGAGACAAGATGATTGGGCAATCTCCATGCGGGAGAAGATCTCTCAAGGTGAAACCCAAGACCACGACCTTTCATCGAGTGGATTGGTCGACACAAGAGGCGCATTTACATACCGCCGTTGATGAATGAAGCGGAAGATCTTGGATGAGGCTCATAAGAGTAAGTACACTCGCATCCGGGAATGGTCAAGATGTACCAGAACTTGAAGGCCGAAGTTTGGTGGCCTGGAATGAAAAGAGACGTAACTCGACGTAGTGCCGGGGTGTCTAACTTGCCGAAAGTAAAGATTGAGCACCGGCGACCCCCGGTTTTCTCGCAAGGACTAGAACGCCGGAGTGGAAATGGGAGAATGTGACCATGGATCTTGTGGTAGGTCTACCTAAGATCGGCATCACGATACCATTTGGGTGATCGTTGACCGATTAACCAAGTCGGCACATTTCATACCCATTAGCATCCACTACTCTCCGAACGATTGGCCGCAATCTACATCAAAGAGATCGTGAGACCGCACGGAGTCCCTAAGAGTATTATCTCCGATCGGGATACTCGATTCCAATCCCGCTTTTGGCAAGCACTACATGAAGGAATGGGTACCAAGCTGAAGTTCGGTTCGGCTTATCACCCTCAAACCGACGGTCAATCGAGAGAGACGACGATACGTATTTGGAGGATATGTTGCGAGCATGTGCCTGGATTTCAAAGGAAATTGGGACGAACACCTCTCACTAGCGAATTCGCGTATAACAATAGTTATCATTCAAGCATACAAATGGCCCCGTTCGAGGCTTTGTATGGGCGAAAGTGCCAATCGCCTTTATCGGGATGATGCGTACGAAAAGTAGTTGCTTGGACCGGATATGCTAAAAGAGACCTCCGAGCAGATCGCTCGATCAAGAAGAGACTCCTTCGCACACGATGAGACGGAAGAGCTATATGCGAGATAAGAGGAGAAGACCGTTGAAGTTTGAAGTCGGAGACCATGTGTTTCGAAATTATCTCCCGAATCGGTGTCGGCGAACACTAAAGAGAAAGAAGCTTAGTCCACGTTACGTTGGACCAATTGAAGTGTTAGCCGAGCGAGGACCGATTGCGTATCAACTAGCGTTACCCCGAACCCGAGTAATCTCCACGATGTTTTTCACGTGTCACAACCGAAGAAATACCTACCAGATCGAGATCATGTCATAAAGTACGATGATGTTGAAGTACGGCATGATAACACCTTTGTAGTCGAGCGAGCAAATTCTCGAACGCCAGGAGAAACGGCTTAGGACTAAAACTATACCGATAGTGAAGGTGGTCTGGAAGGGTTTGTCATCAAACGAGGCAACTTGGGAAACCGAGAGTGACATGAAGGAGAAATACCCAGAGTTTATGGCCCGTAGTCTAGTGAGTATAGATTAAATTTCGAGGGCGAAATTTTGTTTAAGGGTGAGAGAAATGTAATACCCAGATTTTAGCAAATCTGGAATTTCTGAGATAAGGGAAAATTATTGAATATTTTAATGAAGTAAATTTATGAGGTTAACCGTTACCTGAGATTCAATATGGTGAATTGAATCTTAGCTGTAGCTTCAGGGTCAGGAGGACCACGGTTCGGGGATCGAGGCAAGTGCCCGGAATAGACGTGCAGCTGAAGACTATTTCTATCTTATCGTTTTCTGTTATTATGTTATTCTGTTATTCCGCTATTTCATTTCTAAACCTTAGGACTATTGTAATCTATACAATATTACACAATGGTTGATGTTTTGGCTATGAACTGATCACTCTTTCGCTCTATTGCTCTACTCTGATTGAAAAAAAAAAATTTGCGTTTCAAAATGGGATGTTACAATATATGAGGTGGCACAATGAGATTAGCTAGAGACCGCTCACATTACATAACCATACAAATGCTGATATGAAGGATATTTAAGATATGCTTTAAAAATAAGCGTAAACTTGGGAGCCAATAAATTAATTTTCTTCTCTCACTACTACAGAAGTAAAATTTAACAACACTAATTAATGTCCATTTTTAGGAAAAAAAAGTTAAAAAGGAGGCGGTGGGATTTTTAAAATTTTGACTTAACTTTCAAAGACTATTTTTAAAAAAGTCGTTAAAATAACTTTTAAAGACTGTTATGAAAAACAATCGTTGAAAGTTAAGCCGAAATTTCGAAGAATATGAATATTTGTGAGTTTCAATGACTATTTTTCTAAAAACAGTTGTTAAAATAAAATTTTCAATGACTATTTTTTTAAAAAAAAAAACAGTCATTGAAAGTTAAGTCAAACAAATAAAATAAAAATGTTTATTTTCGAATTGTTTTCCCTTCAAAGACAAAGTCGTTATAAGTTAATTCCAACGATGGTTTTATATAAAATCGATTATGTACGTTCTTACTTACAACATCTACTTTCTAAAAACAGTCGTTGAAAGTGTTAGCTCCAGATGTTTGTTTTGATGATAACTAGCCTCTTGTAATACTTATGATTGAAAACAAAATGTCTTACTTTGCGAAATTCACATCTGCATTTTATCTGTCAAATGTTGGCTCTAGCCAAGTCTGTCTGACTTGAGCCAAGCCCTGGACTCTAGCCTAACCCATCAGACTCTAGCCAATATCCTATCTACATTTGACAAAATGCAAATGTTGGCTCTAACCAAGTCTGTCTGACTCGAGCCAAGCCCTGGACTCTAGCCTAACCCATCAGACTCTAGCCAATATCCTGTCTACATTTGACAAAATGCAAATGTTGGCTCTAGCCAAGTCTGTCTGACTCGAGCCAAGCCCTGGACTCTAGCCTAACCCATCAGACTCTAGCCAATATCCTGTCTACATTTGACAAAATGCAAATGTTGGCTCTATCCAAGTCTGTCTGACTCGAGCCAATCCCTCAGTGAATAAAATATTATTTTATTTGACTCCGACCCTAAGAGCATTGGCTCTAGCCAAGTTTTTGACCGTTATCTTCAAATGAACTTCGACTCTAGCCTACTCGTAACCGGAGTTTTGACCCAAACCTGGAGCCGGAGAAGTGTGACTCGAGCCTAGAGTTCTTCCATAAAAACAAACTTGACTCTAGCCTATACAAAGCACCTTGAGTTTTGACCTTGACTCTAGCCTGAATATTCTGACTCTAGCCTAGCACGTTTCATCAGAACAATTTGACTCTAGCCTGAATATTCTGACTCAAGCCTAGCATGTTACATTTGAACTATTTGACTCTAGCATACACAATATACCTTGAGTCTTGACCTAAACTCTAGCCAGAATCTTTTGACTCTAGCCTAGCGTGTTCCACCAAAGCAATTTGACTCTAGCCAAGAGAACCTGACTCTAGCCAAAATGTATCAGTTTGAAAAACCATTGTTCCAAACCTTGTCAAATCTCTTGTTATGGTTTATATACTTTGTATCTACTCTCATTACTATTTCTAATTGCGTTTAATGAGTTTGCTAATGAGTTTCAGAAGAGTAATTTGTGGATTAACGCTAAATTGCAATAAAGCAACAATGTGTCAGAAGCATTTAATGCAAAGCGAGATATTCATCATTTCGCGAGATGACCTTCGACAACAACAACGGCTATTTCCTTGATACATTCTCACCAAGTCTCAACGAGACAATTTGAATAAAGAATGTCAACGTTGGAGGAGATTTCAGCGAATACGATTAGTCCGAGTAAACATTCTTCAACGGAAATATTATATTTATTTCACTCAACGGCTAATTCGAAGAGTCTCAACGGATAAACTTGAAGCTTCAACAACGGTCATAAATGCCACCATCTATAAATGCCGAAGCATTCAAATCTACAAGAACAAGAGAGGAAACGTTGTGCATTCAATTCGATATTATTGCAATCTTCCGTTTCATTAGTTTCATTTAATATCTTCGGATATTCTTGTACTTGATGTTTATCATTTATCTACTCAGTGAGGAGTTAAACGCTATTTGAATATTTGTTTATCAGTTGAATCTTACGGTTGAGGAACCTTAAGAGATGGTGTATCAATTACAACTTGTAAGGGGGAGTGAGGCCAAGTGTGAGAGGATCATCCTTCGTTTACAGAGTGTGTAATTGTGTCGTGTTTATTTGGTTACGGCTTGTAAAGAGGAGTAAGTCCTAGTGAGAGGATTACTCGGAGTTCTGAGTATGTAATCAAGTTTTGAGATATTGAAATCCCAGTGTTTAAGGGATTTGGACGTAGGTCAAGTTGGACCAAACCAGTATAAATTCATTGTGTTCAATCTCTCTTACCCTTACTCTGTTTATCCTTGTTTCACATTCTGCTAACAAAGTATTTTCGTGAGAAAATTTTATATTCCCAATTCACCCCCCTCTTGGTGATATTCCGTCTTTCATTTGGTATCAAAGTGTTGGTTTCTCAGTTGGGCTTAACATCCCGAGATAGATTATGGAAGGAATATTACCTTATGGTGCCTCAATCAATCGACCACCTGGCTTCGACGGCGAACACTATTCGTTCTGGAAAGCAAAGTTCAGAGTGTTTATGTTAGCCACGGAGTATGGTCTCTGGCAAGTAATAGAGAATGGGGATTATGTTCCCACAAGAGTAGAAGGCGGAATTAATGTTCTAAAGGTTGAGGATGAGTTCAACGAGGATGACAAAAGGAAAATAACTCTTAACAGTGAAGTCATCTTGATGCTCCAGAGTGCTCTTAGTCAAAAGGAGTATTTCCGCATCTGCAATCTATCTACTGCCAAGGAGATGTGGAGAGCATTGGAAATTTCCTATGAAGGAACATCCGACATAAAGGAGAATCGCATCAACACGTTAACAACCGAGTACGATCTTCTTCGAATGAAGACCGGAGTGTCCATTGCAGAATTTCAACTTCGTTATACCCATCTCATCAACCAATTATCAGCTTTGGGTAAAACATATGAGTAAGGTCCTCAAATTAGAAAAGTTCTCAATGTCTTGACGAAAGACTGGGAAGCCAAAGTTACAGCGATTGAAGAAGCCCGTAGTGAATCAATGCAATCAGTTGCTGCTCTATTCAAAAGTCTATCTGAATATGAAAGCAATATGAAATTCAAGAATGGCTTGGACGAAATCAAAAGTAACAGAAGCAAAGGAATTGCTCTGAAGGCTGTGAAGGAAAAGGAGCCCAAGGAAGAAGAAGATGAAGTTGAAGACGAATAATTAAGTATGTTTGTTCGAAAATTCAAGAAATTCTATAAGAAATATCAAGGCTTCAGAAATCAATTTCAAAAGGGAAGCTCAAGTAACAGAAGTGACTTCAAGGAGAAAGATCAAATCATCTGTTACGAATGTGAGAAGCCCAACCATATCAAATCGAAATGTCCTCAGTTGAAGGGCAAAGAAAATGACAAGAAGAAGGCTTACGTATCTTCTATATGGGGAGATAACTCCTCAGATGAAGAAAGTGAGGAAGAAGAAGTTGCGAACATATGCTTAACTGCTGAAGAAGAAAAGCAATGTGAAAACGACGATGAGATATATGATTTTGAACCTACCTATGATGAGTTACTTTCTGAATACAATGATTTACATTCTGAATTCAAAAGGATTGTGAAGAAACTCATTGCTTCCAAAAAGAAAATCAAATTGCTTGAGCAGCAAAATAAAGATTCCCCTCCTACTTGCGAAAATATGATTTGCAAAAATTGTCCTGATCTTGAAAAGAAAAACTCTTATCTTTCGAAAACTCTTGAGAAATTCACTAAAGGCAGTGAAATGCTCAAGGCTCAAAGATTTACAAATGATCGATCAGGCATTGGTTACAATCCTATTCTTGATAAAAAGAAAGGGAAAAAGAATATGGGAGGAAAATCTTATTTGAACTATTTTCAGAGATCTGTTCATACTTCAAATCCATTTGCTCATTGTAACTACTGTAATCGTAAGGGTCATAGCACATCATCTTGTTTTCATAAGAAAGATAGAAGCGACAAACCTGTTGGTAATTATCAATGGGTACCAAAGGGAACTTATGCTTTCCCCAAGGCTCGAACTAACAGTGAATGACCCAAGTATAAGTGGGTACCAAAATGTCCATCTATTGCCTTGTGTGTGCAGATTGATTCCAAAAAGAATGGACATAAAAGTATAGAGAAGATTAAGAGTCGAAGAGTTCCTTATGAACCAAAAAGGAGATCCTCTCAAGTGTCAAGCAGAAGACTCTTGAAGTCTATACCCTCTGAGAGAACTTTGCCGACACCCATGGAAAGACATATGAAGAAGAGGCAGTGGGTAAGCAAAGTCGATCCTCCAAGTGCCTAATGTAAAAGGTATACAATGGTAAAACCTCCTACGCTGTTATCAGTAATAATTATTGAGGTTTTATACTTTGGATATTATGAATAAGCATTGAAAACTATTTTGAAATTAATTTCCTTCTTATCCCTTGAAAATCCATTTGTGATTTATTCATAAAGGGATTGCAATGTTCAAAAAGTTTAATTCTTTATGCAGACATGATAAGTTGAAAAGAAAATATTTCTTTTATAAAGTCATGTTTAATTCATTGTGCTCAGTTGTTTTGAATTGATTATATTCTTAAGAGCATACATATTGTTCCTACTTACTAACAATGACTGGATCCAAGCAAGGTTGGATACCAAGAGAGAAAAGACTTATACGGTTTTGTAGGATCAAAGAAAGCTTCTCAAGAGAGCAACTACATAGTGAAATAATTCGACTCTTGAGGAAGTTGAAGAAGCAATGCTTGATGTTGATGGTGAATGTCGAAAAAGAAGACATCTACATCAATCTACCTTAATCAAGAAAGCCTCTATACAATGACAAGAGGAATTACAGTGATATTTAACTTGGGTAATGAATTCTTGTCCATTATTGCATTCCATTAGCAATCAATCATTTATGCTTTTCAAAATGTTTTGAGATTGCTAAATGGACCGTAAGTAAATTTGTGCATAACTTTCTGAGTTTATGTTTTTAAAATTCACAATTCTAAAATTTGTTTTTGAATTTCAATTCACTCTGTTTTGTGAAAATGCATACAAATAAATATTTTGATTGCATTCAAATGGAATTTCAAAATCGGAAGACAACTTTTTGAATGTTGAATGTCAGATATGCATCAAATTTGTCTAGTTGAGTTTTCCCCATCATTCACATATTGATCTATGGTATTTAATGCGATACTTGAACTCCTTATTCTTTATTCTCTGACTAGTTGGACCCATGTCTAACAAGTTGATCATCTATGAGTTTCAAGTTTATCTCTTATAAAAGAATTCAATTTGTGAGTGTTATGCCTACTGCATAAAGTCTTATTGGCCAAGTTATTCCAAGCTTTTTGAATGTTCATTAGTGCATTGAATGTTAATGCATTAACCATTATAGTTGAATAACTTACTAGGATAATATTCTGGAACTCTAGTCATTTAGACTAAGGGTTAAGGAGCGTCCAACACAACAAACTATTAGCCCAGGAGCGTCCAGCACAATTAACTATTAAGTGGACCGCCCAGCACAACAAACTTTTAAAAAGGAGTACCCAGCACAACACTGTTAAAACAAAGTTAACGCCGTTAACAAAAAGTTAACGTCCGTTATCTAAGGAGCGCCCAGCACAACAAACTATTATTCCAAGAGCGCCCAAAGACAAAATTCTAAATTTTACTAAATTAAATAATTTTTTTCTCAATTGTCATTATTCAAAACTACTTGTATACATATCTATGGAAAAAAATTACTCATTTTTCAATTTTGTCAACAAACTTTTTAGATTTTTAAAATTTTATTAACATTAAATGAATTTTTTAACTCACATAAATTTCTTCTAAAATAAAAATAAATCATATATTTTTTTTGTTTAACATATATAATAAACTATAAAACACCTTGGGTTTTTACTAAATTAAATAATTTTTTCTCAATTGTCATTATTCAAAATTATTTGTATAAATATCTATGGATAAAAATTACTCATTCTTCAATTTTGTCAACAGATTTTTTAGATTTTTTAAATTTTATTAACATTAAATGAATTTTTTAACTCACATAAATTTCTTCTAAAATAAAAATAAATCATATATTTTTTTAACATATATAATAAACTATAAAACACCTTGAGTTTTATTTAAATCATATAATTATATTTTTAATCAAAAATTGTGTTTATTTTAGCAAATTATAATTTTGACAAAATTGAAGAATGAGTAATTTTTGTCCATAGATATTTATACAAGTAGTTTTGAATAATGACAATTGAGAAAAAAATTATTTAATTTAGTAAAATTTAGAATTTTGTGCTGGGCGCTCTTGGAATAATAGTTTGTTGTGCTGAGCGCTCCTTAGATAACGAGCGTTAACTTTTTGCTAACGGCGTTAACTTTGTTTTAACGGCGTTGTGCTGGGCGCTCTTTTTTAAAAGTTTATTGTGCTGGGCGCTCATTTTTAAAAGTTTGTTGTGCTGGGTGGTCCACTTTATAGTTAATTGTGCTGGATGCTCCTGAGCTAATAGTTTTTTGTGTTGGACGCTCCTTAACCCTTTAGACTAATGAGTATGTGCTTCATCATCTATGAATCCTAGTAGCCATTTTGTTACTCAAACTCATCAACTTTTGTCTTCATCCATATCTTGAGTAACTATAACCGTGTATTCAAATTCTTGCCTTGAATGTTTGTACATTTCAATATTCGATTCTAAAAGGCAAGATTATCTCTTGGTAAATAGCAAAGTCATTGTGCACATATATTTCTATTCTACTTAGCCTTTTTGGCTAATTCATTTCCCTTGTGACTTTTGCTTTTGGGAAAATTCAACATGTAAACTTCAATGTTCTACGTGTTCTCCAAATCTTGTAGTATTCTGATATATTCTTTAACCTGTTAACTTCCTCCATTTCGAGCATAAGCATTGTTTTTAAACATATTTCAAAAATGAGTTTTCATACCTTCAAAATCTCAATTTCATAATGCATTATCATGATTCGAAAGAATATTTGAGATTTGAAACTATTTTCATGTTTCATTATTATTTTTGAAAATTCAATCTCATCCATGGTTTACGAAAGATTCATATCAATGACATACTTTCCTATATAAGTACATTTCCAAATTGTCATTGAGAAATAACTTTTTTGGAATCATTAAGCTGTTACCCTATCTGATTCATTGGCTTGAATTTAATTGATTGGGTAAAATTATGTTTTTGATCTTTGATTGTTCTTCTCTTTGCTCAAATATCAAATATCATATGGTTCAATTATAAGAGCTTAAGAGTTGTTATGTCTAATCTTATGTGGACCCAAGAAACATAGGGTACCAAAGAGCATATATTGTTGTTTTGTAGGACTCTGTTAAGATAAGAAGACACAGAGGTAAATAGAGTATGTTTTGGCTCAAGCCTGTCCCAATGAAACTCGAGCCAACTCCAAGCCAAACACTTGCTTCAACGTGAAATTTGGTCCTTAGCTCGAGCCAGAACAAAGAAACCTCGAGCCTCGTCGAGACAGAAAGATAAGCATTTTGAGAAGCCTTTTTGGCTCGAGCCAATAGACTCTACCTCGAGCCAACACAATACTGCTGAGAACATATGTGATGAACAACCTTGAGCGTCCCTGACTAACCTCGAGTTTGAGGCCAAACTCCAGCCAACGTGAGGTGGCTCTAGCCTACGAGCATCAGCCTTACACTCCAGATCAAGGGAACTGCTTCGGATCATGAGAAGACTGAATCATCCTCACCCCTGTCA
Organism: Acacia melanoxylon; assembly: GCA_019022615.1. Taxonomy (NCBI): domain Eukaryota; kingdom Viridiplantae; phylum Streptophyta; class Magnoliopsida; order Fabales; family Fabaceae; genus Acacia; species Acacia melanoxylon. The sequence goes on from JAFJYJ010000013.1 coordinate 11,038,874, forward strand.
CTGAAGCGTCCTCAATGAGCAAAAATCCCTCCAAAAAGGTTTCGTCCGAAAGTTGCCTTTGAAGAACCTCCGCCCAAAGTTCAAAGAAGCTAATAATTGAGCAACCTTTTGCAACTCCTGTCAAGGCTCAAATCGACCCTGAGGCAGCTACTCGAAAAGACAAAGAAGTAGTCTCTAAGAAATCCAAGTTCCGTGGAAATCCTCTGTTGCATTCTGGTTCTATGTTTAAGACGAATGAGGCATCTGGCTCCAAGGACCCTGGCAACTCGGTCAAATATCCCGGAATGCACTTACTTGATGTTGATGTTGGCAACCAACCGGCTAATGATCCTGACCTTGCTGATATTAATTCCTAGATGTCACATCTGTTTTGCACCTCGGCAAGCTGAGCTCTCACAAGATAAACATTTGAAGCTCATCCTCTGTGATATTGATGCCGCCAATCTGGTCTCTGATCTCGACAACTCAGCTGAAGACTCAGAGAAAATTTCCATGGCCAACGAACACTTGGAGTTATCCCTAGTCAAGTATTCACGAAACATACTTGACGTAAGGTAAGTATCATTCACTATCTCTGAATAAATATATATATTTTCACCATTCTCTCACCTCGAGTCTTGCATTCCCTTTCTGTTCCTTTTCCATCTCCGAAAGCTTCACCTATTCTGGTACTTCTACCACTGACTTGTTTGATGAAAGTGATCTTGATTCTCCTGTTAGCAAGCCCAAGCCTACTGTCTCTCTATTGTCTCTCACATTTTCTTTATCACCTCTGTCTTTCCCATCATCTTCTCATCCATTTTCATCTCGCTTCCAGCTTCCACCTCTGTATCTTCCTTTTTGAGTGATGCCAAAGGGGGAGAGATATAGAAGAAGTCAAGAGACAGGCTTAACCTTTTGTGTAGCCTACTTGTGAAGACTAAATTCTCAGCTGACTTTGTGTGACCTTTTGTTCCTTTTGTTATGTTGTTTCACTTTTGTCTGTCAAGTTATTTTGGTAGTTCATATTCTGTCAGATTATGCTGTTGTTCGCCAATCTTATGTATATGACTTTATTATCAAAGAAATGCTGTCATCTATTATGAATTACCTTATCTGGCATTTTTGATGACTTGTTTACTGTGCTGTGTTCTATGGTCTTTCAAAACTTGCTTAAATCACTTAAGACATTTTTTTTCTTGACTTCTAAGTATTTAAAAATTACAAAGGTTGTCATCATCAAAAAGGGGGAGAATGTTAGCTCCAGATGTTTGTTTTGATGGTAACTAGCCTCTTGTAATACTTATGATTGAAAACAAAATGTCTTACTTTGCGAAATTCACATATGCATTTTATCTGTCAAATATTGGCTCTAGCCAAGTCTGTCTGACTCGAGCCAAGCCCTAGACTCTAGCCTAACCCATCAAACTCTAGCCAATATCCTGTCTACATTTGACAAAATGCAAATGTTGGTTCTAGCCAAGTCTGTCTGACTCGAGCCAAGCTCTGGACTCTAGCCTAACCCATCAGACTCTAGCCAATATCCTGTCTACATTTGAAAAAAATGCAAATGTTGGCTCTAGCCAAGTCTGTCTGACTCGAGCCAATCCCTCAGTGAATAAAATATTATTTTATTTGACTCCAACCTAAGAGCATTGGCTCTAGCCAAGTTTTTGACCGTTATCTTCAAATGAACTTCTGACTCTAGCCTACTCTGTGCAACTGGAGTTTTGACCCAAACTGGAGCCAGAGAAGTGTGACTCGAGCCTAGAGTTCTTCCATAAAAACAAACTTGACTCTAGCCTACACAAAGCACCTTGAGTTTTGACCTTGACTCTAGCCTGAATATTCTGACTCTAGCCTAGCGCGTTTCATCAGAACAATTTGACTCTAGCCTAAATATTTCTGACTCAAGCCTAGCATGTTACATTTGAACTATTTGACTCTAGCCTACATAATATACCTTGAGTCTTGACCTAAACTCTAGCCAGAATCTTTTGACTCTAGCCTAGCGTGTTCCACCAAAGCAATTTGACTCTAGCCAAGAGAACCTGACTCTAGCCAAAATGTATCAGTTTGAAAAACCATTGTTCCAAACCTTGTCAAATCTCTTGTTATGGTTTATATACTTTGTATCTACTCTCATTACTATTTCTAATTGCGTTTAATGAATTTGCTAATGAGTTTCAGAAGAGTAATTTGTGGATTGACGCTAAATTGCAATAAAGCAACAAATGTGTCAGAAGCATTTAATGCAAAGCAGAGATATTCATCATTTTGGCAGATGACCTTCTGACAACAACAACGGCTATTTCCTTGATACATTCTCACCAAGTCTCAACGGACAATTTGAATAAAGAATGTCAACGTTGGAGGAGATTTCAGCGAATACGATTAGTCCGAGTAAACATTCTTCAACGGAAATATTTATTTCACTCAACGGCTAATTCGAAGAGTCTCAACGGATAAACTTGAAGCTTCAACAACGGTCATAAATGCAACCATCTATAAATGCCAGAAGCATTCAAATCTACAAGAACAAGAGAGGGAAACGTTGTGCATTCAATTCGATATTATTGCAATCTTCCGTTTCATTAGTTTCATTTAATATCTTCGGATATTCTTGTACTTCAGTGTTTATCATTTATCTACTCAGTGAGGAGTTAAACACTATTTGAATATTTGTTTATCAGTTGAATCTTAAGGTTGAGGAACCTTAAGAGAGGGTGTATCAATTACAACTTGTAAGGGGGAGTGAGGCCAAGTGTGAGAGGATCATCCTTCGTTTACAGAGTGTGTAATTGTGTCTGTGTTTATTTGGTTACAGCTTGTAAAGAGGAGTAAGTCCTAGTGAGAGTATTACTCGAGAGTTACAAAGTGTGTAATCAAGTTTTGAGATAGTGAAATCCCAGAGTGTTTCTGGGGACTGGACGTAGGTCAAGTTGGACCAAACCAGTATAAATCCATTGTATTTAATCTCTCTTACCCTTACTCTGTTTATCCTTGTTTCACATTCTACTAACAGAGTATTTTCGTGAGAAAATTTTATATCCCCAATTCACCCCCCCTCTTGATGATATTTCGTCTTTCAGAAAGTAACTTACAATGACGGTTTAAAAACATATATCTATTTTAAAACTTTCAACGGCCTGACATACATTACCCTTGAAAACAACAGTCGTCTAAGAGTCTTAAAAACGGACTTTAAAAATACCTTTTGTAATATTGAAATCTTTTTCTTTAAATGCCCTCACAATTATTGTTGTCAAAATCATTAATTATTTTCCTTCTATCTTTTGATTTTGTCATTAAATATTTTATCAAGTACAAGGTGGCTGCATGTGTTGGAGAATTCTTAACTTCCAAGGACTGACAGAATCTTTTGTACACCTTGTTTAGTTATAATTTAATTGAATTAAGGTAGCATGGATCGATTTGTTACTTATTAATAATAATAATAATAATTTAAAAAATTTATTCTTGATGATAGCTAATACCAGCTTGTTTAATTTTCCATGCCATGAGATCACTCCAGGCACGCCGAAGTTGTCGGTTGTATTAGAAGTAGGAGGCAAATTTTTTTAGTCTCAGATAGAATAAAAATTAAAAAAATTGACAAATAAATCATTCACACATGACATCAACCTTAGTCTTAAAAAATTATATAAGTTTTTTATTAAATTTTCTATTCCTATCTTTTGTCCTATATATTTTTTAATTATGTTTCAAATCATAGGTTACTTATCATTAAAAATAAATTATTAAAATTATGAGAACTAAAAGTGTTATTTTCCCAAAGATCCACTAAAGTTGGAATCTCTGCGGTCCACAATATAGCAGACTTCAACTATATCACGAGAAACAAGAAATGATAGTTAAATTTTTTATTATGTCCTAAAATGTAATATATATTTTTTCACATTTACCCTTCTTGATAAATATATTTAATTGCATTAAAAATGTTATTTTAGAAAGAGATGAGATATAATGAGTGGATAAAGTTGGAAAGTGAGTATTAATCACGGTAACAAAACAGAAAAAAATAACATTAATTAAATAGGAGGTGACTTATATTTTGAACCAAACCTTCCTTTTAGAAGTGCCATATATTGTGGACTGAAGGGAGTATGTAACATGCCTTAATCATCACATGGAGGGATCATTAATTTAGTTAGAATAATTATTGTGATTTAGACAACCAATAGACAAGAATCTGATCGTTTGATTACATTGTCTTATTGATCTTAAGAGAATCTATCCTGTAATTTAGATGTATAATATGAATACACACACACTAAATTTAATTTTAAATTTCGACAATCTGTTATTTCGGTGATGAACATATCTCAATTATAATTCTAATAATGCAATATCTTACATTCTTACCAATTACTATTAGTCTAAACTAGGCATATTTTTCTACACGTTATACAGAGCTTGAAAAATAAATCATACTATTATAAATCGATGAATTATTCTTTATTTTGTTACACAAGAAAAGAAGAATTATGAATATTACTCAGTTAAAATAAACATATTTTTATGTAAATATTTTTATAATTTTATTGTTCATGATTAATGAGAGTGGAAGTAAGATTTATTTGAGGATAATACAACTAGTTTGGATCAATTTATTGTAAGTAATTTTTTCATTTTACAAAATAAATATGTCAGAATAGTTTTATCTCATACAGCGTAAAAATATTTAAAATAAGTTTGTCCAAACCGGGGCATAATTTGAGTGGGCGAAACAGTAAATTTGTTTAATTGATGAGAATTTAATTAAGTTGAGACGATTTTAGAAAGGGAAGAAAGGACGATTATATATAGAAAGAAAAAGGAGAGAGAAAAGTTATAAATCTAAATATTATTATAGATTTATAGGTAGTGACATACATCTCAATTCAATTTCAATCCAAACTTCAAAGGAAGCAATGATGAAGTAAGATGACAAAGAAAAACCTCGAGAAAATTTAGACATTGTTGTGTTGTTTCATATAGTTGAGAAGACCCAATACCACTTTCTTTTGGTCGGTTAGGATAAGCTTCCTTTATGTCCCACTTGATATCTGCACACAAAACAACTATTCTTGTCGTCTAAAAGTTTACATAATATGAACATCTCTTTTATTAATTTGTTCAATAATTATTGTTTCTATCTCCCTTTTTTAACATTATTTTTTTAAATTTATTATATTATGTATATGATAGGCTCTCTTTTTCTTTTTTCTTTTTCTTTTTTAAAAAAATGAAGCTCACTTTAGTAGCATGTTAGGATATGTAAGGGGCGAGTAAAATTGATTTCATGTGGATTCATGATATAAAATCGGATTTAATAATATGTACGAGGAAGGATCTGTAAACTTGAATACTGAGGTTTTGAGTTATAACGTGTAGTGTTAATTCGACTCTTATCAGCCATTTACACTTTCTCCTTGTTCTGGGTGCTACTCCTGAACGTTTTCATTATTGTTCTAACTTTACGTAAAGATGATATTAAGACTTACGTGTATCATACATGAGTTCTAACTTTGTGTCATATTGAGTATGGGGAGGCTTGTTTGTATATGTTCAATAATGAACTCACACCAGATATTGCAGGATAACAGATAGATTTGTCTTGATGGGTTTAATTTGATGATTATATATGTGTGTGTGTTTGTGAAATGCCTCATAATCTTGATTTTTGAGATTTTAAGTTAAAATGTAGGGTTGATTCCACTAGGGGCGGTTTGTCTTGCTCCGGCCGGTCTAACATGGTTTACTTTTTAGTATATCTATAATTTCTTGTTTGTCTATATGCATGGCACATATGAGAAGAGACTACCTCAGTGCCTTAAAAATAAGACACAGTTAACTTTTTTAGAATATTAAGAAAAATAATTTAATTACTTTTAAGTATTTATATTTATTGTTTTTTCTTCAAACTAACTTCTTATTTGACTTATAAACTAATATGTAATTTAGTTATGCACAATATATGATACGATTAAATAACTTATTTAGATTCCTTAATTTCTTAAAAAAAAAAGTCAACTAGGTTTTATATATAAGACCAGAGATAATAATTATTTACGTAGAACACTTTATTTATCTTTTCCTTATTTCTGTAAAAACCAAAAAAAAAAAATGTTAGATATGTGAATTTAGCTAGGTTGGAGAATGGAGTCTACAAAATGCTATAATTGATAGGGAGATTATAATTGACATATCGTTAAGGATAGATAACCAACAATAATGAAAGATTAACAATATATAGTTATTGCATTTCACTTCCTCACTCACCTTGGTTGGTTGTTTGGTTGCCTGGTTGTGGCACACCTAAGTGGACCAGACAAAAAGATTGGGTACCATATCCACCGATCACCCTTCAACCTCAAATGCTCTTCACACCACAAAAAAGAATGGGAAAATCTCTTCCCAAAGGACCAATATATATATATATATATATATATATATATATATATATATATATATATATATATATATATAAATAAAGTCTTAGAGAAAATTATGATGTCAAAAAATTAAAGTCTTATTGATAACTTTATCGTAGGTTTTAATAACTTTTTAAGACTTTTTTGACATTAAAATTTTCCCTTAGAACTTTAAAGAAATTTTCCTAATAAGAATCGGGCCATATTTTTTAATTTTTTATATGAAATAAATATTTTTTTAAAAAAATAAATATAACTAAAATCATCCCAATTAATTAGATTTGAATAATTGGTGTGAAAATTGAGCACATAAAAACACTTGTTGGCCATATCAACAACAATGTATGCAATATTATGTAATATCACAGTTACGACGAGAACTTTATTTTATTATGTAGGGTTGATTATATGGATTCACGATGTCATCATCATGATCACTTCATTTAATATTACGGTAATGATTCCATTTAATATTACAATGGAAAAAAAGTATGGTGTTCTGGTAAAATAAGTTATGGGTTAAGAAAATTTGAAAAAATGAATTAAATTCTTTTCGTATATATTGGTTTTTTTATATCATATACTTCTTAGTTTATTCTTTTATTTTTTTAGGTACAATATTTTCTTTTATTTGTATTATGCATATTAAAACTAATAATTACAACTCAAAAAATCACACCTAAATTTTAATTGAATGAGATCTATTAACAATCCAATCCAATCCAATCCCATCCCCCAGATGTGATGGATCATTTTAGACCTTTTCTCAATTTTCTCTCAAAATATTATTATAACTGTTGCCCAATTTTGTACTTTTTATAAATTCCGCACACAGTGCTCTCATTAAGTTTCTATCATCATATCATGATATACAATTTTTTTAGTCAGGGTATATTTTTTTATTAGCTTTAATAGGGATAGTTAATTGGAAAAACGATAGAAAAAGAATTTTAAATCACAGATTTCTCAAAAAATAAGTTGTGAATTGCTTTATCAAGTTTTGTCATTTCCTTATCAACTCTTGGTTATAAATTAAACTTGATTTGAGATTTTTCAATTTTAAAATTATTTTTCTATCTTTTTTCCTACTTAATCAAAAGACATATATTGTGCATGTTTGGAAGAGCTTTTGAAATTTATTTTTGTTTGAAAAGTGATTATGGGTATTTTTGCCAGTTTTTCGTTTGGATTCAAAACTTACCCAATCGGACTTTTATGAAATTTGAAATTGAGCTTATTTCATAAGCTTCATTTCTTAGCTTATGAAACAAGCTTGAGCTTATGGAGGGCCATATGATGAAATGAAAGCCTTCTCCTTCTTTCATGTCAAGCAACGTGGAAGACAGACCCAAAAAAAAAAAAAAGACCTGGAAGTATCATCACCTTTATCCAAATAAAATATGATATTAATAAAATAAAATCCAAATTGTATAGGGGCTAATTTTCTAGTTACTTATGCAATATTTATTTTATCGAATTATGTATTTTAGCATTGTCAGATTTTATATTTTAGCATTTTTCATATTTTTGGTAATTTTAATTTTAATTTTTTTTTCTTATAGTTATCTCAAAAATCACTTATCTATAAGTTATTTCAAATAAGTTTGTACTCAATCGGACTTTTTTATAAGCTACTTATGCAACCACCAATCCAAACATAAATCAAGTTTCACAATCGAACTTTTACCCAATCGAACTTATTCATAAGTAGGATTGTCTACCGGTATCCCAAACAAGCCCAATGTGTGATTTTTTGGGGCTGAAGATAGCAATATTTTTATGTGAAGAAGGATACATTTCTTGGGCTAAAAGTACATGGGACTCCTTTTTTTTTCCCTGAGATTTAGAAAAATAATTCTTCTGTTGATTTTCCCCCTTTTGGGAGTTAGGCCATCTTCTTAGGTTGAACTTAATTGAAAGGATTTATTTTACCCAAAAAATATAATATTTACAAAAATTATTAATGGTTTAATTAAGCAGTTTCTTTATTTAAGAGAAAATGATATTAAGTAAATATGACTTTTACAAATTACAGATAGTTAGTACACTAATATGAAAACTTAAAAACTTAAGAAAGTAAGGAAAATAATAACTTACACATCTTTGTGTGTGTAGTGCAGAGAATTTTTTAAGTTTAATAAAATAATATTTATATGATTATTTAAGTGATTCGTAATATCTTTAAGAAAAAAAAAATCATATTACCAAATAATCTCCATCAAGAACTGGGTCACAATGCCCATTTTATGGAACCAATCAAAACTTTTTTAATGGGCTGGAAAGCCCAAATTAACTTATAAGTAAACCAACGGGCCAGCCCAATTCAGTAATTGATTCATATTGAAAGCTTTGAGCAAGGGATTGTTATAAAGGTTGGTATAATAATTAATAAATTACCTCATGTCCTAGCACCTTAAGAGTATTTGTCTTTTGAGTTTCATTTATTCAATTTTTTTTATAAGTTCATATTTTCAAATTCTGTTTGTGTTAAGTCGAACTGTGAATTGGCATAAGAAAAAGTCACTCATTAAATTGAAGTTGATTACAAGAATGGGCATGTAAATGATAAACTCAAAAGCTTTAAAACTTGGGCTTCTTTTAAATAAAAATGTATTTTTAGATGTGAAATGTGTCATGCAGGCCTTTACACAAAAATTAATAATAAAAAATTACTACCTATTATCCTTAATATAAGAGCCGGTCAATTTTTTTAGAGACTGAGAAAGTTTAGTAAATTAATTTAAAATATTTATATTTATTGTTTTTATACAAAATAATTTGCCTCTAATGATATACATAAGTATTTCAGAGAGATTGTATAACATAGCTATAATTAAATAATTTATTTAAGTTCTTTAATCTTCTTAATTTAGTCAATCGGTTCTTATATTAAGTATAATAACATGAAGTAGTATGATTATATTACTTTTCTATATCAAGCAGGGACTATTTGGTCAAGACAATGATTTCAATTGTACCCCAAAAAAAAGAATTAGATACACAATATTTTTATATCTCTTGTATTGTTATTTGACACTGATTTTTTTCCCAAAAACAATTTCAGTACAGAAGATAATTTTTTTTAAAAAAAAAAATGAGTCTAAGTATCGATCAAGTTAATTTTAAGTCAAAAAATGGTATAGTAAGCATTTTTTTTCCATAAAGATTAATATATGAGGAGTGCTAGATTTTAAAGTTATTAAACTTACGAATTTAAATAAACTCATAAAAAAAACGTAAATTCAAATCGTGGATTTACTTTTAATAACAAGTAGGTGTTAAAAGTATATAATTAAATAATAAAAATATAAAAATGAAAATAAATTGATTTAAATATATTTTGAATATAAATAATTAGAATTAAATCCATAAACATTCATAATTTATCATATTAAATAATAAAAAATTATGAAGTTAATATATAAATTCATTGAACATGATTGAATTTAAAAAGCTAGTATGAGTTTAAAAGCGATTCAACATCACTTTATGGGTAGAAACATAAAAATAATAAACTTGGTTTGTGAATTTGCGAGTTCAACTAAATTTAAGCCTAACACGAGTTTAAGAAAAAATGACACGATTATATAAGATATAAATGTAAAAATAATAATCTTATAGAATTAACTTGAGAGTTTGATAAAAAATACTATGTTGCTTTTTCTACATCTAAATAAATTGGATTCTTTATATTTCATCTTTTGAACTCAAAAACCTCTAAGTTATTATTGCCTCTGGTTCTAAATATGTAAAAGGTACTCTTCCGTCTTTAATATATTACTTCCGGTTTTAAATATAGTTGTCTTATAAACTATGTCTTATATTTAGGACTGAAAGAGTAATATACATTTACCTAATTTGATTAGATTAAGAAAGTTAGTTAAATTAGTTAATATTATATGTATTTTCTAAAATACCGGTCTACTCATCTTCCTTAATTCCTCTATTTATTCTCCTCCTTTATTATTATTGAAAGAGCATTAATAGGGATGAATTAGGAAATGATTGACAAATATGAAAACTATATTATATTTAGGATCAATATCAACTTCCCAAATATATTTTATATTAAAGACCAGAGAAGTATATAGATAAGGAGTTTGTTCTTGTTGTACATATAAGATCTCAATTCACTTTATCTTTTAAATTTATAATTTTTTCCCCAAAATATATCTATTAATTGCACATACTTAAGGGTTTTTATTAAGGGGAGTTTAGTAGATACATATATGATTAAAGAGAGTATTTTAAGAAAATAAATACACATTTATTATAAATAACTAACTTAACTATTTTTAAAAAAATTTGTATAAATTAGTTATATGACTTTTATACTAAATGTTATATTAAGGAATGAAGGAAGGGAGTATAAACTTATCAATTATCATGAAGACAAAGTCAACCTATAAATTGAATTATTTGTCTTGAAATACATAATTTGATGAAATGATAAAAGTGGCAAAGATGGGATATGATCCATAATAATGAAGCATGACTTCCTTATCTTTTACTATGGTCCCAAACATGTACACTTGTGTATGGATTGCTTTAATGAGGCCGAAAGCATGTGCTCAGATAACTAGCAGTTTAAAATAAGCCAAATAAAATGGAAAAACTATTGTTATTATACAATAATTAAAAAATATACTAAATATTTTATTTTTTATATGGAATGAAAAATGCTTTTTTATATTTGTTTTTTGAGTTACTCCACAAGCTATACCTATAGATAAATTCAATTGACAATAATGCATTCATATTGATTCGAATTTGTAACTTCACTTACTTAACTCTATGTTTGGATAGAAAAAATAGTGAGGGGGAAATAAAGGGGAGGGATATTTTGTTTGAAAACTTCCATAAATAATAAAAAAATTTACTATTTTTTGAAGTTTTCTCTCCCCTAATTTTCTCTCCATCCAAAAAGAGGGAAATGAACATAGCACGGCTTCCACTAAGACTAACACATGTTGTTAGCTAGTATTTTAATTTTATGAAGTGTCTTTTATAAGTCCTATAATATTGAGTTGTTAACAACAAAAATGCTGACATTAAATTTTAAATATTAACAAAAATTTCAAATGTTGACATATTAAATTTAACTTTAATCGCAATGAATGTTGTCCATTGATATTTTGTTAAAAATGTATTAAATTCCTTATTTAGGACCTATATTTATTATAACTTTCTAAATTTAGTTTATATAGAACTTTGATCTTGTAATTAAGAGCAGCCCAGTGCATAAGATTCTTTCCACCATGTGAGGTTTAAAAAGGGATAGCTTTACCCAGTCTTCCTCCACTTTGAACTTGTTATATTTCGTTAAAATATATGATTCTAAAAAAAAAAAATAGTATTACTCTTTAATGCATTTAGAAGTACAAATTAAAACTATACTTATATAATAATTAAAGTGATAAAAAATATCAAAATGAAAATAAGTTCATTCTAAAGAGTATCAAAATAATGAACATCCGAAGAATGTATGAATTACTTTGAAATATATATATATATATATATATATATATCCTTCCTTCACATCCAAATCGCAACATATCAATTAATTGAACAAAATAATGAAATAAAATTGTCACGCTGAGATGAAAATTGTTGCAGAGAACTTGAGCTACTTTATTACTCCAGCCAAGTCCTCACATCACCTTTAATTTCTCTGTGAGCATATTCTTCTCCAAAAATGAACAAGCTAATTTGAAAAACATATATACGAAACCATATATATATTTAAGTAAGCGATAAATAAACCAGCAGTTAGTAGCTAGTTGTCTTTGACAATATATATTGCTTGAATAAATATAATTCCACATAAATACTTATATCTGGAAAAATAAACAACAAAGAAACAATTATAATTAATCAAGGTGTTGTCTCAGCCAAACATTGAAGAATGTTCACCTGCATTTGCAAGCAGCTTATATAACTCTCCAATTCTCTAGCCATTTCTTCTTCATCTTCACCCATTTCTTCTCCACCTGGTATTAACCTTCTTAGTCTCTCAAACCCTTCTTCTTCTTCTTCATTATGAAGACAAGATTTGGAAGAACCAGTTGTAGGGTTAGCAGAGGAATTATACGGTGAGGAAGGAGCATTATTGTGATGGTGGTCGTCATCGTCATCTTTGATTTTTCCCACATCGGTGTGATCTGTTTGAAACTTGGCTTTTAGGGCTTTGCTCCATGCAAAGCCTGGTGGAGCTGAACACACCATAGCCATACCCACTTCATGCCTCACAACATTCACACAACTGTTTTTCTTCTCATCGTCTTCTGAACTGTGAACAGTACTCTTCTTCTTTTTCAGCTTCTTCTGGTTTAGCTTCATTAAAGCTGGAACTAAATGGCTCAAGTAGATTCTAGCAAACTCAGCTTGTGCTATTTTGCTGGGTTCCACAGAGTAAATACGACGTCGTTTGGCAAGCTTCCCCTCCATTACTGGCCCAGAAAATAATATAATGAGAATTGGAGGAGAAGAAGAAGAAGAAGGGGGGAGAGAGAGAGAGGTGGTGAGGTTACTTGTGTTAAAGAGAGAAGAAGATATTATAGGCACGAGAGGATTCAAGGTAACCAAACAAAAGTATTTTCTGACATATATGGATGGAGGTACAGCCCAAAAAATAATTGCCTGCTGTGACAAGAAAATTCAAATTTACTACTCGTATCAGTTTTTACGTAACCTCTGCGTGGCCTTAATTTTCTGAAAAACAAATTAATAAAAAAATTTCATCATTCATCGAGGTGAAAAAAAATATAAATAAAAATTTAGTTTAGATATTTTTTGTTATATTTGTGGCTCATGCGTGCTGATCGAAAACTTGGTTGGTTTTTTCCCAATACTACGGAGGTATATATTACCAAGCATTAAATATTTACATATTTTCCAACAAATATTTAAACCTTAGTTGCCATTTGTAAAGACTAGCCTTTCCTTTAGACCAAACTCTGTTGGTTGGTTAGTTGGTTTTTTAAAATGAGTTAAGGATCCCAAATATTCACTTTTGTTTAGAGTCAGTTGAATTAATTATAAATTCTTTTATGCTTATTTCAAATAAAATTATTTACTTATTATTTTTCAATTCCATGTTTTAATTAAAATATCGGAATTATGCCGACTAGTTAGGTCAAATAAAATATACTTAAATTTGAAATTTCAAGAAAGATCGATAATTTAAACCTTCTGGATAAACTTATTATAACCTCATACATTCTTTAAAGAGATTATTTTATATATTAACTCTTATATTTAAGAATAAAAGACACTAGGTTGACCTTGACCTTATTTAAAATATATATATATATATATGGAGCTGATTTATAAAAGAAAATAAGAAAATCATATATATAAATCCAAACTGAATCAATCCGATGGATTTTTTTTAAAAAAATATTATAGGAAAAAGGTACTTCCATCTGCTTGACAAAATTATCTGATGATATGTTTTTTTTTTATCCACATAGAGTATTATTTTTCACCAATATTTCTGTAATGAAATGATTTTGCAGTCAATAATATAGAGTTTAAATGAGAAAATAATTACAGTATAATTTTTATAATAATTATTTGAATCTAATACCACGAGGTTAGACTCAAGCATATATATTCAATTGTTATTTAATAGGAGGAGGCACACAGAGTGTGTATATATATATAGTTACCCAAGTCTAACTATCTCCATTCTCTTAGTTTCTTCTGTGCCTCGTTGTTATTACTTGTATAGTTGTATGTATTACTTTTCTCATTATTAATATTTGACATATTTAAAGACTAATGAGTTAATTTTAGTTCTAAATATAAAATATATTTATCTATCTTTTTTCTAATTTACTTCCTATTTTTGTTTCTCTAATAATAATCAAGGAGAAGATATGGAAGGAGGGAATTAAAGAAGATGACTAGGATGTTTTAGAAAATATATGTCATATTAATTAACTTAACTAACTCCCTTAATATAATCAAATTAAGTAAATATGAGGGAATATGTACCTCCAAAGATTTGTCATATCTTTACTCGTTATAAACTATATGACATTTAGATTTTATATATTTATAAAAGCAAATTAATAGTGTATTTCAACAGAGATATAGAGGGGATGGAGAAATTTTTTATAATGATGAGATAATCTAAATTAAACTCACATAAATCACTTTCTTTTATATGATTTGCTTTTATATATTGTGGTTAGAAATTATAAATTAAATCTGAACTATATTGTATCTTGATGCTAATACATGAGTCTAGTAAGTATATTAACATGAGAAACTCATTTAATAATAGATCAATTATAAGTATACTTGAGCATATTATTTAAATTTTGAGGATTGTTGAATCTTTGTAAATTTCAACCTTGAATTCACCTATATGAATGTGTGTTTGAATCAATGCTTGCAAAATTAAATTTTCTTTTATATGACTGTTTAATTGAGTGAGATTCGAGTATTGTTAGATTCAATTAGGAGTAACTCTCTATAGACATTTTCTGAGATCACATGAACTCAAAACTTTGTATTTAAAGGATCAAAAGTCTCTTCTCAGTAGGATTAACTCATGTTGGTGCAGAATTAAAATGGTTTTTTTGCCATTAGAAAAATAAAAATGTTTACAAACTACAAATTGAACAAAAGTTAATCAAACTCTTAACTCCATGTATTAAACTTCAGTTTGGATCATTGCTTAAAGATAATTCAAACATGCCCTAAACTTTTTTCACACACATAAAAGGAATTATTGAGGGCTTCTATTTAAGTGAGAGAAAAGTCAAGGGGGAAAGAGGGGAAGCACATGGGGTCACATGGAAGAAGGCTCACATTATCTCACATGGCATGTGCAACACACAACAAGCTAGAGAGAGAATGAGGCCCACACACACTCTCTCTCTCTCTATAAATGCACCCACGTGCACTCCCTCTCTTCCCTTCCATTCATATACTCTCTTCCAACTCAACTTTTTTTTTTTTTTTTTTTTTTTTTTTTTGAGATTCAGAGAATATAATAACAGCTTTTTGAGAGACATCATGGTGACAAAAGCCTAGACATATTTGAATTAGTTGATTGCTCATACCTGATAATCTGCTTGTTTGAGAGAGCTTATTTCGGGAGAGCATAGAAGCTTATCAAAAGTCTTTATGGAGTTTTTGTTAAAATTTATGTTTGGCTGAAAAAATTGCCAACATAAGCATGGTCAACTTGAAACTTTATTTTACAATTTCTCCCGATTTGGAGCTTATCATAAGCTCTTATTTCAAAAGCTCTTATTAGATCCCAAATTATTGTACAAAGCCTAATTTGGCATGTTTGGGAGAGCTTATGGGCTTATTCACTGTTTGAATCGGGCTTATAGTTTTTTTTCTCGTTTGGATGAAAATGGTGGCCAATCGAGCTTATGGCTTATTGGAGGAGCTTATGATAAGCTTCATTTCCTGACTTATTTACTATTTGAATCGGGCTTATGGTTTTTTTTTCTCTTATAATTATCTCAAAAGTCACTTATCCATATAAGTCATTGCAAACAAGTTTATTTCACAAAAGTTACTTATCAACTATCAATCCAAACATAAATCACGTTTCACAATTTGAATTTTACCCAATCGGACTTATCTACCCACCAATATCCCAAACAAGCCCATCCAATATGATTCAGACGAAGTATTAAATGGCGGGTGATTCAAAAGGCTATTAAAAAAAACAGCCAAGTTATAAATGAGATCAAATATTTATTAAGAAATGCTTTCGTATATTATTAGGCTATGGCTAACTCACGCATATATCTAATTTTACTCATATTACACCCGTGTGTATGTATATATATATATGTGCGCGCGCATTCAACAACAACAATAATAACATTTTCTCCCTCCAACACATTTTTGGCCGACATTGAAAAGATATACTCCTTTCCGTCTTAAATATTATTATTCTGATTCTTATATATTATATATTTATCTAACTTAATTAGATTAAAGAAGTTAGTTGAGTTAGTTAATCTGACATATATTTTTTAGAATACTCTAATTATCTTCTTTAATTATCTCATTCTCTCTCGCCCTTAATTATTGGTGATGAGAGCATTAATAGGAGTAAGTTAGGGAAAGATTGACAAATATGAAAATTATGTCTTATATTTAGGACCAAGATTAACTCTCAAAATATATCATATATAAGAGATCAAAGGAGTAACATTCTTTATCTAACCCACAAAGATTAAAAAAGAAGTTAAATTATTTCTTAATTGATTGTGTCGGCAATTTATGGTAACTTTCCTAAGTACTCTCTCTAGTCTTTATTATAAGGCACTAACTAACAATTCTCACAAACCAATAAAAACAGTTAAAGTCAATAAATTTGTCATACAATTTAAGTAACTTCTAATATTACTCCTACTAATTGTACTAAACTCTAATATTATATTTATTATTACTCACTCACTACCTATTAATTATAGGCATACACGGAAAAAAAAATTAATGCACTTTGAAAATAAAGCAAAATCACCTTATAAAAATGACTAAATATAATTGCTAGTTGGCGTCTTATAATAAAAATCAGAAGGAGTGAGTGAGTGAGTGTGTGTGTGTGTGTTATACCTATTAGAACAAAATCGATTCAATAATAAATTTATGATAAAAATTGTACAAGCATATGAAAAATTTAATAAGATATCTTATAAATATGATCAAGAAATTTATTCTCTCTTTGCCCTATATAAATAAGACTAGAGAAGTAAAACAAAGTCTATGACGCCAACAACGATAATCCAATTGGCAAGCGTTGGTTAGTGACTTATAAATTGAGCGATTCGTAATTGCCTATATAATCAAAGCAAAAAAAAAAGTAATTGCCTATATAAGCACTTTTTTAGACTTGGAGGCACCCCCAACCCTGATAGCCTTCGGGCAAAGAGTTGGCCATATAAAAGGAGCCGAGGGAGTCTAATATGATTTAAATCATCTGATGCTCAGAAGAATATTTGAATGAAGTTCTAAAGTAAAAAACACCGTATATCAATAGTATCCTACGTTTACCTTTCTACTATACATGTAATATAAATTCAGTTTATTATGTGTGTATAATGCGCGCGCGCGCACATTAGACCCAAACATGCATATACTTGTGTGATGCAGTGAACTTTATGACTAAATTAGACCTTTCAATCTTTGTCCACTACTGCAACAAGTGATCGATAAAGAAAGGATCCAGGAGATCAATACACACTAGTATAAAAATACTATATTCTACGTATGTTAAAAATGTATTTTCGCAATGTAAGCAACTCAAAATCTGTCTATATTAGCCCTACTTATTATTATATTACATCTGATCCTTAATAAGATCTAGTTTGTAATTCAAACAACAAATTAAATCTTATACTTAGAACAAGAAGTAGTACTGTTAATGGGAAGATTATTAGAAGCAATACGAAGGATCATAAACATTGGAGCTGTATGTGTAAGCAAGTCAAAATCTCTCGTCTATATTAAAGATGAAATAGTCAGTTTGATAGTGAAACTGAGTTCATCATTAACTGTTAGCCCCACTATGCTGTTGGTTGCTGATAAATGATAAAGTTTAAGTGATCTAATTTTTATTTTTATTTTATTTTTTAAAAAAACCCATCAAATCAAAACGCACAAGTCACAGTTTGAAAGGTCATAAAAAATATATTTACAGAATCTGGTTATATATCAAAATGGCCCAATTTGATTGACAAAATGAAAAAGTGAAATTGGTTTGAGAGGGATAGAACACAAGAGTCTGAGAAGTAAATGACAACCACAGATTCAGGAAGGTGTGGGAGTGTGGGACAAGCATGCATGTGCTTCCACTGAAGAAACGCAGACTCATATTATTAGTATCAAGGACACTTCTCATTATTCTCATTTTTAATTATTATTTTTATTACCATTTGACTAGTAAATATATACACACATGTACACATTCATATTATTCTTCCTGATGAGTCAGAGAGTAAGCGATAGGTAGCTTACAGCTACATATAAGCATACATTCTTGTCATCAGGAGATTTTTCTTCACATAGAGACGTGGATGGCAGAAGAATCATATTTTTCAAACTGGTTTTCTCCATTCCCTCCTCACTCATCAATATCAACCATTCAAATTAATTTTTATTTTTAATATTTGCATATATGTGATATAGATAGTCAAAATTAAATAATAAAAATACAACAACATATATAACATATAATATGTCATGGCATAAAATTACAACAATATAACATACTTCCTCCCGATTTACTTGTCTTTATATATATAAAAAAAACACATATATCAAGAAGAAAGAAAAAGGGAAAATTCCATTTAAATACCATTTGAATTTGTAAAACCCCCAGAGGTCCTCTGAATTTGTAAAAAGACTCGGAGAGTACTAAGGACCTATGAGAGATATCCAAATTCGGGTGAAATTACCTTTTTAATTACTTTTAAATAAATGAAAAAAATAAAAAAAGCCCCTCAGGAGGGCATGGCCGGCCACGGGAGGACACCATGCAGCGCGCCGGGGACCGGGCCGGCGGCCTTTGGTGGGGGTGGGGGGTTTTTTTGGGGAGGTTTTTTTTTTTTTTTTTTTGGGAGGGGGTGGGGTTTTTTTGAAAAAACAAAACTATTTTTGAAAGTGTAGGGGTGGGGTTCGAACCCCACGCCCCAACACAAAACCAAGTAAGCCTTAGTTCTTTAATTATATATATACATTAATAAATATATATATTCTTTTTAACATTTTTCAATTGTATTTACCATTCCACAAAACGCGAATTACCATTTCACAAAACGCCAATTACCATTCCACAAAACGCGAATTACCATTACTTTCCAAGGTTATCATTTTTTACTCTTTCATGTATGTTATGGATAACAAAAAAAATGACACTTTAACCATTCCACAAAACGCGAATTACCGTTCCACGAACGCGAATTACCATTCCGAACGCCAATTACCATTACTTTCCCAGGTTGTCATTTTTTACTCTTTCATGTATGTTATGGATAACAAAAAAAATGACACTTTAACCATTCCACAAAAGCGAATTACCATTCCACAAACGCCATTTACCATTCCAAAAACGCCAATTATGTTATGATTTTTTTACTCTTTCAAATGATAATTGGCGTTTTTGGAATGGTAAATGGAGTTTGTGGAATGGTAAATGCGTTTGTGGAATGGTAAAAATGTCATTTTTTTTGTTATCCATAACATACATGAAAGAGTAAAAAATGGCACCCTGGGAAAACAATGGTAATTGGCGTTTTGTGGAATGGTAATTCGCGTTTTGTGGAATGGTTAAAGTGTCATTTTTTTTGTTATCCATAACATACATTAAAGAGTAAAAAATGACAACCTTGGAAAGTAATGGTAATTGGCGTTTTGTGGAATGGTAATTCACGTTGTGTGGAATGATAATTCGCGTTTTGTGGAATGGTTAAAGTGTCATTTTTTTTGTTATCCATAACATACATGAAAGAGTAAAAAATGACAACCTTGGAAAGTAATGGTAATTCGCGTTGTGTGGAATGGTAATTCGCGTTTTGTGGAATGGTTAAAGTGTCATTTTTTTTGTTATCCATAACATACATGAAAGAGTAAAAAATGACAACCTTGGAAAGTAATGGTAATTCACGTTTTGTGGAATGGTAATTGGCATTTTGTGGAATGGTAATTCGCGTTTTGTGGAATGGTAAATACAATTGAAAAAATGTTAAGAAGAATATATATATTTATTAATGTATATATATAATTAAAGAACCAAGTAGCCCAGTTTGGTAATTTATTTGGTTTTGTGTTGGGGGTGGGGGGTTGAACCCCACCCCTTACACTTTCAAAAATAGTTTTGTTTTTTCAAAAAAAAACCCCACCCCCGACAAAAAAAAAAAAAAAACCCCCCCCACCGGTGGCCGCCGACGGTGGTCCTCCGGCGGCCGGCCGGCGGCGGCCCTCCGGTGAGGGGCTTTTTTTCATTTATTTAAAAAAGAAGGCGCAAAAAAGGTAATTTCACCCGATTTGCATATCCCTCATAGGTCCCTTAGTACATCTGAGTCTTTTTACAAATTCAGAGGACCTCTGGGGGTTTTGCAAATTCAAATGGTATTTAAATGGAATTTTCCCAAAGAAAAATCTATGCACGGTATAAGAATTAATTTTGTTTTTTGTTTCAATTTGACCATCTATTTAATGTTATATTATTTTAAAGGGAATATTCAAGAAAAATTCTTTTAAAATGGTGAAAAGATAAATCAGGGAGTCCAATATCACAAATCTTAATTCAAACATGTGGGAGGAATCTAAGAAATGCAAATATTTCCAAATAAACAATTTGTCCTTGGAAAATTAAGTTGTCAATATGTATATTAAAGTTGCTAATTGCAATACTTAAGTTGTTATTATCTATACATAAGTAATCACTGACGACATCTGACATGTGTGGTTTCAAAATATTGCTTACAAGGTTGTGGGTATTTGGAGAGCTCAAGTTGTTTATATGTGTACTAAAGTTGTTAACTGCAATGTGAAATCAACTTAGGTATATAAAATAACAATTTAATAATGGTAATTAACAACATCAGTGTATATATATTAATAACTTGAGTTCCCCAAATGTTGTCGGGCAAAATGGTCATTTGAAAATATTTTCAAGTCCCAGATTCCACCCACAGGTCTTATTTGGGATTTGTGATGTTGAATTCCTTGATTTTTATTTTCCCTATTTTAATCGAATTATTCTGAGATTTTCCCTATATTTGAAATCTTAATACTACCTTGAGTACCTTCCATCTAACAAAGGAATGAGTATTAAAAGGGTTAAAGTATAATTAGTTTGGAATTTATATCAAATTTTAGTTTTTTCCCTTAAATTTATAAAGTTTACTTTCAATCCCTTAATCCCTTTTCATTAACGAAAAATGATGATTTGCAATCAGAAATTAATTCTATTGAAACAAATTTTATGACTTAACCACTTCTCCTACTAATTAATGAAGGCAGTGTACTGTGTATCATACATAATAAATTATGATTCTTACATATTATATTGAAAATAATTAATTCAGTTGGTAAGGATTTCATAACTCTCTAATATTTATGGATTCAAATCTTATTCTCAATATGAGAATCTTATTAGTGAAAGATCTATAAATAATCTGTAAATACTATATATTTGAAGTAAAAAACAGACACTGGCCTTAAAGAAGTGGCTGCTCAATTTACTTCGAGTTTTTTTTTTTTTTTTTTTAAAAAAAGAACTAACAATAGCACAAGCCATTTCTTTGTTTTTCTTTTTAGCTAAAGTGTAAAAATACTGATAAATTTTTCCGGAAAAGTGTATCCGGCAACATAAACTTTTCTTGAGTGCAAAAGTGCTTATGAACTTCAAAAAATGAGCAAAAATACCCACAATGTTAACTAAGTACAAACTTTGGTTTTGTGGGACCCATATTATTGTTTGGGAAAATCTCATTTAAATCCATTTGAAATACCAAAATTTAAAATCAAGTCTGCACTTTAACAAATCCCTAATAAGGCTTATAGGCTTGATTAGGGATTTATGAATTTGTTGATTTTATGAATATGTGGACTTGGGAATAAGGATTAGCCCTTCACAGGCTCAGGCCTAAACAGGCTTCCTTAAAACCCCCAATTTTGAAACCCGGCTCTTATGCTATAGGGCCAGGGCCGGGCCTATGCGCTTTAAGCATGTTTAACTAAAAAATATATTATTATTTTTCTATATTTTTAAAAGAAATAAAGTTAAAGCAATAACTTCTTAATTTAAGATATAAATATTATAAAAATAAAATTGTAAAGAAATAAAGTTAGAATAACAAGTTATCATGATGAAAATTTTCAACATTTTATATATATATACTCACACAGTCACACATGAAAAGTCACACATGAAAACTGAACTGGTAGCCACATATCAGTAGACTAATCTTTTTTTACAAAAAACATTTTTTTAAATATCTACACCTATGAATTTATCATAGGTGATATAAGTTTTGCAAATTATAATTTTCATTTTAATTCAAATAAAGTTCACTTTCAAATTTTAAAATCTAGTTACTATTTTGATCTAAATTGAGATACATTGTTATCAAAACTCAAAAATTTCTAGTTAAAATCAATATCTAATGTCTAAATTAGTCTATTTTTTAAAACGTTTAATTGAATAGACTATTGTGAAAAACAAAATGAATCAAACCATTTTATAAAATTAAATTAAAGAAAAATATAATAACACCCAAATATTTGTAACATCATTAATAATATAAAAATTATAGTATTATATGAATAATTATTTAAAAAAAAAAACTAAAAGGGCGGCCTTTTTAGGCCCTTGCCCATTAGAGCTGGCCTATTTTAGCCTATTTGCAATTTCTGAAGCAATTTTTCAAGCCCGGCTCTTGTGATAAAAAGGCCTAACCCTCCTTTTCTCGGCTCTACCAATATGTCCTTTTGTTATTTTCTCATTCTATTTTTTAAAATAAAATCTTCATCTCAATCTCATGGATTCTTCGCATCTCCCTGTAATACTAGGAAAAAAAATAAAAATAAAATAAAAATAAAAATTCTCACTTGTTATAAATATCATACTTTGACAAATAAAACATATTAAAAATAGGTGAATATGTGGTCTCAAACCTTTGAAGCTTATTAACTATTATTTTAAGAAATTTTCCCTAGAAATTAAATTAATCAAAGGTCAATTTTAATATTTCATTTAAGGATCATAAATACTACAAAATTATTATACTAAAACCTAGTTCTTATTTAATCATAAAGAGCAAAAACATGATATGAAAATACTTAAACCAATTAAAGGAAATGAACAACAACTAATGGACAATTAAACTTACATTAATTAAAATAATTAGATTAATTTTCATAATTATTATTAGTGGCAACTAAGGAGCAGCAATTTGGGATATTCCAACTTGATTAAAAATCAAGGACCAATAGAGATTCAATAATAGCATAAAGTGAATTATTGATGTTCATAATTAATTTAAAAACCAATCATACTTTGACAATTAGGCCTAATAACACCTAAAACACTATATTAGAGATATTAACAAAGATTAATTTAACCTTCCCTAATTCAAATATGGGTGGCGAAAATTCACTCTTGAAAAGGCAAGATAATTACACAAATATTAAATCCTAAGAGCACATAACATATGAACAAATATCAGCAATAGTGGTAGGATTTTTCCAACACAAATTAAAGGCCAAGATTTAATCTCATAAAGCTAGATCTAATGGCCTAAATTAATTACATGTTTAAAGCCTTTAATCCAAGTAAAAACCTATGAACCAATAAGGACTAAGTTGTAGAATGTGTGAGATAATGGAAATACAACTCAAGAGTGTAAGGAGGAGGAGCAAGCCATGGTTTCAAGCTAGCTTGGGCAAGAGGGAAAAGCTACAAAAATCTAGATATCCATCTTTCAAACACATGTTGCAATTAAAGTCAAGATTAAGGTACATATGTAAGGGATATTTTGTAAAAAAATGGAAGAGGATAAAATGGAGAGGGGGGGGCGGTTCATATGGGATTGAGGGTTAGGATGAGTGTTTAATGAATTAACCTAGATCCCATGGCTTCAATTCAAGAAGAGTTAGGTTTGGAAGATTTACCAAATTGCCATAGCATTTTCCTATAAATAGGGACTTTGGGTTCTTCATATTCTCACACCAAAACAAGTAAGGAAATCTGATTGTGAGAGTAGAGAGTGAGTAAGGAGCTTGGAGAAGGAGTTAGGGCCCGTTTGGATGAGCTTTTTTTGATAAAAAAAAAAAAAGAGCACTTTTTTAATGTAAAAAAAAATGTTCTTTTTATTATTTTATGTGTTTAGATGATATTTTTTAAAAAAAGCAAAAGTCACACAAAAAAAGTCAAAATGCTGTTTTTTTTTTTAAAAAAAAAAAGCACTACAAAAAAAGCATTTTTTTTAAAAGCCCATCCAAACAGGCCCTTAGAGCATTTGCAAGTAAGTTCTTTAAGTTTGAGTTCTTAAATTCATAGATAGACTTTGCTTTGATCTTAAATATGCTAGAGTAATTTTATTTTCATGTTTTTATGGTTAGAAATGGTTTTATTTCGAAAAAAATGATGAAGGAAGTGATAGAGCAAAATTTTTGGAAGAGAAACATCAAAGTAACGAAATTCTGGCTAAATTTTTCGGTTAGGCGATTTCTGGAGTCAGTAGTAAAAAACCATAATTTTATGTTGAAGATGAAGTTAATTAATTCTGAAAATTTTCATGGTTAAAGTATACATATAGGACTTTCCAAATATACCTAGAGTGTGTCATTTTGAATTTTGTGCAAGGAGATAAAAATTCTTGAAGAAAAGCTACGTTTTCTGGGTAAAATTTTGGGCAGAGGCTAAAAACGTGAAAACTGGGAATTTTTCTTAAATTCTGGGTAAATGCCAGTATTTTTTCTCAATAATATACATCCTAAGGATTCCGGGAAATTTTACGGATCCCCGTTTCGTTTTTTCTAGAATTAGTTATGATTTTTCAAAGTTAGACGAAAAATCTGTCCTAAAAGCTGTAACCAGCGTTTTTACGAAATTTTGGGGGAATAAATTGAAAAATAAATTCACCAGGGGTAAAATAGTCATTAGTGGCCAAAATATCTCTTAGGATATTATTTATGGATTAATAAAGCGATATTACTATTATAGGCTATCCGAGAACGCATACCGACCGTACGTACCGCTATCACCGACTCAGGTACGGACGTGTACTGTAACATTAACTCTGATGCTTCTTGTATGCTTATATGTGATAGGATTTCATAGAGTGATGGACAAGACTAGGTCTTGGGTCATGCACTGTGACTAAGTTTATCGGGCTTAGATCACATGTTTATACATTCAGCTGGATACAGGTTATAGTCTTGATAATGCCGTGAGATTGTTTTCCTAGCGCTGAGGACACGACGAGCTATCGTGGCACTGGATAGTGCAAACGTGGTTAGACTTTATATCTGCTGTGTGCTTATGTACTGTTGTTGTGTTAATCTTGCATCTCGTGTGCTTATGTATTGATTCTTTGTAATGTTATGAATATACGTTATACATATACTGTCATATTTGAGCATAATGTTAACCGTTACCTGAGGTCCGATGGACATTGGACCTCAGCTCTTACAATAGCTTCAGGGTCAGGAGGACCGAGGGCCGAAGATAAGGGCAAGCAGCACGCTTAGAGTCCCGGTCAGAGCTTTTCATTATGATGTGTACTGCTTTTGAAATACTCGGATAATTGTACCGCTATTATAATCAGCCAGACACACTATAGTTGACATTTTAAATATTTACCAGTTACTCACTTACTCCGATGCTCTACTCTGACAAAAAAAATTGACTTTTCAAAACGGGGTGTTACATCTCCTCTCCCCATCCTGAGATTTCTCCGGTCGATTCATCATTTGACATGTTATTAAGGTCTTAATTTCTTCTTTGAGTCCCTCTCCAATTAGACATGGCCACGAAAATAGTTTACTAGTTGAAGATAATTTATAATTATTTTGAAATTCAGACTGATTATATTTCTAGGATAATTGAAGATAAATTTTGAATCGATGGTAGTGAAAACACACTACATAGCTAGGTTTTATTCTTTCAACCATCCCATATACATTCCATATAAATTGTACAACATTAAAGTTAAAAAAATGTAAGGACTTACCCTTCAATATGTTAAGCCAACTAAAAGTTGAGATCCCGATACTTAAGGGAGGAATGAATTATGGGATTAGGGTTAAAAGTTAATAGAAATTTGCAATTAAAAATCTTCAATTTTTTAATTATACAGGGGCATTATAGTCTTTTAACAACATTCATAAATCCTTAATCAAACTTGTAGCCCTTACTAGGGGTATGTTAAAAGTGTAGGTCTGATTCTGAATTCAGGTATTTCAAATGGATTTAAACTGATCCTTTTGTTATTATTTTTAATGATTATTTAATTAAATAAAAAACTTAGCTTCAAACGGTCCCCAGTCACTTGCATCATTTAATTGAAATGTAGAGAGCAGTTGCAGTTTTTGGGTTTTTTGGGTCAGCTGGATTCTCCTTAACGAATCCATCTCCCTTTGGCATTGTACCTTTCTTGAGAAATTCAAATTCACCGAGACTTCGGTTCGAGTTGAAACATCAAGTAATACAATAATTAAGCGGAATAAATACACTTTCAACTTTCAAGGTTTTTCCACAAAACAAGAAAAGGAATAACGAGAAATAAAAACATATAATAGCAATTAGCAAGGGAAGAGGGTTGGGGGAAGGGGGAGATGAATTGTTTTTTAATTAAACAATCATTAAAAAATAATAACGTAGGTCACACAAAACGGAAGTTTGTACTTAGTTGACGGTGTGAGCATTTTTTCCTCATTTAAAAAGGCTCATGGACAATTTTGTACCTAAAAAAAGGTTTACGTGCTGACCCAAATATATTTTTTCAAAAAAAAAATTATGGATATTTTTATAGCTTAATTTTTTTAACCTTGTTAAGGACTAGCATTAAGGGGCCCAGTTGTTATGCAGTCCAGTAGGGACACTTTATGACAGAATCCCTCTATAGTCAGGTAAAATGCTAATTACCCTATAACCAAGGCTATAATCACGGATAGTATAGGTAGTGGAGCAGAGACACGCACAGGTAGTAGAGCAGATATGCTGGCTTGGAGGCGCACAAAGCCCAAGGACCGAAACCCTAAAGGTAATCTCTATAAATAGGAGGTTAACCTCACAGGTGCACACTCTCTATTAATCTATTTTACTATTCAGTCTCACTGTGCACACACCCCACTCCTTTTTGGCTACTGGCCATATTCTCATGCACAGTGATCTTTAGACACTCTTTGGTATCATCATTGTAGATATCACTGAGTACTCATCTTCTCTTTGGTGTCTAACTAATAGATATCTTGGAGGAACCATTTAATTCGATATAAACGACCTACTAATCCCTTGAGATTACACATTTGTGTTCTACACTACAGAACATTGGAGTTGACCGTGGGGATAGATAAACTTCAATTCCCAAACCACTGAAAATGGCTGCAAATACCAGGTGCCGTAGCCAGATACCTTGGCAGGACCAGTTGCCGGAGGGACAACCACAGCAGCGTTAGGAACAAACAATTCAGTATGAGGACTCGGTTGCTCCAAATCCTAATCGAGTTATATGGGGGACTGAAGCGGAGACAACTAATACTAGAACATCTCCAGTGTTTATGGAGGCTCCTCAGAATGGGACTGCCGGGATAATCCAGACACAAGATCAATTGCAAGACCCTCCTCCCGAGTTTTATATCGATAATCCAGACGTTCGTCTCCTACAAAATACACTGGCTTCAGTGTTGAGACGGATGGATGAGATGGAGCTTCGTAACCACCTCCGAGACAAGAGGACATTCGGTTGATGCGGGAGGAGACAGACCATCAGAATGCCCTTTAGTGGCAAGAAGAAAGGCGAAGGATGCAGTTGTTGGAAGAGCGTCTCGGACGAGTGGAGGAACTATCTCGTGAAGTAAACCAAGGTGAAAGTGAACCCAGCTGAGTTAATGTCGCGTCCTCTACTCGAACCGGTACATAAAATACTCGGCAGGCGGATAGCCAAAGAATGAGGTTGCTCGAGGAGCGCCTTAAACGAATTGAGAGAATTGAGAACCAGATTCGAAATAGAAACAGGGATGATCTCAGCCGAGCTACTCCTTCAATTTTTGTTCAAGTCAATGCCAAAGGACCTCGGAATGATAATGTTAGAAAGGACTTGATCGACCGGGATCAGGCCCGGACTCAGTAAGTTCAGGGTCCAGATCACACGAACAAGCAAGCTGAGCCTATCCGGGATACTGTCATGTCAAACAGAGATGCACCACTAACGACCAAAAGTGTACCCAAAAAGTATAGAAGAAAATACAGTAGGGGGAAGAATAATAGTAGCCCTTTCTCAGATGAGATCGCAGATGCTCTATACCCAAAGAATTTTAGCTTGGCCGACTTGCCTACCTATGATGGAACTCAGGATCCACAACTCACATTAATACGTTCGAGTTAAGAATGTATATAAGGCGTTTGAGGAACCTATCATATCCCGGCTATTTGCTGCGACCTTAGGAGGTGCAGCGCAGGCGTGGTTCCACACTTTGCCCCAAAAGTCAGTTCACAACTTTGAAAATCTCGGAGGCAAATTTTTGCTGAATTTTACAACGAGCAAGAAACAGTCGAAATCCAAGTTTACCTTGAGCAAGATCAAGCTGCCCGGAGAGACTCTCCAGAAATACTTAAATCGCTTTAGAGAAGCTGCCTTACAAGTGCATGAATTAAAGGAAAGTATGCACGTACATCTCCTCATAGCCGGCCTAGACTCTTCATCACGGCTGGCCAGATCTCTCATCAAGGAGCGCGTCGAGAACCTGGAGGTTTTTGGAGACAGGTGAAGAAATATTTGGAGCTGGAACAAGTGGAACTCGCCAATGCTGTGACTAAAGATAGGGGAAAGAGCTCACTGATAAGGATATATTTTATGATTAAATAAGTATAGATTACGAGATATATTAGATTGAATTTATTAATATTATACCTATTTAATTATCTTTTATATATTTATCTATCTTTTAATTAAATATAGGATAAAATAATATTATAACGAGAAAATCTATTGATATCCTATTTAATTGTGTAGGGGATATTATGTGAAGAAAGAGATAAAAAGGAATTAAATTATATATATATATATATATATATATAAAAGAGAAAAACCAACGTGACCCCACACGAATTGCAATTACCGGGGGATATATATTTAATTGTTGAAAGGATGTGGTTGAGATATATGATATATATCTAATGGGAAAGAGATCGATTCGGATTACCAACACGCAAGAGATCCAAGCAATATATATTAGATGCAGGAGACACAATTCGGACGGGACATTCGACGACAAAAAGATAGACGCGCAGGCGCAGAAAGCAATTCAAGAAAGGACGAGGAGCGAACAAGCAATTCCGACGAAGCAAAAGGACGAGACGCACGGAACGAGAAGGAGAATTGGAGAATCGGGGAGGAGCATATGAGACTCGAGGGATTCTTTAAGAGTCTTGATTTCTCCTTTCTTTTCCTTTTCGTCTAAAATCTGAATATTATTTTACTTTTATGGATTTTATTATAGCCATGCTAGGCTAGTTTTCTTTAGTAGTTAGGGCGAAGATGAACCCGATGTTAATTTGAGTATTTGTTTGAATTCTCTATTGAATGTTATTTACCATGATTGAATGAATTATATTTACTTAAAGCCTTCTTAAAAGACTGATCACCTTTTAGATTGTCCATAGGTTAGTGCATGACAATAGAGATGTTGGTGCACTTAACTAGAACCTTTAATTCATCATAAAATTGCATGACCTAGACATAGGCTTACAAATTTATGTGATCTTATAATTCGGTTTATATAATCTTTCTAAATAATACTAAGACATTAGGTTATTTTCAAAGATAAAGACTAAGGTAGCATCAAGACATTGGGACTTAGTATAATTTTAGAGAATTGATCGTCAGTTATGGGAATAACAGTCAATTAGGGATTTAATTCGAATACTTAGAGGAACATAGAGATGAAGCCTACTATGATGTCATTACAGTTGGCGGATAGATCCATTAAGAAGCCGAAGGTGTCATTGAGGATGTTCTTGTGAAAGTAGACAAATTCATCTTCCTAGGTGGATTTTGTGGTTCTTAACATGGAGGAAGATCTTGAACTTCCTTTGCTTTTGGGAAGACCCTTCTAGCAGCTCTTTGCTAGAGCGGTAATTGATGTAGGCGAAGGAAAAATGGAGTTCCAAATGAATGATGAGAAAGTCACTTACAATGTGTTTCAATCCATGAAATACCCGGTGATAATAGTGAGGATCGCCGGAATTGATGTAGTTGATGAGGTCATTCAAGAAAATATTTTTCAAGAAGGTTCAGATGAGTCTATGGAGGATGATCTTGCTCAATTATTACAAGTGGAAGAAGAGGTTTCTGCAGATGAGAATTCTGATTTACAGAGTTAAGGAGTGAAGAAGAAGGATTATGATGCGCCACCGTTACTCCTAAGGTGGAACTAAAGGAGCTCCCTTCTAATCTAAAGTACGCTTTTCTAGGGAAGGATGACACTTATCCCATTATTATTAGTCGAGTTGTCACCTATCGACGAAGAGAAGTTCTTTGAAAGTTTTGACTACCCACAAGACGCAATAGGGTGGTCTATATTTGATTTAAAGGGGATTAGTCCTTCATTTTGCACTCATAAAATTCTTATGGAGGACGATGTGAAACCGAAGTAAGGTAGCCCGGAGAGGAGACTTAACCCGACTATGAAGGAAGTGGTGAGAAAGGAGGTGGTGAAACTGTTAGATGCAGGTATGATTTATCCTATCTCTGATTCAAAGTGGGTTAGTCCAGTACATGTAGTACCGAAGAAGGGTGGAATCACTGTAGTGCAGAATGAGAATAATGAATTGATACCTACTAGAACATTGTTACTGGGGTGGAGAATGTGTGTGGATTATAGGAGGTTGAATGATGCCACTCGCAAGGACCACTTCCCTTTGCCATTCATGGATCAGATGCTTGAGAGGCTTACATGTCACTCTTATTACTGTTTCTTAGATGGCTATTCCGGTTACAATCAAATAGCAGTAGCTCCAGAGGATCAAGAAAAGACAGCTTTCACTTGTCCCTTTGGGATTTTTGCTTACAGACGGATGCCCTTCGGTCTTTGCAATGCCCCAGCTACTTTTCAGAGGTGTATGTTGTCTATATTCTCGACATGACCGAGAGATTTATTGAGGTATTTATGGATGATTTCTGTTGTTTTTGGCACTTCTTATGATACTTGCTTGGCTAATTTATCTTGTGTGCTCCAAAGATGTCAAGAGAGTAACTTAGTGCTTAATTGGGAAAAGTGCCACTTTATGGTGAAAGATGGGATAGTCTTGGGTCATAGAATATTGGATAAGGGGATAGAGCCAAAATTATGATCATCAAAGACTTACCTCCTCCTACCAATATGCGTAGCGTTCGCGATTTTCTTGGTCACGCAGTTTTTATCGGAGGTTTATCAAGGATTTTTCCAAGATAGCGAAACCACTTAGTCGAGTTGTTGGTCAAAGATGAAGACTTTAACTTTAACAATAATTGTCTAGTGGCATTTAACTTGTTGAAGGAGGGATTGACCACTTTGCACCTATTCGACGGCGCTGATTGGGAGTTACCATTTGGCGATGTGTGATGCCGTGACTATGCTATAGGGGCTGTGTTGGGGCAAAGGAAGAATAAGTTGTTGCATGTTATTTACTATGCGAGTAAAGTTCGAATGAGGCACAACTAAACTATGCAACAACCGAGAAGGAGATGCTTGCAATTATTTATGCATTAGATAAGTTTAGACGAGTATTTGATTGGTTCCAAGGTGATTATTTTTACGGATCATCTTTGCTCTAAAATACCTCTTGACTAAGCGGGACGCTAAGCCAAGGCTTCTCCGTTGGATCTTTACTCCAAGAATTTGATATTAAAATCGGGAGACATTGACGGAGGAAGAACCTCGTGGCATTGGAAGTTGAGAATTAAGGTGACATAGTCAGTGAAGACTATAAACCAAGCGCTTCTTGGGAGGCAACCTAAGGGTTACGCTTTCATTATTTATTATTATTGTGTTTTTCTTTTCTTTCAGTTTTATTCAGGTTTGAAGATGATCACTCCTCTCGTAGCTGCAAAGTCTGGCTTGTGCACTCTTTCTTTTTTAAAAAAATTTGAAACATCATGGATGGTACCAGAAGAAGCACTCCATATCAAAATTAGAAGCCTAAACCAGGGGAGTACTAGTTTCTTTCACTCTTTATATTTTAGCAACATTGAGGATAATGTTTGATTTAAGTGTGGGGAGGGATATAATTTCTTTCTTTAGTGATGCTTGTCCTTATTTTATTATTTTTTAAGAATTTAATATTTGAGATTTTTGCATTGTTTAGGATTGACCTTAACATTGAGCTTTCCCCATCTTAGAAAATTTTATCAAGACAAAAAAAAAACAAAAAAAAAATAGAAAATAATGTTTCAATTACACCTTTAAGCCTTGAATTTTTGTAGCAATCTTGAGATGAACTATGAGAATAGAGATTAGTTTGTAATATGATCAACAGATTATTAGTTTATGAATATTTTGCCACATGATTTCTTTAGGAGATGAGATGATGACTTTCATTAGCTAAGTAAAAATTTTCGTTTAGGGAGTTGACTAAAAAAAAAAAAAAAAGAAGAAGAAGAAGAAACACAACTCCAATGACTTCTCTAGACCGCACTTAGTAACCGGTGCTGCATCACCCATGTGCAGGGTCGCGTCAAACGGTAAAATCCAAGAGGGTTATGAGTTGGGCTAAAAGCCTCTTGAGGTGCCTGTTGGAGTAACTGAGTAACCGGGCCTGCATCACCCATGTGTAGGGTCGCGTCAAAAAGGGACCTACAACGGCTTAAGAAAAAAAAATGATGAAAAAAAAAAGAAAAAAAAAGAGCTATGTTTTACCTGAGGATCCCTAAAAAAATAAAAAGCTTGGTTTAGTGGGGGAATTTGAATTTTTTTGGAGAAATTGAGTAGCGTAATATTCTTTTACTAATCTTATTGTTGAATTTATTGCGTGCCGATCCTTTGATCATGGGACGTTAAGAGATTATTACAAGTGTTTAAGGCTATTGGCTTAGTGATATATTCTTATAAAACATTAACTTAAATAAAACTTGATGATATGATCTAAGTGTGGTGGTAAACTCTCTTTGTTTAGGAATTTCATGAGTGATATTCTTTTCAAATAATGAATTCTATTTCTTTTGCTTGAGGACAAGCAAATGTTTAAGTTTGGGGAGTTTGATAAGGATATATTTTATGATTAAATAAGTATAGATTCTGAGATATATTAGATTGAATTTATTAATATTATACCTATTTAATTATCTTTTATATATTTATCTATCTTTTAATTAAATATAGGATAAAAGAATATTATAAAGAAAATCTATTGATATCCTATTTAATTGTGTAGGGGATATTATGTGAAGAAAGAGATAAAAAGGAATTAAATTATATATATATATATATATAAAAGAGAAAAACCAACGTGACCCCACACGAATTGCAATTACCGGGGAATATATATTTAATTGTTGAAAGGATGTGGTTGAGATATATGATATATATCTAATGGGAAAGAGATCGATTCGGATTACCAACACGCAAGAGATCCAAGCAATATATATTAGATGCAGGAGACACAATTCGGACGGGACATTCAGACGCAAAAGATAGACGCAGCAGCGCAGAGCAATTCAAGAAAGGACGAGGAGCGAACATCAATTCCGACGAAGCAAAAGGACGAAGACGCACGGAACGAGAAGGAGAATTGGAGAATCGGGGAGGAGCATATGAGGCGAGGGATTCTTTAAGAGTCTTGATTTCTCCTTTCTTTTCCTTTCTGTCTAAAATCTGAATATTATTTTACTTTTATGGATTTTATTATAGCCATGCTAGGCTAGTTTTCTTTAGTAGTTAGGCGAAGATGAACCGATGTTAATTTGAGTATTTGTTTGAATTCTCTATTGAATGTTATTTACCATGATTGAATGAATTATATTTACTTAAAGCCTTCTTAAAAGACTGATCACCTTTTAGATTGTCCATAGGTTAGTGCATGACAATAGAGATGTTGGTGCACTTAACTAGAACCTTTAATTCATCATAAAATTGCATGACCTAGACATAGGCTTACAAATTTATGTGATCTTATAATTCCGGTTTATATAATCTTTCTAAATAATACTAAGACATTAGGTTATTTTCAAAGATAAAGACTAAGGTAGCATCAAGACATTGGGACTTAGTATAATTTTAGAGAATTGATCGTCAGTTATGGGAATAACAGTCAATTAGGGATTTAATTCGAATACTTAGAGAAACATAGGGGAATTCTATGCCCTATTTGCGTTTTTCTCTATTAATCATCTTTTCTAAAACGTTCTTGAAATTCTTGAAATTCTTTATTCTTATTTTTTATTTAATTATTTAAAACCTTTTTAGTTACAATTCACCCCTATTACTCTATTTCACCCAACTAAAGCTGAAATAACTAATTAGTGGCTGTAATACTATTCCTCATGGGACGATCTCTTTCTCACATACTTTATTACTTGTAACGATCGGTGCACTTGCCGAAGTCGCTATCACTCACCTTTGAAGGAAAAGGAGCAACCCAGGAGGTCTTTAAAAGGGAAGGAAGAGCATGACAATCAGAAGAGAGAATCTCGTGGATGGAAACAAGATAGCAGGTACCAGGGGGAAAGGAGTGACGCAAAAAGGAAATATGAAGAGTACACTTCGTTGAATATATCACGATCGCAAGTTTGGAAGGAGGTGGCTATGACTGAAATGAAAAAAGTAGAACGACCTCAGCCTTCCTATAATAGACTTGGAGCAGATCAATCCTGGCATTGTACATTTCATGATGGCCCAGGGCATACAACGGATCAGTGTTGGGATCTACGAGATGCTATTGAAAAGCTCATCCGAGAGGGGAAGTTACAACAATATGTGATAGAAACTCAGGGTCAGAAGAGCAAGCGCAAATAACTTGGTCGTAGTAGAAGCCCAATCCAGGAATGGAAAAAGGCAAATGAGAAAAAGAAGAAGTCAACTAACGAGGATGACAAATTTTTGGAAGCCGATTTCGAATGCAACTAAGTCAAAGTGAATAGGATTTGTTAATTTCATTTTTATCTATGGAAGATTTTGTAAAGTCGGCAATGTTTTTATTGGATCAACTTTTATCATCCAACTTCAAAAGAAGAGAGTTATAGGATGAATGAATTCAGGGTACGAAACCTGGTTCTGGATGAACGTGGAGCAATGAACTCAGGGTACGAAGCCCAATTCTTACCCGATTTCAGCCAAAGTAAAGAAGAGTAGTTAAAATGTGTTCTTGTCAGAACCTGGTAAAACTGAAAAAATTAGTTAAAATGTGTTCCTATGGAACCCGATAAAATTGAAAAATCAGTTAAAACGTGTTCTTATGGAACCCGGTAAAACTGAAAAATCAGTTAAAACGCGTTCCTATGGAACCTGGTAAAACTGAAAAATCAGTTAAAATGTGTTCCTATGGAACCCGGTAAAACTGAAAAATAGGTTAAAATGCGTTCCTTTTGAACTCGGTAAAATTGAAAAGTTAAAACATGTTCCCATTGAAACTCGGTAAAACTGAATAGCAGTTAAAACGTGTTTCAATAGGAACATGGTAAAACCAGAAGGCCCTTGTGGCCGTGATGCATCAAAACCTTTATCTGGGGTAATGAAACGAATCGTCATGATGACCTTGATCAAGTCAAAAGTCTTAGAGTTTGGTTACGACACTGAATCTAAACATGTGGCGGGTTGCTCTTACTCTGGATTAAATTCTGGTCAACCATGCTAGAACGTATAGTTCGTGGGTGGCACCAGACGAATATTCTGTGCAATATGTTTTTTGACTCTGGCCAAGTCATGAATTAGAACTTTGAAAATAAATTCGAGTTCATCAAGTACAACAAATGCAATGTGAAAGTCTAGCTCAGAAAGGTATTTGGGTTCGACAAACAAGATACAAGCGTTCGATACACATAAAGTAAGTTTTTCATTCATTTTAAATTGATTACATAATGTGGTGTGAGTGAGATTACAGGAATGAAAACTAGGTTATCAACCCGGAAAAAGATTACAAAAGGCAAAAAAAAGGGGCTTCAGTACCCCAAGAAAAGAAATTGAAACAATGCCGGAATCTCGGCCCTCATGATGGTGGAGCTTTAATGCCGGTTTGAGCCTATTCACCTCCGTCTTCACATTGGTTCCCCTCAAATTGGCTTTCGGAAGGAATGTCGGGAGAGGGAAAGAGCGGCTCTATCTTGTCTCTATTAACAAAAGAAATGCAGTCCATGCCGGAGGTGTTGAAATTAACCTCAGGATTCAAAAGGCGAATTTGAGCTAAGGCATTCTCAAAAGACTCCCCAACTGCCTTTTTTATCGCCGCGTCCTTGAGCTCAATTGCGACGTTGGTTGCACTCGGCAACCATTTAGCTCAGCTTGGACTTCGTCTTGCTTCTGTTGAAGCAGTTTTATAGTGGACTTATCCTTAGCCTGAGCTTCTTGGAATTGGCGCAAATTCGAGAGTGCCTTGTTCAAGTCCGCTTTGACCGTCTCCATCTCCTTTTTCATCTTGTCCCTTGTTGCCTCAGCATCTTCTACTCGTCCCTGAGCATCGGACTTAACAGCCTCCATCATTTTCGTTAAGTAAATTTTTTGCTCCTCTGCCTCCGATTTGGTCCTTTATAACTTGCCCGCCTGTGAAGCATACCGTGTGTTCGAGGTGACCAGAGTTTGGGCCAAGCCAGTAAACTGCAAGGCGCATCGCTCTAAGTATGCGATTTTTTGCAGCTCGGCAGTGCCATATTTTGTCGGCTCAAAGAAGTGCTCCAGAGGACAGATAGCGTAGCTGAGCTCGGTAGGGACATCATAGCTCCAGACAACCCGCGGGGGAACTCCGGGTTTGGTAGCGGCGGAGGAAGACTTGGAGAAGCGACAGGAATGTTGGGGACAAGAGTAGCCGTCTTTGCAACAAACACTGAGGGTTTGACTGGCTCTTTGATTTTTAGGATGAGCTTGATGGGCCGGCCTTTGATTTTTTAGTCGGATTCACTTGGCTACCCTTACTAGAACCAACGATCCGAGATGTTAGTGCAATCCTTTTCTTGTTGGCCCCGAGTTTTATAAGGCCAGTGTTGGCCAAGGCATCAGCAAAAGAAGGCCTTTGTGCCATTTTTGGATCTGCAAAAGACAAAGGAAATGGTTAGTTATTCACTTAATAAAGACCAAAAGGCATGCAATGCGACATAGTAAAAAGAGATATCCATACTTGCCACAGGTCGTCTCTTGACCTGGGATTTTGGCATATAGTCGGCCGAGTTCAATGGGCCGTGTTCTATAATCTGATGCTCTAGAAAGGATATTGATTTGTTTTCAGCATCAGAAAGGTTATCAGCAGGAAAGTCAAAGTCGGAAGGAGAAAGTTTATGATGACCATAAGACCAATAAAGGGGAAATTTCTCCTCCACTTCCCTAGACTTAAGGGCCTGAACAAACCAAGGTAGCTGCTTGGGCTTGACAACTACCTTGAAAAAGGAGGATTTGAAATTTTTCCATGAGTTAGTAAAAGGCTTGAAAAGTCGACGTTCGTGAACACTTTGAAGTGAGGTCCAACCTTTTTTAGAACGGGTGTCGTTACTGTCACCTTTATCGGAATGAGCCTCATGGGTGGAATAAAAATAGAAGAAAACTGGAAGGGTGCAAGCTAACTTCTCAGCTTTGCAGAAATTTTCAAAAGCTATGGCAAAAGCCCAGCTATTGGGATGAAGTTGGGAAGGAGCCAGGTGTAAATGATTTAAAAGGTGGATTTGGAACTCGGTAAACGTAAAGCGAATACCGAGTCGAGATATGCAATCTTGGTAGAAGAAAAAGAAATGGGGGTCATCATTTTTTGCCTAGCAATCGACTACTGACTCAGAATGAATGGGAAGGCGAACAACGTAATCCTCTCTATCACGGAAACCCAGCCCGGTGAGTTCTTCTTCGGTCATCGAATTTTTGATACGTAATACGGCATTAGAAACCCATGATCCGGAGTATTTGAAGTTTTGGAAGGAGTATTTGAAGCTTGGGAAGGACTGGTAGGATCCGACTCCCCCGTCATAGATAGCTCAGTTTGTCTTGAAGGCGAACTCATCTATACCTATAATTAAAAAGGTAAAAGTTAGAAAAGGGAAGTATACCTCGGTCAAAAGAGCTACTATGCAAAAAATTGAAAGGCGCCAAGCCGAAATCATCCAAGTTAATAGAGGTTGGGTGATAATTGAATATTTCATACACTTATTTTTATCTCTTGATTAATAATTTAGGAATCTTTAGTTAATAAATAATGGCTTTTATACTTATTTGGGCTTTGGGCCTTTGATTATATTTTAGTCATTTTTAATAATAAAATTCCAGTTTTATATTGCTTCAGTATTCCTACCATAACTCTTGAACCAGACATCGGATTTGCCTCATTTTTGTTTCATATTTCAGATGATTCAGAGAGCTACAATTGTTATGAAGACATGAAGGGCAAATTCGGACAAGAGGGCAGTCGATTTTGGAGCCGAAGTCAGATTTTTATTTGGGCTCGAATTTGTAATTAAAGCCTATTTTTTATTATTTTCTGTTTTAGGCCTGAATTGTGGATTGGAGCCCCATTTTCATTTTTCCATTTTAGGTTAAGTGAGGTAGCAGCCACAAACACATTCTCATTCACGTTTTTAGATTTTGGTGGATCAAAATAGGAGTTTTAAAATTCTCTCAAATGTTCTTCGTGTTCTTCATCTTTTCTTCGTTTTTCCCAGCCATGTTCGGCTAAACTTCTGTGATTAACGCAACGTTGAGGATTCCATGATTCGTCCAGAGAGCTTGTGCTTAATCGGTAACTTCACTCGTTTATGTTTTCATCTTATCGGATTCGATTTCTGGAAATAGTTCGAATATTAGATTTAATATTCGATTTGGTTCATCCCAAGGACTGGGTTCGAACTAGGTTAAAGTGTTGCTGTGCGATCGCACATTGAGACGCCAATGTTCGGACAGATTCTAGGCGATCGTCTAGTCGAGGGATTTACGGATGAACGCGAGAGATTTCGGTTCGTCGGAACCAAACGCGAGTTCGTTCATTTTTCGCTCAATGATGGAAGTTTCTGGAATCTAGATGTTGGGTTGATCGTTGTTAATCTGTTTCTGCAAATTACATTCTGTTTCTGCATATTTTCGTTTTTAATATCTTTTGAATCAAAAACCCCCAATTTTATTGTT
The DNA here is from genome assembly GCA_019022615.1 of Acacia melanoxylon. Taxonomy (NCBI): domain Eukaryota; kingdom Viridiplantae; phylum Streptophyta; class Magnoliopsida; order Fabales; family Fabaceae; genus Acacia; species Acacia melanoxylon. The sequence goes on from JAFJYJ010000013.1 coordinate 11,078,284, forward strand.
TCTGTTTTATTGTGGTTTGAATCGAACCAACTGTGAATTCGTTGGGAAACGACCCAGGTTACATTATACTGCAAATCCTTTTCTAATCTGGTTATTTTAGGAGATCACGGCAAATATATTTCAAAATATGGTGCCGCTGCCGAGGAATTTGCATCGGTTTGACTAGTAACAGTAGTGTAAATAGCATCGTTTCGGTAGTTTAGGTGGTTCGGGTGGCTGGACAGAAATTTTTCTGACCCAGATCACTCAAACCAGGTCTTATTCACAAGGAATTGGGCATTCTAAACAAGAGTCACTCTCTTTAGGAGTGAGGTCTGACATATTTTCCCCAAATTCCATCGTTTAGACCACTTTTTCGCTATTTTAAGTTTCTCTTTTATGATTTCTACTAGGTCACTTTTTTGGAGTATCTCAGAACGGTCGAAATTTTTCTAGGTGATAGAAAATGGCCTAAATCACTAGGCACATAGAAAATCAAGATTTATCAAGATTTTCCATGTGGTATTCTTATTTTCGCCAAATTCCATCGTTTAAACTACTTTTTCAATTTTTTGAAGTTTTTTTTATTCCATTTTTGGGTTCCCCAATGGTCTAGGAGTTGCCCTGTCCAAGTCCCATAAATTTTAAAAATCATTTGATACTATTTTGGACTTGTTTTGGTCAAATTTCAACATAGGTTTTAGCTTTTTGTGTTTTTGTTTGTGTGTCATCTTAGTGTTTCCTACTTTTTTTACCACTTGTAGTGGCATTTTCGTAATTCTGATTTTCTGGTGGCATTTTCGTAATTCTGATTTTCTGCAAATTCTGTAAATTCTGCCTTGTGTTTATGCTGCATGAGTACTAGGAATACTATTAATCAAGAAGACTTGTTGCCACTTGATCACGAAATAGAAAGAACAATTCTTCTTGCTAGAAGAGTTGTTAGGCTAAGTCGTGGGATTAATGCGAATTGGACATTGAACTTGAGTCGATTGTGTCCTCTGTTGATCTTGACTCGATAGTCTTGTTGTTTTCAGCGATTCTAGTAGCAATTTTGCTAACTCGGAAATTATGGCGGAAGCAAGAAGCTCGTCCACTTTGAAAGAATTAGCCACCCCCGATGTGGGCAATCGGAATTTGTGTATTCAATATCCGAACTTCTTTTGCTAACTTTGAACTAAAATCTGGTCTTATCCATTTGTTGCCCAAGTTTCATGGTCTTGCAGGTGAATGTCCTCACGGGCATCTAAAGGAGTTCCATGTGTGATGCAGCACAATGAAACCTCAAGCAATTGATGAGGACCACATTAAGCTGAGAGCTTTTCCATTTTCCCTAGATGGCGTGGCTAAGGATTGACTATACAATTTGTAACCAACATCTGTTGGGAGTTGGGATGATATGCAGAAGTTATTCCTAGTGAGGTTCTTTCCTTCCTCAAAAGCCATTGCTATTCAAAAGGAGATCACTAGTGTTAAACAAATCAATGGGGAGACCATGTATGAGTATTGGGAGAGGTTCAAGCAATTGTGTGCTAGCTGTCCACACCACCAGATTTCGGACCAACTCCTAATTACATATTTCTATTCCGGTTTGTTACCAATGGATAAAAGTTTCGTGGATGCATCCAGTGGTGGGGCCTTAGATAGCAAGACACCTGAAGAGGCCCGAGAGTTGATATCTACTATGGCTGCTAATTCTCAGCAATTTGGCACCAGGGCCAATAGTACTCCTGTTTACCAGATTCAAACACCGTTGGTCCAGTACGATTCTCAGAGATTGGAGAATAGACTTGATGATCTAACTTCCCTTGTGAGGCAGTTGGCAGTGACCCAGACAGTACAATCTTCCCCTCCTCAGATTGGGTACTCATGTGGGTTCTGTTCTGACCCTTGTCATTCTACTGATTCTTGCCCTACTTTACATGATCCTGCTTATCAAGACCAGTCGGTAGCTGCAGTGGGTGTTTTTCCAGGAAAGCCACAATACCAGCAGAATAATGCTTATTCTAATACTTACAATGGGATGGAGAAATCACCCCAATTTCGTTCGAACCGAATCGGAACCGAGTAACCAATATCGCGAGTGCGGGAATTACCAACAAAGACAAGACGAGACCACGGGATTTCCCCATGCAGTCTCCATCTCCTTTGCCTTTGCCGCACCACCTTCTCGACCGGCCATATTTGCACCTCCGGGCGGACTGTGACGGGCTAGTACCAGTAGTAGTGGTTCTTCACTAGAGGATATGATAAAGCAATTTGTCACAGCCAATATGCAGAGAGAGAGTCAGACAATGTGAAGATTGACTCTAAAAATAAAAAGGCAATGCAGCAAGGTGAAGAGGAAGACATTCACATTCCTCTTCCTTTCCCTCATAGAGCCCCTCAATCCAGGAAGTTGGCGGAAAAAGCACAAGAGAAGGATATACTCTAGACATTCAGAAGAGTAGAGATCAACATTCCTCTCTTAGATGCAATCAAACAAATTCCTAAATATGCCAAGTTTCGAAGGAGTTATGCACCAACAAGAGCGGCGAAGGGAATGAACGAGTGAGTTTGAACGAGAATGTATCGGCCCTCATCCCGGCCTACCATGCCTCGCAAGTGCAAGGATCCGGGGACGTTTCCTATCCCTTGCCTTATTGGTAATTATAAATTTGACGATTGCGTGCTAGATTCAGATGCTTCTATAAATGTCATACATCTATCTATAGATCTCTTGGTCTTGGTCCCTTGCGTCAACTGGTGTTATTGTTCAATTAGCTAATAGGAGTAATGCCCATCCTTCTGGTTTAGTTGAAGATGTATTAGTCAAAGTTAATGAATTGATATTCCCTGCTGATTTTTACATCTTAGATATGTAGGATGAATCTTCTATCAGTAGGTCACCAATCATTCTAGGGAGGCCTTTCATGAAAACTTGACTAGGACTAAGATAGATGTGTATACGGTACTCTTTCCATGGAGTTTGGTGATATTTACGTGAATTTTAATATCTTTAATGCCATGAAACATCCTAGGGAAGAGCATTCTGTTTTCTGTATTGATGTGATTGATGATGTTGTGGATGATGTTCTTGCTAATTGGTATGCTGATTATCCTGATTTGTCATCCGAGAGTGATTCTGCCATTTGTGCATGTGTTGATAATGAATGGTGCTCTGTTTGTACTCATTTGGTTAATCTTTGCATTATTTGGTGATTCGACTTCTTTGGGTGATTCTGCATTACTTGTGGATTCTGATATTGATTCTGAGTTTGAGCTTCATCCTGATCCTGATGTGCATCCTGATTCTGATTTTGATGAACTTAACTCCGATTTTGATAAGCTGAATTATGATGTTAATATTGAGCTGTATAGACACAGTTCTTCTGCTTCTTTGAATTTGGTTTCAGGCATTTCCAGTGTAATGACATCATAGTTGTTGCAACAACCACCCAAGCTTCTCCCATCTACTGAGCAACCACCCAAACTTGAGTTGAAATCCCTTCCAGATCACTTGAAATATGCATTTCTGGAGGTGGATGAACAGTTGCCAGTCATTGTGGCAAATAATCTTCTTCCTGACCAAGAAGAGAAGCTGCTAAGCTTATTGAGGTTGAACAAGAAAGTCATTGGGTGGACATTAGCGATATCGTTGGCATTAGCCCTTCCATGTGCATGCATCGATTACGTTGGAAGAGGACTCTAAGCGGTGAGGCAACCTCGAGACGCCTTAATCCCCTTATCCTTGATGTGGTGAAGAAGGAGGTCACTAAGCTTCTACAAGCTGGTATCATCTATCTCATTTCGATAGCCGGTGGGTTAGCCGGTCCAGGTGGTTCCTAAGAAATCCGGAGTCACTGTGGTAGCCAATCAAAAGAATGAGCACATTCCTACTCGAGTTCAGAATAGTTGGAGAGTTTGCATTGACTATAGGAGACTCAACCAAGTCACTCGCAAGGATCATTACCATTTACCTTTAATTGATCAAATGTTAGAGCGATTGGCTGGCAAGTCTCATTACTGCTTCCTGGATGGCTACTCCAGATACTTCCAGATCCATATTGCTCCTGAGGATTAGGAGAAGACGACCTTCGCATGCCCCTTTGGAACATATGCCTACCGAAGGATGCCTTTTGGCCTCTGCAACGCACCTGGTACTTTTCAGTGTTGTATGGTGAGTATATTCTCTAAGTTTTTAGAGGACTGCATGGAGGTCTTTATGGATGATTTCATTGTATATGGGTCTGATTTTGATGCATGCTTAGCTAATTTGTCTAGAGTTTTGCATAGGTGCATTGAGTCTAATCTTGTGCTGAATTATGAGAAGTGTCACTTTATGGTTGAGTCGGGTATAGTCTTGGGACACATAGTGTCTAGGAAAGGGATTGAGGTAGACCCTGTTAAGATAGATGTGATTACTGCTTTGCCTTACCCCGTAACTGTGCGGGAAGTTTGCTCTTTTCTTGGTCATGCAGGTTTCTATCGACATTTCATTAGGGATTCCAGCAAGACTGCCCGACCCTTGTCCAACCTTCTGCATAAGGACACTGACTTTTTATTTGATGATGCTTGCAAGGCGGCCTTCGATCATTTGAAGCGTTGCCTAACTATAACCCCAGTGATACAGCCCTCTGATTGGTGCATCCCGTTCGAGTTGATGTGTGATGCTTCCAACTATGCGGTTGGTGCTATCTTGGCATAGCGGGTCGACAGAGCATCTCATGTGATTGTCTATGCCTCCAAGACTTTGGATCCTTCCCAATCTAATTACACCACTACCGAAAAGGAGTTGTTGGCTATTGTATTTGCTTTTGATAAGTTTAGGTCATATCTGCTAGCTAGTAGAGTAATTGTTTTCTCTGACCATGCTACTTTAAAGTTTCTTTTGAAAAAGGTAGATGCTAAGCCACGACTCATCTGGTAGATGTTATTGCTCCAAGAGTTTGATGTTGAGATTCGAGAGAGGAAGTGGAGCACAAAAATGGGGGTGACCACGACCACTTGAGTCGTATCACCCATTCTCCTCTCACCCCTCTTCTATTCGGGATGATTTTCCGATGAAGCGGCTTCTACAGTTGCAAGGTAAGCTTCCATGGTATCTGATCCGGTTAACTACTTGGTAGGCTGGTGTTTTTCTGTAGATTCCACTAGGGCCCAAACTCTTAAATTGAAGAGTGAGTCTAAATATTATGTTTGGGATGACCCTTATCTCGTGGAAATTTTGTAGTGACCAAGTAGTTAGGAGATGTGTGCGATCATGAGTTTCACTCTATATTGCATTTTGCTCATGCTTACGCACTTTGTGGTGGTCACTTTGGACCCCAAAGAACTGCTAGGAAAGTGTTAGATAGTGGATTATTTTGGCCTTCCCTATTTCATGATTCCCATTTGTTTTGTAAGTCTTGTGATAACTGTCAGAGGGCAGGGAGTATTTCCCGTAGGCATGAGATACCCCAGAACCCTATACTGTTTTGTGAGATATTTGATGTCTGGTGTATTGATTTTATGGGTCCATTTCCTGTTTCTCATGGTTATACTTACATACTACTAGCTGTTGATTATGTCTCGAAATAGGTTGAGGCGAAAGCCACTCGGACTAATGATTCTTCTGTTGTGGTGGATTTTGTTAGGTCTAACATTTTCTGCAAGTTTGGCATTCCTAGAGCTATTATCAGTGACCAGGGCTCCCATTTTTGCAACCGAAGCATGGGTGCCTAGTTACGCAAGTATGGAGTGCTTCACAAGGTCTCCACAGCATACCATCCTCAGACCAACGGTCAAGCTGAAGTCTCAAATAGAGAGATTAAGCAAATCCTTCAGAAGACTGTTAACTCTACCCGGAAAGATTGGAGTAAGCGATTAGAGTAAGCGATTGGGATGTCTCCTTATCGGCTTGTCTTTGGTAAGGCATGTCATCTTCCGGTTGAGTTAGAGCAACAAGCCTATTGGGCCATTAAGCAATGTAACATGGATTTGGCTCAGTCTAGGATGGAGCGGAAGCTACAATTGCAAGAGTTGGATGAGCTTAGATTGGATGCCTATGAGAGTTCGCGGTTATACAAGGGAAAGACTAAGGCATTCCATGATAAGCATATTCGAGGAAAGAATTTTCGTGGGCCGAAAAGTTCTTGTTTAACTCCGTATGAAGTTTATGCACAGTAAGCTTCGATCTAAATGGGATGCCCTTTTGAGATCACTAACATTTTTCCATTTGGTCTTTGTTGAGCTATATGATCCACCCACGGGGAAGAACCTTTAAGGTAAATGGGCATCGCCTCAAGCAATTTCATGAGGATCCCAACAACGGCTGAGGAAGCGAGAGATTCTCCTCATTAATGCCACTTATCCTCCTTAAACCCTTGGGGAGTATTCTTCTTCCTTCTCCCTCTATCTCTTTTATTTGTTTTCCTTTTTCTACTTTGCTTTTTGAAAATAAATACAGTCTTTCTTTCTATGATTGCTACATATTATGAACTTGGACATTTTGGTTTTAATGGATCATTCTTTTGTCTGCAATTCGACTCTTCGATTGCATGTCTTGGTAGTTGATTTGATGTTGTTGATTGCCTAAGTTGGTATTGACCTTGTGAGGTTTTGGGCCTGCTTGAATGGAATTCATCTTTTACCATTCTTTCTTTCATGTGTGCATCTGCTCCTGATTTGTGTTCTCTAGAACTTGCTGTTGGAAATTATGCCCTAGGGGCAAGTCATTGTACAATGAACGTTTATGATATTTATAGTATTCTCTTTTTGTTATCATTTTCGTTTGCATGTTTGTATTGATAACTGCATCCCTGGATATATATCTTATAGATTATCCTAAATGTCACACAGTCGGTCATCTACGCGGGAGCGAAGATGAGTTAAGACCGATATGACTTTGATGAGATATGGAGATACAATCAAAGTCATGAGCACTTGTAAGAGTACAAGGTCTTTGGGCCGACCCACTATGAGAAAGCTGCATGGATCTAGTCATAAGCTTGTCTCATGTATAACCGCGTCACAACGCCCTATGACTGAGATCATCATGGATTCCTACATGATGAATCATTAATCTTTGACCTAGTCAAAAGTCACCTTTGAATAGGGTGATGATAAAGGCTAGGATCGGGATCGGTGGTTTTCATGCGGAGGAATGTGAATGATCAAGATGGAATTTGTCCCTCACATTTGTAGAGAGATATCTTTGGGCCCCTCGATGAGTGAGTCTAAGAAATGTATGGCCATACTATGTTGGAAAGGAGTTTCCATTTCACTTATTAGACTACTCGAGAATCGAAAGTAATGGACAAGAATAGGAAGTTGACATTGTCCATGCCTCATCCTTGACCAAATTATCGCGTGACAAAAGGGACGTGACATGGTTGTATGATAAGGTTGTATCGTGACATCGATCCCCATGTGAATTGGGTAGTCGCAATGTCTTGCTAGAGGGCGCTTGCGACTTGTGGGTCGATACGTTTTGGCCAACTTGTCAATCTCATATGGGCTGCGGAGGTCGCACACAAGAATAACCCAACACGAGCATTTGTGTCGGGTTCATTGAATCTCAAATTAAACGGAATTAATGAATACTAAATTTAATCTAGGATAAATATATATTTATATCTATTTATTAAAATTCGAAATTAATATATATATTAATATTGTTAATGGAGATTATAATATTATTGTATATAATATTTGTTTTGTATTTAATTTATTTGATAAATTAAATATCTAAAACAAATAGAGATATTGTATCTCGTTTAATATTCGAATAAGAATATCGGATATCTGTTTAAATTAAATTGAAATATGGTTTCTCATAATTAATTAAATAGATGGATATTATTTCTCGGATTTGATTTATAGAGATAAATTAAATCAGAAGGCTTTTAATTTGCATTAAATAAATACATTAGATTAGATCTATCAGATAGATTTAATTAATATATTTTTTTAAATTCAAGAATTCGAAATTCAGATTTCAAAGATCAGATTTTGAAATTCGAAATTCAAGCTTAATGAGTATTGATTGTACATTAATACGCATTAATTCACATAATGGGCTGATTGGTTTTGTAACGGGACGAGAACTTATGAGGCAGTTTTTTTGTGTGTGGATGAATAGGCCAAAAAACGAGAAACCAATGACCTAGGTGAACAGAATCAAAGAGAGAGACACACAAGAAGTGCTAGCACGCTGCCGTAGCCGTGTTCGGGAAATTGTTCGTGTGGATACCGGTAGAGGAAGCCGATTCAACGAGTCGTCTTCTGGCGATCGAGGTAGCCCCGCAGTTCAAAGGGAACGAGACGCGAACGGGTTCATTGAATGTAATTTCGGATTCCCTTAGTCTTGATTTAAACACACCGAGTGATCCTCGGGACGGGATTCTAAAAATTTTAATCCATTTGCGTTGTAAGAATTCCTACACTTGCTCCTTTTCTTTTTGAAACTACATTTTTCACCTACATGCATAAATATGATAGAAGCTTGTTTTCTTTCTTTTATTTTCCCCACTTTGGCCAAATAGCTTTCCCTTGCATTATGTTTCCTTTGCTAGCCCATTTGTGCCTTTTCGACTCATTCTTTTCTAAGCCACATTACAAGCCTAAGCGTAAAACCATTTTATTCCGCACCTTGGAAATTTATTGAGCATTGGTTTCACCTTGGTTTTGTGTTTAAGAAGTTTAAGTGTGGGGGGAGATATTTGATTTTGTCATTGTGATCATGTATATAGTTCTTCAAAAAAAAAAAAGCAAGAAAAGAAAAGAAAGAAAAGCAGAAAAACAAAAGAAAGAAAAGAAAAGAAAGAAAAGCAGAAAGAAAAACAAAAGAAAGAAAAGAAGGAAAGAAAGAAAGAAAATACATAGAAAGAAAGGAGACATATGAGTAAAATAAAAGTTTTCATACATAGAGAATGATTGTGTTAATCAATGCTCTTTTTAATTTCTTTGGTGCTTAGCCTCTCATTTCATACTATATTACCTACCTTCACCCTAACCCCATTACAACCTTTAATAATAAACTCTCTTGATTTGTGCATGCATGTGTTATGAGTAGTGGAGACGTAGAAATTGAGCAAGCTTATGGTAGAACAATTTTCTTGAGTAGAATTTGAGCAATACACTTATTTACCTTAAACACTTGAGAGATTGATTGATTGAGCGCATCATTTGAGAGGCCTTCATTTGTGATTAGCATCATTGATTGAGATTATCATGAATTGTAATTTGAGATGAAGGGATTTTTGGTCTTGATTGATTGGTCTTTTGGAACTTTGTGTCCCTTGTTCAATTTTTGCATTGTTAGCAATTGTTAGAAAAGAAGAGTTCCTTCTTTGAATTTTGCTCAGGAGTGCAAAAAGATAAGTGTGGGGGAATAGCTTGCGAAATATATTTATGCTGGCAAGCGGCCAAAACTGATTCGACTTCTCTTTCACGACCTTCATTGACGAGACCAATATTTTTATAGCAGCACTCATCGCAGGGATCAAACATGTTTCCTGGATGAGATGTCGGCCTAGCTCGGTTGAAATCTGGGGCATGAATTTGAAAAGCCGGGGTAGGGGTGTTATGACCTAAGCCCCGACTTGAAGGTGGACGGGAAGAAGATCTTGGGATGATAAGGGTTGAATTGTGTGTCACACACGCGGTTGAATTTGGGCTCTCTTTCGACTCCCACTCCCCCGGGGCTTGCAAAGTAGTGCTTGTTGTTTCTCTTCCTCAGTGTGAGGAATTGCCCAAAGCCAAAATTTTGTTCCACCAAAGAGTACTTTAACTATTTCTCTATCCTCTTATGGGATTGGTTTGCCGTACATGTTTAGAGGCGGAGGACTATCTTTATCCATGAGCACTTTAGAGGAAACAATCAAGGTAAAACAAGAGGAACTTTTGGGGTTGGGAAGAATAAGTTACAACACTAGCGGTTTGAAACCTAGAGAAACCAAGAAAACCTAAGTGTTTACGCAGGAAACCAGGAAAACCAGAAAAATGGTAAAGCCAAATACAGCTGAAGAAGGAGGGAGATGGTAGGCAAAATAAAGCAAATATGAAAGAAGACAAGGAAACAATTAAAGTACTTGATTCTGAAAAAGGTTGAAGAAAATTGTAAAATGAGAGATCGGGTATCGTGAACAGAGAGCTTGGAAGAGAAGAGAGAATTTTCTTTGAGAAGGCAAAGAAGGCGTTAAGTGTAAAGTGTTGAGAAGAGGCGAAAAATTTGAATATATAGACGTTTTGAATGCAAACAATCAGGGGAAATTAAGTCAATTTCCACTAAAAAATAGATTTCCTCTTGAAAAATGCAATGATGACTAATACGAAATGATGTGGGCATTAAATGCGCACGATTATCAAGGGCGGCAGAAGTTGCCATCACGCGAGAAAAGGCGGTTACACGCCATAACGGGTGATAAGCGTACAGATGTCGGAGGCATGAGCAAGCGGAGTCTGTTTGTATGCCGTTATTTTTACATGATATCCCGGATTGGGGGCAGCCCATAGTTGGAATATGCAAACTATGCTACTTGGGTTAAGCGTACAAATGAAATCTCGGCTATTATGAAAGCAAGAGAGTTTTCAAAGGAAATTAACTCAGCATGCATGTTTGGGGGCAAGCCGCAATTGAGTCAGGAATGCAGCAATTCTCCTAGGCCAAGTGAGTGAAATCCCGAAAGGCAGGCTAAGCAAATCGAACATAAAGTCCGGGATAAGCGGTCAATCAATCTCGACAACTCGAGAGCCCTGAACTACCGAGCTTGGGGGCAACTGTTATGGACTAGCATATTGGGCCCAGTTGTTATGCGACCCAGCAGGGACACTTTATGACATAATCCCTCCATAATCAGGTAAAATGCTAATTAACCTGTAACCAAGGCTATAATCTCGGATAGTACAGGTAGTGGAGCAGAGACACGTACAGGTAGTGGAGCATATATGCGGGCCTGGAGGCGCACAAAGCCCAAGGACCAAAACCCTAGAAGTAATCTCTATAAATAGGAGGTTAACCTCACAGATGCACACTCTCTATTCATCTATTTTACTATCCAGTCTCACTGTGCACACACCCCACCCCTTTTTGGCTACCGGTCATATTCTCATGCACAGTGATCTTCAGACAATCTTTGGTATCTTCCTTGTAGATATCACTGATGAGTACCCATCTTCTCTTTGGCGTCTAACTAATAGATATCTTGGAGGAACCATTTGATCCGATATAAACGACATACTAATCCCTTGAGATTAGACATTTGTGTTCTACACTACAGGACAAACCAACCAGTAACCATTTCTTTATTTGAAGTCAAGATTTGGTAGGAGAAAGTCTTAAATTTTTTATTAATGTGATGCTGTGATTGGATGGAATAAAGAAGGTAGAAGTGTTTAATTGAGAGTTTCTGGGAGGGGCATTGACCACTAACAAAATCATTAATTGAAGGTTGAACGTTAAGCTTTTGAATAGACAACACACTTTTCCTCATTCAATGTCTCTGTAACTGTAAGGTCATTAACTTTCTCATTAATTCGTTTCACAAACTAAAGTCAATCCACTTACCCACGCAACTTCAACCCCGAGTAAATTACAAGCCCCCTTTCCCTATTTCTTTTTGTTCATAATCTAAGGACACTTTAACTATATTACTGGCTATAAAAAATAATAGTTAAGTCATTTAATATGTTTTAAAATATAACTTTTTTTTATAATTATTTTTGTCATTCTTGAGAAATGTATTTAGTTGTATTTAGAATGTTATTTTAGGAGGGAATATAATGAGGGGTAAAGTTAGAAAATGAGTATTAATCACAAGGATAAAAGCGAAAAAAAAAGTATTAATTAAATTGGAGATGATTTATATATTGAATTATACTTTCCTTCTAAAAGTGCCTTATATTATAGATGTGAGAGAATAATTCATACTATAGATTAATTAAAGAATAGAGTTAGAAAGAGTTTTTTTTTTTTTTCCCAGCCGAGTTAAAAAGAGTTACCAACTCATTTACAAAACTTTTCGATTTTTTTTTTTTGAAAGTTTAGATTTGTTTTACCATGATTGTTACTTTATCTTTTTAAGAAAGCATTAATTAATTTTTGATAATTTTACTCTCTAACAAATGTGGAGTGTTTTTTATATAGTTATATGATGGTGTCAACTTGGAACCAATATAGGTTTTTTCTATATTCATATGAACTTGAATTCAAATTTGAGACGTCATTATACTAAAGCTGTCAAAAACCTTTTCTATAAGAACCAATGCATGTTGGTAATTACAAGTATTTATTTAAAGATGCTTATCGATCACATCATTAACATTTAGCATGTTTGTTAATTTTCTTAATCCACACGCACGCCTCCAAAATTAATTAATGTGTTCCATCTCCCATGACATACACTAACTTATTTTTGGCCACTTGGATTATAGAACTCGATCAACCCCCTCCCCTCTATTGGTTTCGACAGTCAATGAAAAATTCTATAAGTTTTATTTTAAAAAAATTAAATCAGTATTAGTATAAAAATTATTATTCATTTTATTCTTATTTCTTAAGTTTTTGGGGTGTGTTAATAAAATTTAATATTCTTGTATAGGTGATTTATTTTCTTAATTTACTACTAAAAGTAGGGAAAAAAAGAGAAGTGTTAAGGTGCAGATTTGCCAACGAACTATTACCCGAGGAGCGTCTGGCACAAAAAACAATTGAAATGACCAAATTAGCCAACGAACTATTAAAAGTGAAAAAAAAAACAATTTTGAGCAGATTCGCCAATGAACTATTACCTCGTCACTGTCTTGGTGTCTCCGTCTTCCATTGACTGTCACAGTATCGGTGATATCGGCATCTCCAAAGCTTCCATTGTTGCTGGGTGTTCCACTCACCCTCTTGAACTCATCCGTGAGTCATCTATTTTTCGACCGTCACGCGCATTGCACCTGGTTGCGTCCCTCCGATGCCACAAGCAAAGAATCGCAATGCCGCTTGCCCTTGCTAACCGCTTCGCATGGTCCCATCTCTCGTTGGTGTTTGCCTTATCCAACAAGAAGGCTTAACCGCTCTTTTCTACAGCGTCTCCGCCACCGTCTTACATCAGTGCCTCATATTTTAACGTAGTAGTGATAGTTGTTTTTTTAATAGTTATTTGATGTATTTTTTCACTTTTTAATAGTTCGTTGGTCAATTTGGTCCTTTAAATTGTTTTTTGTGCCAGACACTCCTTGGGTAATAGTTCGTTGGTAAATCTACACCTTAACCCAAAAGAAAAAAATGTCATTAACTGTAGTATAATATATTACGTATCATTATCAAGCATCTCCCTTGACGCTCTAAGCATGAGTTTATGAGTTTGAATCCTCCGTAAAAAATATCATTATGCATTATTTATGCCAAAAAAAATTATAATACATTTATATGCATTAGCTTAGTTTATTTAGTCTGTTAAAAAAACAACCAGACCCTAATGTTTATTTTTTAATTAGAGTTAAACTTGATCGTGATAGTGGTGGTATGAAGTAGATGAAGCCAAAGCAGCTGGGTCTACAACAAATTTATATGTTTGGTTAATATAATGCTATATTTATTCTCAGCTCCTTCATTTGTCTTTTGAACCTCTTTGTGTACTTCTGAGCCAAAAAAAAAAAAACCCCTCTTTGTGTATCAATTTGCATGCACGCACGCACATGGTTCGCTAATAAGATCCATATAATCCAAACTAAGTATCTGGTTCATTAATAAGTATACTCCCTCCCTTCGATGTTAAATTATATATATATATAGAGGCCGGGTTGACAGCTTATGTGATTCACATTTTTATTTTTCATAAAAAGGTAAAGTCCTTAATTAAGATGTCAAAAGTAATAAAAAAAAGTAGATCTTGTGAAATCTTTTAATTTTGTTAAAATGCCAACTAATATTTAGGAGGTATGCCAAATCAGTTCATGAATTATTGTATTTTAATGGGTTAGACCACAAATAATATTGCAACATGCTCGTTCACGCAAGAGTTTCTCATTGGGAGGAGAGCACGTTGGTGATTTTGAAGTGTCCCATGAAATTTGGAAGTACTCCAATTTATCATTTTTATAAGAGCTCAAAATTTAATTGTCTTGATTTTTTTTATAAGAGCTCGACAAAAAAAGTTATCTAAAAATTTAATGAGTTTTTCCATTTGTACCTCTCATTACTTATATATATTGCATTAATTAAAGAGTTAGTGATACTTATGCTTACCTTATTTTTATCTCTTACTTCTCTTATAAATATTTCTATCTCTTACCTACCCTCTTTAAATTGTGTAATTTAGTTATTGAGTTCTTATAAAAATAACGGAGGGAGTATTTTATTATTAGAAATTAGAATGGTAGCATCACATGCACTTTTGTATGGACAAATTTTCCTTTCTTTTTGTTATGTATAATTAAATTATATATCAGTTTATACATTAGAAATATTAGTTTGAAGAAAAAAGCGATAAACATGAATACTTTAAATTAATTTAATTAGCTTATTTAATCCCTCAAATAGCTAAATGTATCTTATATTTATGAACAAAATTATTATATCATAAATGTTTTGAGAAAAAAAAATAGATTTTTAAAAATAAAATGTAATTGAATTCATATATTTTGGTATAACGTTTATTAATTAAATAAATTTTAATTTATTATTTAATTAGATATAACTTATATTTACTATAATTTTTATTTAATTTTAAATTAAAATGTAAATTTTTGTCCCTAAATTATTTATTAATTATTGATTCATAATAAGAAATTTTTTAAAATTTTTGATTGAAAATAATTTAATTTGAATAATTTTTAATTCAACAAAATATGTGAACGGAATTATTTAGAAACTAAAAAAAAAAAAAAAAAAAATTAGAGATAAAAAAAATATAGGTGACCGTGAGAGGAATGGATAGGACATAGGAGGATTTAGGCATGGCCTCCAATTTCGGATCAGAACGCCGTCCGTACGGACAGTTTATTTGGGGTGTGGGGCCCATATAATATTGACAATGACCACTCCTTCTATAATTTCCCCCAGATAGTAAAAGCCCACATGCCACGATTTTCCATGTGCCCCATAATTATGTCATCCCTTATCTCTCTTATTTTTTGACTAGCAAAGTCGTTAAAATTATTTTTTTATTTATTTTTTTTAAAATTCTATCATTAAACATTGAGTAATTGATTTGTCTGACCTTATAGTTTCACTTAATTTAACACATTTTTCATTAGTTATATAATTTTACATTTAATTAGAGCTAGATGGAGTAATAATGATGTCATGATGATGGATAAATATTCATACAAAATATGGTAGATAAAGTTTTATTAGCTAAAAAAGGGAATATCTATAATGATTAGTCTTGACTCTTGACATTATATTAGGTGTGCTTTTTTATATTACAAGGGAATTGTCGTCATAACCTACACACTCATTATGTTAATTGAGAATTTAAACTCATAACCTCACATTTAAGAAAGATCTAGTTGTTATATGATTTTACTACAAAAAAACTACTTTTGAGGCTTATAATTAAATAAAACTGTTTTCATATATTTACCCCAATGGTTTTCCTACCATATTTGTCATGAGAAAGCATCAACTCATCACAAATAATACATCGTATATCAATATCACATTAACGTGGCCATTTTGGCATTTACTCTCCTCCTTTCTTTCTTTTTCGATTGCCCATCTGGTATTCAGAGCTTCGCCCTGACTAATCCGAATCTGACCCGAGTCGCATACTTGACTAAGGTGGGTGAGTCTCTCAATAGGGTTTTTCTACATTCATAAGGCTCAAACTTGAGACATTACTTAAGCGACACAAGCCGTTTACCACTTGTGTCAACCCCTGTTGGTTACTCTCCTCCTTTCTATTTATAAGATCTTATGCTCGGCAGATGCGAGTCTTTGCCCTCCTTAGAGCTGTCACCTATTGTCTTTGCCTTGGTTTGTTACTACAATCTTACACCATTACTGATGCTACCACAAGTTAGGTGTATGATTCAGTCATACAGAAAATTCTGATGTTAAAAAAGTCTCATATTGATAACTTATTCAGTAAGTGATTAACAATTCCATTTGTGAGTTTTAACAACTCTTTAGGGCTTTTTTTATATTAAAATTTTTTGTGGGACTTTTTTGATATTTTCTTCGTCCATTGAGATCTTAAAGAGATTTTTCCATTCTTTTATCCCTCAATTTATTGAAGGTTCTAATTTGGCCATCCATTTACTTTGTAGTTTTTATGTTCTGCATTGAAATAGCGTGTTTTTCTTTTATGTATGCACTTTTCTTCTTTCATCTAAATAATAGACTATGTCACAAAAACAAAAAAAAAGGTTGAACTCCCTCCATGTTAAATTGAAAAGGTGACTTGTATTGGAAAAAAACAAAGAAAGCAAGAAAGGAATGCTCTATTTCTATATCCTTAAATTTACATCTTTTATTGATTGATGACATTGAGGTTAAACTTAATATATAAAGTTTTTTAAAAAAAAGAAAAATTGAAATTTTATAGAAGTTATCAGGAAACGATAAATTAATAATGAAACTATAAATGCCAACAAGAGTCATTTTCCCTATATATATATATATATATATATATATATATATATCTCACAAGCTGTCTTTGATTGAATTTGCAAACATAGTGCTCTATGGAAATAATTTGATAAGACTTTTTATTATTATTATTATTATTTAGGCCAAATAATTTGATGAGACTTTAAGGTCAAGCCCGCCCAATATAGGCTTCAGTTATGGGCATGGAAATTGAAACACTAAGAAACGAAGATGAGACGACAAATCAATTGTCAATGATATATCACATGTGAAGTCTGCTCTTATTAGGCAAAGAAATTCAAACCCTAACTTAGAAATCTTTCTTTAATGATTCGCTTTGATGTATTCAGTTCAACAACTATGCCTCTCAGTGGGACCCCATTAATTAATTTCTTACCATTGAGGTTTTTACAATAAATCACCAATTACTCCTAAAATTATTATTGTACTGTGTTTACTGTTTACTGTATTTACATGTTTAACTTATAAAATTAAGTAAAATTGTTCTTATTCTCGTGCTAATGGATTATGTTTAATGATTTCGTAAAAATTTCTTTGTTGAGTGAGATAAATATTGAATGTAAATGGGTTTAATTTCAATTATTTGAATTTGAAGTATATTTAAATCACATTATTTTTATTTCTTCTATTTTAATTATTTAATTATATATTTTTAATACCTATTTATTGATAAAAGTAAATTCTTACCAGTGTTAGTCTTTAATGTGAGAGCTAGATACCTAATTTATAGACACGGAGAAAATTGTTAAAGTAGTTATTCGTTTGTATAAAATTATATGTTGGTTTCCTAACGTATCCCCTTTAATTATTTGTATTTACTATTAACTTATCAAATATATGGGATCATTACGGATAGTTTGAGAAAAAGAATATAAATTTGCAATTTGTGAGCATTGCAATTCAATCATGAGGCTCTGTTTTTTCTTTCTTCATTTTCAAATGTTTTCCTCAATTTGAAGTCATTGCAGCGTATTCTGATTCAGTTAATTTATCTATTAACAGTAGACAAATTGGAATTAGAATACTACTAATGGTTAAAGATGGCTCTTTTGGGTGGTGGTTTTACTAAAATATGCAAGAACAAGTTCACCATTTTAGAAGAACTATGCTACATTTTACTTTTTCTTTGCATAATAACAGGGGGGGGAAAAGAAAGTAGGCAAAGACAATCTTGTTATTCGCCAGAACTCAGAAATTCATTAGAAAAAGGAAAAATATTACAAATAAAAGAAAAATGGGAGAGCTATAGCACAAGATTTTCTCTCCATTATAAGACAGTAAATAGCTAGCTAGGCCTTCTCTAAGTCTTTTGTTTTAAGATATTACATTGCTTTGTGGCCGTTCTGCTAAAAATAAAAATGTTCACTGTTTGTTTCTCAGACTGTGTAGTGTTGCTGGATTGTGTCAATGTCCAAACCTTTCAGCTTCACCACTGACTCAACATGTCCCTTGAGTGTGAGTAGCTCACGAAGCCTGCAAGTGCAAATAGAAGATCATAAAAAATCTCATCTTTATTCCATTGTGATACTATACCTTGATCAGAACAAGGAAACATGAAACAATTTTAAGACCAGATTAAAGTTGAACAGACCTGTTTTTAAGTGTATCAGATATGAGTTTCAAACAGAAAAGTAAGCATGTCTAACATGCTTGAATGTGATTTTTGAGTTCTTATGATGGTCTCAAGAACATGAAGGCATGTATGGTTGCTTACCTTGCAACTTCGGCTCGTCTCTTGGCCTGCTCGGCGATCTCAGACAGTTCTCTGTAGCTGTTCTTGTCATTGAAAATGCCAGAAGATTCTGGTGGTTGAAGGCCATGGAGGGTCCTCTGAGCAAGAGCCCATTGAGCTTCCCTCTCTTCCTTTCCATAATCTTTCTTGGTAGTGAAGGCAGTCTGTAAATACATTTCAAAAACAGTGAATTAATCTCCATCCTTGAACAACTTGCCATTCTAGAATATGCCCATTTGGTTGTGTTCTGGTTTTTTTTTTTTTTTTTTTTTTTTCCTTGAAAAACATCATTTAAGAATAGAAAACAAAATCTTCTGCACATATAACAAAACCAGTTCAAGTTGAGACCCATTTGATTATGTTCTGGTTTTCATATTTCTTTCAAAGAGATTTTGAGAACAGAAAAAAATCAGCAGCTCATAAAACAAGACCGGTTCAAGTTGAGACCCATTTGATTTTTTTCTGGTTTTCATATTTCTTTCAAACATATTTTTTGTGAACACAAAACAAAATCAGTTCAAGTTTAGATTTGTACATGAAAAGGTATTCAATAGGCTTAAACATACCTTGTTTTCTAACATATTAACCCAAGCCTTGCCACTTAAGATATAGCGGATAGCAAACTTCATCAAGTCAAGTGGAACATAGAAGACAATACTGTAGAGCCAGATGACTCCAGCCCAACCCCAACCAATTCCTTTAACCCTTGCAAAGTTCCAGTCTGCATATACTGCTATTATTGTAGCAATCTGTACGACATAACCACAAAAAATGTTAGCTACCTTTGCTAGAAATAAACAGGTTATATTAAACCATGTAAAAAATCACATTCTCATGTATACAAATCTGAAAGTTAAATGGACTAAAGGACCATTATACTGACCAGCTGAGCAATAGCGAATGCAACTAGTAACAGAATTCCAGGGCGTTCAACAAAGGACCAGCTGCGAGAACGGGTTACAAAGATTAAAGCCTGGCTCACTATACTGACTTGAAGATACAAAGCTGATGTCATTTGAAAATTGTCATGAGCAATGTGTCTGACTCCAAATTTGTCCTAGAAAAAAATCAAACGGTGTCAAAACTCAAGCTTCGAGCCTAAGAAGTTGGGCAGGTAATGATAAAGTATAATGGGTTCTTACAGGGAAGAATGTAGTTTCATGCATTGCCCAGAAGAATATGACAGTCATCAATGCCATGTAGCCTCCCAGAGCGACTCCGGTAGCAAATATTTCTTTCAGTTTCCAGCTATCAGGCATAGGAGATGGCTTCACTCTGTCCTTTGAAATAGTCATTATTGTTCCTTATAGTATGAATCATTGTGTCAAATCTCCATCATAAAATTAAGATGATTAAAAATTTGAGTTTTGAGGCATATTTGTTAGAAATCTTACCATCATTAAGAATGGCAATAATCAAAACCATGAATGGAGAGAAGTCGAATTTCCAAATCAGTGCAATAAACATGAAGCCGAACTGCATTTAGAAATAAAGATAATCAAATTAGTTGATATTCAGAATTCCTTGTTGTAATGAACCACGTGGATCTTCATAAATATAACATCTACTTACCACTATACGGATGGTGATAGAAACTGCATAGATCTACAATTCAAAAATAAAAAATGTGACTTGAGCTCATTTCAAAAAAAATAAAAAGACAACAGATTAATGAAGAGAGTGGAGGGTGACTAACTGTATAGTTTTTCATTCTTTGGAAAATAGCTCTGCTAGTTAAAACAGCACTGATAATAACACTCAATCCAGGTTCTGTTAAGACAATGTCAGAAGCACCTCTTGCAGCATCAGTAGCGTCGGCAACAGCAATTCCAATATCAGCCTTCTTCAAAGCAGGTGCATCATTGACACCATCACCAGTCATTCCACAAATGTGCTTCCTTTCTTGCAACTTCTTCACAATTTCATATTTGTGCTCTGTAAGATTGTACAAATAAACATTTGTGAGAGTGAGTGAGAGTTGACGATGTCACAGTAAAAAACGAGACAATGTCGAAGAAAATAAAGAGAATTTTTTATTTGTAGTAATGAGATGTTAGAGATTGCACACCGGGAAATACTCCAGCAAATCCATCTGCCTTCTCAATCAACTCCTCTACAGGAAGTGCAGCCATATTTAAGTCTTTGTCTTGACCAAGCAAGGTAGAAGATGGATACATATTTGTTCCCATCCCAAGCCTCCTACCAGTCTCCTTAGCAATGGCAAGTTGATCACCTAGAGAAAGCATAGGCCAGTATGTTTAACTTAAAGAAGTTCAACAACAAAGGCTATTTTGTACAACGGAAACCTTTTCTTTCTAAAGAATTAGAGCGCTTAATTACCAGTAATCATTTTGACATTTACACCAAGATTAAGAGCTCTTCGGATGGTCTCAGCACTGTCATGCCTTGGGGGATCAAACAATGGCAGCAAGCCAACAAATTGCCATGGACCACCAGGACTTTCCTTAGTTTTCTCAGGAACTTCCTGCAAGAGATGTAGATTGGCTATATAACCCTGGCCGGCACGTGGTTTAATAAAATTTGAAGATAAGGAGAAACAGTATAAACCTGTCTGCCAACAGCAAGTGAACGAAGCCCTCTTTCTGCAAACTTTTCAATGATAGCATGGACCCTCTTTTTTGTATCTTCCTTGAGGTTACACAAGTCCATGATCTGCAGAGACCAAAACAAAGATGTTAACATCAACATGAGAAGCTAAAAACCTCAAAAATTAAGAATAAACTAAACGATGAGGTTACCTGCTCAGGAGCTCCTTTGCTTGCCCTGTGCCACTTTCCATCAGAATCAATGTAAGTCAAAGCAGTTCTCTTGTCCACAGGATTGAATGGTAAGAAATGGACTTCTCTAATTCCAGCTCGTGCCTGCACAAGAAAAAGACATATTCAATATACACAGTTCAAATCAACAGTCATCAAATAATGAATTTTAACAACAGAAAAAACAATTGGAGGAAAAATCAAACCTCTCTTGGATCAGCAAGCATTCCAACCATGGCTGCATCTATGGCATCTTGATTTTCAGTTCTAGAAGCCCTTGCGGCAAGGAGAAGAACATGGTCCTTTTCCACACCCTTGGCAAAGACCTCAACCAAGTTCTTGTCAACACTAAGCTTGTTAAGAGTGAGTGTACCTGTCTTGTCACTGCACAAAACATCCATACCAGCCATCTCTTCAATGGCAGTCATACGCTTGGTGATAGCACCTTGCTGCGAGAGCTTGTGAGAACCAATGGCCATTGTGACTGACAACACAGTAGGCATAGCAATGGGGATTCCTCCAATCAAGAGGACCAAAAGGTTGTCAATTCCATCCCTGTATTTGCGTTTTTGAATTGGGTACATGACTATGAGCTCAGCCAGCATACCAACTGCAATAGAACAAATGCAAAAGTTCCCAATTGCTGTGAGAACCTTCTGGAAGTGTCCAACTTGATTGGTGCTATCCACAAGGTGAGCTGCCTTCCCAAAGAATGTGTGGACCCCAGTTGCAATAACAACAGCCTCAAGTTCACCTTGCTTGCAAGTTGATCCTGAGAAAACTTCATCCCCAGGATTCTTGGTCACAGGGAGGGATTCCCCAGTAAGAGCAGATTGATCTACCTTCAAAGGATCACCCTCGAGAAGACGAGCATCAGCGGGAATGATATCACCTAGCTTGACGCTTATGATGTCCCCTGGCACAAGGATTGCAGCCTCTTCCTCACTCCACTTACCATCTCTGAGAACCTGAAAGTGCAAAAATACTATGAGTGATCAAAATAGGCTCCATGTTGGCAATCCTTCCAACAGCTCAATAGCACATTTATTTGCAACTAAACACGAATTTAATCTTATTACCTTTGTTTTTGGAGCAAGGCTAGCCATAAGAGCCGCAGCAGCATTTCCAGCGTTATTTTCTTCAATGAAACTGATGGTGGAGTTGATCACCAACAAGGCGATAATACCCACAAAGTCTTGCCAATCTGGAGGCCTCCCACCACCATTTGCAAGGGCAATTGCCATTATAGCTGCAGCTTCCATGACCCATGAGAGAGGGTTCCACATAAAACCAAGAAACTTGAGTAGTTTGCTTTCCTGAGAAAATTACCAGAAACACAAATCAGCAAAGTGAATTTAGAAAATAG
This sequence comes from Acacia melanoxylon, assembly GCA_019022615.1. Classification (NCBI taxonomy): domain Eukaryota; kingdom Viridiplantae; phylum Streptophyta; class Magnoliopsida; order Fabales; family Fabaceae; genus Acacia; species Acacia melanoxylon. The sequence goes on from JAFJYJ010000013.1 coordinate 11,100,702, forward strand.
CATCTAGCAGTGAAGAAAAAAAACAAGAAAAAAGAAAAAAAGAACGAACCTTTTTCTCCTCTAGCTTGTTGGGTCCAAATATTTGAAGCCGACTGGCTCCTTCCGTCGAGGACAATCCTTCCTTGGTGCATTTCAATTGCTCAAACACTTCATCAACGGGAATACGTTCCTGTAAACAGAGGGTATTAGAAAAAAAAAGTGGATTCCGAAAGACATCATCCCACATTTAAAGATGACACAAAAACATCAACAAGATTTTAAAAAATACGCAGTCCAGATCGGCCCAAGGAAAATAAAACCATATCCAGCCGCGTCAAAGAAAAAAAAAGGTAAGAATATTGATACGCTCCAGGTACACGTATAGGAACCTCTTAGTTCAAACTTATCCTTTTACTATACTAGCCAAGTAACAAGTTAGGTTCTATGCATTGCTTCTACGTGCTTGTTTGAGAATCTCTCACACCGTGGTAAGCATTTTTCCACAAAGTCCAAACAAGACTCATCTTACATACTTGTCTTGTAAATCATAAAAATACTTTTAAAAAACTAAAATAAACATGCACTAAGTATTAAAAAAAGCAAAGGATTTAGTAAGCACGGCATACAAAGCGTCTATTTAGATTAATAGATGGAATGCAAGATAAGTATATGATTAGAGGGATTTTGTCTCGACTTACGTGAATGTGTTTTTTAGAGGTGAACTCAAACAGGACCAAAAGCATAAAAAAATAATTTTGTTTTAATTTCAAAAAAGGAATGTTTGACTTTATATTATGTGTGGCTAAAGACCTATTTGGATTAGCGGTAGAAGCTGTTTTCCAACGTAATTTACTGTGTATACGATGTAAGTTTAAACTTGATTTTCCAATAACTCCAATAAACCTAAGAAGTCCAAGAAAGCGGCCGCAGGCACGTCGAGAAGAAAGCCATGTTATTTCCACGCATTGAAGGTGTAGTGGACCTTTGATTAAGAACTGTACTCATTGCAGCTTGTCAATTTAATGATTTAATTTTTTTTCCCCTTTTAAAACCAAACATTAATGCAGTAGTATTGTGACAGGTTGAGATTAGGAAATATAATCAACGTGCCATCATCATTCATTCAGCAGATATATCTCCAAAAATATAAATTTTGATTGTTAACATTATTATTTGAATAATCCAAATTTAAGTATGATGTGGGAAGGAAGGATGGGAAGAGGCAGGGCCACGTGGTTGAAGGCTAAGCAAGCTTAGGTGGAAGGATCAAGTTTGCCTGCATATTCTATGAATAAGTAGGTGGAGCTCGTCCATCCGGAACCTTTCCGGAGTTCGTATTTAATTTTTTTATATCTAGTAATTTTTAAATAAAAACATTATTTTCTTTTTTTAAAAAAAAAATATTAGTTGAGAGAGATTCTCTACCCATTTAAAAAAAAAAAATTGAAAAGGTAAAAAATAAAAATATTAAATCTGGACGATTTCACCTGCCTATCCTTGGACAACCAATCAGGAAGGCCGAACATGTTGACCGGTGCATCATGAGAGGAGGCAGAGTGCACACATAAGATTGCGACCTCACGCGCTGCCAACTAAACCCTCCATGTGATCGGCTTCTCTATTTTAACTAACCCTCCCCATATTTGCCGCTTCCCAAAAGCCACTAACCTTTTGGTCAATATATCATCATTTTATGTAAAAATATATATATATATATATATATATATATATATATATATATACCTTCAAAAATTTAAAATTCAACCTATTTCCATTGTATTTAAAAAAATTAAATGAATGAAAATTCTATAAAATAGAAAATGAATTTTCAAATATATTATAATATGGGAAAAATATTTCTAGGTCGTAAGTTATCTTGAGAACCCCTAAAACTAAATCGTTTTGAATTAATGAAAAGCGACGCTTATAATTTTAGGTGAATTGATGAAGGGTGCAAAATTACAGAAACACTCTTTATTGAAGATAACTTATTTTCAGTGACGGGAGAAATCATTTACCCTTATAATAAACAATTTATTTTTTAAAATATAAATTTCTATATATACATATATTATATAGTATAAATTTTTATAAATTTCAGGCTAAAATTTTTTTCTATCAAATTCAGGTTGTGCTCATTAAGATGTGGGAATGTGAGATGCCATAAAAAGTAAATAAAAAAGAAAAAAAGTTGTGCGAATATGAAAAGGATAAAAGTACCACGGAAAAAGTACTCTAAACTCCCTCCCGCCAAACAAGGCAGAGACAAAGAGGTGGACAGATGAGTTAGACTAATTAAATGCTTTTTTTAAAAAAAAAAATATTACCGAAAACCGAAAGCGTATTTCACTCCGTCTCTTATCTGTCTCTCACATGGTTGCGCCTCAGATCCCTTTGAAAAATTTCCTGGAATCATTCCGTTTGGTCGCCTTGAAAACGAAAGCAAAGAACTCTACGCTACTCAACTACCCTAAACCCAACCCACTTTTTATTATTGATTTCCAAAGTCAGTTTTGGTTTTCGATTTTCATCTCCTCAACGTTATTTTCCTCTTTGACTCTCCAACCACATATAAGGAAAGTTTCCGATATTTTTAATGAGATTTATTTGTTTTATAGGAAAATATCTTCTTCAGAAAATTGAACAGGAACAGGAAAACAGAGTGAGAAGAACATGAATCGGAGTTGGATGAAAAATAGCATAAAAGACAGCTAACAAAGAACAAAGTGAAAGAGCGTGATAAACGAAAAATCCAAGCACTATATGTTTAAAAAACTTGTGGTGACTCAATCTACGATCTCAGTTTATGCAGAATAGAGGGGGAAAAAAACGGTGAGAACAGAGCAACGACGGAGTTTCCGATGAAGCTAAATGAAGGAATTTAGAGCTAACGTACCAGATCGACAGCCTCGTTCTTGATCTCTTCAAGGCTGATTGCCGCCTTTCCGGCTGCCATCTCCTTTGACTTACTTCGCCGGAGATCTAAGGAACGAGAGAGAGAAAAGGAGACCGGCGAACAGGAGAGAGTACTCTCGTCGTCTTCTTCTTCAGATCAATGGGACTTAAACATTAGAAGAAGAAGATGGGAGATCCTGAGGCGTGTGAGGGGTGGTTTATATAGCCTTATGAGCAGCCGGTCCTGGCAATTAAGACTGACAAATGACGATTCTATCTTTCTCCGTTTTTTATAGAAAAATATCCTTTACTATTTCTTTTAATATTGTTTTGCATTTTTATCAAAAAAAAAAATAGAACAATAATTTTAAAATTGTAAAATTCTAAATCAAGTTTATTAATAAGAGTTGACAAGAGAACGACTAAATTTAATAAACAATTCACGACTTATTTACTTATTATAGTTATTTATAAGTTCACTTTTACTCTTTTAAAATTGGATTTATAAATATGATAGAAGTAGTATTAGGTAGCACCCGATCTAAAATTTTAAAAATTTAAAAGTTCTTTTACTATTACTCATGTTTAATTTATAAGTTTTTTTAAACTAAATCTTATATATTAAGGAAATGTAGTGAATTCAATGATTATGGCAATAAATTTTTAACTTTGTCCTCCTTTATAAATATATATTTTTCAACCTTTTCTTTTTTTAATCTTCAAAATTTAAGTATAATTAATATGAATAAAATAATCACACACACATTTACTAAAAGGACAGAGTGGCATTTTTTCCCCAACTTTCTCTCTTTCTAGTTACCGGTGACTTGTCAGTTGTCAGTCATTTTAGGGTTCAAACTTCAAAATAATTCACCTCTTGTGGGTCCTACACCTGCTTATTTTAATTCTATTCCTTTATTTCATTACTTTTTAGTTTTAAAGTCTTTTAAAATAGTAGGATAAATATTTTTAGTCGCCGGGGATCAACCACAAAAAAATTCATATTATCGTTAAAAAATTGGATACTCCGTATTTAAATTTATTGGGGTGATTTTCTGGATTTATTAAAGGGAAAAAGAAAAAAAATCATTTCAGCTTCAAAATCTTATTGTACCACTATGATCCTATTTATAAGGTTTTTTTTACCATAACACACATACAAAGGAGAGGTAATTAGCTTAATGATTATGAGGTAAAATTTCAACTCGCCCTCATTTATGATTGGGTATCTTTCAACTCTTTCTTCTCTCTATCTTTATTTGTATAATTAATATGAGTAAAATTGTCACAATCTCATCTATTTCCTCAAAGAGAACTTATAAATAAGACCAAATTTTTTTGTCAAAAAAAACTTATAAATATGACCAGAGTGGTTCACAAGAATAGTGAGATTAACAATAATGAGTAAAATAATTGATGACTCATTTTAATGGGAAATCGTTTATTTATAATTTTAAAATTCAAATAGTATTTATTTTATTTTATTTTTTCCTAATTGAAATCTTTAATCAAAACTGAAAATCAGTTTTTTCGGTTTATTTAATTTTTATAATATCCAAATATAAGGGACAATTTAATCTATTAATTTTTTATTTATTATAAGGGATATTAATTTTGATTTGGTTAATTTTTACATTTTTATAAGGGATACTCCTAACAAGGGCACTCCCCACCAAATCATGTCCTATTTTATTTTAGGGTTAAAATTATAATTTTTGATCTTTTAAATTTCATTCCATTTAAAAATTCATCCCATAATTAAATAAAAAATTTGGTTACTTTAGTGTGTCACATCCCATACATATATTTATGCATGATGCATATATATCAGTATTACTCAGTTTGCGATGTTTGGTAGGAGAGATTGGTAATGTCATATTGGGAATATCACGAATGTAAGATTATTGAAAACCCACCCATCCTTTGGTATTGAAAAAACCATCCAAGGATTGGAAAATTTTGAGACGAAACTATCCCTATTTATGAAAAAATTTGGACAAAACTCTCCTTGGATAGGTTTAAATTTACTCTCGGCTATCTCTATCGTGGCAAGCATCTCACCGTTGTCTCCCTCAATCTCCATTTGTTCCCTCCAATTCAACTCCACCCAAAATCCAGAACCTTGCTCTCAAAATAATTGCTTCACAGATATGGGGCATTATAGTATTTTTGAACAAGAGCATAATACTCCCTCCTGTCCTAATTATAGAAGTACTACAAAAGTGTTTTTATAATTAGGACCGGAGGTAGTATATAAGATCAAAGTGAGAAACAAAAACTAAAATGTGTACCAATTTAAGGTACAACAAAAAGTCAAAAGCCTTGAAAGACAATGAACAATTTTGAGAGAAAGAACTTGAAGAAAAAAACAACGAGATGCCATCCAGCGAATTTCATCAAGGCAAGTTTCCAAGTGGAGTACATATTTTTATTTAGTATAAATAAAATTAATTTTTTTAAAAAAAAATTATCAAGGAACACTAAGTTTTTTGTATCTATTTTATTTTAAAATTGGTAATCTAAACTTATTAATTCTAAAAATAAGTACTAAAAGATTGAAAGTCACTGGGTAGCCTAGTAATTAATAAGAGTAAGGACAAACCGATAAAAAACTAATAAGAAAAATATGTGCATTAAAAATAAAATGTATTTAATTAAATATAAGTTAAATTTTGACAAAATATACCTAAACAATGTGAATAATTTTTTTTGGTAAAGATGAAAAAATGCACATATGCTTTACTTTTAGGAGCGTCCAACATCAAATATTTTTTTGATGTGCAAAAATATACATGTAGTTATAAAAAAAAATGTGCATAAGTTACAATCGCTATTAAATGTAAAACTTTGACCGTTAGTTTGACCCACGTTCATCACAGCCCACTGTCTCTTTTTCCTCTCTTCCTTATTCACTCTTTTTTTGGGAAAAAAAATCATTCTCAGTCATTCCATCCCGCACCCACAGTTCGTTGCTCTCCAATTCCGTCCCAGGACGGAATGCCTCCGCTGATTCTGCTGCCGCCTTCTGAATATCCTTCGCCTCAGTTGACGCTGGCACAGGCAACCTCTTGGTAGAGTCAGCAAAGTTAATTGAAAAGTTTAGATTAAATTGTCTTGCATTTCAATGGAAAAAAACCTGATTAACTTGGAGTTCAGTAAAATCCACCGGCATTGGCTCTGTGTCCAGCAACTAAGAACTGTGTATCTACATCGGAGAATTACGCATTATGCCCCGCCTTTGTAAAGCTTCCTTTCTTCTCGTTCTTATTGGAACTCTAGTTTCTGAGGTTATGTTAATAAGTTATAATATATTTATCATTGAAGACCAGAAATGAACTCTCATCTTAGATTTTCCATGGTTGTGGGTGGGGGATGAGGGGTGCTGTGGGTAGTGGTGGATCCACGAAATTAATGAAGGGTGGGTCCGTGACGAAGTTAAGATTTTTTTTTCGTGTCTGCATAATTAGTAGGGGGTTGCCCCCAATTTTTTGTTTAAGGAAAATTTTAAATGCATTATAAAACACTTAAAAAGAGACGGTGAGGTGTGATGACGAACACAAAATTCAAAAGTGTTGACATCAGCTTCCATGTCAGCAATTTTGTGTCAAACTAAATGTCAATGTTTTACATGTAACGACGATTATGACTTTTGCACCTAAAAAAAATACTTGATTTTAGGCACTTTTAATGACAAAGCATATATGTATTTTTACACCTTTACCCAATTTTTTTTAACCAACATATTCTGGTATGTTTGGGATAATTTATTTGGAGCTAAATTTAAGCAAGCTTTTTTACTTTTTTTTGGGGGGGGGGGGGGTTTTGGTTGTGCACTTGTGTTTGGTGTTAAAGTGGGACTTGGAGTTTTTAATAATTTTTTTGCAGCTTATTACTTTTAGCTTTTGACTTTTGTTATCGTTTAGAGTGGAGGGAGGGGTATGGAAAAAGAAAAGAGAGGAGAGAGAATGTATATATGGTTGATAAAAAAAATAGAATGCATATATAACATAGGGATTCAAATTAGAGATGATAATTTTTTTTCCTTCAGATTTTATTATATGATATCATATTTTTTGACTGGTAAAAAATATGAGAAATTAATGGGCGTGAAATATTTGATAAATCTTTATACACAAACTACGTAGAAATTTGGCATACACATATCAAAATAATTTGATTTAGGTTCTTATCATTTAAATTTTTAATATATATATATATATAAATAATTTAATAAGATCCATGTCATTTAAATCGTTTTTTATATAAATTTATTTTTTAATATAATCATCTAAATAATTTTTAAAAATCAAATTTAAAAACATTACTTCTATCACTGCTAATATTTAAATATAAATTACATTACATAATCTAATTTTTTTCATAATTTCATGTCTATAAAAGTCAAATAGAATAAAAGACACGTTTGATATCGTTATTCTAATTGACTCAGGGAGCTTGCCTGATAAAATGGGAAGCCTAAACAATGAAAAATGAAAATGATTTTAAAACCTGGGCGGGTCCCACGTAGAGGCAGGCGTGAAGCTTGGCGACATGAAACTGAAACCGACGTTTCTGAGCACAAAAAAAAAAAAAAAAAAACCGACGTTAATTCTGATTTTTCAAGGCACACTAATCGAGGTGCGTGGGACACTTCCTAGTCATGTGTGGAACTTGGACAAGTTGCATAGAGAAGTCAATGGTTCATTCAGATATTTTAATATCTAATTAATAGGAGGAGTGTTACCGTGCGAAAATTACATTAATCAATAGTGACTCATAAAAATATGAATTAATTAATTTTTTAAAAAAATGGTACTAGTATGTACTTTCTCCGTCCCTTTTTTATGTGGCCGTATGAGTTATAGCCGTTTAGATGGACTTTAAAAAAAAATGTTTTTTTTGTAGTGTTTTTTTTAAGTTTTAAATTGGAGCTTTTAAAAAAAACAGTATTTTAGATTTTTTTGTGACTTTTATTTTTTTAAAAAAATATTATCTAAACACATAAATTAATAAAATGAGTATTTTTTTTACATTAAAAAAGTTTTTTTTTTGAAAAAAAAAAAAACTCATCCAAACGGACCATAAAAAACATGGATGGAGGATGATGCTAAATCTTAATTATTTCCACTTTCACGCCAATTAATATCTCGTCCACTAAATTAATTGTTGATATTTTAGACGTAATAAAAATATTATTATAAATAAATTTAAACTAGTAGTAAAACTGAACAAGAATAGTTCTAGAAATTTATATTGTACTTTTTACTTGTTTATTCTCTACAATTCTAACCATGTACAATTTTAAATATTTATATTTATTTATACATCTTTATTACTCCCTCCGGTCTTAATTATAAGACACAGTTGACTTTTTTGGAAAAATTAAGAAAGCTAATTAAGTTACTTAATCATTTTATATGTTGTGTACCCCGTTAACAACTATATCAGTACCCCGTTAACAACTAAATCAGCCCCGTTAACTACTATATCAGCCTTATTAACAACTCATGTAAGATTATGAAAATCCCAGAAAAGGCCCTAGGACCTTTTTTGGGATTGTCAGAATCTTAGGGCATTTTTTCGTTTTTTTTTTCTGTTAAAAAGGCCCCTAAAGTGATTTTCCCTTTATCAAATAACTTGAAATGATTAATACTTGAGGGTAAATAAAGAATCATGTAAATCTCACCTTATGAAGATTAATATTAATTACCAACGGGGTTGACTCAAGTGGTAAGCGGCTTGTGTCACTTAAGCAAGGTCTCAGGTTCGAGCCTTGTGAATGTAAAAATCCCACTGGGAGACTCTCCTACCAAAGCCAGGTACGCGACGCGGGTCGGAAAAAAAAGAAAGATTAATATTACTTCCAGTCCTAAGTATAAGATCTATTTTTTTCAAACTAATTTACATTACTTATAGATTGGTATATATAATTTAATTATATATAATAGATGATATTATTAAATAATTTATTTAGTTTTCTTAGTTTATACTCCCTCCGGTCCTAATTATAAGACATAGTTGACTTTTTTGGAGAAATTAAGGAAGCTAATTAAATTACTTTAGAGTATTTTTATTTTTATTTTTTTTCTTCAAAGTAATTTGTTTGAGTAATAAACTAATATATAATCTAAAGATACACAACATATAAAATGATTAAGTAACTTATTTAGCTTCCTTAATCTCTCCAAACAAAGTCAACTATGTCTTATAATTAGGATCGGAGGTAGTATTTATTTACGACGAGTGACAGGTGGAAGCAGAATATGTTGCATTATAACAGCCCGTGTTTTCGGCCGGCATTACAACAGCCCTTTTTGGGCCGGCGCATTATAACAGTTATCATCACTGGCAATTGTTATGGTAGGGGTATCAAAATTATAGTTTGTGACTTCGGTTCAAGGGGGCCCGCCTGGTCTGGTAATTAATTCTCCCAAAAATACCAGAGTTTATGTTAAGTATCTACATTAGTTAATTTCATAATAAATTATGTTATTTGTTAGTAGGATATAAGTACAACATTAAAAATTATTTTAGAATATTTAATGCTAGTAAAAAAATGCTTCACTATGTTGGATACTCCCTCTCTCTTATCCTTATTATAAAATATTAAAATGAAAATATTAAAATTTTTATGGGGTTGAAATATACTTTCATGAAAACCTGGGTTCTGTTATGTAATTTTTGCCTCCCTTAATTACATTTCTGGTTCCACCTCTGGTTATATACTGATACTATTCTGGTTCTATTTATAATTTTTTTTTTACTAAAAATTTCCGTCATATTTATAAGTTCAGTTTTAATATAGTAAATGAGATTATGACAATTTTGTCCATATTAATTGTACCAATGAAAATAGAAAGAGAAAAAAGACTTGAAAAACAATCATTCATAAATGAGGGGCAAAATTGAAAATTTATCCCATAATCGTTGAGTTTATTATATCTCTTTGGTATATGTAATTTAGTTAAAAAATACTTAAAAATAGAATCAGATTCGTAAATAAAAAAAATGTACCATGAATTTCAAGATAAAATATGTAGAAGTACTAATTCTTTTGCTTTGCTCTTAAAAAGGAATAATAATTTATGATAAATCTTTTGCTTGAGAAGGTGGCTTTCATCCCCAGATGTCTGCATAGTTGAAAATTAGAACAGGCTTCCTTTAGAAAATGTTAAGAAAGAGGCTTTGAAGTGGGTCCCACACCCCCACCAGCCCCAAATCCATGACAATTGACAAGTGACTTACCCGCGGGTCAAAGCCACCTTGGCTTACCCGTCGTGGCTGGATAAATTGCCTGTATAAAAGAAAAAACCGGAAAAAAAAGTCTTTATTTAAAAATTGTAGGCTAAAGTATTAAGTTTTAAGGTGTACTTTTGATCTTATATTTCTAATTTTTTTTAATATTACTAACGAAAGCAACAAATTAAAATGATGGCTATACGACTAACAAAACATGTCTAAGATTTAATTTTTAATATAATATATTTATATTATTAAACTAAAATAAACTGACAAACCCTTATAAATAAGATTGAAGTTTTGATATTTAAATTATTAAACTAATTTTTTTTAATGCAATCGAGGTTTTGATAGCGACTATTTCATTATGTTAGTTTTTATGACATGAGAATACACTCCTCCTACAACATGAGAATTGTTTTTCCCATTTTTTAATTACAACTTAAGTTTACATCGCTATCATTTGATTTTGTTACGTCATCGTTTTTCATTAGCAACATTAATGATTGTAGAATTATAGAACCAAAAATATATTTTTTAAAGGTTAAGAAACTAAAAATATATCTCATATAAACTTAAATGATTAAAAGTATATTTTAGCAAAAAATTTATTAATGAAAATGATTGGAATTCAAGGATAAATTTAATACTTTTTACATGTGAAATCCAGTCGAGTGTTGGTATTTCTATATTAAATCATCTCAAGTCTTTATGATTCAATAAAATTTCCAAACATGACTTTTAACCCATTTTCGCCACATAAAATGATTTTTATGTAATATATTGTTTTAAATTTTAAGAATATATTAAACAATGAGCAGTATTCATTTAAAGAAAATTAGGAACATTTTAGAAAATAATATATTAATGGGTTGATGCGCAAATTCACTCTTGAAAGGTGCAAACTGTGCAGGCGATATCGGAGACGGCGATGGAGAAGGGGAAGGCGACTCATGATCGTCATTTCCGCGGTGGTGACTGGCCTGGACCACCGGATCCAGCCGTAACCCCTGCTGGCAATGACCATCTGCTCCACTAATGAACACTAAAAAAAAAATCGTGATTTGCGATGGAATTTTTCGTCGCAAAACAAGCATTTTCTGTCGCAAAACGCATTTGCGACGGATTTGGTCTGTCGCAAAAAACCTAGTCGCAACTGCGACGAAAAATGAAAATTCCATCGCAAATTTTGAATTTTGCGACAAAATCAAGATTCCGACGGGATCTTAATTCCGTCGCTAATTTTCAATTTTTTTCCTATCGTGAATTTTGATTTTGATTTTTAAAAAAATAATAATTAAAAGCATATAAAAATGACATTTAAAAATATTATAATAAACTTTTATATCATAAAAATATATAATAACAATCGAAAAATTTTACATAAAGAAAACAAAATATAAATAATATTGTTGCGAAGAAAATCTATTAAACGGCATCATCATCATCATTATCATCACCAGGAGCGGCCCTTATCCTTGTCTTTCTTTAGGGACGGGAGTTGAAGCCGCATCCGCCTCATCATGTCCCGTTCTTTCGACTCATCTCGTCGCCTCATCATCTCCCGTTCGAATCATTCTTCGCCTCATCATCTCTTGTTCCTGACTCATCCGCGTCCTAATAATCTCCTGTTCTTGACTCATCAGCTGCCGTGTCTCGCTAAGCTCATTTGCTGTCTGATTCTAGAGGTCCTTTGTCTGGCTCAGCTCAACTGCTTTCTGACTCATCTGCGCTGCTTGCTTCTCCACCAACGCCTTCATCTTCTTCAACTCATCTGCAAAAACATTAGGAAGTACATTTATTTTTTGTATTTTATTTAAATGGACAAAGGAATGAAAATCATCAATATCAAATATATTACGTTTACTTGCAGATACACCTTCACTGCCGAATGAGGAGCACTTCGTTTGCTTTAGTCGGCTGGTAGAGGCACCAAACCTGAAAACTGTCTCTTTCTTGTTAAATCCGCCTACAACCTCAAAGAATAGACTCTCGTTACCAGACTGAGAGGATGCGGGGTCGGTCCCACTCTGCGACTCTCTATCCTGCGACAACTTCTGAAAGGTTTTCTACAAGCACAAAAATACATAACAAATAAGGCATGTGAAATGAAATAAATATGGTGGTCCATGAAACAATTAATAAATGCAATAAATGTCTCACCGCTATTTGCTTCGCCTTGGGGTTAATCCAGCGCCTCTCACTCCCTTCAGACTGCTGGGAATGGGTCCGCTCAAAGGTAGCCCACTCAACCGATCCTGCAGGAACTTCCCCAGACTCTACCTGCAAACACAAATGATGACTTTAATTAATTACTTTAAAGTATAAAATATTGAATACTTAAATAGAAAATAACGGCTACTCACAATTTTTCGTCGATGCTCACTAATTGGAATGGAGCCGCTAGCATATGACGGTCCTTCCATTCTACCCCTATTTTGCTCATTTTTCTCACTTTTGCTATGAAACTTCTCATCGTGGGCCCATTTTTGAATTAATTTATCTGCAGTGTCAGGTTGAATCCAATCTTGCTTGCCTCTATGCCTTCTCAATTTATAACACCTCTCAGACAACCACTGGCCTCCCTTGTGGTTATAAGCTTCTTCTTTTTTTCTTCAGTTTTTCACGATCTTCAGGCAATGTCCTATACTCACGCTGCAAATCAATAATGAACAATTAGTGCTATAAATTTTAAAACTACTTAATCATAAAACACATAACTTACCAAGAAGTCATTGAACCAAGCATCCCGTGCTTGGGAATGCGGTCCAATGGCCCCAAGGCCGATTGAAATTATGAAATATTTGGTTTGAGATCCAATCTGAAACCTGAATATAAGGGTCAAATCTGAAGACAGAGGACAGGATGCAAATATTAGCATACAAACTAAAGATAGAAAATCGCAACATTATTGATAACTTTACATGACTTACTCGGTGATGCCAACAGGATGGATCCAAAGCTTCCTTGTCACAGGATCTACCATTCCCTAGATTGGTGTATCAGAGGAACTACCTTCTTCCTCGACCTGGCTCTGAGGCGACGCAGTGTGCTGAAGGAAGGAATGTAAACTATTGAAGATGTTTGTACATAGGTGGTTAAAGAAAACTTAACATATGTAAATCAATCAGAAATCGTAAAGCAAACCTGCTCTGCCCCTTGCTGTGGATCAGTGGAAGTTCCTGGCACACGTGTACCCCCATAAAAGAGTCGGTAGTAGACGAAGAAGATGACATATAAAGTGACATAGAAGATGACAAATAAATTGACGGTGAAAATGACATATGATCAAGTGGCAGCAACTCTGGGGAAGCGCCAAGCCCTCTGCCTACAGAGGGGGCAGATGGCGTCGCCCTACCCCCTCTGAGAGGACAGGACCGGATCGACCACCACTACGTCCACTACCTGAACGCTCTCCTGTATGCTCCATCTCTGAACACTCATAAACATTATGTCAATATATATATATATATATATATATATATAATAAATTTAATTAATTAATATGACACGGCGAAGTAGGATGTATCTAGTATAATATATCGTCATAAACAAAGAACTAACACAAATCAATCGGACGATTCCGTTCTTCGGCCTCGCCGATGCCTTCCTCTCGGAGTCTCATAGTCGTCGAACTCTCGATTCACTATCGAATAAATCTCTTTCGCTCATCGTCGTCGATTCCTCATCGTCAATTTGGATAGCAATCAACTCTAACTCCACGGTAGAATCAAACAGCATTGCTTGGTACATCGTCGTCGGCAATGTTTACGGGCAGTACATGTTCCACACCAGCTTGGAACGGTTTCGTCATACTGTCATTTGTTTCCGACTGTTTCGACTTGGGTATAACATTCCATGCTTTGGTTTTGATAACTCCCCTCCACCCTTGGCAGGATGTTGGGTATAATGTATAGTAAACTTGTTCCGCCTGTTGAGCAAGGATGAATGGGTCATAACCAACCGTATATCTCCTTGTCGAGTGGATCTCAACATTTCTATATTTGTCCACCTTTGTCCCACGCGGACTGTTATCAAACCACTCACATTTAAAAAGGGTCACCACTTTGTCCCATGGGTAACTCAGCTGAATTATGTCAATTAACTTCTCGTAGTAGTCGCCCTCTACCCGTCACCTTGGCCATCTCGACAACATACATCGTAATTGCAACATAATGTATTTGCGTTTGCTTTAACGGTTGAAAACCGATACCCATTGATTACATATTTTTTGCACCAGGTAACGATTACAGCTCCATAAGATAAACTCCACGTAACTTCATTGGGATCTGAGGGATTTTGCACGAAGTAGGATTGAAACCATTGAGGAAACTCAGAGTTCGTGAATTGATCAACTTGGGATTCCGACATTGAAGGATTTGTTGTTCGGACCCAATTAGAGAAGTAACTGTAACAAAAAAAATGAAGTTAATACTTACCGTAACAGTAAAAAAGAAAAGAAATCTTACTTTAAATACTGGGCGGCCTCTTCACAGTTGTTTAGAATGTACTACTCCGCTACTTTCTTATCGCTTCCTTCCAGAGTTGACCTCCAATGTTTTCCCACAACTCGGCCTGGAAAATTAAATATTGATTTATGTTTGCTCGTATCACCGCCATCATCTTGCGAGGTACCCCTCTCCATCTTGATATCATTTCAGGGGGATAATAGTATGACGCAAATTTTGTGGTCTCTTCGACTAGATATGCTTCAGCGATAGATCCTTCAACGTACCTTGGATTTTTGATCTTGTGCTTAAGTGTGCGTAAAAACCTACAATGGACAATTAGAGAATATTTATAAACTAAAGAACCATGTCCGTAAATTAATAACTACACGAAAGAACTATATATTACCTCTCAAACGGATACATCCACCTATATTGTTGTGGGCCTTTTACCTTTGCTTCATAGGTCAAGTGAATAGGCAAATGTTCCATTGAGTCAAACATGCTAGGAGGAAACACCATCTCCAACTTGCATAGCGTTATTGGCATGCTCACCTCCAGGTGCCGTAACTTTTCAACATTAAGCTCAGAAGCAAAAATTTCTCTAAAGAACATGGAAAAATCCGTCAGAATAGACCATATATGCTTCGGAAGTTCTTTGAAGGCCCACAACAACAATCTCTGGAAAAAAACATGACAATCATAACTCTTCATCCCGAATAACTTCACCTCGTGCATGTTGACACATCTTTTCAAGTTTGACGCATAACCGTCCAGGAGTTTAAGATCTTTAACCTATTGCAACAATTCTAAATTCTGCTGTTTGTTTAATGTGTACGGCGCTCTAGGTTTGGAAGTTCGTCTCGTGGCATTCTCCACCAAATGCAAATTAGACCTTCTGCAAATTGCTTCTATGTCCCTGATCGAACCATATTTTTATATGATTTTTGATAATTAAATTGGGACTTTTAATGCATTTTGTCATAGTTTTTTAGCTTAAAATGTGTTTCTTGTGATAAATTGAGATTAAGAGTAAATACATTAAATTAGGATTAAAAAGGGTAAAATTGTCAAATAAATTGTAATTACTATCAATCATTTATTTTTGTGAGAAGATTTGATATTGGCTTGATGGGTTTAAATTGTAGGTACTTGAAGAAATTGGACCAAATTTAAAAAGGGAAGTTTGAACTCAAGTTGTAAACTTTTCAGTTTAGTCCCTCTGTGAAACTTTTTAAAAGTTTCACTTAGGTCCCTGGAATGAAACTCAACGTTTTGACTAGCATTAATTAGGTCATCAACTGAAGGCAATTGGACCTGGGAGGGAGACCCGACATTGTGGAATAAAAGAACACAGCGCCGCGAATCGAAGAGCTATTCATTCATGCCTTCACACTCGGACACGACCTTGACGCGAATTAATATTCTTCCTTCGCCCTTCACCTCTCTCGCCGGTGACTACCTCTTCCACCACTGTCGCCGGCGAGCTCCATCCCAGCAACCACACCAGGGACATCAGACCTAGCAGAAACGCGTTAGCTGAGCTGGGAGATTGGATATTAATTGGGAACCAGCGCCGCATACGAGACTCAAACCTGAACATCATCTTGGACTCTCGACTTGGACTCATCCCATCCTTCATCCCTCAACCCACCTCGCCGGCGGCTTTTTCCACCACCAAGACCGCCGGTGAGCTTCGACCTCCCTCAACCACTTTCACCGGCGGCGAAAACCAGAGACCTGGAAATATACAAAGAGGACGCGAGAACAGAGACGCTGGAGATAATGGGAGGAGGGAGACACAGTACGCCGCAAAGAGAGAACCAGACCTTCGACTCCTCTCTTCAACCTTGCACCACCATTCCTCCATTATTTTCGGTGAACTCTGTATTTTCCGGTGAGTGTTCAAGTGCTTCATGAGTTGCTGATGCTTTACTTCTTGGTGATAAGAGTGTTCTTGAGCTCAATGGACTATATAGGGGAGTTTTCTATCAATCCATTGGTCTAGAATTATATATTTAATTACCTAGATTTAGGAATTATTGTGTATGATTATGGAACAGAGATTAATGATTATTGTCTCTATTGATTTGATATTTGTGATTGAGATTGGATTTGTAGTATGAAGATTATATGTATTTAAATTGCTTTGTGGTTGGGATGAGACTATGTTGATTAGCATGATATTGTCTAATCAATGTGGTTGATTTGTGCATTTGAGTGACTGATTAGTACTCAATTCCAAGAAGACTCATGTTTACATTATTCTAATCTTAATTACACATTAAGTGGTTTTAAACAATTTCTTAAGAGATAGTAGTTAGCTACGATCGTAGGAGCTACTATTAATTGAGAATATTGGACTTAAGTGATATCTTGAGGTTTTTTTTTTCTAATTAACACTTAATGATCTTTAACCCCCATACTTTTTGAGCAAGGATAGTCACTTCTTCATTATCAAGAGCATCCATTATTTGTATTTCTATTTTAGTTAGCATTTAATTAAATTACACTTATATTTTAGTTTATTAATTTAAAAATCCAAAACCCAATCCCCCCTTGTTTCCATTTCATTTGCATGACATTTAGATTACTTATGATTCAATAAAAGACTCCTCAAAAATAGAGAATGATCATAGGTTTGCCTATACGCAATCCTTGGTTAATTGTTGATTGTGGACCCCAAGGATAATGAGTCCCGTCTTGCGTTGACTGTGTCTTTCGTCTTGCCCTTGGTGTCCATCACGGTGTACAGAATATTGCAAAACACATTCCTCTCAATATGCATGACATCGAGATTGTGTCTTAACAATTGATCTTTCCAATATGGTAGTTCCCAGAAGATGCTGCATTTGTTCCAATGATGATCAACGCCGTATCCCTCAGGTTCGCTGGAAGTAGCCCCTTCTTCAACACTTTGAATGTACTTGACCCTATCCCAAATTTCTTGGCCACTTAAACGACGAGGTTGATCTGCGCGTTCGACCAAATTCCGCATGAAGTCTTTTCTATTTTTCCTATACAGATGCTCGGGGGACAGGAATCGCCGGTGCCTGTCAAACCAACAGACCTTGCAACTGTAATCCAAGGTAAAACCCATCTTTTGTTCAAGACATATCGGGCATGCAAGCTTCCCCAACGTTTGTCAGCCACTCAACATCCCATATGCAGGGAAATCATTTACCGTCCATATTAAGTCAACCCGCATGGTGAAATTCTGACTCAATGATATATCATACGTAAGAACCCCTTCACTCCACAACATCTTCAACTCGTTTATCAAAGGCCTGAGGTACACATCTATCTTCTTTTTTGGGTTGGATGGCCTAGGGATTAATGCGTTAAGAAACAAAAACTCTCTTCTCATGCACATAGAAGGTGGGAGGTTATATGGAGTCACAATTGTTAGATATGATTAGTTTTGATGATGTCTAATATAGAAGCCATTATTAAGAGCAAAAAGTTTACATAATATATTTATCTCCTATATTGACTAACTACTATGTTTAATGTAGATTAGTCCAAGTTGTATCATGGAGAATAATTAAAAAGGAGATAAGGGATTGAAGAAAGAAGCTCTTGCACACAATATAATTGGAATATCAGAATGTCAAGGAAGCAAGAAGTTATCAAAGGACTTTGGGAATAATCAGAAGAAGAGGAAATGTTGAAGAAGTAGAACTTGCAAAGAATGATGAGTCCAAATTGAATGACGGAGAACATTCAACAAGAATAATCAAGAATGAGATATTGAAGAAGATTATTCCAAGTTGAACTATAGAGATTGACCAAGAAAGGAGACTAAAGAAATAAGAACTATGTTCTTATATGATACTGGAAATCTCCATGATCAAACTGAAGTTGGAATGAAGCTTTGTTAGTTCTCTAAGGATTTTGATGATCTCCAATAATTGTAAACAAATCATGAAGTTTTGCTTTCAAATGTTGTAAAAACTGTCGAGCAAGGAGGTTTGCACGAAACCTCGAGGTTTGGCCTTACGAGAGAAGAGCAAAACTTGAGGTTTTCGTGAGAAAACTCGAGGTTTCTTCATACGAGACTTCTCAACATTTTTCGGAAAATGCAAAACTCGAGGTTTTGTTCAAACCTCGAGGTTTGGACTTCTGAAGAGAGTCTCCTAAGTTTTGAACACTTGAAAACCTCCAGTTTTTGTCTAAAACCTCAAGGTTTTGTTTTAACATGAAAATTCCGGGTTTCACAAGTTTTGTGAAATCTTGAGATTTGGTAAGAAACCTCGAGGTTTTGACCGCGAGAAAGCTCATGTTTTGGTTATTTTTTCAAAACCTCCGAGTTTTTGTGATAAACCTCCAAGTTTGAGTCTGTGCAATTTTCTCCAAAACCTGTCATTTAAGTCAAAACTCGAGGTTTGGGGACAAACCTCGAGGTTTGTCCAGACGTAGAAGATCTGTGTTTTTCCAAGTTTACAAAACCTCCAGTTTTACCTTCAAACCTCCAGTTTTCTGTTTTGGCACAAAAACTCGGAATTTCCACATTTGAACGAAACTCGAGGTTTTGGCATCCAGAGAGCACACACCTTTCCTCTGATTTAGAAAACCTCCAGTTTCCCAAAAAACCTCCAGGTTTGCCTTGACGCGATTTTTCAAAGGTTTCATATTCAAATGAAACCTCGAATTTTTGTCAAACAGAGAGGCTGACGCTTTTTGCAATTTTGAAAACCTCCAGTTTTGGGTTGAAACCTCTAGTTTTGATATTTTGGACTTAAATCAACTTTATATGCTACAGTCCAAAACTCAAGGTTTGAAGAACAAACCTCGAGGTTTCAACGCGTCTTCAGAATTTCAAATTCTACGATTTTGTAAAACCTTCCTGTTTGATCTTAATACTTTCTATGATTATTCTATAATGTTCCTAGATATGTTTAACCACTTTGTTAGTGAGTTTCAGATGATTAAAACGAAGGATTAGAAGCAAATCTCATATTTGTGTCAGAACATCAAAAGCTGTGCAAAAGTTCTAACGGCTAGTTCCAACTGATCTCTAACGACTACTATTCATAACGGTCATATTCTCAACGTTCAGATGATCTTTATCTATAAGTAGAGGCACATTCAAAATGAAGAAAGGGAGAGACAAGAGCTTGCACTGTCAAAATGCCCAACTTTTGAATCTATAGCTCATCTCATACACACTTTGTTTTCAATGCTTACATAGTTCATCATAGAGAGTGAAATTATTTGTAATGTACTTCAGTGTTTACCTTATTCACTTCTGAGAGAGATGATTCATTATAAACATTATATCTGTTTATTTGAGAGTTACTCAAGATTGAGTGATCTTGAGTGGGAAACAGATTATAACCTTACATTGTGTAAGGGGGAGTATCTCGGTGAGAGATTTGGCTTCACAAGTGCTTGGGTGAATTTGTGGGTTTGTAAAGGCTTCTCTTGTGCCCAGATTAAACAAGAGGATAGTGGATTGAAAATTTCAAGTGGAGCTTGGGGACTGGACGTAGGTCAAGGATTGGGCCGAACCAGGATAAATCTCAGTTTGCATATTCTCTTCCCTTATCTCTTATATTTCCAGCATAATCATTTGAATATCTGACTATTGGTTTATGTATCATTACTATCATACATACTGCATTTACTGAGATGCGAAAAGATTATAAAAGTTCCTAAGTTTTCATTATTCACCCAATTCACCCCCCTCTTGGGTTCAGCCGGTTCTTACAACAATGACAGGCCAACAGAAATAATTCCTGCCCGTATTGTTGAAAGGAGAAAACTCATCCGAACATAAACCAAGACAAACATTACGGGGATCCATAGCAAAGAAAGGATTCACGTCGTCAAATTTACGCCAAACTTCGGCATCGGATGGATGCGTCACAAAGTTTTCATCCCTGTGATGCTCCCAGTGCCATCTCATGTGAGCAGCTGTTTGTTCTGATGCATACAATCTCTTAAGTCTGGGCACAAGAAGAAAGTACCACATCTTGCTTAATGCTTGACGGGTCATTTTCCTTCCATTCCTCACAACTTTATATCTGTCATGTCCACAGAATTTACAATTGGTCAGCTCAGCATCATCCTTGTAATACAACATACATCCTCTGGGGCAGCAATGAATTTTTTCACATCCAAGCCCAAGCTCTTTCACCTTTTTTTTGCTTGGTAAAAATCCTTCGGCAAATTATTGTCTTTGGGAACAACCTTACTCATGATCTGCATCATTTCGTTGTAATTCCTCTAACTCATATAGTGATCAGTCTTCAAGCTTAGTGTTGCTAGGGAGCCGATAGCGATGAATATTCACTATTTTCAAAGTGTTCGCAACCTTCCCATAACGGACGTTACGCTTCTTGAAGCATTTTATAGAACCTATCGGATTCTGGATGAGGATCCTCTCCCATGTATGATGGTTGAGTTTGTGTATCGGTCTCCTCTCCCATGTATAATGGTTCAACATGAGTAACAAGATCAAAATATTGGCCGATCGACGGTCCCACGGCATCCATAACCAACTGCTCATATTGATTAAGGTTTTCTCGATGACTACTTGTCCCGTAATAATCACTCGGTGTCTGTCGGATCTTGCCGTGACATTCCCAACATTCATAATCCTTCATGAATCCCTTTTTACACAAATGGATTTTGATCGTGCCCGGATCTTTAAATCTTAAACACCTACATTTGACACACAGGCAACTGATCGCCCTACTTGAATTAGTTGAATGTGCCAAAGCAAATTGGATGAACTCTTCCAAACCCGCCAAGAATGCTTGAGTTAGTTGTCTTCTATCAGTTAGACAATTGTACATCCAACTTTTATCATGATTGCCTTCCATACTTCCTAGCTAGTTCAGTTACTAACCTAATTAACATCTCAACATGCCACAAATATATATAAGTGGCGCCAACCAATTGCCACTTAATCAAGAAAGTGAGAAATAAACACATGCATTGAACAAAGAACAGATCCCAGCAAGCAACCAGAGAATGAGGATAGCACATCAGAACATGGGGACATGCATGTGGAGGGGGCAAACAAAGAATAATAGGACACTATAAGTACTTTGGAGTTTACAACATATATGAGGTAAATCAAAGAGATTATTTAAGACAATAATATATAAGACTTAATCAAATTTATATAATATACAAAATCAACTTTATCTTTTGTATTTATAATTACCTATTTATCTAAAAGGTATTTATAATTTAGTTTTTTAAATTATCCATCTTTATTGTATAACTTGTTAAAGATAGATTCAAATCAAAAATTTAAATGAGATATTTTTTTAAGAAAATTAACAGTAATTTTTATAAGAGACAAACTCAACTAGCTAATTTAACTAATTTTTATAATACATACAAATTTCATTATTCCCTAAACTCATATCTTCTTTCTACTTTACGTTAATTAATTAATTCTCTTATCCCTCAAGTTTATATAATATGCAAAATTAACTTTATCTTTTTATCTATGCTTATTGTATGTATAAATTGTTAAGGATACTTTTAAATCAATTTTTTAAATGAAATAATGTTGTTAAAAAATTTAACAGTTATTTTTATAAGAGCCTAAATCAACTAGCTAATTTCACTAATTTTTATAACTATCTTTTAATCTAAACAACATTTTTAATTTGTTTATTTTTCAAATTATCCATGTTTATTGTATAACTTGGTAAGGATAGTTTTAAGTCAAAAATTTAAATGAAATAATTTCTAAAAAAAATTAACAGTCATTTTTATAAGAGACTAAATTAACTAGCTAATTTCACTAATTTTTATAATTATCTTTTAAACTAAACAGTATTGATAATTTGTTTTTCCATATTATCCATGTTTATTGTATATATAACTTGTTAATGATAGTTTTAAATCAAACATTTAAATGAGATATTTTTTTAAAAAAAATTAACGGTTATTTTTATAAGAGACTAAATCAACTAGTTAATTTTACTAATTTTTATAATATGTACAAATTTGATCATTCCATAATGTCACACCTTCCTCCCCATACTTTACATCAATTAATTAATTATCTTATACCTAAGTATCACTTCTCAACACTTCACTTTTAACATTTCAACACCATCCTATTAATAGATTTATGTATCATTATAAACTAATACAAAATCATAATTTTCTCACACAATTTTTTCATTACACAAAATAAACCATAAAAAAACAATGAAAGATTACAAAAATAATCAATATCATTAATAAAAATCATGAAAACCAATAGCTAAAAAAATCATGGAATGTCCTTCGAACTATAAGCATAATCCAAATTAATAAGCACATTAAGCATCAATATCATTAACCCTTTGCTTTATCACTATAGGTATAATCAAAATTAAGAACTTTCTCTAATGTTTTCCACCTTCAAATATCAAATAGTAAAACTTCCTAGTACTTTATTGGTCTTACCTGATTAATGGTGACGGTGAGAGGGCCGGAATTCGCTTGGACAAGGAGGAGGACTGGCGGTTCTGGTAGAAGACAAGCTGGAGGTCGCGAGGATGATGATGACTGGAGCAACAGGGGGAGGCAGACGGCCGGAAAATGGAGAACGAGGCGGAGGAGCTAGACTCGTCGGAAGTGCTCTGCGCAGGGAGAAGCAAAAGTTCGAAGAAATGAGGAAGTGTGCCGTCGAAAATGAGGAAGAGGGGGGACAAGCAATTTTTTTTTGCGACGTAGCAGGAGTTCCATCGCAAAATCAAGTGATTTTGTGAGGGAACTCCTGTTCCGTAACAAAATTTGTGCAAATCGGTGGCAAAATTTTCGCCAGTTTGCAACGGAAGTAAGATCCGTTGCAACCCCCACCGGGGGTTGCGACGGATGTTGATTCCTTCGCTAAATACGTTGATTTTGCGACGGAAAATTTTTTCCGTCGCAAAAAAAAAAAAAAAAAAAAAAAATCAAATTCAATTTTTTTCCTCACTGGAATTTGCGACGGATTTTATTTTTCCGTCGCGATTTTTTTTTTTTTTTTTTTTTGCGTCAGAATTTTTTTTCCATCGCACGGAAATTTTTTTGTCACTAGCTAAGGCCTAGCTATCCTAACTCATCACATTTGAGCCATTAGATATGATTTGGATGGTCTAAGTTTTTTAAAATCTATATTTTTGATAAAAAAATTATTTTAATGGGTATGAATCTAAAATAAAGATAATTTCTTAACTACTATTCTTTTTAAAAATGAATTTTTATTTAAAAAACATCATTTTTTAAAAAAACTAAAATTTGGACCATCCAAAATCAGACCACCCATATATAATGAGTTGTGAGAGCTAAACCAAGTGTTTAACACAGAAACCAAGTGGCATGGGAGATGACGAGATGGATGGGAGAGGAGATGCATGTGATGAGGCGGCCACATGGTAGTTACATTTTTCTTTCAATGGTCTAAGTTACTACTCTGATCTTATTTATAAGTTCTTTTTAACTAAATCATACATACCAAGAAGATGTAATTAGCTCAATGATTATGGGGTAAATTCTGACTTTTCCTTTATTTATGAATATGTATCTTTCAACTCTTTCTTCTCTCTCTATTTTCTTTGGTACAATTAATATGAGCAAAATTGTCACAATCTCATTTATTACCTGAAAGATAACTTATAAATATAACCAAATTTTTTAACGAAAAGAGACTTATAAATAGGACCAGAATGATAACGTTTTTTAATGGGCAATGGCAACATTGCTAGATTATTAATACTTTTATGTGGCAGCATTGAGACCAAC